>OX411811.1:19511948-20761948 GCA_948253155.1 Leucoma salicis
GTGTTTAGACACGCCTATATAGCCTATTACAGTATTTTTTTTCTCAAATATCTTAAAAGATCAGACACAACTCTGTTACAGCTTTATAATAGTATGGATATAAAAGTTGACGCTTTATTCCATAGGGAATACTTACAGTGTCAACTTTGATATTATAGCTATATAGATAGATAGTAAAGAGTAAATTATTTATTTTATGATATAAGAGTGATATATTCGTATACTAGCTGCCGCCTGCGACTACCTTTGTGTGGACTTTAGTAGGCATTAACATCTCCAACAACTTTTTTAGGACATCTGATATATCTGTACTCTATTATATAAATATAAATATAATGTCTATCTGTGATGTCTAAATAACCTTTTTACTAAATGCATAATATCTATACTAACAAATGGAGATTTTTTTGTTCGGTTATACTGCGAAAACTACTGAACCGATTGGAATAATACTATACCATAAGATGCAGCGTTTTTCGGAGAAGGTTTTAGTATATGATATAAGTACTTATTGGTGATTATTAATTTGGTACCTATATTTTTTATATGAAACATCTAATGCAGAGGGAGGGTAAAACCGGCTGTTAGCGTGGCGACGCTTATACCTAATAATTTGAATCCTATCCGAAATTGATTTTTCATCGACAATAATGACGCGAGCGAAGCCGCGGGAAATGTATACGCTACCCATAAAAAATAAATGAATGGTTCTCATGGAATAGATATTTTTACCATAACGATAATTTAATGAAGGTACTGTATAGTAAATGTATTTATATGCTGTAGTCTACGGGGACGGAGTCACGAGAAAAATATAGTAATAAATAATAGTATTCTATTTCCGAATAGATATCAAAGTTGCATAAGAAGATATTTAGGATGTGTGAAATTTACGTAATAATCTGCTTGGCTTGAATATTATAATTTATTGACAAGAAATATTTATAGCTTCGCGAGTTATTATCGAGAGTTTATGGCATCGTGAATTGTAAACGATGAGTTTAGTAAAGTGTAACTATTTGTAATATTAACGCGTTAACTAGAATTCTACTCATTAGCAGAAAATATATATTTCGTCATCATTCATTAATGTTCTTATGAAGCGTACGTGACTTAAAATAAGCCATATTTTATAGTTATGTTCGTTTTACGATTATACTACAAGCTAAATAGATACCTATATGCCTAGTAACCACTCAATGGTTGTAATGTCTTAAGCATTTATGATGTCTGTATCAATAATATGTGTCAAAATTGTCACGTTTAGTTTTACTTCAGCTCATATTTGGGTCATTGCTGTAAATATTTAAGTATAGAAAACAAGCGAGCTAGCTAGCCAAAATTTCAAAAAAACACAACTGTGTTGACCCAATCGCTACCAATCTTCACAAGATCACTCGCTGGGCTAATCTTTTATTTGGCTTTGACTGTCTCAAAATTTAATTAAAACACACATCTTAAATATTGGAGACAGTCTAGGCAGTAGAAATAAGAAATCTAGTCAGCCTTTACATGCAGCTTGCATTTATGTTTCAGCACAATTACTTTATCAAAATGAATTTACTATCTACAGATTTCACTTAGGTAATCAAATAAGTAGTAAGTAGGTACTTAGTATTAGAAACTTCCGTCCGTGTGGTAACGGACTAAAACTACAAGTGTCACCACCCCATTCTATCCCACGGGTGTCGTACGAGGCGACTAAGGGAAGTAAGCAATTATCACCCATTGCAATACTGGTGGTAGGGCTGGGTACCAAGTGTGAGTACTCTATCGCCTGATAGCGCCGAGCGGGGTGATACCATCTACCCTGTCCGGCCATGAAGCACATCGGTGTGTTTTGGCTGTAGGAGGAGATAGCCGTTAATTCGTTCATTTCATATCTATATGTGAAATGAAATGGTGAGCAGCGGCTTGACAATACTCTCGGTATATTACCATATACCATCAGGTGGGCCGTGGCTCGAATGGTGACATACGCAATAAAAAGAAATATGTAGGTACTAATTAAAACTTAGCGTTGCTGTCATTATACGTACCTATCTTACGTATTTAGTGTAACTAATACCTACTTAGTTTGACGTGGGCGAAAATCTATCACTATGACAAATTCTTATGTGTCTGTAACAGACTGATAGTGAAAATTTATGAACGTTACTTGTCATTTCAAGTAAGAAATACCAGACAGTCGTTTGGAGTTTTTCATTTCAAGACGAGACCCGAGTTCATTCGCGTGATTGTAACGGGCTATGATGAAAGGAAATTGCAATCGCCACATAACATTAATAATATAAAAAAATACCAAAGTCTACAAAAACAACTATTACAATAGTTGTGTAAGTATGAAGATGCATTGACTGTTACATAACCGGTTCGGTTCCGGTGCTGTGAACTTGTGAACTCGCATTGCGCAATAGATTGTATACAACACATTTGTTCTACTTTTATATTTTTGTAACAACTTGTTTTTATTGTTTTTTTATATGTATTTTTTATGGGAAATGTTTATTGGTATAGACATGACTTGGATTTTATCTAATATAGAGTATTTCACGACGGCCCAGTTTTTTTTTAATATTATTTATTGGATTTCAAGTATATCCGGACTATGTCTTTTATATAAGAGAGAACATCAATCTATTCTGGATATTGGACACATGACGTTCGGTAAGCACACTGCTTATTGCATACTGTATCCTTATCTCTGATTTCATTTGTGCACTTTATATGAAAATGTAGTCTGTAGATATAATGTAGTCTAGTAGAGAATGTAGTATCTTCATTAGAACATGACTTTTATTTCATACAAATTAACATTTAAAGGCTAAAATATACATAGCATCACGCCTGTATTCCCCGAAGGGGTAGGCAGAGGTGTATTACACACCCACGATTCGCCAGCTATGTTTTAAGTCCCACGTAATAGGGGGCGAGCCTATTGACGTCTACCGGGAACATTTCCAAACTCCGGGGAGAATTTTTCTTTTTAGGAAAAACTCAATAACATTGCTCGACCCGGGGATCGAACCCGAGACCTCATGATTAGCAGTCGCATAACATTAAAGTACAGAATTTTGTATAATAGTCAAGTTAATAAGCTTAAAAAGTTATTTTTTTTATTTGAATAAAACTAATGTAGTATCATTATATAATATGTTGCTATGTTATCAATAAGGGGAATAATGGTAAGTGGTTACCGTAGCCTATAGACGCTAGCTACACCAAAGGCATCACTCGTGCATCGTCAACTCCTAGGAAAGGGATTGGAGATGGACGAGTAGGATAATAAGGAGAACTTATGGAAGGGGTTTCATATGGTGAGTGAGAGCACCGGAGGTCCACATCAGTAGAGCCAGCTACTGTATATGTTTATTGTAACTTTGTTTAACCAAAAAGTCTTATAACCTACCTATTAATGGTAAGCCTAGGATAACGATGTACGTTTGATATGACCTGGATTCATTTCCATAGGTCACACACACCTACCCAGTATCTACTATCAGAAATGTTAATGCAGTGTATCCGACAGTAAATGATTGTACGATTTTCATTCTCACCTCAAACATTTTGATAAAATATAGCGACATTTTAATTGAATTCTTTACTCTAACTCTTTCTTGGGTTACTTTTAAATATTACGTAATCACTTTTACGCTAACTACGTTTAAATTACGTAACATAAATATGGATGATAAACAGCATTTTTAATCGTGATTTGCTTTTGCTGATATAGTTATATTTTAGTACCTATCTATTTAGTTATCGTATTGTACTTTTTAGGTTTTTTTTTATTTAAATATGCTTACATTTCTTAGAGATAAAATTATATTTTGGATGAAAACTGCCTATATTTTAATGACATCACAAAAAAAACACCGTAAGTTATCTACTCAAATTATTGTGTATCTCATTATAGCAAACTTATTTAATAATACTTTATTTGAATAAATAATAACTGACCTGAATTTTAATTCTGCTAGTTTAAACACCTTTTATGTATTTTTTTAACAAGATAAATATATGTATATCTGACATATTTATAAATTCAATTTTATAAATTTTAGTTATAAGCTTTATCCGCGACACACCTAAGTAAAGTAAGGGCTAGTTTATTATACTGTGGACATTTGATAAATATTTGACATCTACCTTTATGAATATAATGGTCCTATGTGACAATTGAAGCAATTTATATACTTTGTAT
Source organism: Leucoma salicis (assembly GCA_948253155.1). Lineage (NCBI taxonomy): Eukaryota > Metazoa > Arthropoda > Insecta > Lepidoptera > Erebidae > Leucoma > Leucoma salicis. The sequence goes on from OX411811.1 coordinate 19,516,153, forward strand.
ACTACCTAATATTGCATATATCGAAAATGATGTTACAAAGATACAATATAAATGGAACCTATCACATACAACTTTAATTAAAATTAATTTTAAGTAATCTTTTTAAAGTTAATACAAAGAATATCTAAGTTATTACAAATATTATTATCTTTCAAAACAATAAATGCGATTTTGAAAAGATTCTTTAATATAACTAAGAACCATTTTATTCCAAATACCTATTCTTAAAGTTTAAACCTGAGAGAAATAATGTTTATTTCTTTAAAAATAAAGTTACTCACCGTCTAGTTGAGCAGGATACTTATGCGCCGCGTATCCTGTTGGCACGGAGGGAGCAGTAAAGTGAGCTGCTGCAGTTGGAGGGCCGTACGCCGTGGGAGGTCCGTACTCCAAGTGTGTGGTGGGTGGTGGTCCGTATACTGGTGATGCTGGAAAGTGTGGTTGGTATTGAGTGTTGTAGTCTGTGGGTTGGTGGGCTTTATTGTTTTTCTGAAACGTTGACAAAATCATGCATAATATTATGATGTAGTTGTTTAAAGCCACATTAATTCCCGTAATTGTGAAACCCATAGGTGTAATAAGATATAACTCATATTAAAGAAATAGTAAAATGTTGAGAATTGTACAGTTATTTTGTTAGCACATAGCGTGTTGTTAGTAGTTTATTAACTAGCAGCTTTGATAGAGCCATTAAGCCCAGAATCTGCCTCTGTATTGGTTTTCGTAGTTATCTGAAAAGTACACACGAAAATGAATTTCATCAAAACATCATTACGTATACAATGAATACCAAAAGGCTTAGTTGAAATGTGAGTTTCTTAAAAAACATAATATATTCTATATAATATATTTCTTTTATAATATATTTCTTAGAGCATTCCATTAATGCTCTATCTAATAGATTTTATAGAATATGCGTAATTAAGTACTAATAAGGTTTTAAGATCACACCATTTCTCACTAGAAGTTTATTCCCCGCGTTGGTGGGGGCTTATTCCTGTATCAAGAGGGAGTTTGTAGGTACCTCCGTTGCGGGAGAGTTTATAGCTGCGTTGAGAGGAGTTTATATCTGTGTCGCAGCTATAAACAGACAGATTTATACTGAATCACCGAACTTGGATATCGCGCAAAATAATATTTGCCCTACGTATGTTAGAGCTTTAAATACTTGGCATGACGTGCAGCCAGAGAAAGATAGAATATTAACATTTCAGTCTTATTTAAATCATACTGCAGTTTTAGTTATGACTATAGAGATCGTAATCTAATTTAGAGATATATACACAAATATACTTTGTTTTAGAACTTCACAGACTTTTTATACCATAGCAGTATGTAACAACTATAAAGCTCGCTCGTTGATAAAGGGTTATTACAGCTTGTAGATGCTAGCAACGGGGACATCACTTGCTTATTGCCAATCATATAGAAATAGAAAAGAGAGGAATAATTTGAGAAAGAGATTAAGGAGATGGATTAGGCCCCTGTTTCTCTCTTAGTTTTTATTTTATTCTTTAGTTTGTACGAGCATTGACATAATAAATACACGGTGAAATATGTGAATACTAATAAATTGAGTCATATTGTTAACTATCTGTCTTCTCTTTAGTATATTCATTATTAGATTTATATAATTAGATGCGATACGAAAACTACGGAAAAGTTGTAGGACCCTGATAATTTTTAGAAACTTCTTAAGTATGATTTTCGTATCAAACTTTCAATAGTCGGTGCCTACTTTACGTAATAAGGGTTTGTAGAACCAAGACTGGAAAATGTGCGAGTGCAGTGATGGCCCAATGGTGAAACTAAGGACTGCAAATACAGTGGTAATGAAATCGATCCCCAGTCCAAGGTCCTAAAACGCCACACACCTGACTTCTCAAGATTTTTCGAATAAATGTGTGCATATTTATTTACAAATTAAGACTGTTTCGCGACGCAAAACGTCGTGAAGAAATCTATATAACTGAGTAATTTTCTCGAAGACTAGTGAAGTCTGCCATCCTACACCAGGCCAGCGTGGAGGAGGAGGCCTTCTCGCCCCGAGAGAAAAAAAAAAGAAACCTGGATTTGATCATTGTTATAATCGCTGATTTTTCTTGTTTTGGTTATTAAAATATTCATATGGTTATTATTTGGTTATAATAATTATGTTGGTAATGTATTTAGTCAAACTATATGTACATCCTATCGACAAAATGTCAACTAGAATTGAACGTTATACTGAGATAAATCATTAGAATAATCCTGATAGATAACGCTCATATTGGAGTTAAATTATTTTCCGAATTCATACGCAAATATAATCATACATCATGTACTATACATGTAAATTATTAGTAAGTTGTAGGTGTTTAGACAATTTAATAATTAACTTGACGTAATAGTTATTTGTGTATTCATTAGTGTATCTAAGGTGTCTAAGTACTCGAGAATACAAGTAATTTACCGAGAAATAAACACTAATTAATTATTTATAGTCTTTGTGTTATAAATTCCTACGCAGAAATACTGACTTACAACAATTACTTTATCCTGACAAAGTATTTAAGCCTGAGTATTGAGGTCACAATGAAATAATTTACGAGGGTGATTATTTTTTAAAAAAAAGTAAGTATGTATGTACTTATATGATTGGTGACATTATAGTAACTAGTCTCTTTATGAATGTGCAATATGGTCGATTCTATACTATCATGACGTTTAAAATAATTTATAGAACTCATGGGACCATGTTTTATTTCGTAATATATAACATTCGCGTAAATGTCACATAGTATTATAAAGTCTTTTAATATAACGAATCGGAGGAAAAAAATAATTTTACTAATTACAGATGCGATTACATATGAGGTATGTGCAGTTTAACTTTATATGTATATGAAATCTGTGAAATATGGGGTATATATTTTCTTTCATGAATCATACTTGATTATGAGAGAATAATAAAAAATGAGTTTTTTAGTTAGAATTATTTATTACAGTAACATTTATTTATCATAACAAGCTTACACAATAACAATATTACCTCCTTAAACAAAAACAATATAAAACTTAACAATCAGATATTTTTGTACTGAATAGATGACTCTATTTATGTAATAAACAAAAATATTTACAATCCTGTACATAGTGACTATTTTGTATAGGGTATTTATAATATAATATCTACATTAATTTTTTATATAATATTTCGATCAAATGAGACCAGGTCAGTGGATCTGATCTAAACAACACTACTATTAGGTATAAGTTCAAATTACAAAAACTAAAACACTTCATTGTACGACTAACGCTGAACAAGGCTTCGATCTCAATACAGGTGGGGTGAAGGCACAAATCAAATTCACAAACATATTGGCGCTAGGTTCTCTTAACGATGTTGATGTTTTGTTGTTTACATTACGTCGCACTTGCAGCCTACTCTTTGAATCACCCGATATAACTACAATTTCAGGTTTTATTGTAGTTGTTGCTTCTGTACCTGCATCTTGTACTGTGGATGGTACTACAGTAGTAGAAGAGATATCATTATCTTCAAGTCTACTCTTTGAATCCCCTGAGATAAGAACAATTTCTGGCATCGCAGTTGTCGTAAGAATTTCACCAGCTTCGGTGATCATTGTGCTCATTGTCGAAATTTCATTGTTATTTAGCCTGTTTCTTGCGTCTCCTGAAATAAGAAATGTGGATCCTTCTGTTACGGTAGAAATGTCGTCATCATCATTATCATCAACCACAAAAGACATTGTAGATATGGCTGCAGTGACTGTCTCGGTTGACATTATTTCATTACTGAATCTGTTATCATACAGAGAATTTTCGCTTTGATCGTTGCTTCCAGCACCAAATCCTTTTACATCAGATGTCATCATAAATTTATCATTCATCGGTCTTTCAGTTCCTGTATTAGTTGTATTCATGGTAATTTGATTATCTGTTAGTAGAGGATAATAATATCCGCCGAGTACATTAGTTCCTTGATTAGAAGTTGTATCTTGCAAATTTAAAGCTTTGCCACCTCTTGCGCGTAATGGTTTCTCAGACGTGGTAGTTATGTTAATCAGACCGAGATTCCCTGTAGAGATAGTTGAAGGATGTGATTGATTGGTATAGTTGAAAAGATAATACAAAACATAATAAAAATAAAAATAAAATGTATACTTAGAACAATAATCCAGCGGGCACTATTCACATAAAATTAAAATATCACCATGCAAAGCCTGCAATTGAAAGCACCATAAAATGCTATGTAACCATAAATCCGATATAAGAAAACCCGGGAGGCGTACAAATTTCTATCAATCTTATTTATTTAAAGTATTACCTAAATATTTTACCTGTTAGTATGATAAATACTAATTATTATTGATGTTTAGTATTGCATCTATAGAGTTAGTTGATTACATCAAAGAGATAACAAAAACGGTAATCTATTATTTTTCTTCTTAAATATACTAACGCATTAACTCCGTAACTGGTTAGAAGCTAGTGATTTTAGGCAGATTCCTGTCTCACTTAGTGACTCGTATGACTCTATTGTTTAAAAATGTATATACCCTTGTAATTAAATGGTACTTTCAGTTATGTTCAGTTCAACTGAACTGAACTGAACATACCTGAACTGAACTGAACATACCTGAAGGGTAAGGAACTACTTATGTTCAAAATGTATACTTTTGTTTTCAAAAATACTATAGATCCACACATGGGGCGACTTTTTAAGAAAATCAACGTTTTTTTCTAGTTTTCTGTATGCCATTAATTTATAGAATGTTCACGATATAAACAACATTATTGTCTAATATGTAAAAAGTTATATTCTACCCAAAACATTTTTTCACAGAAATAATAGAATAAAATAATAAAATAATCACTATGATTATTACGACACAATGTATTAACAAAAATTGTAAATATATTCGGATATACACAATATATAAACAAAAATTGTAAAAGAATTCGGATTTTTTTGACAAATTCCCATCTATACATACAATTTTCCCCGAATAGATATATGAATATCTAGCTGTGTCCAGTAGTTTTACATGAATAAAGAAGCTAGTTTCAAAGAAATCATACTATTACAAGAAACACAGTGAACTTAAAGATAATAATATCTGCGAGCAGGTTTCAAAGCCGCGCATTGCCGATTCCCTGTGGAAACGCCCTAGAATGCTAAGCCATTTCAGATACTGGTTTCAACATAATTATCATTAGGTATAATTTAAAAATGTCCTATCCAAATTGGTCCAGCCGTTCTGAAGATTAGCCGGAACAAACAGATGGAAATAAACTTATTATTGCTATTTTGTTATAAAAAAATGTTAAATACAAGTCCTACGTGTGAATGTGAGCAAAACCAAAATAATGGTTTTTGAAAGAGGAGAAGCCAGAACAGATGTTTGAGTATCAATAGGCAATGGTGTGCTAGAACAAGTGGATGAATTTCTATACCTTGAATGTGGATCAATTCGGGATGGAACGTACACCACTGATATCGAGAGAAGAGTAAATGCGGGAAATAGAGTGAACGGAGCATTGGGACAACTTGTCGGCACCCATCACCTCATCCAGAAGGCATATGTCGCAATACAAAACGCAGTGCTTATCCCAGCGTTATTATATGGAAGCGAGAGACTCGGCCCAGACCTGCCAGGGGTGAAGGAAATCATGCGTAGAGCATATACCTCGCCTCTGGTCACTCTTTGTGACCTGAAGGAACACCGGGGGATTTTAACAGGTATATCGATTGTGAAAATTAGGAACCTACCTAGATGAAATCGTTTATGTATTAAATGAAGGTGGATTCAGGAGTTCAAAACCAGTGAGCGTGTATCAAAAGTACTATGAATCTTGAAGATGTATGCAAGAATAGAGCTTTTTGGCACTCTGTTCTCTCTGCCTACCGCGCAAGGGAGATAACGTGATTATAAGTAGGTAAGTAAGTAAAAAATGTTATTTAGACATTACAAACATGTCTGTTTCTTCAATATTTATTTATTTGTAAAAATACACTTTTAGGGGACTTCGGCATAGACAATATTTATAACTGCCCGTGTTATTACTTATCTCTATGTTTTTTCACATTGGTTTATTTTTGCTGTCCTGAGATAAATCGTGATGTTGAATAGCACATAGCCGTCTTTACGGATGTTCGTAACACGATAGAAGATCGGGTCCGGGACGTTCTAAGGTTTAAAAAAAACTTTTCAGCTTTATTATTTTTTTATATAATATGTCGCAGCCAGAGCACAGAATTAGCCACTTAATTATGAGGCATTCCATTTCAAGAAACCTAGCTTAGCAAAACCTAAACATTTAATGAAATGGTCAGCCACAACATGAAGTGACCAATTCTAAAATGTGGCCACGACAACATTTAGGAGTCTAAAGAATTAGATGAGTTTGTATTACCGATATGCTGTGCACGCGAAATTCTAAACACCGCTCTTCATAATACATGAATATATGACATTTTCGGATTTTAACCACAAACTTTCACCCTAAACTACCCACCACCGACCTTACAAAATATCCAAATATCGATAAACAATTCTGGAGCCGCTAACAGTAGACAAGCCAACAAACATTTGGGCAGGACTACGACTGCCTGGTTTACTAATATTAGCACAGATAAATGCCATTACCAATACATTTATGATAATATCCAAAAAGTTAGATAACACGAACAATTAATGCTTACCTCGCACCGTGTGATGACGGATTAAGAATACAAGTGTCACCACTCCATTATTTCCGCGGATGTCTTACGAGGTGACTAAGGGAATTCCCTATTAGCCAAATGAATTGGTGAGGATGCCTTGGCAGTATTCTTAGTATTGTTATGTCCATGAGCGGCATTTACCACTTATCAAAAGCAATAACGAAAAATCCACTTAAGAACATGAGCCTAAGTCTTCAAGCTATATATAATATTAACTATTACGCTAACAAGCAATTATTGCGCTAACTGTTATCTAAGAAAAACTAAAAACAGAAGATAGATGCCTTCAAATAAATACTCACAGTGATGCTTCTTATGGCTGAGGGCAGCAGAGCTAACAATCTTTTTACCAAGATTGCTGACGACATCTCCCTTGCCTGAGATGACCTTGCCTAAGGTCGCAGCCAGAGCACCGCCTCCCTTAATCAGTTGACCTTTGAGAATGGTCACACCTCCTGTGATAGCCTTGACAGCTTGGAATAGAGTGAAGAGTATAGACTTCTTCAGGCCCCAGTAGTCGTATTTCTCGTCATGATGCTAGAAATAATTAGTAATGATAATAGATAAGCAATCAAAATAAAGATTACATTAATAATACCGTTATACAGGCACAGTGCATTTATTTATTTATTGTGTTATTTACTCGGAAACTGGGGTGTAAGTGAAAGTTTTTTTTAAATATTCCAAACTGAGTACTTAAAAGGTTTTTTTTTCTGCGTGGCAATCAAACCTGTTCGAGGCATAAGGTAATATAATGTTTTATATATTAGGTGGAATACCTACCCAATCACTCACTAATATAGTGACGTTTTTGAATTGTTCCTAGGCTTCTATGAGACTTATTTATAAAAGAAGTTGGAATGTTTAAAGCTTACCGGTTCATATGAATATCCAGGGTGTTCATCACCGTGCCCGGTTTTGCTTGAAGCTGAGCCTATGAAAGCAGATGCTTGACCAATAAGGCCAACTTTACTCTGCAGCCCTGATGAAGCTTTTGATACCACAGATGTGAGTGCTTGAGCTGATGAACGTTTTGTCCTGACAAAAAACAATGGCTCATTTTTAAATCTGTACTCCACGTAAAGTCTGTTAAGGTGGGTTTAGAACAAACGAGCGAATGCTCATTCAATCCCCACTCCGTCAAATTCATTTAATGTAAACAGAGACAGAGCATTTTTTAGTTGTTTTATCTCTGCTCGCCGAGATTATATAAAATATTCTAAAAACGCTCGCCCCATAGTCAATTATTGAGTAACCATTTGGTTGTAGATTTTGTAGGCTTATGCCTTACAATTGTAAGCCACTCAGGCCTGCATCTCGATTGCTCATAATTAAATAAAGTGTATATAATTATCCCGTTGTAGAAACAACAGAATAATAACAATAATAAATTACAAGTAATGTAACAAATAACAATTAAATCATGAATACTGAGCAAAGTATTCACAAGTGATACTCGTCAGATTACATGATTCAAAAAATATATGAAAATCCTGCTATTACAACTAAGAAAGGGATTACGTAACATTTTGATTTATAGTATGCTAAAAAACTTTCCTGTGTTGTTTACCCATGCATCTTTTCGATTGACAGGCAAGTTTTTACTTTGTAACGATATCTATAATATCATAAAATATACGTGGGACACTCGGAAAGCTTCGAGAAACTAAAAAACTAACTTCTATGGATAAAATATTTTAATTAAATATTTTCAAAGAATTCTCCACCAGCCTCTATACAAAGTTTTATGCGTCTGAACCAATTTTCGAAACATTTTTTCCAGTCCGCCGCAGACACCTCTTCCACGATCTTTTCAAGCGCTGCTAGCGCGTTTTCCGGTGATGAAAACTGTATCCCTTTCAGCAGATTTTTTATGAATAAAAAGAAGTCACGCGGTGCCAAATCGGAACTGTAAGGAGGGTGACCCAAGACTCAGACTGGTGTGGTGTCCAGGAAGTCCCTCGTTTTGAGCGCTGAGTGCGCGGGCGCGTTATCATGGTGAAGCAGTACCCCGCGGAGCCCGGTGTTTGGTAGCTTGATGCTCATTGCAGATAAAACTTCTGGCAGGCATTTTGTGGTATACGCACGAAGACGAGCCTATTTCAAATTTTAGAGTCATATAACGGCACCACTCCTCATGGGCCTGCTTCTGAGCTTCGGTGAGGTCGTACGGTACCCAGCATGAAACTATCCACCTCACGCGAAGGTGCTCGTATAGAATCTTGTGAACGCTTCCCGAACCAATCTGCAGTGTATGCTGAATCTCTTCGTATGTAATTTACCTGTTTTCTTGAATAATTTTTTTTACTGCCAGCACACTTTCTTCCGTGACAGATGTCGTAGGACGACCACTCCTTTATTCATCGCCCAAAGTAAGGCGACCGCGCTTGAACTCGCTATACCAACGGTAGATGGTTGCTTTCGTTGCTTTTGAAGCTCCTTCATCCACAAAAGCCATTCGAAGTCGATCAAATGACTCATCAGATTTTAGGCCACATTTAAAATCGTAGAAAATCATCGCACGAAAATGTTCTCGATTAAATGAGACACGATAATTTTAATTTGGTTCTTGAAAAAATCTGGGGGGAAATTCGAAATTGCAATAGTATTTTTACTTTTAAATAACCAAATTACAAGTGACCAGCGCCTTATACAAAAAAAAAACTTTTCTTCACAAAACTTTTTGCGTGACCTGGTATATTCAACGTGCTTGCAAATATGTAAGTGTGAATTTGGGTATAATAATTATGTATAAATTAAAGTTAATTCGGCAACAATCGTAACTATATACGGACCAACCGATGTCTATCTATAAGATTTTTATTGCTCCTTTGTTATATCTTTCTTGTTTTTTTCTCTACTCATCCACTCAGCCGAAACGTCGAGGTTAGCCAAAATAATAGTATTTTGAGATGTTTAATGCACGTATAGACCGTTAAATGTAGTATAATGAATATAAAATGCGAAAGTTTAAAAAGTACTATGATCTTTCTATTTTACAACTTGGTTCGTTCTTTTGTTCAGCGAAAATCCCCATCGCAAAGAAAACAAAGTGAACGCACTTTTAAAATCCAAAGCGTTTTGCTTGTCTTATAGCTTTATATATAGGTAGATTGAAAAGACCTTTGTAGGTTAAGGTATTGCAGAAGAATTTTCCAAATACGATACATAGTCAATATACTGGCCTCCGTAGTTGTTTTACAGCACCAAAAGTGAATTCAAAACTCTTAAAATTGCAGGGACTAGTTTTTATTACAAAATAAAACAATTCCTAGCTCATTACTTGATTTTGAAATGTTTTTGGGAGTCAATACGGCGTATAAATAATACAAATAAATACCTCATAATTTCTTCCGCCGCTAGCCCTTCAGCCAATGCTTCTAATTGTTGAGGAGTCATTCTACTAATTGCTGCCATGTCTATAATATCCAGGTACAATTCTGGGCCCTGTGACGGCACTGGAACCGCCAGCGACGACGCCAAACACGCCACGCATATCCATAACTGTGGAAGAGAAAAAGGAATGAGGCACAATGGTTTAGATTAATACAAAATAAATGTATCATAGCATCACGCCTGTATTCCCCGAAGGGGTAGGCAGAGGTGTATTACACACCTACAGTTCGCCAGCTATGTTTAAGGCCCAAATAATAGGGGGCGCGCCTATTGCCGTCTACCGGGCACATTTCCAAACTCCGGGCTGCTACTTTTCTTTTTACGAAATAGCTCAATAATACTGGCCGACCCGGGGATCAAACCCGAAACCTTATATGATCAGCAGTCGCTCATATTAGCGCTGCACCACAGAGGCAGTTAAACAAAGGTATCAGCTGGATACATTTGTTTAACTGCCTCTGTGGTGCAGACCCTAACCGCTCCAAAAGAACCCCGTAAGGTGAAAAGGGTATTCATGGTATTATTTAAGAGCGGACTGTCAAACCAAATATTATAAGACTCAGTACCTACCAGACTTTAAAATTCTTTTGGAGTTTTTTTAGGTTAATGAGTAAGAATTCACAAAATAGAAGATAAATTAGGGAGGCAGCGAAGGAACAGATATAAACGCAATGTAAAAAACCTATAAATGATAACACAAATAAAATAACATTTATACTATTAGTTAAAACAGATGATTTTTTTCAATGGCGCACCTAATAAAGATTGCATCGGTCAGTGAACGTTTCGATACAATGTTGTTAGATTTAATATTACAAATAATTTTAAAATGGCATTTATAACTTTTTAGTTCTGGTTATTTTGATACCTTTTGGACTGGGCCAAATATGAAAAATGAATCACTAACTACAAACTTCTATCTTAAAGATTGTAAACGAGACAGTAAGGGCCAAGGCAGCTTGATCTTATTTGAGAAGGGCCCCATGTATTGACAATTCTGGAAATAGATAGATACAGCCTTTGCCAACAGGTACTCTGAAATACGCGATATAATATAATTTAAGAATTGAGTAATTAAAAAAGTAAAACTGTTTATTCTTTTACAAAATTTTCGAAATAAAGTCTTATTATTGTTATGTTTTTAATACCATCCCAGAACCGGATGAGCTAAATGACCTCATTGGCATTATAATCATCTAATGGCGATATCATATTGTTATCTTTCTACAAAAGCACACATTACGACGCTGGTTAAAACAGTTAAAATGTTATTCTATATGTTTCAAAAATGTATATAAATATAACGCATTTTTAGCACTCTCGTGTTGGTGATCATAGCAGTCGCATGACAAGTAGAAGGAAAAGTTTTATACATCGTCATCTATCAAACAGCTACTACAACACATGGGCCTCCCGAGTGCCACAACGAGCGGCCCAGAACTTTATTATACTTTAGACTACAAATTCAGGATGGCGTAAATATGTCACCAGTATGTATTAAACTGAGGCTGGCGGAATTACTTATCTTTTGTTTTTCTTGTTTACGTGAGAACTATTTGTGTTTGATGAATAAAATAAGTATTAAGACGTCATAGTCATTACATTTTACATTACTGTTAGACCCCAAATGATTAGAATATAACAATAAAACTATTAACGCAACAGCAATTACCTACTATAAAAATATATAAGGCTAATAATGTTACGTTACTTTAAAATAGATTAGTAGCAATCATCAACGTACTAGTAAAATATGTTTCCTACAATTTGAAAAATTCTGAAGTTTTTTGTTATGAAGTTGTAATGATTATGTAGTTTATAATATGATTATGACAGCCATGCGGCGCGACGCGCCCGCGTCTCAAGCCTTGGCAGTGAAAAGCGAAAGTTTTTACGAGCGCGCGCAGGACTGACGTCACTATAACTACATGGTTCCGTCTATTTGTGGCCACAGAGTTCATTTATCGGCTTCAGATATATGAACTTTTACGATTTCTTCAAATATTTTAATTTACTATTTCAAGTTCCAGCGCGTACCTACATGCCAATATATACCCTACCTAACTTGGAAAATGTAGCTGTTACCTACTTTATAGTTTATAACTTGAAATATTAGTATGCATAGCTTGTGTGATAAATAGATAACGCTTATATAAAATAGTTAATTATGAATGAAAACAAACTAATATCTTTATCAGATGGGTATGTCAACTTCATTTGTTTCTGTTTTATAATAGACAAGTAACATGTAAGTCATGTTATGTCTTAATTCCTGTCCTTGCATGGTTGCCTGGAAGAGATTGCTCTGAGCGATAAGGCCGCCAATTGAAACATTTTAAGTCTTTAATTTTGTTTGTAATGTTATTTTTATAGTTATCTATCTAATGACAGCTATTTGTAAATAATTTCTCATTCAGGAGTACCTACTTATAGCCACACAAACAAACAATATTTAAATCGCTGGTTTTAGGGCTTCCACGTTATTGATAGAATACTAATGTCGTTAAACTGGTGAGTCAAGGCAGGGCAAATACGGAAAGAATATTTAAAATATTTCCGATACCATATACAAGTTACTTTCTATTCGTTGGAACAGATTTCAGGAATATTTGGAAATCACTTGGAACAGTTTACTTGTTAGTTAACCAGTAAGAGATACATACTGGTCATATTTTTTACACTACCCATTATCGTCGTACTGTTGGGCATAAGTCTTCTCCCAAAGTAAGATGACCTTTATTCACCTCTGACCCAGGTGCGGTTTGACGTGTACCTACTTCGCTATCCATAAAGAACTAAGGAAAGTTTCTCATATTGTTTTACTTTTGCTTGATATCCTTGTCTTCGCAGTTCTTAATCTTACGACTAACCATTGCTGTTCCTAGTTAGTGGAAGCAGATGCGCTACCTCCCATCTAGCTAGGAATGAATGGTCACAGTAACAGTGAGCATTACATCTCGTAGCAAATACAAAAATTAATGGGATGTAATTAGGTATGTTATCTTTTATTATCCTTTACTGACATCAGTGTCTTAAAATTTCAGCAATTCTATACTAAAATGTCTGAATATCCTTGACACAGGTTATTCTATACTGAATCCGTACTGAACTTTTTCTATAATTGACATTCTACTGTAAGATGTAACAAGATTGTATCACTTAAAAAGGAAATAAATTAATTATTATTATGATTTATACTCATACAACAACATAGTTCCTCTTCTTCCAGTCTTACAAAAAAAATATGACACCCGTTTTAGAGTCACATAAATCTTTACATAACTATATAAATTACTTGTCCTGTTGTTTGTACTCGATGAATTCCTAAACTAATAAACCGATTTTAATGAAATTTTATACACTGTGTGCAGTTTGAGATATATGATATTATTTCCTTTTTTATTGCAAAATTGACGAAAGAATTATGTGCAGCGAGCCAACGTGTGGCCCGGTCTGCTAGTACTCGTATAGTATAAGAGAAAACATGCATGGCGAGGAACTCTCTAGAAAGGTGCACGCCAATTAGCGAAACAATAAACACACATAATTAGATTATTATGCACGAAGGTAAAAATGTTCGATAGGGACTTAGTATGTATATGCATAAATGCGCATACTTATAAAGAAAAATAAAAACATTTACCTCTTTCAAAAATAATATTTGCACTGAACAAGAATACTGCTGCGTTCCATTTGACGTATTAGCTCCATAAGATATTCTTGAGAAGCAATTAGTTTATATCATTAAATTATAAATTTATCATTATTAATATTATGTTAATACGAACGCAAGAAGATAGTATCACTGCTATATAGAGAAGGAAATAAAAAAATACCACGCTGGTGGTATTAGTACCAAGTACCAAATTATGAGGAGGAGGATTGTAGCAAGATTGTCTCTGCCTATCTTTCTGGGAAACAGACGTGTTTGTATGTAGCAATAACAATAAAACGGTTTTTTGTACTGGATTTTGTTGCCCTATTAAGTACGCTACAGTGATCCTCTATACTTAAATAAATTAAAGACTTCAGAGGAAATAGCACAACCACACCCCACAGACCCCTCATAAACGTCACATATATTGATATGTACCAATTTGAGATCAGTGGAGCGTCAAAACGATTTCCTTTAAAGCATTTTATTACAAACATTGGGCGTCTAACATTTCGTAAGTCTTTCATAAAAAAGGTTTTAGGCTTTAAACGCTTCGTGTAAAACTAGTATATTTATGGCTATCAGCGTTATCGTATTATAACTTAATGTAGAACTTACTATGTATAATATGATAGTAGGTACTGATAGCAAAGGCTAGCCTGTGCTTACAGCTCCGTCGCAGACAAAAGCTAGTCCTTAGGTTATATCTTTGATCTTGTGTACCAACAAAAAAAAACCTTAAAAAATGTTTATGTTCAGAGACGCCTCAGGCGCCGAATAGCGTATTTTTTTTAATATACAGTATGTACAGAGATAGCTCTGTTAGAGCTTTATACCTATAAATACTATAATATATCATATAATTGATGAGTTGCAATGAATGATAAGTTGCGGGCGTTGCAGCTGCTCACGCGTCTAAACAACACTAAACGAAATTAGAGCAGGAAAGCGTAATCTGCACTCATTTATAGTGGACACTTTTAGTGCCTAATGGTGAATATTCTCTTTTTTATACATCAATGGTGTGCCCACAATACTTCCCACAGAAAGTTCGTATAATATAAACCACTACATCTGAAGATATAGTAAATGTGGTTGTTCTAAATTACGCAAATAGTTATGGGACAACTCCCGTTTTGCAATAAACGTAATAATCTGACGCAATCATATTCTGACGTAATATCAAACGAGTATGAATAACTGTGTGTATGTAGGTGTATATATTTTTACGCTGAATATCGACGCCCATCGAAAGTAACGGTGATTGTAGAGTGGCCCAAAGACCAAACGAGTATGTGTATCCCTACTAATATTATAAAAGCGAAAGTATGTCTGTCCATTCTTAAGGAAGCAACTGAGTATCAGTTAGACGTAAGTTTTAGTTATAAATTGCTTGGTGACCGCAGAGAGTTTTACTCATAAAGTTTAATATAGAAGTCTGAGGGCAAAATGACATGTTAATTTTTATTAACACAGTGTGCAGGTAAAACAACGGTTGGAAGAAAGTTCGAAATAACCTGTTAATTGATGTACGGTTTCGTACGTTTGGATGATTGCTGCTCAATCGTGCAAAAACGGCTTTCGTTGAAATTTATCACACATATAGTTTATAACCTGGATTCAGCAGTATAGCGGTAGAACCAAGGACTGCAAAGATAGTGGTATCGAGTTCGATGCCCAGTCAAAGGTGCAGACCTCATACGGTACAAACATCCGACTTTTCAAGATTTTTCGAAATTATGTGTGTATTTGTTTACAATTTCTCACTCATGCACTTTTCCTCAGGGGAAACCTGCATGCCTGAGAGAGAACAAAGGTTAAAAAAATAACACAGAATAGTTTTTATTCCGGTAAATTATGGTATATGGTGTTCATGATCATGGTTATTTGTGTTAAAATCACTTTATAAAGAAATCAAAATTTAAGCTCACTTTCAGGTACGAGTCCCCTCTCAGAACGGTCTAAAGCTCGACATGATAGCCTAGTACTTAGAGATACCATACTTCACTAGTTTATTTTTCTTAATTATCTTAAACGAAATAAAAACTTGAGACAAATATTATATTACTCATATAATAATTATATAAATATATCTACATAAATGAATATTGTAATGCCTCTTCAAATAATATGGTGTTTTTTCTATTCTTATATGCATTAATTTTACTTCAGTCTTTGTAACCATAATGTACAAACTGATTTTATGTCTCTCAGACATTTTAAGCTATAATTTTTTACGAACACGATCGTGATGTTTAATAAATAAAACTTTATTACATCCGTGAGATAATGTAGCCTCGATTTTAATTTGACGTAATCTTAAATTATTGTTAGTATTTATGCAACATAATTAAGTATATACTTTTTTGTAAAACTTTTCCGTCTCGGTTAGAATGACTTATTAAATAATATTAATTAAAAAGGAATTAATTTTCTGTGTGGTGACAGACAGAATACAAGTGTCACCACCCTGTTATTTCCCACTGGTGTCGTACGAGGCGACTAAGGGAAGTAAGCAATTATCATCCATTGCATTACTGGTGGTAGGGCTGGGTACCAAGTGGGAGTACTCGCTTGCTATCGGGCCCGAGCGGGTTGGTACCATCTCCCGTATGACCGGCCATGAAGCACATCGGTGTGTTTTGGTTGTAGCAGGATATAGCCGTTTATTCTTTCATTTCATATCTGTGAAATGAAATGGTGAGCAGTGGCTTGACAACACTCTTGGTATAGTTGAGTCCATGAACGACCGTTACCATTTACCTTCAGGTGGGCCGTGGATAGTCTGCTACCATATGCAATAAAAAAAATACAATGTCGGTAGCAAGTCACTGTTGTCATTTTACAGACTGTAATCAGTGCTAGCCTAATGGTTAAACTTAGGACTCCAGAGACAGTAGTTTTGAGCCTGATTTCTAGTCCAAGCTCACACTCCTCTGAAGTAGGTACCTATCAAGATTATGTAAGTAATTATGTACAAATGATCACTGCTCATTGAAGGAAAACAAAGTGAAAAAACCTACATGCCTGAAAGATTTTTTCAACGACTTTTGAAATCTGCCAAGCCACACTGAGCCAACATGGTGGAATATGGCTTAGACGTGTATTCTCATGTAATTAATAAGGTTAATAAGGAGAGGATGAGAAAATGGTACAGAAGTTTAAAAAAAATACTATTTTAAAAGTGTAGAATTAATGTCAATAACTGCTAATACAATGACCAGGGAAGCTTTCGCTTATTGGTAAACGTCATTAATAAGCGGTTCCAAACCGGATCGTTCTCAGAAAAATCGTAGTCCACTTTCTTTCTAACATATCCGGACAGGCATATTATGTATAGGTATATATCAATGTTTTTACCATTCAATGTGATTTTCAATACGGCGGTTGAACTATGTATAACTTGTATTGATTCTAAATTTACATGTAAAGAAATACTTGTATCTATGTTTACACGCGTTAAATCAAATTTATTATCATATTTGTAATATTACGTGTAATTTTTTGATAGTGTTGTTCAGTATTTATATATAATTAATTCAATAACGTAATTGAATAACTGAAATTATACGCGAGATTAAGATTTTTTTGGTATATTATTAGTATCTTTATCTAACATTTGTTTCTAATAATATTATCAATATTTTACTTTTTTCTAGCTGACATGACTAGGTATTAGATAACATATAAAAAATGTACTAATTTCTCGCATAATTAATACTGCATACATAATTTATTGATGAAACTGTTGACCCAAAAGCCTATTAATCTGTTAAACACAAAGTGAAAAATGTGAAATCGAAAATAACAGTCACGAGCAGGATTCGAACCTGCATCTCCTGGATACCGTCCAGATGCTTTGCCAATTCAGCAATCGTGACCCTTGCTCCTGACTGCTAATCTCGATAACACATTCATACTTAACGTCTTTGGGTGACGCCTGCACCATCTGTCAGAAGTATTTTTTTCATACATTATACCGACCAGGTAAACTTAATTTTACAATTAAGATTTTACCTAATAATGACGCAAACCCTATAAATATTTAGATATTTTTATATATATTTTTAGCATTTGACATGCTTAGCAACATACATTAAACACAAAGTGAAAAATGTGAAATCGAAAATAACAGTCACGAGCAGGATTCGAACCTGCATCTCCTGGATACCGTCCAGATGATTTGTCAATCCTGCTCGTGATTGTTATTTTCGATTTCACATTTTTCACTTTGTGTTTAATGTATGTTGCTAAGCATGTCAAATGCTAAAAATATATATAAAAATATCTAAATACCTATTAATCTGTTTTATATTATATAAATGTTATACTTATTCAGTTAGTATCTAAGTAGAAATACAATTCTTGAACACAAGATATAAAACATTGAATGCAGCTATAAAATTCTGACTTGACATGTATGGGAAAACCTCCATCCCAACGTGTTATTCAGCGAATATACCTATATTTTACTTATTCTTATATATTATAAACTAGCTGTTACCCGCGACTTCGTCCGTGAGTAATTTCATAAAAATAAATAAAGCAACCCTTGAAATTGTCGGTAATACAGTGCAACGGTATTACAGTACTCGGGGTTGGAACTTCATTACTGAAATGCTAGATGGCGTTGAAGTTGCTAGATTTTGAGATTTCGTGACAAACAATTTTTTTTATTTTTCGTATTTTTTTTAATAAAAAGTATCCTATCTTACTTCTAATACCTTCAAGAGTGTATGTGCAAGGTTTCATGATGATCGGTTAAGTAGTTTTTGCGTGAAAGCGTAACAAACAAACTTACATTCGCATTTATAATATTAGTAGGGATAGGGATATAAGTACTTACTTACATCGGCTACTTTGTCAATTAAATCAGGGGCATAAAATAATAGGCGGCGAAAGTTTGTACCGCTAAGCTACCCGCTCCCATCCCTAACATTATTAACACGAAAACTCATAAAAAGACTTCAAATAATAATTATTAATTGTCCTTCAAAGGGATATGTGTCACGAAGGTAAACGACTGATAGTAAAAATTCGACTCAAATAAAGTACATCCAGTCTGTTTTATTTGACTTCCGCAAACGCATTTTCTTCGACATTCGCGTATGTCGGTCCCCGATTTGTAGCTGCACGGTGAAAGTGAAGAGTGCAATGTCAACACACGCCGATTCACTCATAGTCACCGACCGATTTGTGAACGTTTACTGACACAGATGACGATTCACAATGATTTGTTATTCGATTATGTATAATCTCTTCAATATTATTTTTAAACTCGAATTGAGGGACAAATAATTATAATTATTCCAGTTATTATTTTATCTATATCTTTAAAAATAAATTGCTGTTGTTAGTCTCGCTAAATCTTAAAAATGGCTTAACCGAATTTAACAATGGTTTTTTTAATGTGGTTTCAAAGATTAAAAAAATAGGCAAATACCCATAAAAACAGTAGAAAAATATAAATTTTTTAAATTGGTTATATTTTATGGAACTCGCATTTTTGGATTATGGGACTGAAATTTGAATAATCTAAATTGGGTGCTAAATTCTATCTATCTTAATCAAAATTCAAATTTTAGACTATGCAGATTGATTACGATTGATATAGATTATTGCTGGTAAAACAAAATGTTGGTGATAGGAAGTTCAACGGGTCATATAGTATTTTATAATTATTTTATTGGTAAAACTAAAGCTCGTCAAAAAAATAAATTGTATCGCAAATCCATAGTTTGATTCTCATTCTAAGTAAGTTCCTTAGTTCAAAAGGCCTCCTCACAACCCAACCTGTCGCTTTTATGTTTGATTTTATCACAAATTATCACCTCACGGTGTAAGAAAATATTTTAAGAAAGCCTGCATACTTGAGAATATGTCTCGATAATTAACCTAACGGCTTATACTGAACTACTTATGTATCTGATATTGCTCATATTTTACTTGAAATGTAGTTATTATTTTTAAATTTCTTTGAAAGACTCTTACAACAGGTACCGATTTGTATAATACAAAACATTCAAAAAGTGCTCCATTAGAAGTATTGCTAGACTACACAATACAATGACAATAATTATATACCTACTGCAAAATATTCCCATTATAATCTGGGTCATTCGGCTACATAGTAAAGTGACTGTTAGTACACAATATTAGTTGCATAAACTTCATTTACATGTAATTATGTATTCAATCCTCATGCCCTGTTTCTTAAAATTTGTTAAGCTTCTACCTAATTTCTTAAATATTTAACAGTTTTTGTAGGCAATATTTATGTTTCTTGTGCATGCTGAAGAAAAATGATACATACAGGATATTAGTGCATTTATTACCTGAAATATGTTCTTCAAAAAAAAAAACATGCGGCAGTCTTTGGGGACTATCGAAGAAATGAAAACGAAGCAACTTGTGAATTGTATCGTCGAACTATTAGATTATTATTTTTGAATTATTTTTGGTTTGTAAAGAAGTGTTAATGACCAAGTTTTCACTTCTATCGGAGCGTTCGGTGACGATGACGTGAGCTCCATGATTTTTGTTCCCCAAAAAGTGCTCAACGAGCTTAAAGAAGTTTTTAATTAAAAAAAAATAAGGAATATTAAAAAAAATTGGATATATGAAGTTTGAAGTGAGAATATCAACACCTAGTTTGCTATTTTGCGTAAAACTATTTAGTAATCTTTTCACCCTACTCAGCCTTGTGAGATTGGGTGATATATTTTTTCGTTTTTTGTCTAGTGGTAGGTAGCCTATTCTATCATGACTAGGCCGGTCGAGGAAGTACCACCCTCTCACAGAAGATCAGCGTGAAACAATGGTAGGTACTTCTAACATTGTATCGTGAATGAGAGCGACGGACGCCGATCCTCCAGTAGTATCCACCTATCCTGTCCTTATTATCCTTCCTATCCACATCCTATCCCTTTCCTTTTCTTGGAGATGGCGAAGTGCGAGTGATGCCTCTGGTGTTGCTAGAATCTACAGGCTACGGTAACCGCTTACGGTTCGGGCATATGACCTATATTATCTTTCATAATACAGGAAGCCCAGGGGCCGTATAAGTTACCACCGAAGGACTATGTTACAATAGTTCCAGTGGCCCGCCAATAAAGGCGGAGAGACGGCACACGGCGGGTTTCTTTAGTAGGTGAAAGCCCCACACTACCCTGTTCGTTGCCCGAACGACGGAGTGTGCGGTTAGGAACATTTCTTACCGCCTCAAAAAAAAACAGGGGCCGTATAAGTTGTAACAAAAACCAGTATTACCAGCAGCAGTAAGCAGCATTACCGCCAATAAATACAAAAATTACCTAAAGGTTAAATGATTTACCATCACATAAGTTGACACACTAGATTCGTTTAGAAAAATAATGGTAAAAATATTTGAAACAAGGTGGTAGGACCGACGTAACAGACAGCGACCTGTCTGTATATGTAGACTGTAGTTTTGTTGTTTGAGAATATGAGAACGGAGGAAGTATGGCGTTTATATGATATGAACCATATTATTCTAAAACCAGGGTAGAATATATTTATATACGGATACTTTCTACGGATGCAATTCCATGCGATAATGTTTATAATTTGCCGGCTACCGGCGGTATTCAGAAAGCACAACGACTTTACTTTTGTTGATCGGTGTTACGTTATATGCCAATGTCCGATGTGATCAAAATTATACATAAAAAGTCGCAACTGTCTTCGACATGATTTCTTTTAGTCTGCTCATAATACGAATGTAATACTTTTTTTAAATAACCTTTTTTTATCCAAATGCATACTAACAAATGAAATCTTCTATCAAAATGTGATAGCTATTTGAGCAACAAGATTTAAATATAGACATCTGTTCAGTTATTTATGTTTCACATAATTTTGGTTTCATTTAGACAACAATACATCACTATTAATTTAGAATCTCTTACTAATTAGTAGCCACTGAGGTATTAAATTGTACGTACATAATTATTAAGTTATTTCCTTGTTAAGATAAGCTTGTCAGCTAGTAATTAGGCAAAGTTACAAGAAATAACACACGTTTATTAATTCTATCTAAGCCTCACTATGAATATAATCGACTGCAAAGATGGCGAAATGGTTTAGCGACCTCCCGCCTGGGTATTGTGGGTTCGTTTCTCACATAGGACAATTCTTGATGTGATCCACAAATGGTTGTTATGGGTCTGGATGTATTTTGTGCCTGTGAAATCGTATGTTTCTAAAGTCCTCCACAACACAAGGATTATTCATTAGCGCAGGTAGTTATCTTTAAAAAAAATGCCTGGACAGTACACGGAGTGGTTTAGACAACGGCCTCCAAACATAAACATAGCATCACGCCTGTATTCCCCGAAGGGGTAAGCAGAGGTGTGTTACACACCCACGATTCGCCAGCTATGTTTAAGTCCCACGTAATAGGGGGCGAGCCTATTGACGTCTACCGGGCACATTTCCAAACTCCGAACTGCTACTGAGAATTTTTCTTTTTAGGAAAAAGCTCAATAACATTGCCTGACCCGGGAATCGAACCCGAGACATCATGATTACCAGTCGCATACACTACCGCTACACGGCCTCCAATGTTGAGTATTGTGGGCTCGATCTAAATACGGAATTATTGGTACTCATAAATATATTTTTCTGAGTCTCTTAATACTTTGGTGTTATTTATTTTAATAGCATGCTTGTGAAGACCTCGAAATGCTGGGATTACTGTTTAGTCAGAAGTAAAATAAATAAGTAGAAAATAAATGAAAATTGGTATAGGAAATATCTAGCTTTTGTTTGTTATAATTTAGGTTATATTTAACTACAGTCTGACCCCGATGCCGTTGATTGAAGCTTCATTGGATACGTATTCAATTAACGCATAAGTGTGACAGTAGGTTATCTATATTTATATGAGTTACTTTAAGAAAAAAACGTGGTGACGCATCGAAAATACTAATATCATCACTGCATTCAATTTAATAGTTGACACTTTGAAATCAGCCAAATTGGCAATAATATCCTATGCCATCCCATTTGTTTAAAATAATGACAATTTACTTCCAATTGAAGAGTAAACTGCTCATGGTGGAGTGTCTAAAACAACTATTTTCATCGGATTATTCCGGAAACCTTAGAATATTTTTTTCAAACCTCATGTATTCCTAGATAATATCACGAGTTATGTTATTAAAATCCTAATAAATCAATGGTTATAATCGAAAGATCGAACCCGGAATAATCATAAACCCAATCATCTTACCTTTCACCTCTAACAGAAACTGTAAGTAAGAATAATGCAGCGAGAATTAAAAGACGTCAGTATTCCGTGACATAGTGTTGAGTTGAACATCATTTTACTAAATCGCTGAGTGTGACGGCTTATCTGTCTGTTAAATCTTTAGGCAACTTATGTCTTAGTATGTCACTTAAACGGTGTGGCAACACTTGCTTCATGTTATATTATTATAATGAAATAATATTACATACTCGAAATATAATTAATGAAATTATTTAATTTTGTTACTTATGATTACTTACTCATTATCTGTTATAATTAGCTCAAATTATATTTTTCTAAGCAGATACATATCCTCTTGAGAAATTCTTTTACCTAATATATTTTCATAAGTATTAGGCTAGACACCCCTTTTTTTCTTTTTTTTTGTTTTTTTTTGTTATGGCGGGAAAAAATGTTCCTAACCGCACACCCCGTCGTTCGGGGCAATGAACAGGGTAGTGTGGGGCCCTCACCCACTAAATAAACCCACCGTGTGCCGTCTCTACGCCTTTATTGGCGGGCCACCGGAACTATATTACATTCCTTCAGTGGTCGGGGCTAGACACCCCTAAACTAAAACCCTATTTTTTTGGGCTAAATGACCTTCTCCGTACCCCGTACTGCTATTTTGCCAAATATTGTGATTGGTTAAGTTACGGCGTAAAGAGGCAACAAAGAAACAAACAAACTAATTTTCACATTTATAATATTTGTGAGAATTGTTACTATATTATTCATCCATCCATCAGCCCTTTAAAGTCCACTGCTGGACATAGGCCTCCCCAAGAATGAGGGATAGTGCCGTAATCGCCACGCTTGGATCGCAGTGGATGTTGTTAATACTCGAAGGAGTGCTACTGCCCACTCCCTCGGTATTCCCTCAGTCGGCTCTCGCCATGGTTACCATTCTAAAGCCGGCCCCACACGGCTAATCCTATATTATTATATTTGATAAATTTAGAACGTTGTAAATATTTAAGATTACAAACCATTATACCTATATAAAAATAGCTCTTTAAAACTGTACTACAGATAAGTGCTTATATGTCGTTAGCCCAGTGTAGAGAATGATAAGCATATAAAATACGGACTTAAATAAGCGCTCTAATTATAACCTATTGCATAATAATCACGTAACAGTAACAGATCCGATAACCTACTAATATTAAAATTATACGAGAAAGTTTTAACTCTGCTGGCATGATTGTTGCTACCCAATATATTATATTTATATATTTTTAGATATACTTTTAAAACACAAATACATGTTAGGTATATTATTATAAGTATACGTAATTACAATACTTATCACAGCCAAAATGGTTATCAAATGAATTCATTGTTTGGTTTCCCCGTGATGCATAAACTGTGTAATTGGGGAAATATATTTAATTATAGGTACTCGAATTGCAGCAACTAAATGATTTTACATATTTGACGCAGGGTTTTCCTACTATGTCATCGAGTGAAACAGAGTTATCTTGAAAGCTTGGTATTTATCTTTTAGGTTTTTATGATAAAACTCAAATCACTCGTATCTTATTGAAAGAACTCCACGATGCATCGAGTGGGATCAGCGCCACATGTGTAATAACCCTACTAACTCTTTATATTTCATTTAGTTATATTTGTTGATACTGTAGCGCTTCACATTACTAAATCTGTGGTAACATTTCCTAATCCCCACTTAATATAAATTGACTCAGTAGGAATTATCATATAACCTCTCTAATCGGAGAACATTTGTGATGAAACATGTTTTTATGTTGTAAATATATTGCCATACATTCACTACTTGTTACATAAGCAAGGCCGGTCAAAAAAAATAGCAAAAAAACAACACAATCTCAATTCAATTTGTTGTATCGGTTACTACTTGACTGATTATTGTAGATACTTATCTAACCGATTTGAAAACGTGACAGAGAATTCAATAATATTATGAATTACTTTTGTATTAAAACCTTGCTTTTTAAAGTAAGTCACGCGGTAATATATTATAGATATTACATAAATAACAGAAATGCAGATACTATTTTATCCAGAGATATCTCAAAATCAACTTTAATAGCATTTTATTTACCTGAAGAGTTATAATAATTGCGGATACTTAAGATCATAGATAGATACTCGTACATTCAGAATATCACGAAATAAATAGTAATTTACACGTCCTCTCTTCCTCACACCTCGATCACGGTGGACGGGGTCCAAATTGGAGTGCAGGCCCGGATTGAGTATCTGGGCCTGGTGCTGGACGGGCGGTGGCACTTTTGCGAGCACTTCCGTCAACTGTCTCCGAGGCTCGTCGGTGCGGCGTCGGCCCTTGCACGGCTCATGCCGAATATGGGTGGACCCAACAATGCGTGTCGACGGCTTTATGCGGGGGTGGTCCGGTCGATGGCGCTGTACGGCGCACCCGTGTGGGCGGAGTCCTTGGACGCGCTTAGTGCGTCCAAGGACTCTTCTGTGGGTGGGAGTCCTCTGTGGAGGCCACAGAGAGTCGTCGCGTCCGGGGTCATACGTGGATATCGCACGGTGTCGATGGAGGCGGCCTGCGTGTTGGCCGGAACCCCTCCGTGGGACTTGGAGGCGGAGGTGCTCACCGAGATGTACCGGCGGGCGTCGCAAGAGCGGGAGGGGGCTGGACGTCCCCCACCCAGTGTGGTGGCCAGATGGCCATGGCCAACTGGAGGGCGCGGCTGGAGGCGCCCCGGGCCGGTCTTTGGACCGCAGGGGCGCTCCAGCCGGTGCTGGAAGAGTGGGCAGGGCGATGGCACGGAGTCCTTACCTTCCGACTGGTGCAGGTGCTGTCGGGGCACGGTTGCTTCGGCAGATATCTGCACATTGTCGCAAGGAGGGAAGCGACTCCGGGCTGTCACCATTGCGGCTGCGAAGAGGACACGGCGCAGCACACGCTCGAGTCGTGCCCGGCTTGGGCCGAGCAGCGTCGTGAACTTGTCGCAGTAATAGGGGGGGACCTCTCGCTGCCGAGCGTCGTCAGAGCGATTCTTGGCAGCGACAGGAATTTGGCTGCGGTCGCTGCCTTCTGCGAGGAGGTCATCTCGCGGAAGGAAGCGGCGGAGAGGGCCAGGGAGGCTGATCAGCGACTGGGGTGGCGCAGGCGTGAATATTTGCGCCTAATGCCGCCCTAGCTGGGGCTGTGGGTGGATGGACTGGGGAACGTCCGCCACCCGCAAGGCCTCCGAAGGGCCCGCGAAGGCGCGACGCTCCGTGTGTGGATGCGTTGCTCAGATGAGGGTACCCGAAAGGGTAAGCTGCCGGCGGACCACCGAAGGAATGTAACATAGTTCCAGTGGCCCGCCAATAAAGGCGGAGAGACGGCACACGGCGGGTTTCTTTAGTGGGTGAAGGCCCCACACTACCCTGTTCGTTGCCCCGAGCGACGGGGTGTTCGGTTAGGAACATTAATTCCCTCCTAAACAAAAAAAAATGGATGTCACCCTTGATTTGAACCAAAACTAAAAATAAAATTCTATAATTGTATTGTCTGTGGTTACTTATTCTTTGCTTGGCATCTTATAAATTATCTTGAGAATGATTGTTCAAGAGATCATAACTTTGATAACTATGTAATTAAAATGCACTGGAAATGCAAGATGGTTTAGCACCGTGCCTTGCAGTGCGAAGACAGGATACAAAAAATATAACAGTAATAAATAATAACATGTGACCGTAATACGTGAAAGCGGAACAGCGGGTGTATCCGTAGTTATATTTACGACTTGTTGTAACTAGTCATAAATATAATTAAGGGAAGTAACATTACTTCAAAGATGAAACTGAGATTGATGTGGTCATAAGCCAGTAGTACCAGTAGGCAATTCAGGAAGAAATAATATCTACCACTGACAGAAAAAAAAAACTGTACCCTTTAGTGGGACATAAATATGTAAATACCCCAATTAGTAGAACGACATCCAACCCAGTAGACCTATGATTTATAACTGGGTAAATCTGGATGCAACAGACATACGGGACCGAGTTTTGTGGTGTAAATCAAAAACAGTACGCTGGACTGTAATAGGCTGATTGATTGATTGATTGGTATTTGTAGGCTATAATAAACTGCAATATAAAGAGAAGTGAAGCGAAACCAATCAATTTTTATGAACAAAAAAAATACCCGTGTTCTGCGATTAAATAAAGCAAATGATAATTATATATTGGTACGTTATACAAATTATCGTGAAACAACACAGCATAATTAATGAAAACTACCCAACCAAATCTCTTATGCCGTAATTGAAGTACTTATTTATAAAATTGATAAATTGCCTACAATTTTAGCAACCTCGGTGGAATGTCCATACAATTTTCACGATGCTTTCACTTAGAGGACTATTGCGATTTAAAAAAAAACACTCATATCAGTATTCTGTTTTATATTTTGTCTTATCTTTATGTTACTTCATTTAATTCTAATTTATACACTATAATCTGCATTCTACTGAGAAATGAGCTAAATGATACACAGTGACCCACTACGGGTTAGCTAGTTACGACATATTGCTTTTATACGACATAACGCCTGTATTATAAAAATCGGTGTATACCTATTATGTTCTCTATGAACTCCGTCGGATGGAAAACTTTATCACAGTAGGTCTTCAGATTAGCCCAGCGATTGGTTCTGTGACGATCCGATGAAAGATGGGTGTTTTAGAAATTTTATATCTAATATTTTTCTCAACAACAACCCGCTCTAAGGAATAATCCTTGTATCGCGGGGGACTTTACAAACATACAGTTTCACGAACACAAAGTACACCCAGCCAGAACAACCATTTGTGGATCACACAAAGAGTCGTGTGGGAATCGAACCGATAATACTCGGGATGAAGGCCGGTATCTAAACCATTCCGCCTTCTGTGCAGTCAATTTGGCCCTAAAAAACCCGTGCAAAAGCGAAGAAAGTCGCTCTAAAGTGTCTTTATAGATAGCTTTTTCAGTAAATTTTATATTCTTATACTTCTGGCCACTTAATTTATAACGCGGAATCCCTATCCCCACTTTTTTTTTGTTAAGGCAGTAAAAATGTACCTAGCCGCATAGGGAAGAATCGGACGTTGTGATGTAAATTGGGAGATGCCATTGTAATTGGCAGTTGATTGATTCATTTATGTTATCAACAACTTATCGATGTTTGTTAGTAATGTACCTAATACTTTTTTTAATCCATGACTGTCCCAATATTGGGCACGAGTGTCTCGAGTGAGGCCACAGCCACAACGCTGGCACAGTATGGGAAGGCAGACTGACAAGCTCTCGAAAAATATTGTCAAGCAGGCAGGTTTTACTACAATATTTTCCTTCACCGAGCAGTGATAACACAAAATTTTTAAAAACATTAATTTATTAGAGATGTATGCCAGGGCATGACCAGGAATCGAACTCGATACCACTGTATTTGCAGTCCTTGGTTTTAGCACAAGGCTATCACTGCTCATCTGCATCAGAAATATTTTACCTTCTCGTAATTTTGCGTTTCTCCAAAGCGTATTGAAAACAGATTCACACCTTTTTGTCAAACAGTTATACAAAGGAGAAACTGAATAGTTTAGTTAAGTTTTTATGCTACTCGTATTATGTAACTAGTTTTTACCTGCTACTTTGCACAGTGGGCTGTAGAATCCTAGTAATAAATGTTTGATATGTAAAACATAGAAGCGAAGTGGACATTTTTCGCAAGTAATATAAGATTATATATAAACAGGGATACCTATAGATTTTCCTTTTTCGGGATTAGAACCTCATCATCGGGATTCAGGGACTACTTCCCAAAATAAAAAAAAAACTTTCTTAGATTATTTTTATTCGAACCAGAATTTTTTTTAATTTATCCATCCATCAGCCTTTTAAAGTCCACTGCTGGACATAGGCCTCCCCAAGAATACGCCACAACGAGCGGTCCTGTGCACTCATATGAGGGGATAAAAATAATATTTTTTAATTATAATTACCTAATTAATTAGAGATCATAAACATACAAAAAGGTGAACCTTTGGACTTAATATATTTTAATTACTAATAATTATGAAATATTTACTATCTAGTTTTCAAAAATACACTTTAGTAAGTATATAATATAAATTCAATAATATATATTAATAATATAAAATATATTATTGAATTTATATATAATTAAAAATAAATTCAATATAATTGTTATTAGTGGAAACTTGTAACTGACCTTCTCTATTTATAATCATTTCTGATACACATTTTGAAATAAAACTACGTTTACGGAATCTTTCGCGTTTACTTGATTTTTATGATATCCCGACGTTTCGAATACTTTACAGCATTCATGATCACGGGTGGACTTAGATAGTAGATGTCCAAAGCTTTGGATATATATTCGAAACGTCGGGATAGCATAAAAATCAAGTAAACGCGATAGATTCCGTAAACGTAGTTTTATTTCAAAATGTGTAAAATTCGCGTAAATGTTAGAAAGTATTATTTCTGATACACATATAGAAGATAAGTTCGTTTGATTTTTGATTGAAATTACAGAGTTTTCTTTTTATCTTTTTCAAAATAAAGTTATAAATATGAAAACTGTCGTCCTCATAAATAAAATGAGAATATTTTAAAAGATAGTTTGCATCTTACCATTTCTTTAGTGGGTGCAGGCCCCACACTGCCCCGTTCGTTGCCCCGAACGACGGGGTGTGCGGTTAGGAACATTTTTTCCCGCCTTAACAAAAAAAAGGTTGCCTCTTACCTTAATATTCCGTATGTTCATCATCCTGTGCAAACAGACAGCGAAAGTCACTTAGCACTTGCACTGTTATCCCACAAGCACCAAACACTAGTTATTTTTTATATATATATCCACAAGAGTCGATTAACACATATAATAATAATAATAATAATAATAATAACCGCTTCAGGAATAAAAGATGGCGGATGGGATGGAAGAAGTTGAATTTGGTGATGGCGCTAAATTTGAAATTTGAATGCAACTTTCGCGCGCGTTCGCTAAGACGTCTCACTCTCACTGGCCACAGCGACGTGTTTTCTTTTTATTTAAACTTGCAATCCCCTCTAGTGATCGCAAATTATCGCATCCTATCTTGTTATCAATTTACTATTTAGGACAAAAATACTTATTACGACACCATTGATTAGTTACTTAACTTCTGAAAAAATATTCAGAAAAACTAAAGTAAATGAATCGGCAAAATCACTCGTTATGCCAACGTTACATAAAATACAACCGTTGGTTTTATATATTTTAATGTAGATTAAAAAAGGGATGTGTGTGTATCCATACCTACAAAATAATATTTTTAAGATGCAATAATATCTATCGAGAAAAGATAGGTAGGTACATCAACCAAAACGTAGTTTAAACAATTAATTTACTATAAAATTTCTTTAACTACTACCAAACTTCCTTGGTTCATATAGGTATTTCAAGATTAATTGTAATTTTTCCTTTTGGGTTGCGTTCACAGGTAGAAAAAAATATATTGTAGTTTAATTTAAACGCTAACTTTGATAGAATTGGGATAATAAGCTCTAGAAGGAATATGGTTGTTTTGATATTTCGAGAAAAAATGTAAATTTGGCAAAAATAGCAATTACCTTCGACTTAATAACGTGACAGATATAAAGCAGTGAACAGACAGATATAAAAGTTAATTTATTTTTTTGTATTTAATTGCTTTTCTTTTATTGTTCTCTACATTTTTAATACAAAGCTTCAATTAACAGACACGGTTTCTACAAGTAAGTACTGTTTGATTACAATTGTGATAGAATAGATATACTAATCATAAATATCATAATTATGTAGTTACATTAAAATATAGACCTACGTCACGGCTATACAATTAATTCCTATTGCAATAATAAATAGTTCGCTTTGAATTAATTTTATTGTGCTTTTAAAGCACTTGACGTTCTAAGTCGTGTTAGTAGTTTCTCCGATAGCTGAGGGGTCTAAAACAATCGCGGAAATACGCAAATTTGAATTCTGCTAGTAGGAATTACTCTTTTGACACTTTTACAAAATTTTTCTAATTTTTCCTCTTTTGTCATTTTGTTTTCTACAGCCGCTATTTTTTTCAACCCTTTACTGTGCCGCTTTTGGGTACGGGTCTCCTCTCAGAGAGAGAGAGATAGAGAGAGATGTATTTAGGCCCTACGCCTCCACGCTAGCCCATTACAAGGTGGCACACTTCTTAAGCTTCAATCTCGATGCCCCAGGTCCAGACCAAAAGGAATGTAACATAGTTCCAGTGGCCCGCCAATAAAGGCAGAGAGATGGCACATGGCGGGTTTCTTTAGTGGTTGAAAGCCCCACACTAACCTGTTCGTTGCCCCGAACGACGGGGTGTGCGGTTATGAACATTTTTCCCGCCTAAACAAAAAAAAAATGTCCAGACCAAACAACGTACACAACTCAGACTTTTCAAAATTATGTGCCTATGAATTTGTTCATAAACTATTACTGTTTGGTGAAGGAAAACACAATGAGACAACTTAAACACTTCAGAGCTTATTTCGATGGCTTGTGAACTTTACCCACCCCACTATACCATGTTAAATTATGGCTACATCCCTGTCTCTATGACCAAATGTTGGACAGTATAGAGTTGTGAAGAACAATACATTTCTAGTGGTCGATCCTTGCTTATATCACCTGGAATGGGCTGTCTCGATCGGGAAAGTACCACAGAAGATTAGCGTGAAAAATAATAGGTACTCCCATCGTCAGAGTCAGAGGCCCAAACCCCCTCACTGTCCTTTCCTTGGTATCCTTATTATTCTACTTCTCCACCTCCTATCCCATTTGTTGGAGATGGTGACGCGTCGGTGATCTGATGGTGCTAGCGTTGGCTACGGTTACCGCTTACCTTCAGGTAGACCGTATGCTTGTTTGCCACCCACGTAGTATAAAAAGAAATATTATGTGGCATACATCAAATATTTCGTGTAATAATTTATATCTTTAATAATAATAATTCAGATACAATTTCCCGTCCATACTTATTTACAAATGTCATCTAAGTTTTATACAATACCTTTTTCGATCCATCCATCCATCAGCCTTTCGACGTCCTGGACATAGGCCTCCCCGAGAGAACGCCACAACGAGCGGTCCTGTGCGTTCATATGGGGGGATAGTGCCGTAATTGCCACGCTTGGCAGGCGGGTTGGCGATCGCAGTGGATGTTGTTAATACTCGAGGGAGTGCTGCTGCCCACTCCACCGGAATTCCCTCAGTCGGCTCTTACGACTCCCATGGGTGGAGAGGGGTGGGAAAATTCTAAAGCCGGCCCCACACGGCGCCTTTTTATGTAAGTATAATATCTTCATTAGAATCACAGAAAAAAAAAAAGATTTTCATAAACAAAAACATAGCATCACGCCTGTATTCCCCGAAGGGGTAGGCAGATGTGTATTACACACCCACGACTCGTCAGCTATGTTTAAGTCCCACGTAATAGGGGGCGAGCCTATTGACGTCTACCGCGCACATTTCCAAACTCCGGGCAGCTACTCTTCGGCCCATTACCACAATAGCATCCTTCTCCTCGTAAAAAAAAGAACAAAAACATTATATACCTTCTACCTATGGTAAAAATGTTATTTTATATTATTATATAAAAATCAATGAATTCCATACATTAGTCTCGCATAAAATCGAAAACGGTTCGACCGATTTCGACGATTTATTCGATGAAGGCTCGAGACAGACCGCGTTTCGATAATGTGGCTACCAGGATTTTTAATAACAATTTTTGATTGATTTTTTGCACATCGACACCTCAAATACCTTTTTTTAAATTGCATATAGTGGTAGCCGAGCCACGATTTTATTTCGTCGATATGAAATGAAAGAATAAACGGCTATCTCCTGCTACAGCCAAAACGCAACGATGTGCTTCATGGCCGGTCACACGGGAGAGGGTGGTACCAACCCGCTCGGGCCCGATACCAAGTGAGTATTCCCATTTGGTACCCAGCCCTACCACCAGTCATGCAATGGATGATAATTGCTTACTTCCCTTAGTCGCCTCATACAACACCCGTGGGAAAGAATGGGGTGGTGACACTTGTATTCTTAGTCCGTCACCACACGGATAGAATATAAAATACCTTCTTTCGTATCGAAAATTCAAATATCGAAAAGCATTCTGAAGCCTGCTATATCAACAGTTCATCCTTTGGATAGCAGGTACTACGTCTGCCAGGTTCCGCTATCTTTATTGTCGTTATAAAAAGTTTCAAGAAATAAGTATATATAACAATCAAATATATAAATTAAATGTTTTTTGTTGACCACAGCAGATGATTGGTGATAGTCGGTCAGTTGCAACATGCAGTGAAGGGACATATTACATACGAGTAGAACTTGTCGGTGTAATAAAATGATACATAATATCTTTTATAAGTACCATAGTTTTTCGATAGAAACTTTTTGTGATGCTGGGAGCTTTTTAGTTAATCAATTTATGTAATCGCCTCGTAATATTCAAAATGCACTGTAACCATGTTTTTGTTTTCAGTGCTTTTTATATGACATAATATATGTAGTCTTTTTTTGGTACTCCGAAGAAAATAGAGGCAGGGTTGGGTACCAAACCACTAAAGTACTGTCATACAATTCCAGTTGTCCGCCAATAGGCGAAGAGACGGCACACAACTCACGGCAGGTTTATTTAGTGAGGGCTCCACACTACCCTGTTCGGTGCCCCGAACGACAAGGTGTGCGATTGAGTACATTTCTTCGCTCCTTAACAAAAAAAAAGGTTTGGGACCAAGTAGAAATACTCACTATTATCGGGTCCGAGCGGATCGAGAGACCGACTGGAAGCACTAGTGTGTGTTGGTTGCAGCCGGAGATAGCCGTCTATTTCTTTAATTTACCATTCGTGAAATAGCCGGGAAGCAACGGCTTTTCTTTTTTTTTTAATGCATGTAGTGGCAGACGAGCCACGGTCCATCTGATGGCAAATGGCAACCGTCGCCCATGGACTCAACTATACCGAGAGTATTGTCAAGCCGCTGCTCACCAATTAATTTCACAAATGAAATGAAGTATAAACGGCTATCTCCTGCTACAGCCAAAACGCAACGATGTGCTTCATGGCCGGTCACACGGGAGATGGTGGTACCAACCCGCTCGGGCCCGATACCAAGTGAGTACTCCCACTTGGTACCCAGCCCTACCACTAGTCATGCAATGGATGATAATTGCTTACTTCCCTTAGTCGCCTCAAACGGGCTTGCCTTAGTATTGCTAAGTCCGTAACTGATAGTTACCCCTTACCGTTAGGCCATAGCTTATCGACCACTATCAGCAATAAAAAAATAACTAACTTACTATTGCACTAAGGATTTGTTTCAGAAAATATTTAGTGAGCTTTAAATTAAGGAATTGAACTTACAATACCTGCTACGGGAGGTCAGTATCAATACCACTACGTCCTACGTCATACGCGCAAGGATATAAAGATGAATGGTTATGACACGATACAAAAAAAATACCCTTAACGTAACAGTTTTTTAAGTGTCGAATGCCTAGTCATGAATATTGAAAAAAAAATATTCATAATTATTCATAAAAGTCAGACACACCTTTTTGTCACACTTTGGCACACTTTTAATCTGTTACAGCAAAAAATAATGTATACATCCGTCCTGTTTGCGAACACCCATTATGAAACTTGAAAAATTGGCTTTAAAGGTTTCCGTTAATGATAACTAACCCATGGCATAGGACTATAGGTGTATACTGAATACTGAAGTAATGTCACATAGTTCCAGTGGTCTGCCAATACAGGCGGAGAGATAGCACAATGCGGGTTTATTTAGTGGGTGAGCTCCACATTACCCTGTTCGTTACCCAAACGTCGGGGTATGCGGTTAGGTAGGCACAGCGTACAGAGTGCCAAAAACCTCTATTCTGGCTTCCTCAACGTTCATAATTCTCTTCATATATGCTCGCCGGTTTCGAAGAATCTTGAACCTTTCTCCAATACATGACCGACTTAGTCTAAGTAGGTAAGTCTCGGTCTCCTCCTGTACCTACCTACATCCTTCCTACTTTGTGTTTAATACATCCTTCAACTTTATCATTGTATATTGTATATATATCTTCATCTTCTTAACCAATCGTCACTAAATCTTTCTATTTTTTTTTTCTTAAAAGACAATGCCCTGCTCTAAGGAAAAATGCTTGCATCGCGGGGAACTTCACAAACATACAATTTCGCGGACACATACACCCAAACTCAGAACAACCGTTTATCGATCATGCAAAGAGTTGTCCTGTGTGGGAATCGAACCCACAACACTCAGGTGGGAGGGGAGTTCGGTATCTTAAACCACTCCGCCGTTTGTGCAGTCATTATTTATTTAGTTATGTTACAAAAATAACATTTGTAGATCAGTTTATTGCACATGATCCGTGTCGTGGGTAAATCCAATACTTTTTCATAGTATGGGGTTTATACTTTCATTTTATGCAATCCTGTGTCGCCATAAAGCAATATTATTCATCGTTATGTAAGGCGAGAATCGACTATCGGACTCTGTATCCGATTGTTCCATGTTAGTAAGCTCCCCGCGACACTAATATTATTTAGGGGATGTTTTCTGTGAAATTCTACTATACTTATATAAACTAGCTGACCCGGCGAACTTTGTACCGTTATAATCTTTTTTTGTGAATATTTTCTAAAATCCTGAAAAACGTGTTTTACAATTTAGGCCCGCTTCGGCTTCACATGTGTGGTGTACAGTCAGGGACTAAGAAATTCGGATAAATTCAAATCAGTCGGATTATAAAAAAATCCAGACACGTTTGAAGTATTGAAAGTATCTCACAGTCTTCTTTCTCATTCACTCACTCACTTTTATTCTATAAGATTTTTTTAAATAACCTGTTCGATTTCTTTTAAATTTTCTTTTATATAGGGATTTTCAACAAGAACTTTGTTTTAGAACTATATTTTTTTAGCAATTGACATGCTCCATTACTTTTTAAAGTATAAATTATTTGTGAATAAGGTTGCAAAATTAAACTTACTATATTGGGTGCATGTAAATGCTTGCCGATAGATGGCGTTGGTCGTAAGTCAAATGTGGTGAGGAGATTGGGATGATCGAAAGATCGGTAGGATAGCTCAGTGGCTTAGAGCACTTCCCTTAAAACCTTCCTTTTAAAGGGGTTTATTCCGAAATGGTTCCATTTAAATTTTATCTAAATCGGTGCAGTAGTTTTTAAAAACTCAACAAAAATCTAAAAAAATTGTGTACATCGATGATATTTTTTCCTTGTCTTATTTTTTTGTTTAGGAAGGCCTCCCCGTCATGTACTCTAAGCTATTTTATAACAAAAATCACTAAAAATCACAAAATATAAAATTTTTTTTTAAAAAAGAAAACCGCCTCTAAGTACACCCAGGAACTAAAAAGCAATAAATAATCGGTATTTAGATACGATTTCCGTGCTAGACACCTACTGATGTGTTTGAAGCCGGTGCCAAGTCCAAAAGTAACAAAAATAATTCATAATAAATACCTACTTAGATAACACTAAAAACAGTTTTGGCACCGGCTTGAAACACATCAGTAGGTGTCTAGCACGGAAATCGTATCTAAATACCGATTATTTATTGCTTTTTAAATCCTGGGTGCAAACGAAGGCGGTTTTCTTTAAAAAAAAAATGTTTTATTACATATAGATAATTAATGTAACATTGAGTAAAGTATTTATATTATAGTCACCCAATTATGATGGCCACGTAGATTAAGTCACAAGCCAAATAATAAATATAAGTATAAAACCAATTACAAATTTAAAGAAAACTACAACACAAAATGCAACCTCATAAAATTAAAAAAAAATCTATCCCTTTACGTTTAATATAATTAGAATACTTTAATTTTAGCGTTGTTGCGGGGGGGAGGAATAAGAGGTGAAGTGGAAGGACAATACGGGGAAGATAGGAAGGATAATAAAATACAAACTACTAACTAACCTACTGTTGTTTTTTGTGAGAGGATATTACTTGCCCGATGCAATAAGCCATTTATGCAGCATGGAATTCATACAGGGATAAGCAAGGATCTACCCCTAAGGTAGTATATCGTGACACTCGATAAAATAAATTTACGATAACGATTTTTTTTTTGTTGCATGTTGTGACAGTCGAACCACGGCCCATCTAATGATAAATGGTAACCGTCGCTCATGGACTCGACTATAATGAGAGTATTGTCAAGCCGCTGCTCTCCATTTCATTTCACAGATATGAAGTGAATGAATAAACGGCTATCTCCTGCTACAGCCAAAACGCAACTATGTGCTTCATGGCTGGTCACACGGGAGATTGTGGTACCAACCCGCTCGGGCCCGATGCCATGTGAGTACTCCCACTTGGTACCCAGCTCTACCACCAATCATGTAATGGATGATTGATTGAATTGCTTACTTCCCTTAGTCGCCTCATACGACACCCATGGGAAAGAATGGAGTGGTGACAATTGTATTCTTAGTCCGTCACCACACGGACAACGCGTATTAAGCCCGCGACTTGTGACCCGTATAATAATTATCCGTGTTAATTTTATTTGTTTAAATTAACAACATTTGTGTTTACGTATTAGGCTTTAAGGCCTAATCTGCTGGATATTTGGTTACATTGAGTATAATATTCCTTCTATATATTATGTAATGTGTTTCGAATTACTATCTGTATAATAATGTTGTAACTACGATTCGCCCTTAAAATATTTTTTAACCCTTTGATATTAAGAAGGATGTGTGGCCGTGTGGGGCCGGATTTAGAATTGTCCCACCCCTCTCTACCCACGGGAGACGTAAGAGCCGACTGAGGGAATATCGGAGGAGTGGGCAGCAGCACTCCCTCGAGTATTAACAACATCCACTGCAATCGGCAACCCGCCTGCCAAGCGTGGCGATTACGGCATTATCCCCCATGACGGAACCGCTCGTTGTGGCGTTCTCTTGGGGAGGCCTATGTCCAGCAGTAGACGTTGAAAGGCTGATGGATGGATGGATTAAGAAGGATTTAAGCCGTAGTCCACCGGCCCGGTGTAGTTTGACAGACTTCACAAACTGTCGAGATTATCTCTCAGAGCGCAGGTTTTCTCACGATGTTTTCCTTCACCGAGTACTGATAATTTGTAAACAAATGCACATAATTTCGAAAACTCTCGAAAAGTCAGAGATGACTGTGTGACTGTGAACTAGAGATTGAACTCGATACCATTGACTTTGTAGTCCTTGGTTTTACCACTAAGCTATCAGTGCTGATGTTATATCTTTCAAATACGTTGTAAGTTATTGGTTACCATTCATCAAACGAAAAAAATATCTTTTTTTATGCTTTTTGATTGAATCCTTGATCCTGATTGAATCTGGCTCTTGACATACCGATAGAAAAATTATAATCTTGAAGCTTTATCGATTTTTGATCTTAACACGTATAGACAAATATCATTAAAAATATGTTGTACTGCTTCAAACAATTGTAATTCACTTTTCAAAAATAAATATGGGTTTATGCCGTCGTAATACGTGATAAACATTTTTATGAACATAGTATTACGCAATAATTTACGTACGTATAGAAGGTAAATCAGGTCATAAGGACATAAATACGTATTGGAACAGAGACATACGTCATTTACTTGCATTATTGTACTATTATTAATATACCTACGTATTTATTTGATAATAACGATAACGAGGCTACTACGTATTACTTGTTGCGTCAACAAATATTTTATACGTAATAATAAAATTATTAGCTCACACTTGATCAATATTAATAATTACTTTTAACAACATCAGTAAGAATATGTCCTATATTGATATTTTTGTATAAAATAGCAGTTGCGAGCGAGATTCGCACATGCCTCTCCTGGAAAACTGTCCCAGGAATTTTGGGAATAATGTTTCCAAATACATCCGACAGATGGCGTAGGCGTCATCCAGGACTAATGAAAGAATGTGTTATGAAAATTCGCAGTGCCTAGTAATTTTCACGATGACTGAATTGGCAAAGTATCTAGGACGGTTGTGACATTTTTACTTTGTGTTCAAGAACTAGCTTCTGCCAATAGCTTTGCCGTAGAAAAATCTAGTTTCGGGGCTTCGATCAGCGTATAATTATTGATCGAAGTTTTTAGGTTATAATTATAGTAGCAAAACAAAATGTAAACCAGGTTTGTAATAAAACAGCGATTGACATACAAAGACGGATTTGTTTATTACCTGCATATAGGCACATCAAATTTTTATTTAATACTAACTACAAACAAAACACAAATTCTAAATGTGTATGAATTCACACACACCTGAATCATACTTTCTTAAATATTTTCGTTTAGGATTTTTGTCTGTTTAACTATTAAATTTGTTTGTTCGCGCATCATCAACTACTGAACAGATTTCGATAGTATTTTTCTGTTTTTTAGCTCTTGATTAGAAAATTTAGATTTTTTTTGTCCGGTTGTCTATTCGTTGGTATCATCAACTACTGAACGGATTTCATTAGTACTTTTCTACTTCATAGCTCTTGATTAGACTTAAAAACTGGTAAGTATATATGTTTTATCTCGCTACTGTACTGAGAATCTAAAATGTAACCGAAAAATATATGTGCCCTAGAACCAACATTTCTTATTAGTTGGATAAAAACCTGCTTGTACTACTCTCTTCACAGGCAGGATTTAAATAACAAATCTGGGCTTTTATTAATTAGCATAAACAGATCATAGAAAGGATGTAAGGTTTCGAAAAATTACGAAAGAATTGGTCTTACTGTCTTAAGGCTTCATATTGAGTAACTCACAGCTTATAATGTCACTGTTATTCTACAACTAGCAAGAGAATGTGTAAAACTTCACACATCCAATTGTTATGTTGACAATTTAGACAGGAAACAGGGCGAAACAAGTACGGAAAATCTTCTACTACATCAAATCTAAAATATACTTTGTGGTTTTAAAATAAAGATTATTTTTGTATGTTTGGTATCAACGTTGTTGCTGAAACGTCTTGCTAAGACGCATTTTTAGTACGCCTTCTATTTTTACATCGTAATTACATAACACAATGCTTAACATGAAATATGTATCATTAGATATAATTAAACTACAGATATTGCAACATAATTATAGGGAGACATTACCTGCATTACAAAACATTATCTATATTAAGATTGCCGTAAGACTATTCACTACAATATTTATAAGTAGTATCTGCAAGAATCCTACTACTAATTCTATATATATTAGTAATATACTATACTTATCATCACACCATTTCCCTTGCGGGGTAGGCAGAGAAAAGAGAGTGCTAAGAGGTTCTATTCTTGCATACATCTCTCACTTCCTCAACATTCATAACTCTCTTCATACACGCTCGCCGGTTTCGGAGACTCCTGACTCCACCTTCCTTCAATACATGATCGATTTGGTCTAGGTAGGTGAGTCTCGGTCTCCCCCTGTACCTACATCCCTCCACTTTTGCATTGTATATCTTCTTAACCAGTCGCTCGATCGGCATTCTTTCCACATGTCCGAACCATCGGAGCAATCCCTTTCACATCTTTACACCAATACTCTCTTTCATACCTACTCGCTCTCTTACGTCATCGTTACGAATGCGGTCAGTCGGCCTCACTCCACAGATTCTCCGCAGAGATCGCATTTCGACCGCATTGATTTTGCTCTCATGCTCCTTTTTGCATACCCAACTCTCGCTTCCATACAATAACGTTGGGACAAGCACTGCGTTGTGTATTGCGACACGGCTGAAGTGATGACTGCCGAGAAGTTGTCCCAATGCTCCGTTCACTCTATTTCCCGCATTCACTCTTCTCTCTACATCAGTGGTGTACCTTCCATCCCGACTGAATCCACATCCAAGATATAAACATTGATCCACTTGTTCTAGCACACCATTTCCTATTGCTACTCTAACATCTGTTCTGGCTTCTTCTCTTTCCAAAACCATTATTTTGGTTTAGCTCACATTCACACGTAGGCCCCTTTTCTTACAATCTTCTGCCATTACGTCGACTAGGGTTTCGTAGGTCAGCCGCGGACTGCGCTAATAAATCCGCATCGTCTGCATATAGCAGAAACCTAACCACTGAGTCGCCCATCTGAACTCCCACATTTATTTCATTTAACCTTTGTAGACATTTATCCAGATATATGATAAACAGTCTGGCTGATAGAACGCAGCCCTGTTTAACGCCGATATTGACATCAAACCAGGGTGACATTCCATCATCCAGCCGCACACAAGCTCAGCAGTCCATGTAGTTGGACTGCACCGCTTGTAGCAGTCTACCGTTAATACCATATTCCGGCAAAATGTCCCAAATTTCCTTTCGTACAATCGTGTCAAATGCTTTCTCCAAATCCACAAAACTGCAGAAAACCCTCTGGCCTACAGCCAGATGCTTCTCCAAAATGTTGCGCAGAGAAAACACTTGATCCATGCATCCCCTTCCACACGTGATACCTCCTTGTGCCTCACACAAAAATTCATCAGACATCATCCTCATTCTCCTTTCAATAATCTTACCATACACTTTGCCTGCCAAACTTGTCAAGCTTATGGCTCTGTAGTTTGTACAGTCATAACGTGAACCCTTGTTTTTAAACAAGGGCACAATGACTGCGCTTCTCCAGTCCTTGGGAACCATTCCTAAGCTCCAATTGTTATTTTTTTTTAATTATCCCCCATGACGGTACCACTCGTTGTGGCGTTGTCTTGGGGAGGCCTATGTCCAGCAGTGGACG
The DNA here is from genome assembly GCA_948253155.1 of Leucoma salicis. Lineage (NCBI taxonomy): Eukaryota > Metazoa > Arthropoda > Insecta > Lepidoptera > Erebidae > Leucoma > Leucoma salicis. Next base: position 19,558,036 of record OX411811.1, read on the forward strand.
TTGAAAGGCTGATGGATGGATGGATGGATGAACATAAATTAAGAAGCATCAAGAAGAATTCCCAGACACATGAGCCTCCAAGCTTGATCATCTCAGCAGACACCATATCAATACCCGCTGCCTTACCATTTTTCAAACTTCTAATCGCCCATTCAACTTCATCCATACTAATGTTATCAGAGGATGCCGGTACCGAATGCTGATCTGTTAGACCACATGTGACACCGGCATTACCCTGAACATCCGCATACATGTCTCCAAAATATTCACTCCATCGGCTTAACACATCTTGTGTTTGCGAAAAAATGTCTCCACCTTTAGACCTTATTTTATTCATTCTGAAAGCTGACCGACCACTCCGAGATTTCTTCACCTCCCTTCAGAAAAGTTTGGTGTTGCTCTCGAAGTTTTTGGTCAGCCTTTCTTCTGCAATCATATTTGCTCTATCACGCTTCTCTTTCACTAAGGCTTTGGTGTCATTCTTACGTTGCCGGTATATTTCTTTCTTCTGTTCTTTCATACTTGCACTCAGGTTCAAAGAAGGTACATAGTCTAGCCACGCTTTCTTCTTTTGGTCTACGAAAGCTGCTACTTCCGTATCCCACCATGCATCACCTTTCACTTTCCGATGCTTCTTTGAGCATCCACATACTTCTTTCGCTGTATCTACCATACTTTCTTTCAATACTCTCCAGCATTCTTCCATGTCAGATTCCGGCTGACTTGCCATTGTCAGCCGTTCACGAACACCCTCTGCATACTTTGACCTTACACTTTCTTCTTGGAACTTTTTAACCTTTATTCTTTCAAGCCCTCCGAAGTGGACACTTTCTGAACAGACCACTAAATCTCGCAATAAAGAGATAGTGGTCCGTGTCAACAGTGGGACCCCTATAGGCTCTTGTACAGACCTATCCCTCCACCAGGAAGATCACAGGTGTCACTGCCCTTTCGCTTGGTCTCTGTTACACAGAGCACATCAAGCTGTCTGTCCAACATGACGGTTACCAGCTCGTGTAACTTACCTTCCACACCACTTCTTACATTCCACGTGCCTACTCGACACTCTGCTCTCCTCGACTCGCCAAACTGGGCAAGGCGTGATGGGTGGCGGCCCCCATCGCCGCATCTGCCATTGTTCGTACCGACGGGGATGGGTCGGTACGCGAAACCTCTGGGGCACGCCCTAACCCGCACTGCGGTACGCATTCGAGCCAGATTGCAGCCTGTGGATTGCAGGCTGGCAGGGATCGCGACGAGCACGCTCCGGACTATGATCACCCAAATATAAACAGGAAAATTTGTTATGTTTACATGTTTTTCTGCAAATTATGCCTAAACAACTAAACAGATTTCAATGAAATTTGGTAGGTGGGTAGATTAGACACTGGATTAACATATAGGATTTTATATCCTAAAAAGTTAGTAGTTCTCATAGAATATCTATTAATATAGGTACAGACCTAAAGACATTTTAAACACTGACATTTATATTTATAATCCCGATAAGTAGGTTCTTTAGAATATGCATAAACGACATACTGGATTTTAATATTAAAGGGCACGCAGAAGGATTCTGGCAGAAACTAATAACAAATAAACATCATCTACAACCCGTCATATCATCAGATGTTATCGTAGACTATAGAGTTAGTAAAAAAACCAGGCAATGTTATAACTCCCGGAAAAGGGTTGATGGTAGTAAGGAGGCAAAATATGAAAGATGATGGATAAGAAGGATACACAGATAAAAAGGATTATTTGACTCAAGAAACTGAAATTTCTCGGGATATTTCGTAAAGCCAATAAAATATTTATTAGGCTTAACAAAATGGACCTTAATTTAAAATATAGCAAATCTTGGTTGAAAACTTATTTTCTCTCAATTTTTTTTCTATTATTAACAGAAAAATATTTCATTTGAGGTATTTTTTACTTAGATTAAGAATTTTAAATAATCTTATTTCAAAAAATCATCGCATCGCGAGGTGAGGATGCAGTGAGGACCTGACAGAACGATACAATAAAAAAAAATAAGGTTCTCTCGAGTGTTTTATTAATTTATTATGGAGTGCATTGCCATAGAAGATCTTTTTAAAGAGTGGGGTATTCCACCCGAAGTTTCTTTTGCATTTATCGGTAAGTTATTGAATTGATAATGTATTTAAATTAAGCATAACCTAACATAAACACTATATAGGATTTAGGAACCTATGTTCTACACGGTACCAGCTAGATAGATATACCTTCTGTGCATATGCCTTGTGCGAGAGGTCGTGGTTCGATACCCACTATTACCCACTCAGGACGTGATGAACATAAAATTAAATACCTATTTGTAAATTGTACTGTGTCCGGGTGTTTTCTATGTATGTATTTACAAAAAAAAGTAATCCGTTATTCTAGTAGGTAGGTACCTACCCAATTACCCATAGCTAACGCTAGACAAGATGGCGTTGTGTGGTTGTTGGGGATATTTATTTATGTTTTAGCTTGTTACGTGTCGTGGCGTGTCGTGACGCGTTGGTTTCATACATTTATTTAATACTAGCCTCTGCGCCGCGGCTTCGCCGCAGCCAAAAGCTAGTTTTTCGGTTATATCTCAAGTTAAAGTTGCATCAAAATCCATCCAAAAGTAGTTTCTGCGTGATGCGCGAACAAACTAGCAGATAAACAAACAAAAATTCTAAAACAAATTGTTTTGGGTTTAGACACGCCTGTATAGCCTATTACAGCCATTTTATCCCGAATATCTTGAATGTACAGCTCTGTTACAGCTTTATAATGGTATAGATTATAGTAAGGAACGAGACGACACGACATGCAAATATGTGTCTAACCATATTATATGTATGAATTTATGAAACCAATATGCTTCTGGCGCGTCGTAACACGCCGCGTCACGTAGATATGTTTCCGCCTTTAGGTGGATGCCTGACGGCCGTAGGTTTATCTTATTTCATAAATATTTACAGGAAACAGAGTGACTGTGGAACTTTTACCAAAGCTTAATACAGAAAATTATAAAAAGTTGTGTCCACACTTGGCAACAAGAATAAAACTACAAGAAAAAGTTACCGATATTCTAACTGCACATGTAAGTATCCAACTACCTACATAAACAATAGGTACCTGTTTTGATCTGTATTATCTAAAGAAAAATCTCAGTAAGATATTTTGCCCACACTGAAAATCGAACCCTATTGCTAGACTACCTAATGAGGTACCTACCTAGTTATGAGTAGGTTAAGTTATGAGTGTATAATATTAAGTACTAATTATCTGGTGACCTTAACCTGTTAAGAAAGCTGTCAAATCAGTCAACGCATTACATAAGCTTATAGCATTCTTATGTATGTACTTATTTTATCTATTTGACTAAAACATAATAACTATCATGGATGTTTAAGTGTTATATCAAAACTCTATTATTTACAGGCTCCAACAGAATCAATTATTACAATAAATGAAAGTGAACATTCAAATACTAACCTAATCAGTCTTGATGACATATCTATGTCCCAGCTCATTCCCATCACAACTGTAACAAGAAGCTTTTCAAATTTTGATTTAGAGACTTTACTGAAAACTACACCAGGAGGCAATAGTATTTTAAAATTGTATGAAACTAATGGGCTTCTTAACAGTAATAAAAGAAACCAGTTAACTGATATAATTATTAAACATATTTACACCCATATTATCAACTGGTAAGTTCCTTAATTTCAATAGCTTAACTATTTACTGTAACATTTATTCTTTCACAATAATAATTCACACCTTACCACCAGCTAGCCCCAAACTAAGCATAGCTTGTTGTTTATTGTCTGGCCCAGTAGCTCAGTTGGTAGACCTTCTGATCTTTTTTCGGGTTTGATCCACACCCAAGACATATATTTGTAATCATAATTTCAGATATTTGAGTCAGGGTGTTTCTATGTACAATCTGAGCTATGAGTCATCCAAGTAAACCCTGGAGTCATTGTAAATATTAAATATATACTTACAAAATGTACCTATTTGCTATAACAATATACTTTCATTTGTTGCAGCTTTGAACAATGATGTCATATGGTTAAAACAAAATTCTGAACCATGGGAAGAAGTTTTAAAGAGGTGGGCAAACACATTATTTAAGAAAAGAAAATATATTCAAAGATGTGCACAATTTTATTTTAGAATGGAATATTCTGCGTGATCCACGAAGTGAATCATTGGTAAGCTGTTTGTTTTTGCGAGAAATCTAAAAAAGCTTAAGTAAAAATAATATGGGGCCCATTTTTATGTCCGTCCTCACAAACTATGGTGGTAAAGCAAATATACCACTTGTAACCACAGTGTAGATTGCTAAAGAAACTTTTAGCTTTGTAGTAATTTAATGTAGTTCACTAAATAAGAAATATTATTTAGCACCTGAAGAAGTAAATATACGGTCTACTAAAGATAGAAAAAGCCATAATAGTGATATAATAATGATACTGAAAGAAAGAAAAATATATATTATACCTATAAGATTAGTTTTGAAAAAAATTATGGATTACCTGGAGTATGTTCTAAAATTTTGAGTTACCAAAGACGTCTTTTAAATGAAACTAATGTCCTAACTAATGTTATTCAAGGAGAACTTTGAAGGATGTGACGGATAACAGTAATATAAATGAAAGCATAGTACAAGTGCCTTTAATATTATATTTTGACGATTTCGAAAGTGGCAATGCTCTAGGCAGTCATGCCGGAGAATATAAATTAGGTGCAGTATATATTTCTGTAGCAACTGTTCCACCAGAAAAATCAAGAAGATTAGAAAACATTTTTTTGGCTCAATTATTTTATTCTAAAGATAGAGTTATATTTGGTAATGAAGTGATTTTACAAAAATTGATTGAAGAATTAACAGTTGAAATAAATGAAAAAATTACAAAGTTAGTAACGGGAATCGAATCCGTCCCATCTTCCTAAGACAAATCTTTAATGTGATCTAGAAATTTAAAGAAATTGTTAACGGTTGGGATGGCCAAACGGACTAGACACTTGGCCGCGATTTCCGAGGACGCGGGTTCGATTCCCACTCCTAACTTTGTATTTTTTTCATCATTTTTCTAGTTCACTGATTTAATATCTAAGATTACAGTTAATTTATATTCAATGTGTGTGAAACAATAGCATTCAATCAATCCGTGGGTCTACATATAGCTATCAAGACCCTATGGCGCCGACAGCTATAAGAGACCCACAGATTCTGCAGCTTCTGCTGAAGGTTGTGGGTCCTACCCGAAGCGTGTGCAAACATAAATAATTACATTTTATTATGCTTATATCTAATATATTACTGTTTTGATTATTTAACTTTGCATTTTTATTTCAAATTACTGTTGCTAATAAGTGAGCGCTTGTAATAATCTAGTAAACTTGTCTGAAACATTTTACGTTTAACTGCATAACGGCACATCAGCTGCCACAGCATACACAGCTATTGCTGCGATGTGCATATTATAAATTAAGGTGGACCCGTGGTACTAGCCCTGCAAAATTTAGTTTTTCTTGTTTATTAAATTGTTTTTGATCTTCCGTTTTATATTGATTGGAATAAGATTAGCGCAGTCTTTATATATCTATTGAACAATAATTATACTAGAAAAAATACAGCTTTAAGAACTATATTGTTTAGTAGATACTTACATACTATTTGCGCCAATCTTAATCCGATCAGTATACAATAGAAGATCAAACAACTATTTGCATGAAACGGAGGAAAATTTGAATTTCGTGGGCTAGTCCGGAGGTATCACACTGAGAAAGAACCCTTTTAACACAAGATTAAAATATTCTTAGACTAAGATTACACAACTCTTAATAGGAGACAGTTACTAATTCAATTTAAGATTCCGTAATCTTGAATGAAATCAGTACATCCTTAACTGTATATCACTATATTCTTGAAATAAAACAATATCATATGACTAAGAACATTAATTTCTAAATCAATAACTTATATAGCTTATTCTGAGAACAATTTTCCTCTTCCAATATAATTAGAGTCTTAATTCAAAACTATATCTTTGAGACAACCTTTTTTGAAGATCACGTTATATTATAACAAGAATATCAAATCTAAATCTGTGATAATTTTGTCTTGCAAGAATAAAGTATTTCTTAAATTAAAGAGTAAGATTTCTTTGACCCAACTAAAAAAGGAATGTCAAGAAAATAAATATACTTGGATCCATTTAGTGTGATTTCTTAATGTGATTTGTTTGTTCTTGTTTTGAAAACAAATATCTTAAATTGAGAAAATATAGTCAAGAGGATATTTTTTTCATAGCAACAAAATATTACAAAAACAACAAAATTGTCTCTTGTCTATAGGGAGAACATGGTTTTCTTGGATTTAAGAAAATTGCTTTGGTTGAATTAAATATGTCTCATACTGAGAAATCTGTTTTATCTGTGTAGACTCTCTCACTCACCGAATAAAACAATAGGTACAGTAAAAATATTTCCTGTGAGAGGCACGCAGGTATATCTGTGATCGGGACATGCTTTTTGGAACCAGTGGAGCTCTATGAGTAGCTACAAAAATCCTTTTAATTTTTATATATTACGGTAGATAATACGGCCTTTTTTTTAAAAGGCTGATGGATGGATGGAATAGGGCCTTTTTCATTATTGTTCTACATATTATATACTATTATAACGATATAACAAAGCTGTGTCTGTACATTTAAGATATTTGAGAAAAAAATACTGTATTAGGCTATATAGGCGTTTCTGAACACAAAACAATTTTTTTTAGATTTTTGTCTGTTTGTTCGGTCAAGTATTACACAAAAACTACTGACCAGATTTTGTTGCAACCTTTTTATTTGAGAGCTCTTGATTAGACTTAAAAACTGGTATACATTATATACCGCTACTATAACGGGAACCTGAGATATAACCTAAAAATTAGCGTTTGGCCCCGCGGAGCAAAGGCAGAGAGGGCAAAGGCTAGTAGTTATTTTATTTTTACAATTACGAAAGGCTATAAGCTATTGAGGATCTTAGACCTTATTTGAGACTTATTTGAAATCAATTGAAAGTAGGCGACGGATCTAATATAGTATATTCGTATCTGACATTGAAAACAGACATGCCTCATATTATTACCCAAGATTGAACCGGGAATCATTCACTTTTATGAATTGCCACAGTCCATTTGGTAATTCTCTTAGCCTTGTTGATCTATTTCAACGACGAGAGAGATAGTCTTAATGACATACATACTTAAACCACGCAACCTGCGGTTTAACCAAACAGTTATCATTATAATAAACTTATGTCTTCATAATTTAATAATATATATTACTATCTACTTGTGATTCCGTCGACGTGGAATTTACTGACCGCATTCGTAACGACGACGTAAGAGAGCGAGTAGGTATGAAAGAGATTATTGATATAAAGATGCGAAAAGGAATGCTCCGATGGTTCGGACATGTGGAAAGAAGGCTGGACGTGCGACCGGTTAAGAATATATACGATGCGAAAGTGAAAGGATATAGCTAGGGGAGACCGAGACTTACCTACCTAGACCAAATCGGTCATAATATATTGAAGGAAGGTGGAGTCAGGAGTCTCCGAAACTGGAGAGCGTGTATGAAGAGAATTATGAATGTTGAGGAAGCGAGCGATGTATGCAAGAATATAGCCTTTTGGCACTCTGTTCTCTCTGCCTACCCCGCAAGAGAAATGGCGTGATGATAAGTAAGTAAGTTTATTGTTTTGCGAGGGGCCTTAAAACTTTTTCAAAACAAAAGTAGCTTATTTTACTCCTTATAACATCAGTTACCTGCGATTGTCAACATCGCTACGACATTTTCTTAGATACAGACTAAACAAACAGACAGACTGTAGGTGTTAGTACCTACTGTATAAAATTATTATACTTTAAGTAAGAAGCTGTTCAACATCAATTTTATTTGTTTGTATAGACTTTCTTTCTCACAAACATTATTTCAGTACGCATTATTTCACTTTTACATAACTCTCAGATGGAACTGTCTGTAGACAGAACAGACAGACTTGGAGATAAGCAGCAATGTCTTTTTTAGAGTTCTCAGTAGCAGCCGGAATTTAGAAATGTGCCCGGTAGAGGCTAATTGGCTCACCTCTATTATGTGGGACTTAAAAAGTCGGCGAACCGTCAGCCTCTGCCTACTCCTTCAGGAATATAGGCATGAGTCTATGTTTATTTTTAACAGATACGTAGAGGAAAATATAAAAAATATGTTTCTTAGGTTTCCCAATAGCCTGATATGGTGTTTCTGTGCAATAAGTATGACGGTGCTGGTTGAAAGTTGGCTAATTCCTAATTTTGGAGAGCAATCAAATAACCCCAAAATTGTACCTAACTACAAAAGTAGAACAGTTTCTACATCAAAATTTATATCTTCTTTAAGGTTCAGAACAAAATTACTTTTTTATTCACAGTCAATCTAATCTTTTGAATTATGTAATCGTTATATATTTTTTTGTATCAACGTAACTTGATAAAATGAGATGTAACTATTAGATTTGGATATTCAATGTTTAAACTTCCCAAAGTTAAGACGTAGGTATAAGCGTTATTAGTAGTGACTTTCCGTGGCCAAATAATGTATTGGTCTTACTAAGTAGTTTTCAATAAATCACATAGATAGCGCTAATTTCAAAAAGGACTAATGTGGGTTTCATGTCTTATACGCCATCTAGCGCTAATTTTAAGAAGTACTTATATATTGGTATATAGAAATAGTTCTCATGAAAGGTATAGCGCTGGTTTTAGTGTCGAGTCGAGCGTAAATATTCAGTATTTTTTTGTTTATTTAATAACAATTAAACCACATCGAATCAGACCGTGAAAAGTAATAGGGCTCTATTCGTAGTTATACTCAAGTTAAAAAGAAAAAACAAGACTCAATTAGTAAAGTATTTCAGTTGTTATCGTGTTAACATACATTATCTACAACAAACGGATGTCCAAGACAGCACTTTTTTAAACAGTTTATTAACTAGTTTAAATAACAAAAATGCAATAAAAAATATCCTGAGTGTCAAAAATAGTGTTTTTTCTTGATATATGTGTATTGTTTTACAAGTGCAATATATGATAAATAGAGACATTTTAAGTTTGAAAAATCATACTTTCTGATATTTACGCGAATGTTACACATTTTGAAATAAAACTACGTTTACGGAATCTATCGCGTTTACTTGATTATACTACTATAACATATCAGCCTTGGACGTCTATCATCTAAGTCCACCCGTGATCATGAATGTTGTAAAGTATTCGAAACGTCGGGATAGTAGTAAAATCAAGTAAACGCGATAGATTCCGTAAACGTAGTTTTATTTCAAAATTTGAAAAATCTGTTGTTCTGTTTAATACGAGAATAGTACCCACCTCAACGCTTCGCTTATGAGGGGTGCAATATATAGCAAATGGATGAAATGGATTTACCTATACATTATATAGGTACTTGGAGAAACACTCTACTATGTATATCTCGATAGGAGTTCCTGCGTCATACTCTATACACTTAAACAACTGAATAGTCTCGAAGGTTCCGTAGATGAAGGCACGGGAAGAAGCTAGTAATAAATATAAAATACAAAACTAAATAGTAAAAATGAAAGTTTATTGAGCATTTTCAAACAATGCAACATAATGTTGCGATTAATTACAAAAGAGCTCATTTTCTGGTGCAATCTTTAAGAAACTCAATGTGCTTTGAAGAGCCCGATGGAAAGTATACTCAATAATTTTGCAATAGGGTTTACATTGTATAAAAGTTGCCAGGAAAGGGATAACCGCAAGACGATGAGGAAAATATAAATCATGTATATATATTTGCGTTACAGCGACACCAACACATTCCACCAACCTCTCTGCTAAACAACATCGTGTTGTTCAATATAAACAAAATTGTTATACTTACATAAAATTTTATATTCAATCACTTGACTCAGAAAAACGTAAATATGTATTGCTGCGCTCGGGAATTTCTTGTGGTAAATATTGATTTATAATTTATTTATGACGGGCCTCGTGGCGTAGTCGGTAGTGTAACCGACTTCCGTGCACGAGGTCGTGGGTTCGATTCCCACTCAGGACAAATATTTGTGTGATGAACACAGATATTTGTACTGCGTCTGGGTGTTTTCTATCTATTATATGTATGTATTTACAAAAAATAATAATATATGTATTATATCCGTAATCTGGTACCCATAGCACAAGCATTAAGCTTATTTTGGGACCAGAGGAAGTTGTGCGCAAAAAAAAAAATGTCCGTGAATATTTATTTTATTCTTGCAAAAGAAATATAAATATAATTTTTTGATACCAAAAGCGTAAGTATTATTGAATTACCCAGATGTTATTTTTTTAATTTACAGCTTGTTCTGTGCTTGGCGATCAGCGGAGTTGCCCCAAAACAAGGTAGGAATGTTTAAACATTATTTAAATAATAATTGTATTAGCTGCAACAGTAAAAGAAAATAGTAAGACATGTAATAACTATCTCGGTGGTGTAGCGGTAGTGTATGCAACTGCTGATCATGAGCTCTTGGGTTCGATCCCCGGGTCGAGCAATGTTATTGAGCTTTTTTCCTAAACAGAAAAAATTCTCAGTAGCAGCCCGGAGTTTGGAAATGTGTGATGCTATGTAATAAGATAAGTGTGAAACAATATAACAATATTTATTCCTGTTGTTAAGTCGACGATAACCAAATGTGATTCTTAGTCTTATCTTAAACTTGTTCTTCCACCGGTTATCTTTGTTATTTTGGAGTTTAAAAACTATACCTATTATTATAAAGCTGTAACAGAGCTGTGACTGTATATTTAAAATATTTGAGAAAAAAATACATACTTATAATAAATAAACACAAATTTTTTTTTTAGATTTTTTGTCTGTTTGTCTGTTTGTTACTGAACGGATTTTGATGCAACTTTTGTATTTGATAGCTCTTGATTAGACTTAAAAACTGATATACATTTTTCATTACTCATACTCTGAAAGTAGGCCTGAAGTTGCCTGAGGAGCGGGTTGAAAGTAATACTTTTCAGCCCTAGGGAGAATTACTTTCAACAGACAGCTGAGTAATTATAAATAAAAACAGTTCTATTTTCTGTACAGCCAGTCAATTACAGCGCGATGTAAAATTCAAATAACATAAAGTTAAGTATTTATTAAAGAATTTGTTTTTTATATGACTTTATTTTAATATAGTTGCAACTATATCTTTAAAATAACGAAGATTTATATTTTTTCAATGATTAAAATGAAAAATAATGGCTGAATAGCTGACAGGCCACAGAAAAAAAAACAAAATCAGCGGGAAAACGGCGATTCCAAATTAATTTTTTTAAAGTCTCCCATTTTTTCTTTAGCTATTTCACGATTTTTATTTTTAGTTTCCTCATATTTGTAATAAAAATCACAGTGTTTACCTCGGGATAAAGACTTATTTAGCCCCGAGACGGGGTTTGGCGCCCGAGCGAGGGCTCCAATAGTTCGAGGGAGTTATATATAGGAGTTGCTTTCATCCCTAGGGTAACAATGTACTATTATCCTGCTACTATATCGGGAACCTGAGATATAACCTAAAAACTAGCTTTTGACAGCGGTGGGGCCGCAGGCTGAGGCTACTGTAATTATAAATTATCATCATCCATGAAGTATTGGAAAGCTATAATTATACCAATGAACTTTATAAATTCACAGGTGAAAGCGTAGCTCTAAAAGTTCCTGATGCATGTAAGAACAAGCGTTTCTGTTCTGTGAAACCCGAAGGTTATGAACAATTTGAGGCGGAAATGAATAGCTTATTGCCAAAATTTCTGATTGACGTACGTAAAAATTTTATTTTTAGACTGTAACTTATATCATTTATTTTTTATTGAATAAACAGTTGTAGCAGCGAAAGGTATTCAATAATCAACACTGTTGCTATAATAGCGTAGTACTGTAAGGATATGGGCATTAAAAACAAAACTTTGTCCAAGAAATAAGTAGAGTTTACAAGCATATGATATGTAATTTAGTCAAACGTCGTAGCCACTGTGTTGCGTGATCTCCTTGTTGCCTGTTATCGGACATAATTTCAGAGTCAGTATTGCTTCTACTTTTTGTGACAAATTAACTTCTTGCAGCTTACAAATTAAAAACTTACGCCCCTAATCTGACATCCTGATTTGGTTATAAGCAAGCATCAAGAGCCGTGGCCGCTTTGAATTAGTATTTTATTTGTGGCTTTAGAATTGTCCCACCCGTCTCTACCTACGAGAGTCGTAAGAGCCGACTGAGGGAATCCCGGGGGAGTGGGCAGCAGCACTCCCTCGAGTATTAACAACATCCACTGCGATCGCCAACCCACCTGCCAAGCGTGGCGATTACGGCATTATCCCCTATGACGGGACCGCTCGTTGTGGCGTTCTCTTGGGGAGGCCTATGTCCAGCAGTGGACGTTGAAAGGCTGATGGATGGATGGATGAAGCATCAAGAAAATGCTCTTAGTAGACTAGTTTTGTGTATTCATAAAGTTAATATTATTTTTACTTAACTATATAGAATAAAATAATAAGAAAGGAGTTATAAGATCTCAGAGAGGATACTGTGAACCGGCAAATAAAGAATAGGACGCACGCTCACTGGATCTAATAACACGAGAAAAGCGATTGGAGTAGGCTGGATACAGCATGAGCTGAGTTGATCGTTGTGGCGCAAATTTGACGAGGCCTACCTTCAACATTAAACTGTGATTGGCTGATTGATTACTTTGATTTTAGAGTTAAGAAAAAGTTATTTAATACTCATGTAATTCCTATTTCATTTTTATTAACAACAACTCTTATTAAACTACCCTTGTTGATGTATATTTTTTGTTCTATACAGAAAGTGGAACATCGTATTAAACAAGATAAATTTGAGCCAATCTATTCGGAAAAGGAAGACTGGGATAATTGTCCTACTGTAACAAAGGTAATTGAATAAGTTGTTTTAGTTTAGCATTCATAACGACGACGTAAGAGAGCGAGTAGATATGAAAGAGAGTATTGGTGTAAAGATGCGAAAGGGCTCCGATGGTTCGGACATGTGGCAAGAATGACGGACGAGCGACTGGTTAAGAAGATATACTTACAATGCGAAAGTGGAAGGATGTAGGTACAGGGGGAGACTGAGGTTGACCTACCTAGACCAAATATATGAAGAAAATTATGTATGTTGAAGAAGCGAGAGATGTATGCAAGAATAGAGCCTCTTGGCACTCTGTTCTCTCTGCCTTCCCCGCAATGGAAATGGCGATGATAAGTTAGTTTTCAGTTTTATATTCCAATATATAACTTCGCTTAGCTTTAGTCTGCAACTTAGTCAGCGTAAAAATAGTTTGTTGTTATACTAGAGCAAAAAAATTGCTTTTTTGTTCTGAGAAATTAAATAACTATATCAGTTAAAGTACAAATTATTTGTGAATGAGGAAAAAGAGATTTTTAGTACGAGCGGGAAAAATCTCCTAAAAAAATAAAAATACTTTAAAAAGTAGCTGAGCATGTCAAATGCTAAAAAATATAGATCATAAACTACATCAGTTTTCATTAGGTGAATAGTTTTAGAGATCTCGTGGCATGTCTTTATCATTATGCGAGTATATTAAAATATATTGTTAGGCCATGGGGATATGCAATACATAAATATCCATCCACTGAGAAAAAATACGTAATTATATTCAAATATTCACCTCATTCAAAAGTTTATTTTCAGTTCGCGTGGTTTGAAAAGCAATTTATATAAGCAGGGGTAGGTCTTCTTGTATTAATGTAAACCATTTCAATGTATTTCGGCTGTAGTTCATTCTACAGGAAGACAGCCTATTATATTTCTACTTCTCTCATGCGTTGTGTTTGAATTGTGAGAAACGGTTTGAATGTGTTCTTGTCGCTGTTGAATCCCTAACTTACGATTATCACTCACCATCTGTTACCATCAACAATAAAAGCAATGATGTTTATATATTTTTATAAGGATTTACTACAAGCTTTGCAGTTGTGATGCGAGTTTTAAATATGGCATATTTTAACATCTTGGCAACTCTGTATTTAAACAAACTATAGCCTCATGCCTGTAGTCTAAAAGGGGTAGACAGAGGTGTACTACACACCCATAGCTCGCCAACCATGTTTAAGTCCCACGTAATAGGAGGCGAGCCTGTTGCCGTACCTGGCACAATTTTAAACTCCGGGATGCCAGGTACATATATTTTTTCTTTTTCTCTAGGAACCCAGGGTTCGAACCGCAGACCTTATGATGAGCAGTCTATATTATAATGCTGAGTTATATATTATATTTATTTAATATTACAGAAAGAACAATTCTACACCTATTACCATGGAAAGGACTACACCAAAACCGACATTATTATTCAAACCGAATTATTTACTCAATATGTTGACACAGTAGAATGTTGGTAAGTATTTTATTATCACTTAATAGTATATTAAGTCTAGTTATTGCACGTGACTTCGTTTGCGTGGACTTAGAATTTAAAACAAATCATAATGTTTAGGCGTATCATTGTATGTGATTATCCAAGCCACAATTTATTTGTACGTACACTAAAAATTGTTTAATTTTTGCGTTGTATGATAGCTATCTCATGGAAGCTATTCATTTTCTATATAAATAATAAATACCTTCTTATGTTATTATCGTGCCTCATCAATTAACCTTTAATTTAAATCCGTTCAGTCTTTTATGCGTGACTCACGGATAAACATCATACAGCTAAAAATATAACTGTCCTTAAACAGAAATAAAATCTTTAAAACTAAAAGTACTGGCACACTGACTGAAATTGGCATTTCTTTTGTTTTAGGCACGAAAAGATCGACAGCAGCAGTTCGGTGCAATGTTTCAAGAACGCAGACGCACTTGAACTCTCAAGTGCCCAACACAAATCATCTTGCATGCCTTCGTATGCAAATCGTACTTTGTATGTCTACGATGCAGATAGAAAGAAAATTATTCAAAGGTACCTTGAAGTACCAGCGTGCTGTTCTTGTAAAATTAATTTAAAGTTTTAATGGTTGGCTTTAGGCACATGGGCGAAACCAGCTTGATCGGTTAAGTACCACGCTCTCGCAGAAGATCAGCGTGAAACAACCAACGCTAGGTACTCCTACTGTTGTGTTTGCCGGAAGCTCAACGCCTTTCTTATCCTCTCCTTATTATCCTTCCTCTGCATCTCTTATCCATGTTCCTGGAGTTGGCAATGTGTGAATGATGCCCCTGGTTTTACGGCTTGCTTGCCACCCACGTGCTATAAAAATACATGATGTCTCGTTCTTTTGTCGTAAATGGTTCTCATTTTAATTATAAAAACAACAATTGTGTTCTGTTTGAGTCTGAAAAATGTACTTAAAGTTATGTGTGGCATTAATAATTAAACCTATTTATTAAAACCTAGCAGTTTTATTCTACAACATACATTATTTTTGTTTTGGTAAAACAGGAAGATGCTTTATAATTAATAATTATGCAGCATACAATAATATCGTCAATAATGACACAAAGAGGTATTGCGGCTTAGTATATATTATGTATATATATATTATGCTAGCAGTCAGGAGCAATTGTCACGATGGCTGAATTGGCAAAGCACTAATCGTAATCTAGTACCATTACAAAGTTGCAGCGGGTTTGAATTACATTATACCGACCAGGTAAACTTAATTTTACAATTAAGATTTTACCTAATAATGACGCAAACCCGATAAATATTTAGATATTTTTATATATATTTTTAGCATTTGACATGCTTAGCAACATACATTAAACACAAAGTGAAAAATCGGTCGGTATAATGTATGAAAATACTTCCGACAGATGGTGCAGGCGTCACCCAAAGACGTTAAGTATGAATGTGTTATCGAGATTAGCAGTCAGGAGCAAGGGTCACGATGGCTGAATTGGCAAAGCATCTGGACGGTATCCAGGAGATGCAGGTTCGAATCCTGCTCGTGACTGTTATTTTCGATTTCACATTTTTCACTTTGTGTTTAAAATATTTATAGTGTTTCAAACATCTATTGGATAATTAACAGCTTCATCCAGATTGCCAACTGAATTGACGGAAAGATATGTTTGTGATTCACCAGGAATTTTATACACAATTTTAGTTACCTACGTTAAATAATTATACCTAAGCAAATAAATAAAAATTAAGTGTCTGTTTATAATGTTTAAATAACAACTTTTTACTACACGTATATAAAAATATAATAACAGTGATAGCCTAACGGTAAAACCAAGGACTGCAAAGACAGTGGTATTGAGTTCAATCCCGAGTCCAAGGTTGAGACCTCACCGCACACATCTCTGATATTTTGAGATTTTCGGATATTATGTGTGTGTATGTTTACAAATCATCACAGCTCCGTGAAGGAAAACATCGCGAGGAAACCTGCATGCCTGAAAGATTTTCTTGGTGGCTTGTGAAGTCTGCCAACCCGCATTGGGCCAGCGTGGTGGACTCCCTCTCACCATAAGAGGAGACCCGGCTGATGTTATAAAAATAACTTAGGTTACTTTCATTTTGGAAAATCTATTAGAATTCCGCGAAGAATCTAAATGCCACGTGGAAAGAGTCGCGGATAACAGAGCAACTCAATTAATTCATCATCGTCATTAGCCTCTTCTGGTGCACGTAGGCCTCTCCTAAGTTCTTCCAGATCACTCTGTCTGCTGCCTGATTTATCTAGTCACGGCATGCATGTCATCGGATGTCGTCTACCCATCGCTTAGGTGGCCAACCACGTTGTCTGGTGTTCGTCCACGGCCTCCACTCTAGGACTTTCCATGCCTATCTATCTGTGCTCATCAGAGTACCACTGAATGTAACACAGTTCAGGCGGAGAGACGGCACATGGCGGGTTTATTGAGTGGGTGAGGGCCCCACACTATCTTGTCCGTTGCCCCGAATGACGGGGTTAGTGGTTAGGTAATTTTTTTCTCGTCCTAACAAAAAAAAGGTGTGTTCTTTGCTTAGTGTAGGTATCTATTTAAGAAAGAGTTGAGTGAAATGGAGGGTTGAATTTTCTATGATTTATTTTAGCTCTTCAATAAACGCACACATTAATCGCGCGGTGAGGGAGTATTTACCTATTAGTAAGTAGGTAGGATTTGTTGGTGTATTAGTAATAACTATGTATACCTAACATATAATGTTTGTTTCTGAGAAAAAAAAACATTTATTGCCTTCAGGCCACATGTGTGAAACCGCAGGCAGAAGCAGAAGAGGCAGCAGGCAGAAGAAATAGTTATCTATTTAAATCCGTATTCATTTACAATTTCATATATCATGGGTTTTATGTTTTTTATAAGGAACCCTAATTATTTTTCCAAAATTAAAGTAACCTAAGTTACTCCTTATAACAACAGCTATCTGTTAGTTGAAGTCCCGTCTAAATCGGTCCAGCCGTTTCGGAAATTCGTCTGCCACCGTAGGCAATAAAAAAAGAATCTTTATAAATTATAGCCTATGTGTTATTCTGATATATAAGCTATATTATTGTAAAGTTTCAGTAAAATCCATTCAGTAATTTTTTTGTGAAAGAGTAACAAACATCGTCACAAACTTTCACGTTTATAATATTAGTAAGATATTTTTGACTTTAGTTTTTACCCGGCTCAAAATAGTTGTGCAGAGGTATGTTTAAATAATAGCTAATTTTATACACCTACCAACTTATTTATTATGTTTATGGTAAACATTATGAGAAAGATAAATTTACTCCAATAGAGAGCAGATGCAGGAGCAACGGCTTTATGCGCTTTCCGATGCATTGCCGTGGAACACCGACCAATTGGTGATCTGTCGTCATACAGGTCTCCTAGTACAGACACCAGTCTCTCACATCAGCGCTCAGATCGATCAACCACCACAATGTCAGGTTTGTTGGCTACAACAGTTCTGTCTGTGATGATTGATCGATCCCAGTACAATGTGATACTGCCATTTTCAAGTACTGGCTCAGCTACATACCTGTAGTAAGGTACCTCGACGTCCACAAGTCTGTATTTCAGAGCAAGTTGTACATAACCAAGTAGCCAGGATTATCCACCATAATCCTGGCTACTTGGTTATGTCTGTGCAAGTACTCACCGTTAGCAAGACGAGAACAACCCGAGACAATATGCCTAAGGGACTCACCAGGATGGTGGCAGGCACGGCATATGTCAGCCGTGCCATCCCTTAAGATATGCCTGCGGTAGTTGTTCGTCATGATAACTTCGCCAGCAATTGCACAGACAAAACCTTCGGTTTCCCCAAAGAGGTTACCGAAACGTAGCCAGGCCACGGAAGCTGAAAAGTCAACGTCGGGCCCATGTAAAGCCCGGTAAAACCTTTCGTGCAGCTCCTTGCTCTGCCATACACCCCTGCGATCGTCAACACTTAGTACTACAGGTCTGCGCCAGTTATCCTTAGCCAAGGAGAGCAGAGTGAGTCCGGAATCTACAGCGACCACATCACGATGCCTATCCTTATCAGTGTGCAGGAAAATTCCATTAGTTGCAATCTGGTAGGGGCAAACAACTTGAGGTCATCCATGTAAAACAGGTGGGATATTTTCCGACCATCACCTCGAAACCTATAGCCGAGCCCTGAATCCTCCAATAAGGTGCTAAGAGGGTTCATGGCTAAGCAGAACCATAAAGAACTCAGACTGTCTATACCCCGCTCAATCCTTATAAGCTCGCCACGGATATTCGGGGTCTGCCGACACACTGGATAACAAAGAGCAGTTCTCCAGTGCCCCATACAAGACTTCAGGAAGGTGCATAAAGTTTCGTTAACTTTATATAACTCTAGCACTCTCAAGAGCCATGCATGGGGCACAGAGTCAAAAGCTTTTTTATAATCTATCCAGCATGTCATTAGATCCTTTTTCTTACGGCGAGCATGTTGGCTAATGGCTGTATCAATAAGGAGGAGCTCCTTAGTACCACGGCTGCCACTCCTACATCCATTCTGAGAAGTTGACAGGACCGAATTAGATTCAATATGCTTAGCAATTTTGGTTCACAGAATAGATGTAAGGAGCTTATAGACTGACGGCAAACATGTTATAGACCCATAATTACTTGGCTCTGTGGTACTACCTGATTTGTGGAGCAAATAAGTGACGCCAGTCGTCATAAAATCCGGCAACGTCCCTGACTCCACAGCTGATTGGAATTGAGAGGTCAAACGAGCGTGCGAGCTTCGTAGCCACTTAAGCCAGAAATTGTGCAGTCCGTCCGGTCCTGGAGATTTACAATTTGTTAACGAACGGACTGCACAGGCTACGTCTTCTTGCTCAATTTAAATTTTCTCCATTACCATTTTATCACAAGCTCGTTTAACATCTCCGATCCAATCACCCTCAGAGTGTGTGATAGGCATCAGATACTGTGCCAAAATGTATTTGTAGCCTCAGCATCCGATAACTGCAAATCACAAACAACTTCACGAGGACGTTCCCAGATTCTATAAACAGACTTCTCATATTTTTTTTCGACATATGCGATTCATAGTATAGCGATGCGTGTGTTTTTATTATTATTATCTCTTTATTTACATATATCTTACAACTAAATACATTTTTAAATATATGTATTATGAAAAGTAATAAAATATTTAAAAATATAAAAAGTGTGTAGACCCACCGGCAGCGGGCACAAGGCCCAAACTGCCAGTGGTTAGGGCCCCAGAGACAGGAACTTCCTCACGATGCGTGCCGTGTCTAGAAGTACCGCTTTCTGTATCAAACCCTTGATCCAAATACCCAACGTGAGCCTCTTAAGATGTTGGTCGAGGCTCTTGGCTATGAGTCCGTTAACTGAAACCACTATCGGCACAATGATTGCTGAATCTACATCCCACATGTCAACAATCTCGTGAGCCAAGTCCAGATACTTAATCTGTTTATCTTTCTCGGCCTTTACAAGATTCTCGTCATGTGGGATGGTGATATCAACTATCATTGCCCGGCGCTCAGATCGATCAACCAACACAATATCAGGTTTGTTGGCCACAACAGTCCTGTCCGTGATGATTGATCGATACCAATACAGTGTGATACGACCATTTTCGAGAACTGGCTCAGCTACATACCTGTAGTAAGGCACCTCTACGTCCACAAGGCTGTATTTCAGAGCAATTTGTTGGTGGATGATCCTGGCCACTTGGTTATGCCCGTGCAAGTACTCGCCGTTAGCAAGACGAGAACAACCAGAGACAATGTGTCTAAGGGACTCACCAGGATGGTGGCAGGCACGGCATATGTCAGCCGTACCATCCCTCAGCATATGTCTCCGGTAGTTGTTCGTCATGATAACTTCGTCAGCAATTGCACAGACAAAACCTTCGGTTTCCCCAAATAGGTTACCGAAACGTAGCCAGGCCACGGAAGCCATGAAATCTACGTCCGGCCCATGTAAGGCCCGGTAAAACCTTCCGTGGAGTTCCTTGCTCTGCCATACACCCCTGCGATCGTCAGTACCAAGTACCACAGGTCTGCGCAAATTCTCCTTAGCCAAGGAGAATTGGCGATTCACAAATTAATAATAATAATAATAATAATTATTATTATTAATTTGTGAATCCGAGCTGTTATTGAGAATTTTTTGACAGATAAAATAATAACTTTTTGCAGACGATTGGGAAAACGAAACCTCGTGATCAGCAGTGATATAAACTAGTAGATACAGTTGTTAAGTTATAGGAAATAATTATTCTGCTACCATCCATCCATCCATCCATCAGCCTTTAAACGTCCACTGCTGGACATAGGCTTCCCCAAGAGAACGCCACAACGAGCGGTCCTGTGCCGACCGCATCCAACGGCTTCCCGCAGCTTTGACCAGATCGTCGGTCCATCTGGTGGGGGACCGTCCTACGCTGTGCTGTCCGATACGTGGTCGCCACTCGAGAACCTTACTTCCCCAACGGTTGTCAGTTCGTCGAGCGATGTGGTCTGCCCATTGCCACTTCAGCATGGCAACCCGGCGGGCTATGTCGGTCACTCTCGTTCTCCTACGGATCTCCGTATTACGGATATGATCACGTACCGAAATACCAAGCATAGCCCGCTCCATTGCCCGCTGAGCGACACTGAGCCTTGATACGAGGCCAACATTCAGAGACCACGTCTCTGTTCCATATGTCATCACTGGTAACACACACTCGTCGTAGACCTTCGTTTTCAGACACTGCGGAATATTGGACGAGAAGATCTTCCCTAGCTTCCCGAACGCTGCCCAGCCGAGTTGGATTCGTCGATTGACCTCTTTCTCGAAGTTGTGCCTACTTAACTGGACTATTTGTCCCAGGTAGAAATAGTGGTCGACAACTTCGAGAAGCGCACTCCCGACTAGGACCGGTGCTGAAATAACAAGGACATTACACATGACTTTCGTCTTTTCCATGTTCATTTTGAGACCCACTAGTCGGGAAACCCTGCTGAGATCATCGAGCATGGTGCCAAGATCCTCCAACGATTCCCTCCCGGTGAAAGAGCAAGTTCCCGGACTGGAGGATTGTCGTGCCCTTACCCTCTCTTCGGACTTCTGACAACCCTATAATGTCCCAGCGGATCTTGCTCAATCCCTCTTCCAGCTCGGTAATTCTCTCGTCGGTCCGAAGTGTCAGAACGTTGTGCGTTACCCCAGGGCCAGAGGTCGTTGTTTTTGGTAGCCATTCCGCGACCGGAGATTCTTCGCACCCTCTGCTCCGCCATTACCGGGACCGCTACCATTAGGCCCCGGAATAGCGGAGCTGCCGTGGCTGGGGGCCATTTGAAATTGTGTGCTCGTCATGGGGGATAATGCCGTAATCGCCACGCTTGGCAGGCGGGTTGGCGATCGCAGGGGATGTTGTTAATACTCGAGGGAGTGCTGCTGCCCACTCCCCCGGTATTCCCTCAGTCGGCTCTTACGATTCCCGTGGGTAGAGAGGGGGTGGAACAATTCTAAAGCCGGCCCCACACGGCAAAGGCACGGTCTAGAATATATCAAGACAATAAATCTATCGAACTAAAAAAGCAACGTTGAAACAAGTTGTCAATTAACTTGACTTGATTTTAGTACGTAAATACGCCACTCTTTAGCAAACTAATTATGTCTATACTAATAGATTTCCCACAGGAAATATAAATTTTCCAGGATAAAAATAGGCTATGTCCATTTTTACACTCTAAACTATATCTGTGCAAGCTTCATAATGATTGTTTCTGTAGTTACAGCGTGGAAGTGTAACAAACAAACAAATTTACTTTGCATTTACAATATTAGTAACGATAATTTTAAGCACAAGGCCCTATAATATAATTTTTTATCGTTTATTAATTAGGTACATTCAAATCTTTATTCTAATTGTTTTAATCTTATCGGATATTAGCAGAGAATGGCACAAATCCCTGTACACTAAAAAGTAAATAATTCACCATAACAAACTCATATTATTTTTCTACATTAGTTACTTAATAATAATATATTATATTAGATAAGTCACACACCAAAACTTGTATTTTATTCAGTAATATGTGAACATTGTTGTGAGTTTACAATTATTAATCTATTTAGGATGTTATTTTTGTAAGATATATTGTAACATTGTTTGTTGTTCCAGCCTAATAAATAAATAATAACTCACTGTCATGTCATATTACACTTGATACTGTATTACAACACTAATGAAGATAACAATAGTACGAGTACATTGTTAACCTAGGGATGAAAGCAACTTATTTAGTGCCGAGACGGGGTTTGGCTCCCGAGCGACTAAATAAGTCTTTATCCCGATGTAAACACTGTGCTTTTCATTACGAATACGAGGAAACTAAAAATAAAAATCATGAATAAGCTAAAGAAAAAATGGGAGACTTTAAAAAATTTAATTTGGAATTGCCGTTTTCCCGCCGATTTTGTTTTTTTTCTGTGGTCTGTCAGCTATTCAGCCATTATTTTTCATTTTAATCATTGAAAAAATATAAATCTTCGTTATTTTAAAGATATAGTTGCAACTATATTAAAATAAAGTCACATAAAAAACAAATTATTTAATAAATACTTAATTTTATATTATTTCAATTTTACATCGCGCTGTAATTGACTGGCTGTACAGAAAATAGAACTGTTTTATTTTTTATAATTACTCGGCTGTCAGCTGAAAGTAATTCTCCCTAGGGCTGAAAAGTATTACTTTCAACCCGCTCCTCAGGCAACTTCAGGCCTACTTTCAGAGTATGAGTAATGAAAAAAGTATTTAAAGTTCGGTTGGTCGGTAGTGGTACATATTATAATATATTTCACATTATTGTGTATTATAAAAGCACAGCACCACTTCCTGTGATCAACACTTTAATGATATCAACTTAAAATAATCACACTTTATATTGTCTGACAGTGATCAATAATAATAAGTAGAATGAGTTACGAATCATACTCCTAATCATCAATCATGTTCCTAAAATTGACATCGAACATGACGATTCTATTTCGTAGAATTCATTTAGGGATATACATATATTATTGTAGTTAAACTGTTTCGGGCTATACGTTGAGGTGGCACACTTATAGTCCATTTAATTATTATATACTAGCAGTTGCCCGCACTTTCGCCAGCAATCGCTTTTTTACGTTTTAAATTCATACCCTTATTTACACCCCTTGAGATACAATTTTGTCAATTATTGAAACACGTTTATTCTAAGATAAAGATAAATAATGTCCGTGTGGTGATGGACTAATAATACAAGCATACCAACCCATCCTTTCCCGTGGGTGTCGTATAAGGCGACTAAGGGAATAAAACTACGTTTACGGAATCTATCGCGATTTCTTGATTTTTATACTATCCCGACGTTTCAAATACTTTACAGCATTCATGATCATGGGTGGACTTAGATGGTAGGCGTCCAAAGCTGATATCATATTAAGTATAAAAATCAAGTAAACGCGAAAGATTCCGTAAGCGTAGTTTTATTTCAAAATGTGTAAAATTCGCGTAAATGTTAGAAAGTACGACTAAGGGAAGTTAGCAATTATCACCCATTGCATTACTGGTGGTAGGGCTGGGTACTAAGTGATAGTACTCACTTGCTATCGGACCCTTACGGGTCCACCACCGTCTTCTGTGTCATTAAGCACGTCAATGCGTTTTGGCTGTAGCAGAAGATAGCCGTTTATTCTTTGAGATAATAATTATACATTACCTTATATTCAGTATTAGATATAGACGACGATATCATAACGTTAAGTGTGGGAAAATACTGCCGACAGATGGCGCAGGTGTCACCCAAAAACGTTAAGTATGAATGTGTTATCGAAATTAGCAGTCAGGAGCAATTGTCACGATGGCTGAATTGGCAAAGCATCTGGACGGTATCCAGGAGATGCAGGTTCAAATCCTGCTCGTGACTGTTATTTTCGATTTCACATTTTTCACCTTGTGTTTAATGATCTGAAAGTAATTAAATTATTTTTATTTAAAATACCAATATACTAGTAAATATTTCTTACTAAGGACTATATAAACATAATTATAACTATTGAACACATAAGCAGGACTACTATTTGTTGAAAACTCAAATGAATAGGGCCGTGTAGATACGAACTAACTGCATTATTTATAACTTATAATGTTTCTTATGACTAAAAATTATATAGGCTTATGATGATCACTAGACCGATTTCTGTCACAGCAGCCAAACTAATCACCAGGAACTAATCCACTATGCAAAATATATTATTTAAGTGTTAGAGCTTTAAGAGGACTGTTGGATATGTGAACGTTACAGCCAAAATCTTATTTATACTAATAATATGTAGTTTGAATAGTGAATATAGGTATTTAAGGCCTCAGGCAAGTGTCCATGCTAATGTGCCATCAATTAAATTTAATGGGGTAGAAATAAAAGAGTTCACTAGTATAAATATCTAGGACATTACGTTACCGAATGTCTTGATGACCAAATTTCTATAAAGAGGGAACGTAGAGCACGTGCTAGAAGTAATATGTTGGCCCGCAGGTTTGCACGCTGTAGTGATCGAGCGAAAATCAAGTTGTTAAAAACTTATTGCCAAACATACTACACGAGTAGCCTATGGTTTAAATATACACAGAGAGCGTTTAGTGTACTACGAATCCAGTACAACAATGGATTTAAGATATTGATGGGGCTGCCCCGTTTTTGTAGCGCATCTGGCATGTTTGTATACGCAGGAGTTGATGGCTTCCACGCTCATCGCATAATTCGCAGACGAATTGCATCACTATAAAAATGTACCTAACTGCACACCCCTGTCGTTCGGGACAACGAACAGGGTTGTGTGGGGCCTTCACCCACCAAAGAAACCCGCCGTGTGCTGTCTCTCCGCTTTTATTAGTGGGCCACCGGAACCATATTACATTCCTTCAGTGATTACTTAGTACTACCTAATGTAAAATGGACGCTTTCTGAATAAAAAAGTTTATTATTATTAGAGAGCACGGCGTGCACGCAAACACAAGTAGGTACACTCTCCTTTCCATAACATATAATCCCATGGGACCGCATTCTAATATAATATCAACAGCTTTACGTGTTCTTTTATATACTAAGTGGGTGGCCATCAAGCATATGGCCTGGTAAACGGTAAACGTAGCCTATAGACGCTAGTAAGACCAGTAGCATCACTCGCGCGTCATTATCTCCATGGAAATAAATAGGTGGTGGAAAGAAAGGTTAATAAGGAGAGGACCCTTTCATGCTGGGACAAGCAAGGCTCTACCATTCGTTTTTCGTTCACTGTCTTGAAGGAAAAATCAAATCGATTTTTGCTAACCTAACCCGGGATTTTAGAATCCCGGGACGAAAACACTATCGGTTGACCACCGCCTCAGGCATTGCTCAATTGTTATACAATTTACACAATCCTGCAACTGTGACGTAATTGTCGAGTAATATTAGTAATATTATCCGTTAGCTATATTTGCGTAGAGCAGCCTTAGTCAAATAATATTGAATTGATTAATTAATTATTGTTAAGCAGCTATTATTCATTATACGCAATTAGTATTTAGGGTAATAAATATGACGTAAGTATATACAACATAAGGGCACATATATAAAATAATCCTGAAGTCTGATTCATTACGTTCTCGTAGCACAAACAGTGAGGTTGGATGCAGGAAGGCTGGTAGCTTTAATAGATACCTAAGTTTTTGTATACGACTATAAAACTTTTGAAGTCCATAAGATTTAAAATATAAACTAGTTATAATTTAAATCAAAAGAAAATGAAAATGATTAATATATCTACCCTGTGTTTGGTAAGTTTCATTGTATATTAACTATTACATATTGAAACGACATTTACTTTTATATTAAGACCAACGTCTGAATCCGAAACCCAGTATCTTGACTTTAGGTCTTAGCACAAGGTGCAGTGTTCAGTCTTTAAGAAATTATATTTTTGTAATTTTTTTACTTCATAATACTTACTTGGTTAATACCAGAAACTTATTAATGATAATTTAAAACTATATAAACGAGCGGGAATCGTACCCGCGACTAGTATGAGATAAATGCACGTGATTTAACAGCTAAACTACTGGCGATTATATTTTTGGAATAAATGACAATATCACATGATTCCTAAAGTCTTAATAGGTTTACGTTCACGCTTTCTACCGGATATATACATAAACATAAACTTATAAACGTTTTCAGCTTACACTCTTCGAATTTGTGGCTCTTAGTCCAACCTTGGAATTCAGACCACCGAGAATAACACTATGTAAGTACCTATTTAATTACAATTATAAAAATATATTACTCGAATTCATAATATATTTCTTTTCAGTAGTCTTTTTTCAGTATTCTTACACTGACCAATATGAAAACTTAACCGTAAAATGCTTTTTTCAGATGATATGCCGCATTCCTGCAAAGTTAAGAACATGACGTACTGCTTCAGCAACGAGTCGTACCCTTTTGAACTTGTTAAAAAGTATATACAGGATGTTAGGAATTTGGTAAGTTATCAAAACATATTTGAATTTATTCGAATCAATTACACAACTGTAATAATTATATGTTTGGGTCTGTTAATAAATTATGTCACGCTTAATTTTGATTTATAGACCCCTCACCCCTAAGTCACAACTGCGTCAAAATTATTGAGACAACCTGTAAATAGATTACATCTACTTCTATACTTGGCGATTTAAAAAAAACGTAAAATGTGTGTCGGACTGCAAACGTTAAGTTTCAAGGAGGTCTGGCTCCTTAGAAAAAAATCTTCACAATATGCTCTTCCATTTTTATGTAGACTGTCTGCGAGATGTTTAGCATCCACTGTAATCTATAGGCATCAAATAACCGGGACCATCACTAGCGGGTTGCTAACCTTAGGGAAATAGATTAGTGTGAATCAACTTAAGAGGATTAGGAGAAGGTTTTGGTCTTCTCATCAAGAAAAACTTCATAATCTACCATTATTTTATATCCTTATTCTATGATACCAACACTGCATAAATCATCCTACAAAACTGTAATACAATCTTGATATTTTTAGGAGGTTGAAAATGTAGAGACCACATATCCAAGCAGCACTTACTCAGACCGACAAGGTTGCCTCGGGTCTGAGTGTCCTACTACTTCCACTGTGAGTAAATAACTACATTTATATATTTATAAATAACGAAGTAAAGTTCATAGATTTTCACTGAACAAAATTTTATAAGTTCAAAGTTCAGCTCCAAGCTTATACATGACATTATTTATTATTTACAGAACGACCTCATTTACTACATCGTTGATGAGCACGGCCGCGACCGAGTGGTCGTACAGGTCGAGGGAAGATTACAACAACGTTACAGTGTAACATCGTGCTTGTAAGTATACAAAAATGTTACCTTTACCAACCCTTAAAATGTAATAATGAGCCTAGTGATCAAAATTTGTATTTATTTTGGAGCTAAAATGTGTCCATATTATAATAGTATCTACCTCTCTACTCTGTATAACAATGAATCCACATTTTCCTTGTTCACACCATAACTTGAGAACCACTTTACCTTTAACTTCGTGTGTTTGACAGTTCGCAAGTAATTGAATATTCATAGCCAAGACATGACAACGTCTGTCGGATTAACTAGTTGTTTATATTTTGCCATCTTCAGTACTAATTGTACGAAAATACCAATTATATAATTTTTACCCCCATTTAAAATAACATATTACAATATGTACTCTATATCGTAATCTTTATTCTTTCTTATTTATAAATTACATTGATTTTTAATGGCTATGAAAGATCTTCAAGGACACATTATTTTGATTACAGGGAACCAGGTCGTATTAAAGTAGAAACTAAAAATTTCTCGAAAAGACAAATCGATAACTATATGATGTACTGCGAAAACCAAAAAATTAAATACGAGTTCTTAACTCTCAGTCGAAAACCAGACTATTACGGGAACTATGGTTTAGAAACTGCGAGGACAGATATTCCAGTTTGCTGTGCATGCAGATATAAAACTAAATAGATACATACCAGAACACCTGGCGTCATTAATAACGGACCATAAAGTATCTCGCATATACCAATGTATGAAGCTACTGTGCTGTGTATGAAGTATAAAACAAAATGGTTCCGAATGTCTCAACCACCCAGAGTTTAGAATAAAGCGTTTCCTGAAAACTAGTCTTGTTGTGATCGCAGCTACTGTTGTCTTCGGTAATCTGGCACACGTCGTATAGTCTTAGTAAACTTAATACGAGTATAAGCTACATTTGAAAATAAATTCTAAAATTTGTGAAAAATATGTCATAGATATAAATACAATATATATTTTTTTTTAATTTATGGTCATAAATATTTGTCAAAATATATTTGAATATATATTTTTTGGTGTTTTATTGTATTGACTTTATATATTGTATTGATACTTAAATGGGCAATGGAAAGCCATTTTATGACAAGTAGTAACTCCCAACAACTAACGTTAACTAAAGTTTTATATTACAGTTGGAGTGATTCAGTCAACATAACTCCTAAACGTTATGAAGATTAGTTTAGCTTAGCCTTAGCTTTAAAGATCAGGTCAGCATTCGAGCTGCACATATAACAATGGACATATATCTATTATATATAGTTCTCTTGTCACGTTGTTGCTCACGATGAACTCAGAAACTATCTAACCGATATTAACTTTTTTTAAATGTGTGTTTAGCTGACGTGTCTAAGATAGGATCGTTTATATCACGTATTTCTTAATTATTAATTGCAAAATATTGACGAAAAAAAAAATAAGGCAGTATGAAGTTCGCCGGGTCAGCTAGTACATATACTCGTATATGTTTTACTCATCACTCATTACTGTGCTACTTTTGTATACGAGTCATAAAGTTAGGAGGACATTGGTCGTAGTCCACCAAATTGGCTCAATGTCAGTCAGCAGACTTTAAAAGCCGTCGACAAACTCTGTCAATCATGGTATTTTTTTTTATGTATTTATTTTAATCTATCTCTACATATACATAACTGCTTGTCCCGACTGACGGTAAGTCAGTCGGGACAAGCAGACTGACTTACTTACCTATCAACGCAGAGCTTTAACCGCTGGGTAAACCAATTTGAATTTTTTGCAAATAAAAGAAAGACAACAAAAGAAAGGTCTTTTTAAAATATTGCTGTGAGATAGCGGAAATAGTTATAAATAGCAATAAAAATTAAGAATAATACTTTGGAAAATCCAAGAGTGCACGCCTCATAATCTTTATTTTTCACAATAATATTGATTATTTGATAAGTAACTAATAATGTATTGGTCTTACTAAGTAGTTTTCAATAAATCACATAGATAGCGCTAATTTCAAAAAGTACTAATGAGTTTTTCATGTCTTATACGCCATCTAGCGTTAATTTTAAGACGTACTTCTATATTGGTCTATAGAAATAGTTCAAATAGTTCTCAAGAAATAAGGTATAGCGTAGCGCTGGTCTTAGTGTCGAGTCAAGCGTAAATATTCACTATTTTTTTATTTAATAATAATTAAACCACATCGAATCAGACCGTGAAAAGTGATAGGGCTCTATTCGTAATCATACTAATTCGTAAAAGAAAAAAAAAGACTCGATTAGTAAAGGATTTTGGTAGTTATCGTGTTAACATACATTACCTACAACAAACGGACGTCCAAGACAGAACTTTTTCAAACAGTTTTTTAACTAGTTTAAATAACAAAACTGGCATCAAAAATATCATGAGTGTTAAAAATAGTGTTTTTTCTTGATATATGTGTGTATATATATAAGGTAATTTTATGGGAATCACGAACAAATAATAACCACGTGTTGGTCTGTAAAACAAAGGTGGAGTTTATTATTTAACATAAATCGTTACAATGTATACACATCTATTACAAATATCCTTAATCTTACCTGTAAAACAAAGAAACGACGATTAAAGTATATTATTTTAATTCTAAATTCCCTTTCTTATATTTTGTAGTTTTAATTCCAATTTTGTTAGTCACTATTTTTTTTAACGCGTCCTCTGTTTTCTCACAATATTGCCAGTCCAATAAAATTATTCATCCAATTGCTTACAGCGCCATCTATGACAAATTATGTTCAAAGCAATTATCAGTAGATTATGTTGTAAACAATAAGTTAAAGAAAATATATTTTCTTTACATCTCCCCCCCAAAAAAAAAATTTTACCAAAATTTGCATTGAAAACACATCTAATAAATCTTAAGTAATCCAACAATAAAATCAAAGTAAAATAAGTTGCAACAAAAGTTAACTGTAAAACAGTTAATTATATTAATTGTAACATCAAACCTTAAAATCTTTTAATAATACCTATATATTGTATAAACTAATGTTAAACAATTTCCTAAAAAAAAATTTATGACAACTTTGAGTTATTTATTTTATATTTAGTTATATACTAAACTACTACTATTATAAAGCTGTAACAGAGCCAGTCTGTACACTTAAGATATCCGCGAAAAAATGACTGAATTTGGTTATATAGGCGTGTCTAAACACAAAACGATTTTTTTTTCCTTTTCTATTTATCTGTTTGTTTGCTCGCGCATCACGTAAAAACTACTGAACGGATTTTGATGCAACCCTTTCTGATTGATAGCTCTCGATTAGACCTAACAACTGGTAGACACTTCATCCCGCCACCATATCGGGAACCTGAGATATGAGTTAATTAATACATTAGTAACTTAATAATAAAGTACCTATATTTTATAGTGAATAAACTCAAATTTCCATTATATTATAATGATAAAATGTATTAAATAAACGCAATTTTCCATTATAGTCCAATGATAGTATTCAAGTTTATTATTTAAGAAATGGTATAAGTTTAGTGATATGAAAGAGATTTGACTCAGATTTTTTATGACCTGTATCAATTTTATAAATTGAATTAGATATTTTTTCGATAATTTTGAATGGACCAATCTTT
The DNA here is from genome assembly GCA_948253155.1 of Leucoma salicis. Taxonomy (NCBI): domain Eukaryota; kingdom Metazoa; phylum Arthropoda; class Insecta; order Lepidoptera; family Erebidae; genus Leucoma; species Leucoma salicis. Next base: position 19,589,578 of record OX411811.1, read on the forward strand.
AGTTCATCTAATTTACGTCTATTCAGTTTGTTACCATTTTCTACATAAACCAAATCCCCTGCGCTGAAATCAAAGTATGTCCTATTCTTATCAAATCTTTGTTTATTGCAGTTATGTGATTTTAATGAATTTTCAAACGCTATTTTTTTATCTCTTATCCACTCAACTTCTGTTTTATTTATTTTTAATTCATTTGGTAAAAAGGAAACATCTGTGCCATTTAATAAGTATTTTGGTGCAAACCCTGTAACTGTATGTTCAGTATTATTATATTTATCTACGCAGTTATGAGCAATGGTTGTCCATGCTTTTTTATTATTATCTTCGTTTAATTTACATCTTATTTTATTTACAAGAGTTTGGTTAAGCCTTTCATTTAATCCGTTAGAAAATGGGGCATTTACGGCAGTAAAAATTATTGGTATTGATTTTCTATTCAAAAATGATTTAAGTTCTTTTGAGTTGATTCCCGGGTACTGATCAGTGAGAACCATCCCAATAGTATAAGACTCTGCTACCTTATTGAGTAGTTTTACAAAATCATTAGCATTTTGTGTCTTTGAAGTAACAATGTATGCATATCGGGTAAAGTGGTCAACTAAAAGGTGTAGATACCTTTTTGTTGATCGTGAGCCTCCAAAACCCCCAATTGTATCTATCGAGACAATTTCAAAAGGTTTTGTGGCAGGACCTAACTGGGACATTAGACCAAATTTATCATGCCCCCTGTTCTTATTTTTTATACATATCTCACAGCTTTTACAGTGTTTTTTTATGTTTGTTGTTAAGTTTTTTGCTGTATATAATTTACTAATTCTGTTTTGCATTTGCTTAATACCTTTTTTTTTTTTTTTTTTTTTTGTTTAGGCGGGAAAAAATGTTCCTAACCGCACACCCTGTCGCTCGGGGCAACGTACAGGGTAGTGTGGGGCCCTCACCCACTAAAGAAACCCGCCGTGTGCCGTCTCTCCGCTTCCATTGACAGGCCACTGGAACTATGTTGCATTCCTTCGGTGGTCCGCCGGCGGCTTACCTTTTTGGGTACCCTCATCTGAGCGACGCATCCGCACACGGAGCGTCACACCTTCGCGGGGGGCCTCGCGGGTGGCGGACGTTCCCCGGTCCATCCACCCGCAGCCCCAGCTAGGGCGGCATTAGGCGCAAATATTCACGCCTGCGCCGCCCCAGTCACTGGCGGCGGTTCGGGTCTGCGGAAGGATCAGCCTCCCTGGCCCTCTCCGCCGCTTCCTTCCGCGAGATGACCTCCTCGCAGAAGGCAGCGACCGCGGCCCAATTCCTGTCGCTGCCAAGCATCGCTCTGACGACGCTCGGCAGCGAGAGGTCCCCCCCTATTGCCGCGACGAGTTCACGGCGCTGCTCGGCCCAAGCCGGGCACGACTCGAGCGTGTGCTGCGCCGTGTCCTCGTCGCAGCCGCAATGGTGACAGCCCGGAGTCGCTTCCCTCCTTGCGACAATGTGCAGATATCTGCCGAAGCAACCGTGCCCCGACAGCACCTGCACCAGTCGGAAGGTAAGGACTCCGTGCCGTCGCCCTGCCCACTCCTCCAGCACCGGCTGGAGCGCCCCCACGGTCCGAAGACCGGCCCGGGGCGCCTCCAGCCGCGCCCTCCAGTTGGCCATGGCAGCTCGTCGGGCGTCGCCCTGCCACCTCGCCACCTCACGGAGTTGGGGACGCCTGCGCCCCGCCCCCTCTTGCGACGCCCGCCGATACACCTCCGCGAGCCCCTCCGCCTCCAGGTCCCATGGGGGGATTCCGGCCAATGCACAGGCCGCCTCCGTCGACACCGTGCGGTATCCGCGAATGACCCTGGACGCGACAACCCTCTGTGGTCTCCACAGAAGAGCCCTGTTCAGTGCGTCCAGGGACTCCGCCCACACGGGTGCGCCGTACAGCGCCATCGACCGGACCACCCCCGTGTAAAGCCGTCGACACGTATTGTTGGGTCCGCCCATATTCGGCATGAGCCGTGCAAGGGCGGACGCCGCGCCGACGAGCTTCGGGGACAGTTGGCGGAAGTGCTCGCGAAAGCGCCACCGCCCGTCCAGCACCAGGCCCAGATACTTGATCTGGGTCCGAACCTCAATTTGGACCCCGTCCACTGTGATCGAGGCGCCAGCAGGTGGTCGTCGTCGGGGCCCATGGAAAAGTAGGGCCTCCGACTTATCCAGGGCTACCCTAAGCCCCAGCGCCCCGATCCTCCTGACCACCTCCGAGGTCCCTAAGGTGGCCAGGAACGCCGCTTCCTCGAAGTTTCCGCCCCGAGCCGCGACCAGCGTGTCATCTGCATAGCAGATGACCGCCAGCCCGGGGGGGAGCCGGCATCGCAGCACCCAGTCGTAACCGATGTCCCACAGGAGCGGCCCTAGGACCGAACCCTGTGGGACACCGCACGACATGGGTCTCCTCACAACGTCCCCTATGCGGCTCTCATAGAGAACGCTGCGGCCCTCTAGGTAGTCTGCCACTAGCCGCCTCAGGTATATAGGCACCCCGTGATACCGGAGCGCCTCCCTGATGCAGCTGAATGGCAGACTGTTGAATGCGTTGGCGATATCAAGCAACACCGCCAACAGCACTCCACCACCGGCAACGACCGCCGCGGCCGCGGCCCTCAGGCGCATAATCGCGCCGACCGTCGAACGACCAGCTCGAAAACCAAACTGGGCGTCCGACAAGTCGGGTCCGACGTCACGCAGGTGCTGGACGATGCGAGCAGCGAGGATTCTCTCCAGTAGCTTACCCGCCTCGTCCAGCAGCACGATGGGCCTGAAGGCCCCGACCGAATCTGGCGTTCGTCCCGGCTTTGGCAGGAGTACCAGCCTCCCCTCCTTCCAGCAGTCAGGGAACCGTCCAGACGCCAGGCACGCGTCGAACAGTCCCCTGAGGCGGGGCTCCAGGTGGTCCAGAGCCAGGGCCAGTACCCGGGCGGGTATCCCGTCCGGGCCGGGGGCGGTGTTTTTAGAACGAATCCGCGAAACAGCCGCCCCCATTTCCGACGTGGTGACGGGTGGTACACTGAGGTCAGCCTCCCGGTCGCTACCTGGCGGAGCCATGACCGGGGGTGTGCGCTCCACCCGTCGTGGGAATAGGCCCTCGACCACCTCGGTGAGGAGGCTGGGCTGAAGGGTCTCTGTGAGGGGGGGGCCCTGAGTGCGGAGCTTATTCAGCGCCGCACGGTATGGGCGACCCCAGGGGTCACGGTTGAGACCGTCCAGCATCTCCTGCCTTTTCTCAGTTTTGGCGCGGCAGATGGCCAGCTTGAACGCGGCCCGCGAAGTGCGGTACGCCTCGTAAAGCTGGCTCTCCCGCTCCCCATCGCGATTGCGCCGCCGACTGCGGGTATAAGACCTCCGGGCACGAATGCACGCCGCACGGAGGTCTGCCAGCTCCTGGGACCACCAGTAGAGCCCCTTCCTCAGAGGAGGACGTCGCACACGGGGCATGGCCGCGTCGCAAACCTGCGTAATCGCAGCGCGAAATCGGCCAGCCTCAACGTCCACCCCCTCGGATGGGGCTGGTGAGGACAGCCACGATTGTACGATGGCTGCCTCCGCCAGTAGGTCCCTATCCAGCCTGCCCACAGCCCACCGCGGGAACGCGGGAGTTCTGCGCGCCGCGTGACCCCTACTGCGGCCCTGAAGGGACCGCGAGACCTCAATCCGGATGTACCGATGATCGGATAAGGTCTCAACCTCCTCCAGGACACACCAGTTCCTCACTCGTGCTGCGACGTCAGGGCTAGCGAACGAAAGGTCCACTATCGACCCACCCCGTCGCCGCACGCACGTGTTGACGGAGCCTCTGTTCAGCAAACAGAGGCCCGTCGACGCCGCCCACTCTACCACCGCTGCTCCACGGACGTCCGTTGCAGGGGACCCCCACGCAGTGGATTTGGCGTTGAAGTCGCCCACAACTAGGACGTGGCTAGGTGCCAGTCGCCGTATCGAGGTCTCCAGGCTGTTAAGCCAGACCTCGAAATCAGCCAGACTCCGGTTGGGGGAGAAGTAGACGCCGTACAGCGTAACTCCCCCCCAGTCGGCTGCCACGTATCCCGTGCCCCTGTCTCTGATTGACAAGGGCTGAGAACGTAGCGCCGTGGAGCTGACGATTGCCACAGAGCCATCGCGGCTACCCGCCCAATGAGGGCGGTCAGGAATGCAGTAAGGCTCCGCAGCTACGGCTACACCAATCAACCGCTCCACCATGGTTTGCAGGAAAAGATCCTGCGCCCTGGCGGAGTGGTTGAGATTCGCCTGGAGGAGGATAGTGTCACGGTTGAATTTTAAGCCGTAACCATATCCTCCTCCACCCGAGACGGTGGTGAAGCCACGTTAGGGGGGGCAGCCTGGGCCGATTGGCTGGTCCCCCCCTTTTTTGGGCCTGTCGTCGGGGGTCTGCATCCCTCCCGCCCCATGCAGTGCTTGGCAGGCCTGTTGCCTGCCGCGCACGCGGGGCAATGAGGGACGGCGGTGCAGGTTGCTGCCCGGTGCCCTGCCTGACCGCAGCGGAAACAAAGACCGCTGCAGTCAAAACAGTTAGTGCATGTCGGCCGGGTGTGTCCGACTGCCATGCACTTAAAGCACCTCGCGGGCCTAGGCTCCAGCACGGTGACCCGTGCGGAACTCCAGCCCACGAGGAGCCTGCCTGCGTCAGCCAAGGTTTTGGCCGCCGCGACAGGGCAACTTGCCCAGACGGAACCTACACCGCCGGGACCGGTCCGAATGGAGCCCACTCTGACGGCATTCGAGCATCCGGTTTTCGAGGCAATAGCCTCCCGGACGTCGTCCGCCGTCACCGAGTCATCCAAACCGGAAATGCGCAATTCGGCGCACTTAACCGGTCTGGTGACGCGGACTCCACTCCCCTCGCCAAACAGACCCTTTAGCCTTTCGGCCACGGTGTCAGCCATCTTGGGGCCCTCCGCCCCAGGGAACTCGAGAATTCGAGCCCCTGTGCGGGCTAGGCGGGTCCGGGCGGCAACGACTCCAATGTCGGAGACGTCGATTTCATCCCGGGCCTTCCTCAAGATGGCCTGGTACGACAGGCCCGCTTCCGCCTCCGGCAGCATGGTGATGACCACCGCTGCCGTTTTTGGCGTTTGAAGCTTGCGCGGCTTCTTGCGGCCGGGCTTGCTCCCTGGCGCCCCAGGTTCCTCAGCCCGGGCAGCAGTCCCTGTCTCGGCTCCTTTCTTCCGTTTGCCCCGGGATTTCTTCCTCCCGCCGCCCACTGTCTGCCAACCCTCATGAGAGGGCTCAGGCCCGGACGGCACAGGGGGTGGGACTCGAGAGTCCCGAGGCATGGTTACTAGGGCCTGCGAGGGCTGGCCAGCACGCGAAAGAGGAGGGAACTCCTCCCAGGGCTGGCCCTTAGAGCGCTGCCCAGCCTTCTGTGCTGATTTCACCTTGGGGGAAGCTTTGCTCGGCCCCTTGAGTGGTGTGGCTGCGGCCGCGGAGTAATTGGCCACGCGGCCGCCCTGACAAGGCAGCGGCGTTGGACCTGAAGGCGGCGCGACCTTCTTCTTATCTGCGGCCAGTGGAGGCCGGAGTCGTGGTTCCGGCGGCATCCCGGCGCTCAAGGAGTTGATGCGCGGGTCATAGATCTCGCTAATGCGATCAATGACTTGGCGCATCTGCTCCTCCGTGAGGAGTCCAGGGGCCGGAGGCCCCGCGCCCGCCGCTGAGTCCGAGGCTCCCGGCACGATCTTGGCGAGCTCTGGTTTGTCTCGCGGGCCGGTGCGCTCCTTGCGGAGCTCCGCCACCTCAGCCTCAAGGCGCTTGCAACGCGCCTCCAGCCTCCTGCTCTCCTCTGACGCCGAGTGCCGCCGGAGTGACTCCACCGCTCCTAAGGCAACTTGTGATGCCTCGTTGAGAGCCTCTGAGTAGGTGCCCCGAAGACTCCGCGACCCGCTGGCCACCGTAAACATAATCGCCAAGGCGTCGGAAACCTTCTGGGCAATTTCATCGGCGGTCAAAAGACTGGCCTTTTCGGAAGGCTCCTCTCGGAGCCTCGATTTGAGGAGGGTAATCCGCTCCTCCATCGAGAGCTCCACTCCTAAGTTGTCCTCTGAAGCCTTGTCCACTCCAGATAAGGCTCGTGGCACAGTGCGTCTGGTGGCGCCTCGGCCCCTCTTCGCCGGTCTTCCCGGCTTCCCTGGCGGAGGCATCTCAGTGGAGCTGCCCTCCGACTCAGACGCACCCACCGACCGCGCTATCGAGCGCTTCAGGACTCGTGAGGGCCGCTCCGCCGAACCAGCTACCCTCCGCTGGGACTCCAATGCAGACGGAGCTGCGCCTGCGGCCGTTGTGCCGCGATCACCGCCATCCGTCTCCATGCCCGAAGTCACTTCAAGGGCTGAGCCGCTATCCACAGGACTTGCCGCGGGTGTGGGTTTCCTCCCGCGGGTCCTCCCCTTCCTCGCAATCTCCTTTTTCTTTTCTTCGCAGGCGTTGGTTGCCCCCCTCCGATACGCGGGGCTGACAGGGCCGGTCTTGGTACTCGGCCCTGTGAGGGATTCTCCGAACGCATTGCGCCCGGTACCCTCCGGAGGTATACATTTTGTTTTCACTTCCGCCATTTTTGAGTTTAGAGTCCTTCGACTATTGTGCCGCCCTCGCGACTGGATACCCTCCAGCCATACATCCCTCGCCGGGCGGCAGTGCTTGGATTGGGGTAATTTTTTATAGGGGTTTTCTTCCCCGCGGTCCGAGGACCCCCGGTCCTGTCTTCCAGGATTACGGGTCAGGCCGAACGGTGGTCTGCATCAGACCGTGCCCACCGCTTGCAAGGCAAGCGGTGAGCCCGTCGCCCCTCAGGCTCAAAAGCCCCGTCTTCATCTCCTAGGCCGGGGGGGCCACTATGGCCCCGCTGGCCCTCTACGGCAGACGTTCGGTCCACTGCAGGCAGTGAGCTGGTCGCCACTCGGGCCGAAAGCCCCATCTCCGGGGACGGGGGGGTCACTGTGACCCCGCTGTCCCCCTCCCAGAGTCGGGGGGGCCACTATGGCCCCGCTGACCCTCCACGGCGAACGTCCGGTCTATCCACTGTGCCCTCTGCTAATCAGAGGGACACGCGGAGACCCGTCCCCTGCCGGGATTCAGCCGCCGGCACTAGAGTGCCGACGTTGCCCGGGGCGCACCACGCGGAGGTATCCCGACCCGCACCCCATTTGCTTAATACCTAAATGATACATGTTTTCATGTACATGTTTAATGAGCTTTTTACTATAATCTTCGGATAAAATAATCTTTTGTTGTTTTTTAAAGTTTTTATAGTATACATTATGTTTTAGTATCAAATTAGATTTATTTTTTTGTATATCTAAATTGTTTTCTTGGTCTGTAATAATATCATTTAATTTTATCATGTTTACAATTTTCAATTGTTCATCTGTATTCCCATTTGCATCTAATACTGGGTTCCTACTCAAACAGTCTGCTTCAATATTTTGTTTACCAGGTGCATATTTGATTAGAAAATCGTATTGTGATAAATAATATGCTAAATCTCCTAGTTCATCGTCTGTCCTAGATTTAATATTTAAATTTTCTAGTGGTTTATGGTCAGAATATACAGTGAATGTTTTACCTATAAGCCAATATTGCCAATATCTTATAGCTTCCTTTATAGCTAAGCATTCTAAATAAATTCCCTTTTTTTTTCTTTTGAGCTTGGTTTAGTTTTTTTGAGAAGTATGCTACTGGTTTATTTACTCCATTTAGCTGTGTTTGTTTTAAAACTGCTCCAATACCTTCTAAAGACGCATCTGTATGAATATTTATAGGCAAATTTTGATCAAAAATTTCTAAGATTGGTTGTGAGCACAATAAATCTTTTATAATTTCAAAGGATTTTTGACAATCTGCAGACCATACAAATTTAGTATTTTTTCGGAGTAAATTATGAAGAGGTTCTAAAATTATCGCACTTTTTGGCAAATATTCATGATAAAAGTTAACTTTCCCAAGAAACTGTCTAACATTTTTCTGAGTCTTTGGTATTGGGAAATCTTTAATTGATATTAAATTGTCCCTCACGGGTCGTACTGTGTTATTATGTATTATATGACCAAGATATTTAACAGAATCTGAAGCAAATGTACATTTTGTAAATTTTAATCTAAAACCCTCTTTTTTAATAGCTTCTAATAATTGTGATAGATGGTTTATGTGTTCCGAAAAGGATTTTGAGTATATCAGTATATCATCTATAAAATTTACTACAAAATGAGTAAGCTTATATTTTCTAAGAATGTTACCTAGTATCCTTTAAAAAATGGCTGGAGAGGTCTTCAAACCTAATGGCAAACACGTCCATTGGTAGTGGCCCTCCTGCGTCACGAAGGCTGTCTTCTTTCTGTCTTCAATTCTGAGCGGGATGGACCAGAACGCAGAATTTATGTCTAGTGTTGTGAAATAAGTTGAATTTCTAGTCTTCATCATCAAATCTTCAATCAGTGGAAATGGTTGAGCTTGTGATACCACAATTTTATTTAGATCTCTAAAATCAATACATAGTCTTGACTTTTTGTTATCTTCGTTTTTGAAAGCTAACGTCACAGGAGCTGCAAATGGACTATAGGATTCTTCTATAAGATTTTTATCAAGTAATTTTGTTATTTGTTCTTCTATTTCCTTTTTATCATCAATCGAACATTTATAAGGTCTCTTACAACAATATTTATCAATGAGTAGATCAATACGTGCTTCATATTCTTTTACTGTCCCAATATCGTATTTGTCTTTAGCAAAAATTGATTTGTATGCATTTATTAGATTATATATTTCTGTCTTTTGCTGAGTATTCAAGTTACCCATATTTATTTTGAAATTTTCTTCTTGTATATGTTCGTTAAAGTTTACTGAACATTGCTTTATCCTACTATTCTCTTCTTTATTAGTAATATTTGTATTATCTTTTTCTTCTTTTCTTCTTTGACTTATTTGTAAATACTCATCTTGTACAAGTTTAAATCTTTTTATGATATCCAATCCGATTAGAAAGTCATATTTAAATTGTTCTCCATCAATTATATAGACATCGGCTTTATCTTCAATATCAAAGATTTTAATTTTTATAGTTGTCAAACCCATTGTCTTTTTGACACCATTAATTGTTATTAAGTTATCAGTTTTTGTATCCAGCTCTCTATCTTTTCTCAATCTTATTAATTTTGAATTGATTATTGAAACATTTGAGCCTGAATCATATACTCCAAATATCTCTGCTTGTTCATTTAATAGTAGTTTGACTTTTATTAATGGTGTCATTATTAGTTTTTTGAGTCATTATTATTAAGTTCAACACCAATCACTGAATTGTTTACTGTTTTATTATAGTTTTTTTTTCGATAATTTTCATCTGTAAGTTTGAACCAACACTTTTCCTCAGGGTGGAACCGAATACCTTTGTTTAAAATTTCACAAGTCTTACAAGGTTTCTTTTTATCTATCTTTCCTTTAGAATCAGAAACATCTTGTTTAGGAGTGTAGAAATTCTTTTTGTTCACTGCATATTCATGTTTTCCAATCTCATTATACAAGTTTGCTGTTGATCTTACTGATTCTTTATCAATTTTTTCTATTATATAATTTGGTAGTCCCATTACTATAAGATTTATCATTGTTTGTGTATCAATCTGCTTGTTAACTTCTAATAACAGATTTTCTTTTTTTGTGGCATATTCTAGTAGCGATCCACTCTGAAATCTAAATTTAAACGCATATTTAATTTGTGACCAACCTTTATTCCCATATGTTTCACAAAAGTTATCCTTCCATAGCGACCACTCAGAGCTCACCGTTAATTTAATTAACATACTTCCATACCAATCTAAGCACTGTTTCTCTAAGAGATGTTTTAAAATCTCAATTATCTCTTCATTTTGTGCTATCTCGAATCTCTCACATTCACTTTCAAATTCAATGATCCATTGGTTAGCATTAGATGTTTTATTTGAAAATTTTTCCAACAAAAACGTCTCCGCAATTTTACTTACATTTTTTTTTTCTGGCACGTTGATTTTTGTGTTATTTTGTGAAAACATTGTCCCTTCTGTAATTTCATCTAAATATTGGTCACCACATTGTATATTTTCGCCCGTATCTAGATATACATTCCTCAGCTCTTTACTTAGAGGAATCCATACTGCGCGTGTTTGATGCCTTTTTTTCAGTGAATTTTTTACCTTCGCATAAACGTCTGTAGACGCTAAAGCAGTATGCTTACTTGCAGGTTTTAAATCATCAGGGACCTCAAACATGCGTCCGTCCGGTGTGCCGATTGAGGTTATACAAATTATGTTAGTTTTCCCATCCGCTGCCGCCAATGAAGCAAATTTAAACAGCAATTTCTCCATATTTCTTAGCTAAAATCGTCGTTTTATAAGGTAATTTTATGGGAATCACGAACAAATAATAACCACGTGTTGGTCTGTAAAACAAAGGTGGAGTTTATTATTTAACATAAATCGTTACAATGTATACACATCTATTACAAATATCCTTAATCTTACCTGTAAAACAAAGAAACGACGATTAAAGTATATTATTTTAATTCTAAATTCCCTTTCTTATATTTTGTAGTTTTAATTCCAATTTTGTTAGTCACTATTTTTTTTAACGCGTCCTCTGTTTTCTCACAATATTGCCAGTCCAATAAAATTATTCATCCAATTGCTTACAGCGCCATCTATGACAAATTATGTTCAAAGCAATTGTCAGTAGATTATGTTGTAAACAATAAGTTAAAGAAAATATATTTTCTTTACATATATTATTTAACAAGTGCAATACCTATATGATAAATAGAGACATTTTAAGTTAGAAAAATCTGTTTTTCTCCGTGAAACGAGAATAGTACACACCTCAACGCTTCGCTTATGAGGCGTGCAATAAGGATAATACAAATGATGAACATGCTATGTGATATAATAGATAAATTAATTTAAATTGGTAAAATATAAGTAGAGAATAATAGAATAATGTATAAAAATGTTAAGAATAATAGAATAAGTATAAAAATGTTGAGAAAGTTGTGATATGTAATGCAACGATAAATTAATCTAAAATGGAAAATGTATAGTTAGAAATAATACAACTAAAATTCTGGAAAAAACCCATGCACAGATAAGGTCTTTGATGATGTCAAGGGGATAGCTCGGGGGCCCCGCCGACAATGACCGGACTATATAAAATAACATAAACACAAAGTGAAAAATGTGAACTCGAAAATAATAGTCACGAGCAGGATTTGAACCTGCATCTCCTGGATACCGTCCAGATGCTTTGCCAATTCAGCCATCGTGACCCTTGCTCCTGACTGCTAATTTCGATAGCACATTCATACATAACGTCTTTGGGTGACGCCTGCACCATCTGTCGGAAGTATTTTCATACATTATACCGACCAGGTACACTTAATTTTACAATTAAGATTTTACCTAATAATGACGCTTTGTGTTTAATGTATGTTGCTAAGCATGTCAAATGCTAAAAATATATATAAAAATATCTAAATATTTATAGGGTTTGCGTCATTATTAGGTAAAATCTTAATTGTAAAATTAAGTTTACCTGGTCGGTATAATGTATGAAAATACTTCCGACAGATGGTGCAAGCGTCGTCACCCAAAGACATTATGTATGAATGTGTTATCGAAATTGGCAGTCAGGAGCAAGGGTCACGATGTATGAATTGGCAAAGCATCTGGACGGTATCCAGGAGATGCAGGTTCAAATCCTGCTTGTGACTGTTATTTTCGATTTCACATTTTTCACTTTGTGTTTAATGTACGTTGCTAAGCATGTCAAATGCTAAAAATATATATAAAAATATCTAAATATATATAAAATAAATTAAAAAAATACTTTGGAAAATCCAAAACTGCACGCCTCATAATCTTCATTTTTCACAATAAAATTGATCATTTGATAAGTAACTAATAATGTATTGGTCTTACTAAGTAGTTTTCAATAAATCACATATATAGCGCTAATTTCAAAATGTACTAATGTGGGTTTCATGTCTTATACGCCATCTAGCGCTAATTTTAAGAAGTACTTCTATATTAAACAGTTCTCATGAAAGGCGCTGGTTTTAGTGTCGCGTCGAGCCTAAATATTCAGTATGTTTTTTTGTTTATTTAATAACAATTAAACTACATCGAATCAGACCGTGAAAAGTAATAGGGCTCTATTCGTATTTCGTAGTAATACTCTAGTTAAAAAGAAGAAAAAAAGACTCGATTAGTAAAGTATTTTTGTTGTTATCGTGTTAACATACATTACCTACAACAAACGGACGTCCAAGACAGAACTTTTTTAAACAGTTTTTTAACTAGTTGAAATAACAAAAATGGCATAAAGAATATCATGAGTGTCAAAAATAGTGTTTTTCCTTGATATGTGTATATTGTTTTACAAGTGCAATATATGATAAATAGAGACATTTTAAGTTTGAAAAATCAGTTGTTCTGTGTGAAACGAGAATAGTACCCACCTCAACGCTTCGCTTATGAGGCGTGCAATATAAATTTTACCGATAAGAAAAAAACTAAACAAAAATATTTATATTATCCTTAGCTTCGAATAACAATACCTAGAAATAAATGCTATTTCAGTGTTTCCCCATCGAAATAAGAATAACAATTAATTACATAGTTTATTTTATCAATTTGTTTATGTCACAAACCTTTTTTTTTTTTTTTTTTTGTTAAGGCGGGAAAAAATGTTCCTAACCGCACACCCCGTCGTTCGGGGCAACGAACAGGGTAGTGGGTAGTGTGGGGCCCTCACCCACTAAAGAAACCCGCCGTGTGCCGTCTCTCCGCCTTTGTTGGCGGGCCACTGGAACTATGTTACATTCCTTCGGTTATGTCACAAACCTACTAATCTAAAAGTAAGAATTAACTTATTTTCCTTTAAAATACCACTGTACTAAGAAATTTTCCCCGTATTACTAAGGACCATATAAACATAATTATAACTAATGAACAAGGACGACTCTGTACAAACTGTTTGTTAAAAAACGCAAATAATTGGTCCGTATAGATAAGAACTCACCGCATTCGTTATAATTTATATAATATTTATTATTAGACTTTAAAAAACGACGTAGACCATATTATGATGACCCATCCATCAGCCTTTTAACGTCCGTTGCTGGACATAGGCCTCCCCAAGAATGGGGATAGTGCCGTAATCGCCACGCTTGGCAGGCGGGTTGGCGATCGCAGTGGATGTTGTTAATACTCGAAGAAGAAGAGTGCTGCTGCCCACTCCCCCGGTATTCCCTCAGTTGGCTCTTACGACACTCATGGGTGGAGAGGGGTGGGACAATTCTAAAGCCGGCCCCACACGGCACTTATGATGATCACTAGCCCAATTTTGGTAACATAGTCTAAACTGACCACCAGACACTAGTTCCCTATGCAAGAGCTATTAAAGAGCACGAGCGTGCGCGCTAACACAAGTACACTATCTTTTCCCTCATCTCATAATCCGCTGGGACTGCATTCTAATCAGTGGTCTCGAATCTACCGATTTTGCGGTATTTCTACCGATACCGAAATGAAACGATTTTCTACGATTTCTAAGAATACAAGAATATTCTCCCGATTTTATTACCGTATTTCAACAATTCCAAGTTGGCATACCTATTTGTTTATTTTTTACGGTAAATATCTCTCTCGGTTATAATATATGTAACTGAATGTACGTCAATGAATAGGTAACGATATATTTTGGGGAATAATACCCCTGGCTAACTACCGTTTTAGGAATTCCCTCCCCAAGCAAATTTAATATTGATTATTTAAATAAGAATTCAGATTTCGTTTTTCATTTATTTTCTTACAGAGAAGAGTTTTCACGCTGGGTACAAGAAAGTTGTAAATGTGCTAACTAGGCATATTGTAAAAGTTAAGAACATGTAGTAGTAAAAAGAGTATTGAAACTTAGTTTTTTTTTAAATGTGTGTTTCGCTGGCGTGCCTAAGATATGATAGTTTTAATCACGTATTTTTTATTAATTAATTGTAAAATATTGACGGAAAAAAGAAGATGGCGGTACGAAGTTCGCCGGATCAGCTAGTACATGTTTTGCTCATCACTTATTACTGTTACTCACACTATTACTTTCACAATATTCACACTTTGTATTATATAATAGTTCTGATGAATACTATGTTGATATGTCAGTATTTCATATATATGGAGGTTTATGTGAGTTAGTAGCAGCCGGACAAACACATCCGATATTGATCACAATTATGAGAAATTTTGCATAGAAAGGAACCCTGTAAAGAAAATTCGGTTTCGTTCAATACTGAATGTAAACCCAATGACATTTTGATTTATATTTGCTTTAGGATGGATGTGTTATCCACCGAAGGAATGTAACATAGTTCCAGTGGCCCGCCAATAAAGGCGGAAAGATGGCACACGGCGGGTATGTTTAGTGGGTGAAGGCCCCACACTACCCTGTTCGTTGCCTCGAACGACGGGGTGTGCGGTTATGTCCATATTTTCCCGCTTAAACAAAAAAAAAAGGATGGAGCTGTTGCATCCAACCTTATACATAACCTATATACATAGTACATATTTTTAAGGATAATCATACAAAACTACGCGCAAGATTTATTAATGCTACAGGAAAAAACAGCTCAGATAAACTAATACCAAAAATTAAAAAGTAAGCTGCAATAATTAATAATTAACAAAACCATCTACAGGTATACAGAATAGCTTTATTTAATTACCTGAATAACCACCCGGATTTTAACAAAGCAGCCGTTTGTAGGTACAAAGAGACTAAAAAAAAGACGATTGCTTGCGTGGAAGGACACAGCATTTTCTGTTATGAAGTATGATTCTAGGATACTTTACGAAATGTACAGATATCTAAAAGAAATTGTGAGGTGGAGATTAAGAGTCGCCTTCGGTGGCTGCGAAGGCTTAGCGGTCTAGAGTATTTGGTTACAAATGAAAGCTCTTTATAAAAACGTCGTAGGAGCCACAATAATTACCGAACGTGATCAAGGAAATGTTTTTTTCATTAAACGAATACTGTTAAGTTCATCAGGGTATCCTAAACAAATTAAAATAATCGATCCCGCCATAGACAGGACGAATGAACGAGTGAGTGAGGAATGTACACCGCCGCCATTCGTACGAAGACGGTTTATGTGACTTTATGTGAATTTTTGCAAATTAATACGCGTGTACGCTTTTATATTTTTATATAAATCTGATATGTAATTATTATAGAATGGATATTTTAGGAGGAGAGCCCGCCACTCACCCACGGATTGTCAATCCCGGTTATCTTTGGATTAAATAACCTACAATTGCCAATCCGCACAAAATCCGCGTAAAATATCATAGTTATCATATTAAATGGATTATTGTAGTTAGATGATTTGTATAAGATTTAATGTGAAACGATAATTTGTGTCAATATCACGATGGTATGATAGTCCAGAGTTCAGCGTGAAAAAATGACAGACCAATTTTTCGTGACATGCGGCATCAATCAGGAATCTTTTTATGACCTTAGACTACTCACAAAGATAAAGAATGAAGTGTGCAAAGTAATTTAGATTTATTAAAACACTGTTAATGGTCAAAGTATTGCAATTCTATTTTCTAATTAAGCTATTTATTGTCAAGGAAATCTCTCAGGTCATAATAACATTTGCTAACTAGGAATTCATAAAGACGTTTTTCAAAAATATTAATATTTAGTGTCTTTAATTCATTAGGTATTGTATTGTATATTATTGGAGCTAGGTAATATATGCTTTTGTGTAGTAATGCTGTATTTGCCCTGCGTACTCTTACCCTATTTTGGGTATTTTGCCTTCTATTGCGGGTAACTGTATTTGCTAAGGTTCTAAAGAGATCAGGATTTGATTTTACAAATATGGCTGTTTCAAAAATAAACATGGAAGGTAAGGTTAGGATCTTATACTTTTTGAAATACGGTTCACAACTGTCCCGGATATTTAAATTGAACATCGCTCTTATGCATCTTTTCTGTGCTTTGAAGACTAAATCTCTATTCGTTGCGTTACCCCAAAACATTATGCCATATCTCAAGTATGAGGCAGCAGTTCCATGATACGCTGTGAGTAGAGTATCAAGGCTAAGTATCGGGGCAATCTTATATAGAGCATATGCAGAGTTACTTATTTTTTGACCGAATTTGTTTCAATATGATTAGAATTTTTTGTTCTCAGAATAGATGTAAGGAGCTTATAGAGTGTCGGTAAACACGTAACTGGTCTATAATTACATGGTTCCGTGGTACTGCCTGATTTATGGAGCAAATGAGTGATGCCAGTAGTCATAAAATCCGGCAATGGCCCCGATTCCACAGCCGATTGAAACTGGGAAGCCAAACTAGCGTGTGAACTTCGTAGCCACTTAAGCCAAAAATTGTGCAGTCCGTCCGGTCCCGGAGACTTCCAATTTACCAAAGAACGGACTGCACAGGCTACGTCTTGTTGTTCTATTTTGATTTGTTCCATCGCTGGGATTTGTTCACAAGCTCGTTCAACATTCTCAATCCAATCACCCTCAGTATGTACGATGGGCACCAGATGTTGCGCCAAAATTTATTTGTTGTTTCAGCATCCGGCAGCTGTACATCACACACACCTTCACGAGGCCGCTCCCAGTTTCTATAAACTGACTTCTCATTTTTTTGAAACATGCGATTCACAGTATAGCGTTCCATACGTTTTTTGTATCTGCGAATTCGATTAGCCCATACATATAGTTTTTGTTTCAGGAGGTCGATGCGCTCCGTAACACGGGACATAAAATCTTGAGGCCTAATTCCAGTCCCCAAGAATGCCCGTTTTACGAAACGCATCACTCGTGGACGTGTATTGCCCATCCTGAAACAATTCAGTTTACCAATTAGCTCCCTTGTCTCGGCGATACGGCACTCAATCCTGCACTGCCATACAGGTTTCGCATACAGCGGCCGCATAGTGGACTCCTTTTTTAAAATAGCGAGTCCAGCCATATGGCACGCCGCAACGGCTGTACAGTACAAGATGGAGTGTCTATCGGCAAGATTTTCACTAGTGTCTAAGTAACTAGGCAAAAGCGAATCAAGGGTACTAACCAGCAACATATTCCTCCTATGCATGGGTAATCGAGGCAGATAGGGCCTAAATTCTATTAGTTTGAATCTATACTCACGAATCGCATATTTCAAAGCCTCTCTTACCTCCTCGCAGTACTGAGTGTTGACAGAAATAGTCTCATTACCCACATTCTCGTATGAGCTTTGTGGAATATGGTCTTGAACGGATGTAACAATTATTGGTTGCGAAGGAATGCGGGTAACATGACTAGTCTGTATAAACTCCGAGCGTAGCCGATCAAGTACGGTGTCGTTCAATATGCGAGATCGTTGAATGGCCCGTACTTGGTCCGATAGTCGTTGAGCCGAGACGTTGATGGCTGGTTCCAGGCCCTGAAACAGAAGCAGCATACGGTCACGGTAAGCGCTAAGGCAAGTTCCTCCCTCTGTGGCCCCAAAATAGGCGCGCATGACATTATCGTTTATCGAATTCGTCCATTTAATGCGCTGCACTTTACCACTGGCAGTGGGAACCCTGTTTGAAGCCGGTTGGCCTCGGGGTGCCAAACTAGCCGGTGGCCGGCCTCTCTTTCGCCGACGTACTGGTATTGGCGACGTCGGCGCTGAGTAGTACTCATCACTGGAAGAGCTCGGTGCGTGTGGTGTGACCGGTACCGCTGGTGCGATCACTGGTGGCTGCGGCGCAGAGCTGTGTGACGAGCCCGGGGGTGGTATGCGTGCTGCTTGTGCTTTTGATCTGGTTATCATATTATTAAAACAGTATTTATATCATTTTGTAGATTAGGATTTTCATCTTGACGTTTGGTCTCGTGTCAAATGTCATATTGTTATTACTTTATGCTTTTATTCGTATTTTATAAATTTTCCAATAAATATAATATTTAAT
The DNA here is from genome assembly GCA_948253155.1 of Leucoma salicis. NCBI lineage: Eukaryota > Metazoa > Arthropoda > Insecta > Lepidoptera > Erebidae > Leucoma > Leucoma salicis. Next base: position 19,607,597 of record OX411811.1, read on the forward strand.
TTGCGTTCTTCAGTACTTTATATTTTACTGGATGTTGTTAAAAATATATAAATATTATAAAATTATTATTTTTATTATTATTTATATCTAGTTTTAATTATAATAGTTTCACATGCTTTCCTAGGCAGAGGGATGATACACCATCAACTTTCTAACTTCGAGCTCTTATTGAGACTTTCTCATGCTGGGATAAACAAGGCTCTACAAGAAGGGTGCCGTTCGCTGACTTGAAGAAAAAAAAAAGTTATTACTAGCCTGACTCGGGATTTAAACTTGAGACTTCCTGGTCAGTGGTATACACTGTCGTTTGACCACCGCCTCAGGAATTGCTTAATTGTGATACAATTTACACAATCCTGCAACTGTGACGTAATTGTCAACTAATATTAATAATATTATCCGTTAGCTATATTTGCGTAGAGCAGCCTTAGTGAAATAATATTGAAATGATAAATTAATTAATGGTAAGTGGCATTCCTTATACGCAATTAAAATTTGACGAAATATATATGACGTAGGTATAATAAACAACATAAGTGCATATATATAGAATAAACTTGCAACTCTGATTCATTAGATTCTCGCAGCACAAACAGTGAAGTTGGGCGCAGAAAGGCTTAATAGATACCTAAGTTTTTCTAAACGCCTATAAAACTTTTGGAGCCCATAATATTTAAAATATAAACTAGTTCAAATTTAAATCAAAAGAAAATGAAAATGATTTATATTTCAACCCTGTGTTTGGTAAGTTTCATTGCATATTAACTATTGCATATTGAAGTGATATTATTTTTTATATTAAGACCCACGTCTGAAATTGAAACCCAGTACATTCCCTGTAGGAAAACGATTTTGCACAGCTATGCTACTGGCGATTATATATTTGGATATAATGACAATATCACATGGTTCCTAAAGTCTTCATCTGATACTCCACGTTTTCTATCGGACATATACTTACATGCTAGCTTAATATAATAAACGTTTTCAGCTTACACTCTTCGAATTTGTGGCTCTTAGTCCAACCTTGGTATTCAGACCACCGAGAATAACACTATGTAAGTACCTATTTAATTACAATTATAAAAATATATTACTCGAATTCATAATATATTTCTTTTCAGTAGTCTTATTTCAGTATTCTTACACTGACCAATATGAAAACTTAACCGTAAAATGCTTTTTTCAGATGATATGCCGCATTCCTGCAAAGTTAAGAACATGACATACTGCTTCAGCAACGAGTCGTATCCTTTTGAACTTGTTAAAAAGTATATACAGGATGTTAGGAATTTGGTAAGTTATCAAAACATATTTGAATTTATTCGAATCAATTACACAACTGTAATAATTATATCTTTGGATCTGTTAATAAATTATGTCACGCTTAATTTTGATTTATAGACCCCTCACCCCTTAAGTCATAACTTGCGTCAAAATTATTGAGACAGCCTGTAAATAGATCACATCTATTTCTTTACTCGGCGATTTAAAAAAATATGTAAAATGCGTGTCGGACTGTGAACTTCCAGTTTCAAGGAGGTCTAACTCCTTAGAAAAAAAAACACTTTATGTTCTTCCATTCTTATGTAGACTGCCCGCGAGATGGTTAGTAGCCAACGTAACAACCTATAGGCATCAAATAACCGGGAGCATTCCTAGCGGGTTGCTAATCTTAGGGAAATAGATTGATGTGAATCAACTTGAGAGGATTAGGAGTAGGTTTTGGCCAACGGTGCCGTCACATCGAGATACACTTCATAATCCACCATTATTTTACGTCGTTATTCTATATGAGTCCAACACTGCATAAATCATCCAACAAAACTATAATACAATCTTGATATTTTTAGGAGGTTGAAAATGTAGAGACCACATATCCAAGCAGCACTTACTCAGACCGACAAGGTTGCCTCGGGTCTGAGTGCCCTACTACTTCCACTGTGAGTAAATAACTACATTTATATATTTATAAATAACGAAGTAAAGTTCATAGATTTTCACTGAACAAAATCCACGTAACTATTTTATAATCAGAAAATTATAAGTTCAAAGTTCAGCTCCAAGCTTATACATGAAATTAATTCTTATTTTCAGAACGACCTCATTTACTACATCGTTGATGAACATGGCCTCGACCGAGTGGTCGTGCAGGTCGAGGGAAGATTACAACAACGTTACAGTGTCACATCGTGCGTGTAAGTATAAAAAATGTTACCTTTACCAAGTCTAAAAATTTAATAACCAGCCTAGTGATCAAAATCTTTATTTATTTTTAAGCTAAATGTGTCCTTATTATAATAGTATCTACCTTTCTACTCTGTATAACAATGAATCCACATTACCCTTGGTCACGCCAAGGTCACACCATAGTTTGAGAACGACTTGACTTCGCGTGTATGACAGTTTGCAAGTAATTGAATATTCATAGCTTAGACCAGATATAGTAAATGGCTTAGACAGGACAACGTCTGTCGCGTATAGCTAGTCGTTTATATTTTGCAATCCTTAGCACTACTTGTACGAAAATACCATTTATATAATTTTTGCCCCTATTTAAAATACTTAAACTACCTACATAACATACGAGTATTACAATATATACTCTATATTGTAATCTTTATTCTTTCTTATCTATAAATTACATTGATTTTTGTTACTGCTATGAAAGATTTTCAAAGACATATTATTTTATTACAGGGAACCAGGTCGTATTAAAAGAGAAACCAAAAATTTCTCGTTAAGACAAATCAATAACTATAAGATGTACTGTGAAAACCAAAAAATTAAGTATGAGTTCTTAACTCTCAGTCGAAAACCAGACTTTTACGGGAACTATGCTTTAGAAACTGCAAGGACAGATATTCCAGTTAGCTGTGCATGCAGATATAAAACTAAATAGATACATACCAGACCACCTGGCGTCATTAATAACGGACCAAAAAGTATCGCGCATAGGCCAATGTATGAAGCTATTGTGCTGTGTATGAAGTATAATAGTACAGTCTGATGACTTACCGTCAAGTGGAATATTGTTGTGTATTAAAGTATTGTACGAACGCGCTCCCATCTTAGGAAGAGAATTGCCTATTGTAGTGCAAAATATTAAAACCGGTAACTTAACAGTCGTTAAGATACTGTGGAAGATGATGCTAAGCTGTCAGCAAAATTGTTCCGAATTTCACAACCTGAGCTATGAATAAAGCGTTTCCTGAAAACTAGTCTTGTTGTGATCGCAGCTACTGTTGTCTTCGGTAATCTGGCACACGTCGTATAGTCGTAAACTTAATATAAGCGACATTTGAAAATAAGTTATAAAATTTGTGAAAATTATGTCATAGAGATATAAATACAAATTCAAAAATATTTTATTTCATAGGCTAACAATATAGCACTTAAAATCGTCAAAGTTACTTATAACTAACACGAGTGCTTGAGGTAGGTAAGTGCATTCTATGCTGGGCCTGAGGGTCTCATTGCCCAAAACTGAGGCCCTCCTTTTTCATGGCCCCCGCCGAGGTCCCCCCCGAGGAGCACGCCTGGTTGTGCAGGGGTTGCCGTGCCTGTGCAGGCCCATATGAAATATCTTGGCCTGCACATCGATAGTAAGTGGGGATTCGGTACGCACTTTGCCCAGCTCGCCCCTATACTCATCAAAACTGCCGCAGCCCTGAGTAGACTTCTGCCAAATATTGGAGGTCCGGGGTCATCCTGTCACTGCCTCTACAGCGGTGTGCTACGGTCTATGGCGCTATATGGTGCCCCAATCTGGGCGGACGCCCTCACCGCTTCCAATAAGGCCCTGTTGCGACGTCCGCAGAGGGCTATAGTGGTGAGGGTCATAAGGGGGTACCGTATGGTGTCGTGGGCCGCGGCGACGCTGCTGTCGGGTGACCCACCATGGCATCTCCAGCAGAGGTCTACTGGTTCCATGCTGCTGTGCGGGCCAGGGGCGAGGAAGTCTCCGCGAGAAACCTGGGCAGAGCTCACGAAGCGGCCCGAAGGGCGATGATCCGGTGATGGAGGGAGGAGCTGGAGTCCCCTGGAGCAGGACGGGGAACTGTAGAGGCGGTTGCACCTCACCTCTATCGCTGGTTAAATCGAAGGCACGGCAACCTCAGCTTCAGGTTGACGCAGGTACTTACCGGACACGGGTGCTTCGGTAAGTACCTGCATCGTATTGGCAGAGAAGGGGCCCCGGGATGCCACGAGTGTGGCGCGCAAGTCGACGATTCGGCGAGAATTGGAAGAGACCTGTCGCTGCCAGCTGTAATCTCACAGATGTTTGGCAGTGGCAGGTGCTGGTCGTCCATGGCCACCTTCTGTGAGGACGTAATTTCACTGAAGGAGGCTGCGGAGTGGGAACGCGAGGCGTCAGCTCACGCTGACTCGCTCCACCGGCGGTGGCCAGGGGGGAGGAGGCGTCGTTACGCCCACCTCCTCCCACCACCTTGATGACGACAGGGCGTTGCCAGTAGGCCATCCGCCTGGGGCGCCGGAGTAGAATGTCTAATATGACGACCCTCCGGCGCCTAGCTACAAGGCGTGGAAGGGGCCGCTGTGGTTTTAGTGGGTATTCCGGGTGCAACCAAGATCTGAGCGCCCGGCGAGTCCTACATACCCTCGGTCTGTCACCGGCAGGGGGGATGCATAAATGCATTTACACAGCGTTAACAAAAAAAAAAAGGTAAGTGCATCCGCAATGTCGCGATTGCAATCGCCGCAAGCGGCCGGATTCCGTAGTAAGGCTTTTCATGAGAAGTACACAAAAATTTAATATCATTTAAAGTTATTTAATTATTTATAGTCATAAAAAAATGTCAAAATATATTTGTTTATATAATTTTTGGTGTTTTATTGTATTGACTTTATATATTGTATTGATACTTAAATGGGCAATGGAAAACCATTTTATGACTAGTAGTAACTCCCAACAACTAATGTTAACTAAAGTTTTATATTACAGTTGGAGTGATTCAGTCAACATAAAGATAGTTTATCTTAGCCTTAGCTTTAAAGATTAGGTTAGCATTCAGGCTGCACATATAACAATGGACGTTGATATATATCTCCATCCATCCATCCATCAGCCTTTCATCGTCCACTACTGGACATAGGCCTCCCCAAAATGAGAATGTGAATGACACAGCATATTCTGTTATGAAGTATGATTCTAGGATACTTTACGAAATGTACAGATATCTAAGAGAAATTGTGAGGTGGAGATTAGGAGTCGCCTTCGGTGGCTGCGATGGCTTAGCGGTCTAGAGTACTTGGTTACAAATCAAAGATCTTTATAAAAACGTCGTAGGAGCCACAGTAATTACCGAACGTGGTCAAGGAAATGTTGTTTTCATTAAACGAATACCGTTAAGTCCATCAGGGTATCCTAAACAAATTAAAATAATCGATCCCGCTATAGACAGGACGAATGAACGAGTGAGTGAGGAATGTACACCGCCACCATTCGTACGAAGACGGTTTATGTGACATTATGTGTATTTTTGCAAATTAATACGCGTGTACGCTTTTATATTTTTATATAAATCTGATATGTCATTATTATAGAATGGATATTTTAGGAGGAGAGCCCGCCACTCATCCACGGATTGTCAATACCAGTTATCTTTGGATAGAATAACCTAAGATTAATAATAAGTAATTATTCTACTAATATATACCTAGGTACTACTAAGACTTGCGACTTTACAAAGGTGATATGAAACCCTTCGATATGTGCCACATGAACTGTATCCGATCAATAAATTGGCAATGTAGATTCTCAAATTCTGAGGTGCAGAACTTGGAGTACTCCTAACTGCTCTATTGTCTCACCGGACAATGGGGTGATTGGTAGGTACATTTTTGCTGAAAAAGGTATATAATGTTAATGTATCATTTGGATGAAACACTTTAATATTGTTCTACAATGTTTTGCTCACAATTAACATTCAAGCGAGCTATTTTAACTAATACATTTAACATTCCATAAATCTGAAATACTTCAAAAAGGAAAATCCAAAAGTGCACGCCTCATAATCTTCATTTTTAACAATAAAATTTATTATTTGATAAGTAACTAATAATGTATTGGTCTTACTAAGTAGTTTTCAATAAATTACATAGATAGCGCTAATTTCAAAAATTACTGTGGTTTTCATGTCTTATACGCCATCTAGCGCTATTTTTAAGAAGTACTTCAATATTGGTCTATAGAAATAGTTCTCACGAAATAAGGATAGCGCTGATTTTAGTGTCGAATTGAGTGTAAATATACACTATTTTTTAATTTATATAATAACAATTAAACCACATTGAATCAGACCGTGAAAAGTGATAGGGCTCTATTCGTAGTAATACTGAATCGTAAAAGTAAAAAAAATACTCAATTAGCTAAGTATTTCAGTCGTTATCGTGTTAACATACATTACCTACAACATACTGACGTCCAAGACAGAACTTTTTAAAACAGCTTTGTAACTACTTAGTTTAAATAACAAAAATGGCATCAAAATATGATGTGTTAAAATAGTAAAAAAAAAAAAAAACAAAAAACAAAAAAATCAGCATCACGCCTTTATTCCCCGAAGGGGTAGACAGAGGTGTATTACGACTCGCTAGCTATGTTTAAGTCCCACGTAATAGGGGGCAAGCCTATTGACGTCTACCGGGCACATTTCCAAACTCCGGGCTGTTACTGAGAATTTTTCTTTTTAGGAAAAAGCTCAATAACATTGCCCGACACGGGGATCGAACACGAGACCTCATGATTAGCAGTCACATACACTACCGCTACACCACCGAGGCAGTTTCAGAGTAGTATCCACCTCAACGCTTCGCATATGAGGCGTGCAATACAACAACATAGCATGTGGTTGTCATCAGTTAATGTATTACCTACCACCATCGAACTGCACTTATTTGCTGTTCTCTCTTGAATGACTTCTTCAACAACTGTCATTAACCCACTTTGTCAACATCACGAGGAAACTATTCCTAAGGGTTATTCTCGAAGGCATATTTTGTATGCAACAACCCACACTGAGCCAATGTGGTGACCTATGGCTAACATCCCTCTTATTCTGAGAAGAGACCCGTTCCCGATAGTAGCACAATAGCTATCGTCAGTAAACATGAACATAACTACGTCAGTACATGCCTTAATAAGGTAGAGCAGGGAACATACGTGTTGTGTGAAAATGTCCGTGAATATTTTTTTATTACAGTTAAAGCCACTTCTTGATACTTAAATTCCGAACGATGTCAAAAAATAAAGACGTCACACTACGGCACAATGTAGGTATAAATTGCGATCCAAGAGGAATTATCATTTTTTTCAAGATAAAAGAATATTATGATTGTTCAGTAGTAACGACGTGAAAGCATAACTAATAAATAAACTGACTTTTGCGTTTAAAACCTGAATAGGTAAGGATAAAATATATAGTGGCGCCTGAAGATATATTAACAAGATATTGCAGTTTAATGAAGTGCTATGCTAATATTATCTCGCCAGCAATTGTACACCTGCCCCCTGAGGCAGAATGTCATATTTCAACGTGTCGACCGTATCGAGATCACTGTGATTGGTTGAGAAACTGACGCGTGATGTCAAAATAATCCGTTGGCCAATCACGGTGATCGTACAAGCGAGACGATACGATCGACATGTGAGATATGAGATTCTGCCTGCATCATTATCGCTCAGGATACTCACCAAGGAATTACTCTATAAATTTATCATTTGTTTCTTGATTCCTTTTAAAGATGATGATGATATAAACTCGGCTGCATGTTATAAACATATAATTTTTAATGTTTTTTCAGACGTAACATTTTGTTTAAGAGCAGTTTTTGATGATTATTTTTACTTTGGGTTCATTATAATATAAGCATCAAGATGGTATAATATATACTTATGGCAATAATTTTAATAGGTAGATAGGTAATTAGACTTCAAACCATAAACGTAGCATAGCGATAAAATCATACGCCTATGTTGCGAACTTATAAAATGAAATAATAAACATGAATATTTAAATAAATTCAGGATTAATTTGATCAAATGAATCCTGAATTTAATTACCATATCATATTTTTATACATAATATACAAAAACCAAACTGTTCTTTAAAATAACTATCAAATCTTAATTTAGATGGGGACGTTAAATGCTGGTGCCTATCAAGGATTAACCACAGTTTCAATTCTTAACAACTTAAGAAATTGGAAAGCATTTAATCTATGAAGAAAGAAGGAAATTCACAGAATAATATTATGAACAACGCACTGGTAGTGAAGTTGTAAAATGTATGACAAAAACTCAGACAGGGCACCTAGGCAACCACTGAAGTAATGTCACACAGTTCTAGTAGTCGCCAACTACAGTGGAGAGACGGCACGGGTTTATTTAGTGGGTGAGGGCCCAACACTACCCTATTCATTGCCCGAATAACGGGGTGTGCGGTTAGGTACATTTTTTCCCGCCTTAACAACAATAAGGCACCTAGGCAAATGTCAATCCTAATGTAAATGTTTTAATTTGCAATTAAACGACGCTACTCCATTGAGTTTGAACTCATTTAATTTGTCTTTATAAGGACTCTGGCCCTAAACATAATCCAGGACCTAATGTTAGAGCTGGAAGTTGGCTTTGAAAACTCTGTAATTAGACAGCGCAACTTCATCGAGTTAGGGCTCGTTTTAATTGTCTTGAGTAGTACTACAGTCCTACATCATATCAGGGTCTGACGTTGGAGCTGGAAGGTGGCCCCGGGTATTCGGTAATTAAACGTCAAAGAAGAATTAGGTGCACCAAGAACTGCTGATAAGATTTGTTAGTTAGATTGCAAGCTCCTCTACCAATGTTTTAACCGAGCTTGTATATATTATAACTAAACTGCATGCCTGAAAGATCCACTCGAGCTGTTACGCATGCCTATAAGCAATGGATCATCGAGGTCGGCTATGAAGATGGGCCTTTATAATATATGATTATTATAGTGGTATTCGATGCAAACATCGCGGTCGCACTTCGCAGCCACCTTACAACTAATAATATCGTTGTGGTGGAACTATAAACTGGTATTTCGGGAGCTGGGACTCCACGTGCTCAATAATGGTACAATGCCCACGTTTGACACAATGAGAGTTGTACAAAGGTACACAAGTCACGTGGATGTTACTGTTTGCAGCAAAGCCCTTTTAGGACTGGCAGAACGAGTTAATTATGCCTACGGCAACTAGAGAGTTCCGCTACAGCATACTCTTTGACATAAAATTACACAGAACACCAGTAATAGTACACAAAACAACACGTAAAAACAATAACAAAAAGGCAAATTGGACCAAGTTTCATTCAAAACTGGGCTAAGGACCTGGAAGCATTGAAAAGAGGAGTCAACTCTAAAAGGAGACGAATCCGCGGCGCAACGCTAGCCAGAAGAGCTGGAGTAGTCAAAGCCTATCTTGAAGCAAAACAAGAATATGAAAAGGAGGCAAGAGTAGCCCAGATAAAGAGTTAAGAGCTTCTTTGGAAGGCAAACTAAGGAAGAGGTCTGAGAGAGCACCACCGAAGGAATGTAACATAGTTCCAGTGATCCACCAATAAAGGCGGAGAGACGGCATACGGTGGACTTCTTTAGTAGGTGCAGGCCCTACACTACCCTGCTCGTTGCCCCGAACGACGGTGTGGGCGGTTAGGTAAAATTTTTCCCGCCTTATCAAAAAAAAAGGGGTCTGGGAGAGTATTTACAGAGTTATTAAACTAACAGGGAAAATGACAGAAGATTTATCGTTGATCAAGGAAGGAAGACAGCTGAATGGCGAAGAATTGGCGAAGGAATTGGCAGAAGTGTTTTTTCCAAAAATATGACCCACAGGAGGATTACTTGTACCATCGTCAAGTCAGATCCTGTAAGGTGCTAAATAACCCGAAGCATTATGAACAATGTGAGCCGGAATTTACAATAGAAGAAGTCAGGTCAACGATGGCAAATTTTAATCCAAAGAAAGCTCCAGGAGTAGATGGCCGCACGGCAGATATCTGCTCCCAACTTATAAAAGAAGACTTAGAGTTATACAAAACACTCTACAACAAATGTTGGCAATTATTCTGATTACTTTGGATACCCGGGGAGGACTATTCAAGTTCTATGTGCTATAAGCCGATCGGATTGCTGCCAGTAATGGGGAAGGTGTAAGAAATGTTGATGGTCAGGCGAATGATGTGGTATTTGGCACCTCAACTTAGTGATCGACAATAATTATGGCTTCACGCCCCAGCGAAGTACCGAGGACTCCCTCTATGACCTGGCGGCCCACGTAAGGACTGAACTCCGTAGAAGGAAGCTCATTACAACGGTGTCGCTGGACATAGAGGAAGCCTTCGACAACGCATAGTGGCCAGCCATTAAAAAAAGACTGGTAGTCGAAAACTGCCCTATAGATTTGAGGAGAATAATAACCAGCTATCTTGAAGATCGTACAGTAACAATAAGATAGATATGGACTATTGTCAGGCATTTGCTGATTACGTGGTCCTCGTCTTCTCGGGGGATACAGCGGCGACTGTTGAGTGTCAATGTAATGCCCTCGAACGTGTTCAGCGGTGGGGGGTCAACAATAAATTACGGTTCGCACCACACAAAACATGTACGATGGTGCTAATTAACAAACTCAGGTCCAACACCCCACGGCTGACCATGGGAGGGGTCGGCATTGCAATGGCCAAGGAAATCAAGATCCTGGGGCTAACGATTGACTGCAAGTTGACGTTCAATGCCCATGCCATGAATGTTTGTGGCAAGGCATAGGGCGTCTATAAGGCATAGGGCGTCTATAAGCAGTTATCGAAAGCTGCCAGGTTCATTTTGGGCCTCTACCCAGAGATCAGAGATCACCAGGACCGTATACCATGCTGCTGTGCAACCTACAATAACTTATGCTGCCAGTGTATGGGCCTCTAAAACTAGGAAGGGGAAAATCCAGAAACAGCTTAACGTGGTGCAACGAAAGAGCCGATCATCTGGCCAAGGAAGCAGCTCTGTATATAAAGACCAGCCCACATTATGATAAATGCCCAGTCTCATTTTTATAACAAAAGCAGATTCGAAACCAAACACTACAGGAGTGGAATCACAGATACTACAAGTAGAAACAGCGGGAACAACAAAAGTATTTTTCCTAGACACCTTAAGGCTTATAAAATTATAAATAAAATGGAACCCAACAGTGTGCAAACACAGGTGTTATCAGGGCATGGTGGGTTCTCTCAATTCTTGCATCGGTTTAAGTGTAAGGAGAGCCCATCATGTCAGTGAGGTAGAGGAATCTGTGCCACACGTTCTTTTCGAATGCCCGCTGTTTGGTAAATTAAGATATGTATAGTTAGAAATAATATAACCAAAATTCTGGAAAAAACCCCTGCACAAATAAGGTCTTTGATGATACAAATTATTTGTGTCTTTTTCCTTATTCATAAATAATTTGTACCTGAAAAAGTGGCGGAGCATGTCAAATGCTAAAAAATATAGATCAAAAATGTCTTTGACGATGTCAAGGGAATAGCTGGCGGGCTCGGCCGATAACGACCGGACTATATAAAATAAAATAAAAAATATATACTTTAGCGATAACAAAAACAAAAATATTTATATTATGCTTATCTTCGAATAAAAATACCTAGAAATAAATGTTTATTCAGTATTTCCCCATCGAAATAAGAATTGTGAAATTAAAATACTACTGTACTAAGAAATTTTCCCCGTATTACTAAGGTCCATCAATCCATCAGCCTTTCACCGTCCACTGCTGGACTTAGGCCTCCCCAAGAGGACGCCACAACGAGCGGTCCCGTCATGGGGAATAATGCCGTAATCGCCACGCTTGGCAGGCGGGTTGGCGATCGCAGTGGATGTTGTGAATACTCGAGGGAGTGCTGCTGCCCACTCCCCTGATATCCCTCAGTCGGCTCTTACGACTCCCGTGGGTAGAGAGGGGTGGGACAATTCTAAAGTCGGCCCCACACGGCACAGCATACACAAATACTAAGGTCCACATAAACATAATTAATGGACACATAGTACGACTCTGTACAAACTGTTTGTTAAAAACGCAAATAATTGGCTCGTGTAGATAAGAACTCAGCGCATTCGTTAAAATTTATAATGTTTCTTATGACTGTAAAAATGACATATGATGATCACTAGACCAATTTCGGTTACATAGGCTGAACTGACCACCAGACACTAGTTCTCTATGCAAGAGCTATTAAAGAGCACGAGCGTGCGCGCTAACACAAGTACACTCTCTTTTCCCTCATCTCATAATCCGCTGGGACTGCATTCTAATCAGTGGTCTCGAATCTACCGATTTTACGATATTTCTACTGATACCGAAATGAAACGACTTTCTACGATTTCTAAGAATACAAGAACATTCTCCCGATTTTATTACCGAATTTTAACAATTCCAAGTTGGCATACCTATTTGTTTATCTTTTACGGTAAATCTCTCGGTTATATATATGTACCTAACTGAATGTACGTCAATCAATAAATAACGATATATTTTGGGAAATACCCCTGGTTAACTATAGTTTTAGGAATTCCCTCCCCGAGCAAATTTTATATTGATTATTTAAATAAGAATTCGGATTTCGTTTTTCATTTATTTTCTTACAGAGAAGAGTTTTCACGCTGGGTACAAGAAAGTTGTAAATGTGAACTAGGCATATTTTAAAAGTAGAACATGTAGTAGTGAAAAGAGTATTGAAACTTAGCTTTAAAGATTAGGTTAGCATTCGGGCTGTACATGTAACAATGGACGTATATCAACGTCCATATCTATTTATATAATTCTCGTGTCACGTTGTTGCTCACGATGAACTCTGAAACTATCTAACCGATATATGACTATAAGAATCCAGATTTCGTTTTTCATTTATTTTCTTAAAGAGAAGAGTTTTCACGCTGGCTGCAAGAAAGTCGTAAAGATGCAAACTAAGCATATTGTAAAAGTTGAACATGTAGTAGTGAAAAGAGTATTGAAACAATATTTTGCCCTAAAACTATATTATTTTATAGACCAAGAACTAATATTGATCATCTTTTAGCAGCAGAAAATATCACGTCATTATTTTATCACTGTCCCATTCATCCGCCAATGTTGAGTGCATTTAATCTCATAAAATCAAAACAGAAACATAGATATTCTACTGAGTGACAGGTCTACTACATACAAAGCGTTTATTTAATGATGCTAATCGTAATGACTTCGAAATTAGTCCCAAAATGGGTGCTGCTATAGCAAATAAATATTGGTATAATCCTAGATTCTTTAAATTAATTAGATAGAATTTGTTGATCTCATTAGTTGTATCTACTAACGAATACTTAGTCTAAAGAACAAATTATTTGTGAATGTGAAAAAAGCGCAGTTTAGTGCGAGCGGGATTCAAACCTGCCCCCTTTCAATTCGGGGAAGCGTTTTAGACCGCTAAGCCATTGCACTGACCGATGCCCATTGCCAATCTCCACATCATTTGTCTTTACGACCCACGCCACCTATCGGATGCATTTATAAATAGTACACGTAATTTTGATGATATACGAGTATAGTTTTAAAGACAACTGTGAAATAGTAATCCCTAAAGTTTTAAATAAAGAGATTTGATTGGATATTGTCTTTTTTTTCAATATACCGATTTATGATCCAAATATACCGAGTTTACTTGGCGAATATACCGATTTTGCATTTTGACATTCGAGACCACTTATTCTAATACAATATACCTACTCATCATAAAAGCCGTTGATCGTCGCAACACGTACTTCAAAACAAAATTTTCTAACCGTTTTTACTGTTACTTGGGTGGTTTCCTGTACAGCAAAATAAACAGGAAAGTGAATATATTTGGTCTTACTAAGAATATGTGCAAAAATAAAGTAATAGCCTGGCTACAAGACCTAAACTACTGGAAGAAACTGAAAAACTACCTACCTACCTACCTGTCCGGTTTAATTCAGTGGTAACTCAAATAACATACTCACACTATATACTCATGTATACACGCAAGCATTCATCCTTTATGTATATAAAAAAAAAAAAGCAAGGCTCTACCAGAAGTGTTCCGTTCGCTGACTTGAAGAAAAAAAAAACTTATTACTAGCCTGACCCGAGATTTGAACTCGAGACTTCCTGGTCAGTGGTATACACTGTCGTCTGATCACCGCCTCAGGCATTGCTTAATTGTGACACAATTTACACAATCCTGCAACTGTGACGTATTTTTCAAGTAATATTAATAATATTATTCGTTAGCTATATTTGCGTAGAGCAGCCTTAGTGAAATAATATTGAATTGATAAATTAATTATTGTTAAGTAGCATTCCTTATACGCAATTAAAATTTGACGCAATATATATGACGTAAGTATAATAAACAACGTAAATACATATATATATAGAATAAACTTGCAACTCTGATTCATTAGATTCTCGCAGCGCAAACAGTGAGGTTGGATGCAGAAAGGCTTAATAGGCACCTAAATTTTTCTAAACGCCTATAAAACTTTTGAAGCCCATAAGATTTAAAATATAAACTAGTTCAAATTTAGATCAAAAGAAAATGAAAATGTTTTATATTTCGACCATGTGTTTGGTAAGTTTCATTGTATATTAACTATGTATTACGTAATTATTGAAGCGATATTTTTGATGTGAAACATCTATTGCGGAGGGAGGGTAAAATCGGTTGTTAGCGTGGCGAAAATTTTATTGTACCTACATGTTCCGTTGAAATCTTGAAAGTTAAATTTGACACACTTCACGGTTTCCGATTGAGCTGAAATTTTACACGCATGTGTATATCACGTGATAATACAATATTATGATGACATCGAGCTGATCTGATGACGGAGCTGGAAGGTGGACATAGGAACTCTATAATAAAACGGCGCAACCCCATCGAGTTTGGGCTCGTATGATTTATCTTGACGAGAACTTTGTCTCTAGATAGTATCTAGGGTCTGACGATAGAGCTGGAAGTTGGCCACAGTAACTCTGTAATGAAACTACGCAACCCTATCGAGTTTATACTCGTTTGATTTGTCTTGAGGAGTACTTTGTCAAGTTATTATCATTTTATTTCTACAAAATAATTTTGATGTTTCACATCTGCTAGACGTCCCGCGACGTTTAGATTTTTTTTTTATATTAAGACCAATGTCAGAATTTACCTGTACCTTCCCTGTAGGAAAACGATTTTGCACAGCTATGCTACTGGCGATTATATATTTGGATATAATGACAATATCACATGGTTCCTAAAGTCTTCATCTGATACCCCACGTTTTCTATCGGATATATACTTACATGATGTAATAAGTTATATATAATAAATGTTTTCAGGTTACACTCTTCGAATTCGTGACTCTTAGTCCAACCTTGGTATTCAGGCCATCGAGAATAACACTATGTGAGTACCTATTTAATTATTATTATAAAAATATATTACTCGAATTAATAATATATTTCTTTTCAGTAGTCTACCAAGCTGACCAATATTAAAACTTAATCGTAAAATGCTTTTTTCAGATGATATGCCGCATTCCTGCAAAGTTAAGAACATGACGTACTGCTTCAGCAACGAGTCGTACCCTTTTGAACTTGTTAAAAAGTATCTACAGGATGTTAGGACTTTGGTAAGTTATCAAAACATATTTGAATTTATTCGAATTAATTACGCAACTGTAATAATGATATCTTTGGGTCTGTTAATAAATTACGTCATGCTTAATTATGATTTATAGACCTCTCACACCTTAATTTACACTGCGTCAAAATTATTGAGACACTATAATAAAAAGATCACATCTATTTCTGAATTTTAAAAAATATGTAAAATGTGTGTCGGACTGTGAACGTCCAGTTTCAAGGAGGTCTATCTCCTTAGAACAAAAAATTCACATTATGTTCTTCCATTCTTAAGTAGACTGCCCGCGAGATGGTTAGTAGCCACCGTAACAACTTATAGGCATCAAATAACCGGGAGCATCACTAGCGGGTATACACCTTAGGGAAATATATTGGTGTGAATCAACTTGAGAGGATTAGGAGTAAACCTACTCCTAAGGTTTTGGCCAACGGTGCCGTCACATCGAGATACACTTCATAATTCACCATTATTTTACGTCGTTATACTATATGAGTCCAACACTGCATAAATCATCCAACAAAACTATAATCCAATCTTGATATTTTTAGAAGGTTGAAAATGTAGAAACCACATATCCAAGCAGCACTTACTCAGAGCGACAAGGTTGCCTCGGGTCTGAGTGCCCTACTACTTCCACTGTGAGTAAATAACTACATTTATTTATTTATAAATAACGAAGTAAAGTTCATAGATTTTCACTGAACAAAATCCACGTAACTATTCTATAATCAGAAAATTATAAGTTCAAAGTTCAGCTCCAAGCTTATACATGAAATTAATTCTTATTTACAGAACGACCTCATTTACTACATCGTTGATGAGCACGGCCTCGACCGTGTGGTCGTGCAGGTCGAGGGAAGATTACAACAACGTTACAGTGTCACATCGTGCTTGTAAGTATAAAAAATGTTACCTTTACCAAGTCTAAAAATTTAATAACCAGCCTAGTGATCAAAATATTTATTTAATTTTAAGCTAAATGTGTCCATATTATAATAGTACATTACCCTTGGTCACGCCATAACTTGAGAACGACTTAACTTCGCATGTTTGACAGTTCGCAAGTAATTGAAAATTCAGAGCTAAGACACTTCTGTCGGGTCAGCTAGTCGTTTTTATTTTGCAATCTTCAGTACTAATTATACGAAAATACCAATTATATAATTTTTGCCCCTATACTATATTCTAGGTACTATACTTCATAACATATTACAATATGTACTCTATATTGTTGTCTTTATTATTTCTTATCTATAAATTCCATTGATTTTTGTTAGTGCTATGAAAGACCTTCAGACACATTATTTTGATTACAGGGAACCAGGTCGTATTAAAAGAGAAACCAAAAATTTCTCGTTAAGACAAATCAATAACTATAAGATGTACTGTGAAAACCAAAAAATTAAGTATGAATTCTTAACTCTCAGTCGAAAACCAGACTTTTACGGGAACTATGCTTTAGAAACTGCAAGGACAGATATTCCAGTTTGCTGTGCATGCAGATATAAAACTAAATAGATACATACCAGACCACCTGGCGTCATTAATAACGGACCAAAAAGTATCGCGCATAGGCCAATGTATGAAGCTACTGTGCTGTGTATGAAGTATAATAGTACAGTCTGATGACTTACCGTCAAGTGGAATATAGTTGTGTATATTAAAGTATTGTACGAACATGCTCGCATCTTAGGAAGAGAATTGCCTATGGTAGTGCAAAATATTAAAATCGGTAACTTGACAGTCGTTAAGGTACTGTGGAAAATGATGCTAAGCTGTCAGCGAAATGGTTCCGTATTTCTCAACCAGAGGTAAGAATGAATAAAGCGTTTCTTGAAAACTGGTTTTGTTGTGATCGCAGCTACTGTTGTCTTCGGTAATCTGACACACGTCGTAGAGTCGCAAACTTAATATAAGCTACATTTTAAAATAAGTTCTAAAATTAGTGATAAATATGTCATAGATATGAATACAATATAATTTAAAGTTATTTATTTATTAATTAACTTGTCTGTACTCATAAAATTTTGACAAAATATATTTGAATATATACTTTTTGGTGTTTTATTGTACTGACTTAGCGACTTAAGCGGCCAATGGCAGACCGTTTTAAAACAAGTAGTAAGCTCCAACAATAAATGTTAACTAAAGTTGAATACGGTTGGTGCGATTCTATGAGAATGGTCACGTCGTGATACCACCGGTAAGTCCCATCATGGAAAAATAGCTGGAGAGGCGTCATGGCGTCCTTTTGCACCGACTGACACAGGTCCAAACCGGGTACGGTTGCTTCGGGAAGTACCTGTGTGTGTCTATTTGACAGGCAAGGGGGAGTCGGTCCGGTGCCATCACTGCCCAGCGTGAGTAACGCAGCACCATGTGAGGTAATGTACACCAAAGAGGTGACAGAAAGGGAACGGGAAGTCACCATCAACCTCCCGACCCGTAAAAGACACACTGAGCGTGTTCCACGCGCGCCTTTCAAAGATCCTTTGGGCTAGGCCCTCCAAAACAAAAGGGGCCGCCTTGTAATGGAACAAGGTGGCTAAGACCTGCCCAGGGGGGAATGAGTAATACAATGAGTGTAACCCTCCTCCCTGGGCTCTCTACTTACCAATCGCCTTGTCCGGAATTTGACATTATCTCCCCGTCTGCCCCGGCGGGAAGATACCTATAAAAGTTTTTCTGACAATAAAAAAAAAGTAAACAATATTCTATTAGAAAAAATTAAAAGACGAGATTAGCTTGGATTTTGCGTTACTTATATAACAATAGACGTCGGTACATATATATTTTCTACTTACATACTGTGCTACATTACTGTGCTACTTTTGACGAGGTACGAGTCTTTTAGTTAGAAGGACATTGACCGTAGTCCACCACGTTGGCCCATTGTTGGTTAGCAGACTTCACAAGCCGTGGACAAACTCTCTTAGTCATGGAGTTTACTCTTCTGTGGGCTTAGCCAAGTTGCATTCTATGATCGCGCTCTACTAAGTCTTCGATATCGTTAGCGATCATAGAATGTACGTTGGCTGGGCCTACTGTTGACGTCTTTAATTTTATTTTCATATAATAGATATACCCAGTGCATAGATATACATATACATATATTTTTGCCATGTGGGGCCGGCTTTAGAATTGTCCCACCCCTCTCTACCCGTGGGAGTCGTAAGAGCCGACTGAGGGAATACCGGGGGAGTGGGCAGCAGTACTCCCTTTAGTATTAACAACATCCACTGCGATCGCCAACCCGCCTGCCAAGCGTGGCGATTAAGGCACTATCCCCCATATGAGCGAAACACATGTTGTGGTGTTGTCTTGGGGAGCCCTATGTCCAGCAGTGGACGTCGAAAGGCTGATGGATGGATGGATGGATACATACTTGGATGATTAATTATTTTCTAGCCAAGTGTAATCTATCCCAATAACATGCATAAAAAACATTCTGTATTTTTTAGAATTTGATATGCTTAGCCATATAAATCAACACAAAGTGTGAAAATGTGAGATTGAAAATAACAGTCATGAGCAGGATTTGAACCCCCATCTCCTGGAATACCATCCCAAACGCCCTGCCAATTCAGCCAGGAGATGCAGGTTCAACTCCTGCTTGGGACTGTTATTTTCGATTTAACATTTTTCCACTTTGTCTTGATGCATAACTGCAAATTTTAAAGCTACAATTCTAAATATTTATAAAAGTTTTTTAATGCGTAAATAATTAGATTAAGTTGAAATTGTTATGTTGTAATATAATTATTTATTTCTCGAAATCGATATATTTGTCTTTTTGGCAAGGACTGCTTGCCTTACTATATTAACTTAATGCATCAATCAATGGTATGATAACCATAGTCAGAGTGGAACGTGAAAACGATTTAACGGACGAAGTTTCCGTGGCATGCGGCATCACACAGGGATCCGTAATGGCACCTACCTATTAAAGGACATAATTAGTCACTATAAAAGATAAAGCTACTTCTTGGTATTTAGATTCTGAACAACTTCAGAATATAAAGACGTCACTCGACGGGAGGTACATTATCAAAAATAGCAATCCCAAAGGAATTATTGAGATTAAAGTACATGATGATTGATCAATAGTAAGGGATATATAGTCTATTAATGTGATGCTTTTTAGCATATTTAACACCCCGCTCGCCCCTGGTGATACGTGGTGAGGTTTAAGACTAACACCGCCCTCCCCATATTTATTTTTGTTTAGGTGGGAAAAAATGTACCTAACCGCACGCCCGTCGTTCGGAGCAACGAACAAGGTAGTGTGGGGCCTTGCGGTAGTGTAAGCGACTGCTGATCATGAGGCCTCGGGTTCGATCCCCGGGTCGGGCAATGTTATTTAGATTTTTCGTAAAAGAATAAGAAAAATTCTCAGTAGCAGCCCGGAGTTTGGAAATGTGCCCGATAGACGTCAATAGGCTCGCCCCCTATTACGTGGGACTTAAACATAGCTGGCGAGTCGTTGGTGTGTAATACATCTCTGCCTACCCCTTCGGGGAATACAGACGTGATGCTATATTGTGTTTGTAAAATATAAAGTGACGCCTGAAAATTTAATAATACAACATTGCAGCTTAATAAAGTGCTATGCTAAAAAATATTGTGTCATCAGCATTTTAGTTTTTGGTTGCATTTATATGTAATTTTTATGTTTGTTCAGGCTTAACTTGATTTAGATGGGGATAACTTCTAATCCAAGGAATTTGGAAAGTTTTTAACCTGTAGAAAATGATAGAATAGAACGAACAGGGTAGTAGGGGCCTTCACTCACTAAATAAACCCGCCGTATGCCGTCTCTCCGCCTTTATTGGCGGGCCACCGAAACCATATTACATTCCTTCAGTGGTAACTCCGCCCTCCCCTACCCAAAATCAGGTGTGTTTTAGTACTAAAAACTGCACTGGTAAAATGTATGACTAAAACTGAGGCAAATATCAGTCCTATGTAGATTGAGAAATTACGTGTATTTCTTATATACGTAAATTATCAGGCGCAATATTTTTTTAATAAAAATAATACCCTGCATTAAGGTTTAACCCTTGTATTGCGGAGGACTTTACAAACATACGATTTAACAGCAGGATTGAAACTGCTGCCACTGAAGGAATGTAACATAGTTCCAATGGCCCACCAATAAAGGCGAAGAGACGGCACACGGTGGGTTTATTTAGTGGGTGGGGGCCCTACACTACACTGTTCGTTGCCCCGAACGACGGGGTGTGCGATTAGGAACATTTTTTCCCGCCTCAACAAAAAAAAAGGATTGAAACTGCTTCCAATTTTAAAGAAAGCATCGAGAATAAATAACCTAAGAAACGCGGAATTTCATATTTTCTTTGTGTTCTGCTAAACTTCTAAAATAAAATGCATTTATTGCCATTATCGTATGAGCACTGTAGCGGATAAATGGTCTGACAATTTTATTCTTGTACAATGACTTTTATAGAGATGTTCTGCCGTTGAGCTAGGCTTGGGTGTTTGCGGTGACAACCTTGAATGAACTCACTTTAATATAC
Source organism: Leucoma salicis (assembly GCA_948253155.1). Lineage (NCBI taxonomy): Eukaryota > Metazoa > Arthropoda > Insecta > Lepidoptera > Erebidae > Leucoma > Leucoma salicis. The sequence continues at coordinate 19,628,852 of OX411811.1, forward strand.
ATAACTTGCGGCTAAAGAAAACAAAAAACCGGCTTCCTTAAACCAAGCGGCCTGATAGATATAAACAGCAAATGAACAAGTCTTAACCACAGAGTAAAGAATAATGAATGAATGGATTACAGAATTGTATCAGTAGGTATCTTTATTATTTAGAAAATCATCATCTCCCTAGTTAACACATTACAAACTTAATTGTAATAACTACATTTACCCTTTTTTTTTATTTTGTTAAGGCGGGAAAATATCTACCTAATCGCCACACCGCGTCGTTCCGGGCAACGAACAGGGTAGTAGGGACCTTCACTAACTAAATAAACCCGCCGTATGCCGTCTCTCCGCCTTTTTTGGCGGGCTACTGGAACTATGTTACATTTCTTCAGTGGTAACTAAGTTTACCCTGGTCGGAATAATGCACAACGCACAGATGGCGGATGGTTTAGATACAGGCCTCCCAACTGCTATGGGTTAGATTCCTATACAGGACAACTCTTTGTGTGATCCGCAAATGGTTGTTCTGAGTCTGGGTGTAATTTTTGTCCGTGAAATTGTATGTTTATTACGTCCCCCGCGATCCAAGGATTATTCCTTGTAGAAGGGCGTTGTCTTTAAAAAAAAAAGAAAAAATAACTATATTTCATTTCAAAACTTAAATACCAGTAGTTGCTTCCAGTAGCTCTTAGACCCGTGATGAAGATTTAATGTAAGTAAGCTTGCGTGGAGCTTATGAACTTTTCTAACCGCTTGGTGAAACTAACAATACCGCTATATTTACACAACTTCCAAGCATGTGAATCCAAAATGAAGTCATTCCTGCCGTTTATACATCAATATCAACAGCAAAGAGAATAATGACACTTATTGTTGCGCTGTTCATCAACGTAAGCTTACGTCATGATCACCATGAGTCACCTGCTGGGATTCCCCTGTCAGTTTGTATTCAACGTCATACCCTGTTACTATTTCACATTACAAACTTTCTTACGCAAACGGTAAAAACATAGTATTTTACTTACTTTAATATAAACTAGAAACAGTCTAAGATTTTCACTCAGGTATACTTCGATCAACAATACCAACTATTGTTGATCAAAGCGGGTACAACTAACAATGTTCAACTAAACTTTTTTTATCATACTAAATCTACGCCTGGTAAGTGCTTATGGACGATAGCAATACTAAATCACACACGCATGGCCAACCCTTGGGAAAGGATAGAGTATGAGAGGAAGTATAATAGAGGTGATGAGGAGATTTGACCTCCAGCGCTCTAACTCACCGTACGACACACAAGTAGTTTGTTTTTCTAAATAGGGTGGCACTTTCTGGTCAAGCTGTATCAGTCATATAAAGATATTTGTCCTTCTAGGTTTTATCAAGTCAAATGCTAACATATATTTTACTTAAGCAATAAGTGTAAGACGTTCCTACGTTTGTGGTTTAATGAGTAAGATCCACAATAATTTACTACAACTCAGAAAAAATAATAGTGTTGTGCCATTTTGTGAACGTTTGCGAGACCTACAGAAAACATTTACTACTTGTGTTGCGTCGCGATAACTTGTGTATCTCTGCTAAGACGCTGAAGTCAATACACGTACCTTCGCGATCTTGTTAGTAATAAAAATGTTTGTAGCAATTTATTCTATGCTCGTAAGTATACATCTATGTTAGTTATTTCATTTCATATATTAATTTTATAATTTATATGGTTATATTAGCCTTTTAACTATACTATTACTAGCTACCTCGTAATACGCCCTCTGGCACAAAAATAACCTTCCAGTTTCCGTCATGAACAAAAGCCTAAGTCCTTTCCCGTGCTCCGTAATATGTATGCTAAATTTCGTGATTATCGGTTAAGCATTTACCTACTACATCCACAGGTAACAAACAAACTTAATGTGACATTTATAATATGAGTAGGGATAGAAAAAAAAAATGTTATATGATACAATAATAACGTAGGAATTTAGATTATAGAGACTTGTAATAAATTATCTAATTGTTATAGAATTCATATTATGTGTTAATAGTACAATTATGTGTTAATACAGTTTGAGTTTTTCTGTTAGAATTTGAGTGTGTATGTGTAGTAGCTTTATGTATTTAACTTATAACCACAGAGCTGTAAACAGCAATCGTTTAAATAAAAAACATGCCAGTTAAATATAATTCTCACGGGCATTGACAAAGCTAAAATTACTGTTATTGCGATGTTTGTTTAAGTACATGAGTCATTAGATTGCAGAATCACACAATGATTTCAAAAATTGATAATATCTGTTTAACATATGAATAAACTTCTATTTTCTTTATAGTATTACAGTAGTAAATGCGATGAAAAAAATATAGGCGTAATGTACTTGTGCTTTCTCCTTGGCTTAATAAGCTAAAAAGAAACACTAGAATTCCGCGCACTTATTAATTTTCAAAATTATTGCTTATTAAGCTAAAATCATCCTTGGCATTTATATTAACTTATATTTTATGTATTTAGTGTATTTATTCATTTATTTATTAAGGTACATCAATAATATAAATATATTATTTTTATTTATTTCTTTCAATTAAAGTTTAGTAATTAAAAAGAAATATACAAACAGAACTAGAAAAAATATTGTACAAAATACAAAATTACAATGAACCACTGAATGTTTTATAAAATTTTGCAAGGTATCGTAAAATATATCGATTATAGTTGAATTACTGCAACTACCGTTGTATTCTGCACAACACCGTGCTAAAGGGAAATTGTGACCAATATTAGTCCTACATAACGGAATGTGGAACGTTTTCGTGATTAGATGCCGTGGAATTTTACTAGGAACAGCAAACTAAATGTGTAATAGTAGATAATTACAATCTATGTTACCGTGGATAATTGGTATGTAAAAATGTGTTGCTATAACTATATTCACGTATATATTCACAGACATTTCACACAACGTCCTTTGGGCCCAAACTAAGCTTAACGCTTGTGCTATGTGTACCAGATTACGGAAATAATACATATATTATTTTTGTTAATACATACATTATAATAGATAGAAAACACCCAGACGTAGTACAAATATCTGTGTTCATCACACAAATAATTGTCCTGAGTGGAAATCGAACCCACGACATCGTGCATGGAAGTTGGTTACACTACCGACTACGCCACGAAGAAAAGATCATGCAAAAGTTGTGTTTAATAGTCTTAATAAATAATGTTACGAGTATCTTTCTCTAAGCTTGTAATGTTTTGAACTGAGAGAAAGCTGTTTTCAGCACTAGAACTAGGTACTACTTAGAAGGTTCCTTTGGTATAATGCATGTGCAAGCTTGTGCCCTATAAGATACTCTTATAAAATGATGATGTTATTAGTTAAATAGTTAACTATTGTAGAGTTAATTAATAATATAGTACAGTGATAACGTTGTCCAAACAAGGAAAATATTAAAGGATACAAAATTATTACGGTAGCAGTAATATGTAGGCATAAATTAATTACTTCAGTAATAGTTATAATAGTAATGCAGCAAGATATAACGCACATTATTTTCTGTCTTGCTAATATACATGTAGCAACGATAATCCCATGACGTATAAAAGTAAGTAATCGATAACAGAAACATTAAATTACACCTTACGGCTGTTATTTTTAGAAGGGGAAATTCGTACCTTAATAATAATACTTCTTTGTCGGGAAAACGAATGAGGATTTATATATGCCTGTTAAAAAACCACAATCTTCATTCAGACAGTTAATCCTAAATTGCAATCTACGAGAATTATTAAATATTGAGGTTTTTTTATTGAGTGTGGCTGACTAACTGCATTCGTAACGACGACGTAAGAGAGCGAGTAGGTATGAAAGAGAATATTGGTGTAACGATGCGAAAGGGAATGCTCCGATGGTTCGGACATGTGGAAATAATGCCGGACGAGCGACTGATTTTAAGAAGATATACAAAGCGAAAGTGGAAGGATGTAGGTACAGAAGGAGACCGAGACTCACCTACTTAGACCAAATCGGTGATGTATTGAAGGAAGGTGGAGTCAGGAGTCTCCGAAGCCAGCGAGCGCGTATGAAGAGAAAATTATGAATATTAAGGAAGCGAGAGATGTATGCAAGAATAGAGCCTCTTGGCACTCTCTCTCTCTGCCTACCCCGCAAGGGAAATGGCGTGATAATAAGTTAACTAACTAACTAGTTAGTTATTGAGTTTTAATGTAGACAAAAATTATATTATAGTTTATCATGTTCTCAATTAATTCAAAATTCTAACAATATCACCAGTATTATCTTCCTAGTCTTCTACCACGTTTTGTTGAGGTTGGCTTTCTTCCAACCTGTTCGGTCAGTTGAGTAAACGTGCATTTTTCTTAGTTTTATGGTATGTACGGTAATTTGTCGAACTTATACTCAAGCCCTCATAAGTTCCAAGTATAGTTATTTATCTATGCTCATGAGCATCCATGGGTTCTGCCCGCGACTCTACCGCAAGAAAAAGTTTTAAGTTATATCCCAGGTTCCCGATATAGAATCGGAATCAAACGGATACCAGTTTTTAGGTCTAATCAAGATCTATAAGTTTAAAAAAATGTTTTGTATTGAGAAACACCTAATTAATCCAATAAAGTCATTACCTATTTCTCAAATATCTTAAATGTACAGACATATTTCGATATTTTTCAAGCATTTGACATGCTTGAAAATATCAAAATATTTATAGGGCTGCGTCATTATTTGGTACTCTTAATTGTAAGTTAAAAACCACGTATGTTATAAAAAAATTAGTAGCTTACTTAGCTTTAGTAGTAGCTGGACAGAATAATGTATGCTTTGTGTTCATGCAGACATGCTACAGCTTTAAAATACATAGTACAGATACGGACGATTTAATACTGGGGATCGATCTCAATACTCAGCAGTCAGAAGATATTGCCACCAGGCTATCACTACTAACTAGTATATGATCTGGTCTTCTACTCTTCTTTTCTCTTTTTAAATTACTTATGTCCTTTACAGGTTGTATTCTCCAGCTTACAACTAACAAGAGCTCGTGCGCCAAATAAGGGTAAGTTTAAGATAATTAATAGAATTTATTTAGTCGATGAGACACGCACTGCTTGTTGCACCTATTATTATATATTTTTCCGCCTTACCAAAAAAGGTGTAACGTGAAGAACTTGTGAATCTATAAATAGGACATTAATTTTTATGCATTTTTTGTCAATAGAAATATGTGACTATAGTTATTACTTTTGGACAAACACAAGCATTTAAAATAAAGTGGCATCTTGATTACTCGAAGTGTTAATCCTCAGTGTTATGAAAACAATTGCTATTCTCTTTGAACTTCTTAATATGCATTATTTGGAATTATTTAACTTTTATTACTCGAATATAATATTATTTTCTATGAGGTTGATTTCACTATGACTCTACAACTCGAAAATTACATTTAGTTAGTGTGACTTCCTAAATCAAAATCATAACAATCAGATATATACCTGATTGATGACAAATGATATCATTTGTGGGTGCATAATTCTTGTTAAGTCGTAAGCTTTTTGGCTTGAAATTTTAGGCATTTCACTTGAAATTCAACTTGTCGAGTCTACAGTAAAACGTTGTGAACGTAGAGGCCAACCAAAGGTCTAGAGTAAAACCCTATTATGTTAAAGGATAAAATCCGCTATAAATATGTTTTAATTAAATTATTAATTAATTATTCAAGCTTCAATCTAAGGAACATGTGGGTTTATTAGTATTTATTCTAATATAATTAGTTACAATGGAATGTAACTATCAATTATTTATATGTTTGTTTAGGAGTCATTGTGCTACTAAGAACAAATTATTTGTGAAACTAGAAAAAGGGAGCTTTACTGCAAGCAGAATTCGAACTTGCTTCCCATCCGGGGGCCTCGTGGCGTAGTTGGTAGTGTAACCGACTTCCGTGCACTAGCATTTATAACATATATATTTTTAACACATATAATATGTTATAAATGCTCGTGCATATATATTTTTAACATTATTTAGATATATTTTAAGCATTTGACATGCTTAGCACTATACATTAAACACAAAGTGCATCTGCATCTGGACGGTATCCAGGAGATGCAGGTTCAAATCCTGCTCGTGACTGTTATTTTCGATTTCACATTTTTCACTCTGTGTTTAATGTATTTTTAAAATTAATAACAATCATAATAAAATACATTTTTATAAGTCATTTCATAATTTATCACACTAACATAATAGTAGGCTATGTATTTTCTGATCACAAATTCTTAGTCTTTAATTTAAAGTTATTTTAAATTGTAACTAACTAACTAACTTATCATCACGCTATTTCCCTTGTGGGGTAGGCAGTGAGAACAGAGTTCCAAGAGGCTCTATTCTTGCATACATATCTCGCTTCCTCAACATTCATAACTCTCTTCATACACGCTCGCCGGTTTCGGAGACTCCTGATTCCACCTTCCTTCAATACATGAGCGATTTGGTCTAGGTAGGTGAGTCTCGGTCTCCCCCTGTACCTACATCCTTCCACTTTCGCATTGTATTCTTAACCAGTCGCTCGTCCGGCATTCTTTCCACGTGTCCGTCGACTAGGGTTTGCAGATCAGTCTCAGACTGCGCAAATAGGACTGCATCGTCTGCATATAGCAGAGAGTTAACCACTGAGTCGCTCATCTGAACTCCCACATTCATTTCATTCAACCTTTGTAGACATTTATCCAGATATGTGATAAACAGTCTGGCTGATAGAACGCAGCCCTGTTTAACGCCGACATTGACATCAAACCAGGGTGACATTCCATCATCCAGCCGCACACAAGCTCTGCAGTCCATGTAGTTGAACTGTACCCCTTGTAGCAGTCTACCGTTAATACCATACTCCGGCCAAATGTCCCAAAGTTCCATTCGTACAACCGTGTCAAATACTTTCTCCAAATCAGCAAAATTGCAGAAAACCCTCTGGGCTACAGCCAGATGCTTCTCCACAATGTTACGCAGAGAAAACACTTGATCCATGCATCCCCTTCCACACCTGAAACCTCCTTGTGCATCACACAAAAATTCATCAGACACCACCCTCATTCTTCTTTCAATAATCTTACCACACACTTTGGCTGCCAAACTTGTCAAGCTTATGGCTCTGTAGTTTGCACAGTCATAACGTGAACCCTTGTTTTTCAACAAGGGCACGATGACTGCGCTTCTACAGTCCTTGGGAACCATTCCTGAGATCCAACATATATTATTGAGAAGCATCAGGAAGGATTCCCAGATACATGAGCCTCCAAGCTTGATCATCTCAGCAGACACCATATTAATACCCGCTGCCTTACCATTTTTCAAACTTCTAATCGCCCATTCAACTTAATTCATATTATTTAATATATTATTTATTTACATTGTCTATTTATAAAATCAATTTCGGTAAATGATTATACAATCTCGGAGCCATACATAATGTACTATTATTCAAATGTGGTAACATTGGAAAAGGGATCCCTATCTTTAAATGAAGTCCTTTGCTACTTAGTTTATTAAATAAAAGAAGATGTTTTTTTTACAAAAATAACAACTTCTAAAATATACAAACAAGGCGCAGTCAAAATTTTTAAATTAATAGAGTAAGGTCTGCAATTGTTTTTAAATCTTTCATGTTCCCGTACTTTGTTTAGCAGCATCACCCACTACTAAATAAAAATGTCATGAACCATGATAGACCTATCTCGCTTAATTATTATACTGGTCTTGTAACTAGATATCTACGATATTTTCAAATAATGCATTACGATGGAATTTATCTGTAAATGTGCAAAGCAGAAAATACGAAAAAGCAGTCATCTTAAATGTTTGGCGATTTCTAGATGATCCTGAAAACACAAAAATAATATTCCCTGGGCCAATACAAGACCTTGGCTATCGTCATGGCGATCAAAATGTCACAGACGTTTGCGAAGGTCTCAACTTCTGTACACTCAAACCTAGTGACTATCCTCAAGAATTGTTCAATAAAATGTTTAAAGGAAAATTTAAAGTAAGTATTGTTACATAGTAATATAATATAACTAGCTGAGCCCGTGACTTCTCTGTTTTGCTTATTTTAACAGAAAACACACATCACTAAATACATAGTGCTTATGAAAATCGTGTTTTCTTAAATGACTTTTAATAACTTTTAATAAAATAAAATAAAGAAATCACAAGTTTTTTTTAGATAAGGGCTTTTGTCTTAGAAATAAAACTTAGAAAATTGAATTAACATCTATGCACTAGTTTTACCGTGATAAGCACCCAACGGCAGATCTCTATTATTTTATTCATATAGATAATACAATACTATGCTGGATATTAATAACTGTAATCTATAACTTTTAAAACTGCCTTGATGGTGCAGCGGTAGTGTGAGTGACTGCTGATCATGAAGCCTCGAGTTTGATCCCCGGGGTGGGCAATATTATTGAGCCCATGTGGTGACGGACTAATAATACAAGTGTCACCACCCGATTCTTTCCCACGGGTGTCGTATGAGGCGACTAAGAGAAGTAAGCAATTATCATCCATTGACTGGTGGTAGGGCTGGGTACCAAGTGGGAGTACTCACTTGGTATCGAGCACGAGCGGGTTGGTACCACCATCTCCCGTTTGACCGGCCATGAAGCACATCGTTACGTTTTAGCTGTAGCAGGAGATAGCCGTTTATTCTTTCATTTCATATCGATGAAATGAAATGGTGAGCAGTGACTTGACAATACTCTCAGTATAGTTGAGTCTATGAGCGACGGTTACCATTTACCATCAGATGGAAAGTGGCTTCTCTGCCACTACATGCAATAAAAAAAAACTTAAACATAGCTGTCGAACCGTGGGTGTGTATTACATCTCTGCCTACCCCTTCGGGGATATAGGCGCGATGCTATGTTTATGTTATGAGTAAACCAGAAAAGAAAACTGAGATATCATAGGTAAATAATGATGTATTTAGCTTTGGCGGCTCCGCCGTGTGGGGCCGGCTTTAGAATTGTCCCACCCCTCTCCACCCATGGGTGTCGTAAGAGCCGACTGAGGGAATGCCGGGGGAGTGGGCAGCAGCATTCCTTCGAGTATTAACAACATCCACTGCGATCGCCAACCCACCTGCCAAGCGTGGCGATTATGGCACTATCCCCCATTTTGGGGAGGCCCATGTCCAGCAGTGGACGTTAAAAGGCTGATGGATGGATGGATGGATTTAGCTTTATCATTCACACTGCATTGATTAAATGGTTGTGAAAAATATCAAAATAAATTATTCAACCCAAACCTTCTTCGATCAACAAACCTTTCATAACTTTTATTCTATAAAAATATTGGCATAGCTTTTAATTAAATACAGGTATTCGAGTCTAATATATTAATTTATTATGTAACCAGGAAGCAGTATTCCAGCCTACTTACATCATGACAGATGACCGGCAAGGTGATCCTGACGAAAAGGATGACTGTGATACAACCGTCACGGTGAGAATTATTGTATTATGTCCTTAGTATCTAATATATAAAATTCTCGTGTCACAGTCTTTGTCACCATTGTCCACCGAAACAGCTTGACTGGACCACTGGGACTATATGTAATGTCACACAATACCGTCAGTGGTATGTTGAGCAGAGACTACCAATATTTTTATATTATGTACCTAGTGTAGAGTGTCTAGGTAGCAGTCGAAACTCAACTAACCCGCCTAAGGTATTCACTTTGGTAGAACTAAATTCATGTTTATTTATTGTTTCAGTATGAGCCACTTTACAGAGTGCGCAGTCAACCAGGAGACTGGCGTACAGTAGTTCAAGCTCCCGAGGAAAATTTTCTTCAGTTGGTTCGATTAGAATCTTGCAAGTAAGTCTTTATATTTTGTTAAATTTGTCATGTTTGTGTGCTGTATGAATGCAGTTGGAATTTAAGAATTTAATATCGATTAATGAATAGATGATTAAAAAATGAGCCAATGATAGGATGTTTTATATCACTGCTATAGGAATCCACGTAGGTATATTTCAATTAAACGTATTTTAGGTACATTCTAATGATCTTTTTTTTTCAACCCTTTTTCTTTACCACTATTGGGCACGGGTCTCCTCTCATGGTGAGAGAGGATTAGGCCATAGTCCACCACGCTAGCCCATTGCGGGTTGGCAGACTTCCTAAGCCGTTGAGAAAATCTCTCAGGCATGCAGGTTTCCTGGGGCGCTCCAGCTGGTGCTGGAGGAGTGGGTAGGGCGACGGCATGGAGTCCTTACCTTCCGACTGGTGCAGGTGCTGTTGGGGCACGGTTGCTTCGGCAGATATCTACACATAGTCGCAAGGAAGGAAGCGACTCCGGGCTGTCACCACTGCGGCTGCGACGAGGACACGGCGCGGCACACGCTCGAGTCGTGCCTGGCTTGGGCTGAGCGGCGCCGTGAACTCGTCGCGGAAATAGGGGAGGACCTCTCGCTGCCGAGCGTCGTCAGAGTGATGCTTGGCAGCGACAGCAATTGGGCTGCGGTCGCTGCTTTCTGCGAGGAGGTTATCTCGCGGAAGGAAGCGGTGGAGAAGGCCAGGGAGGAGGATTCTTCCGCTGACCCAAACCGCCGCCAGCGACTGGGGCGGTGCAGGCGCGCATACTTGCGCCTCATGCCGCCCTAGCTGAGGCTACGGGTGGATGGACCGGGGAACGTTCACCATCCGCAAGGCCTCCCGCGAAGGTGCGTCACTCTGTGTGCGGATGCGTCGCTCAGTACAGGGTACCCGAAAGGCTAAGCCGCTGGCGGACCACCGAAGATATGTAACATAGTTCCAATGGCCCGCTAATATAGTCAGAGAGACGGCACACGACGGATTTCTTTCGTGGGTGAAGGCCCCACACTACCCTGTTTTTTGCCCCGAACGAAGAGGTGTGCGGTTAGGAACATTTATTTCCGCCTTAACAAAAAAAAGGCATGCAGGTTTCCTCATGATGTTTTCCTTCACCGAACAGTGATAAATTGAAAACAAATACACATAATTTCGAAAAGCAAGAGGTTTGTGCCGTACGAGGTCTGAACCTTGGACTGGGGACTTGGATCGAACTCGATACCACTGCGTTGCAATCCTTATTTTAACGCTAGTCTATCACTGTGTTCAATCTCATGATCTTACTTGAACTATATTGATGGAATGTCGATGGAAATTTTGGTTGAAAATGAAAGTAGAAATGAAGAACTGTTTTAAGAATGAATAACGTTAATAACAGCTGATATGAATCAATTAAAGAAATATTGCACTGACTCCTAATTATGGACCCCAAGGACGAATAATGATTAACATAGATAGATTACACCACATTTCACAAACAGCATTTTCATTTATTTTCTAGAAACATCGGCAGTACATGTTTTAACTCATTTCGAGTTCCCGTTGATTTACAAACATTCTGCAAACAGAAGTACAGCGTGTGGGAGTTTCTCGTCCATGACGGCAAGGAGGGCACTGAAAAAATTAAAGTGGATTTACCAATTTGTTGTTCCTGCCATTTCAAACCTAAAGCATAAGTTACCAGTAATTAATGTAACCAGTAATATCGAGAGGTATTTTTGAGAGATGAGCCTAATGAAAAATATAAATTATATATTATCTCTAACAATTATTTATCCTAATAATAAAGGTGTAATCAACGCTCATATTTCTCATAATAAGTAACATATACGGCGACAGTTCTATTACAATACATATTTTATTTTATCCTTAAGATGCCAATTTATACATGAACTCGAAAATCACTATATTTATTGTAAGTACGTATTATTTAGAAAACATAGCATCATGCCTGTATTCCCCAAAGGGGTAGGCAGAGGTGTATTAACACCCACGATTCGCCAGCTAGTTTAAGTCCCACGCAATAGGGGGCGAGCCTATTGCCGTCTACCGGACACATTTCCAAATTCCGGGGGGACTGATATTTTTTATTTTTATAAAAGAGCTCAATAACATTGTCCGACCCGGGAATCGAACTCGAGACCTCATGATCAGCAGTCACACATACTACCGCTGCGCCACCGAGGCACGTATTAATTGCTCTCCTCAACTTATTTATTGTTTTTATTTTTTATCTTACCATATTAAAATTTATTGTTGTAACGGCCGTGTGGTTCCGGCTTTAGAATTGTCCCACCCCTCTCTACCCATGGGAGTCGTAAGAGCCGACTGAGGGAATACCGGGGAGTGGGCAGCAGCACTCCTTCGAGTATTAACAACATCCACTGCGATCGCCAACCCGCCTGCCAAGCGTGGCGATTACGGCACTATCCCCCATTCATGGGGAGGCCTATGCCCAGCAGTGGACTTTAAAAAGCTGATGGATGGATGGATGGATGTTGTAATGTAGGTACCTACTTTATTTGTATAGGGTTTTCCTGTAAATACGTATGTTTCAGTGAAAGTTTTTGTAATAGGAGTATTTAAAGATGTATAAATTATTTATGTTAAGTTACCTTTAATGCTTTAGCTATTTATTTATTTAAACCTAGTCAGATTAATATTTTGTCAATTTCTATTCAACAATTAGGCAGGTTGTTTAAATAAATATTACTGTCAATTGCACTGGTTTCATTTTCTGTATTTTTTATAATGTTGTCAAGTGCGTAACAATAGTTTAGTCTTCTGCATTTACATACAGGGATTCCGCAGTGAAGATTTTTTGAAGTTAGTAATAAGTAATATTCTACGGACACAACTTTTTATGCAACAACCAAACTAATAATATTATTCCATCACCCTAAATGGATTGTTAAGCCATACTTTGCTTATAAAACTTAGCTCTATATGTACCGAGCCTTAGCCGAACCTAGTAGGTATATTAATGTGTTAAATAAATGATAACGCATGAAATTCCGAAAGGAAATCTAAATTATAAAGCTGATATAAAATTATCGGTACATACTAGTGTATAAGGAAGGATAGGAAAAATTAAATACTTATAATTTAAATGCTTATTTACATAGTTGTAATTAACTTCCTATCCTCTCCTTATCGGAACGATAACTTTTTTTTTTATAATAATTAAAGATGCCTCTTGTTTGTTAGCGTCTATACGCTACGGTAACTGACGGTAACCGCTTACCATCACGTGGGCCATATGTTTTTTGTATAAAAAATATATAGATATGTATATTACCCGACCAATGCTAAATCCTACTAATGCATTATTAGATCAAGAAGATAACATAGACACAGACATAAGAACTAGCGACATAAGTGAAAACTTAAAAGAAAAAACATATTATTCCTGAGTCATAATAGTTTTTAACTTTGCTGTGTGGGGCCGACTTTAGAATTGTCCCACTCCTCTCCACCCATGGGAGTCGTAAGAGCCGACTGAGGGAATACCATAGGAGTGGGCAGCAGCACTCCTTCGAGTATTAACAACATCCACTGCGATTGCCAACCCGCCTGCCAAGCGTGGCGATTACGGCACTATCCCCCATAATGAGCACGAAACAAAACATGGAACCGATGATCTGGTCAAAGTCGCGGGGGCGTTGGATGCGGTCGGCGCGGGACCCTTGTTGTGGCTTTCTCTTGGGGAGGCCTATGTCTAGCAGTGGACGTTGAAAGGCTGATGGATGGATGATGATGGATGGATGGATATGTAATTTATGTAAGTTATAACTTTGTTGAGCACCAACAGTATTTAGTACGAACTGTTTCGATTGATGACGCTGTACATGTATTTTAAATGGTAGTATTAAGGATTTAGCGCGCACAGCATGTAGGTGACGCGAACTATAAGATTATAGGTAGGTACCTAAATTAACACAAAGAGTGAAAATCTTAAATCGAAAATAACAAATTAAAGTTGAATTGGCAATGCATCTGGAACGGTATTCCAGGAGATGCAGGTTCAAATCCTGCTCGTGACTGTTATTTTCAAATTCACATTTTCACACTATGTTAATTTTTATGTCAATGTTTATGGCGCGTTTACATGCGCGCCGCGCAGCCCGGCAAGCAGCTTGGGAAGCAGCTCGGTGCGCAGCCCGACATTCATCGCAATTGTCCGTTCACACGCTTGCATTCAAAACGACATTCAACGGGCACGCGCACGAGCACACGCTTGTAAACGGCTGCCCGTGGCTGCTTGTGCACGCGCTCGACGTTGAACGAAGTGAGTGCCGGTTTTTTGGCAAAGTTCAAAGGATTTTTACGCAAAGGGCGGTTATTGTACGATTACACGCCCGCTGCGCAGAGTGGCATGCAGCTCGGGACGCACCTCGGCGCGCAGCTTGCCATGCACCTCCAGGCCAAGCAAGCTATTCACACGCATGAGACACACCAGTTGGTGCATGTATGGGCTGTATGGCGAACATAAAAGATGTCAATATTGTATGGCGCCTGATATTGTCTATTTGACCTATTTTATTGAAAATCTTTAAACGTGATTTTAAACCATTCCAAAATGTCGGATGAAATTGAAATTTGGCACTCTTATCAAGGACCTATGACAATATAGGAAAGAATTTAGTTCATGCGCTTGTATTAAAGTTTCGCTATGTATATTCGTCCATTATTTGCAGCTTGGATTAGAGACTAGGGTCTGTTTCACTATCTAAAAGTAAAGTCATGAGTACTCGTCAAGTAATTTACTCAACAGTTAAATCCTTTGATTATATACCTTTTTTTTGTTATGACGGGAACAAATTTCCTAACCGCACACCCCGTCGTTCGGGGCAACAAACAGGGTAAATAACCTCACCCACTAAAGAAGCCCGCCGTGTGCCGTCTCTCCGCCTTTATTTGACGGACCACTGGAACCATATTACATTCCTTCAGTGGTTTGAATATATACCTGCCTAGATGGAGTAATGCAAACAAACGTCATGATAAAACAGTCTCAAAATACGCGTTATTTGCGAGTACACTCCGTGTACTTATTGTCATATAACTGTGAATGTGTGCGTGCTTTCAATTAATATTTATAAGATGTAGGTTAAATAAAAATAATCATTTAGATTTTTTTATGTACATTTTTAGCATTGTACATGCTTAGCCATATACATTAAACACAAAGTGGAAAATGTGAAATCGGAAATAACAGTCACGAGCAGGATTTGAACCTGCATCTCCTGGATACCGTCCAGATGTTTTGCCAATTCAGCCATCGTGACAACTGCTCCCGACTGCTAATCTCGATAACACATTCGTACTTAACGTCCTGGGTGACACCTGCGCCATCTGTCGGAAGTATTTACATACATTATACCAACCAAGTAAGCTTAATTTTACAATAAAATCATCTGGACATTATCCAGGAGATGCGGGTTCAAATCCTGCTCGTGACTGTTGTTTTACATTTCACTTTTTCCACTTTCTGTTTAATAAAATAGTCATTATAATATACTAGTGGACCCTACAGACGTTCTTCTGTCCAAACATTGGCGTTTCGTTTGGATTCGTTAGATAGGTATATCTTTTTAAATTAGACAAAATTAAAGAAAAAATCGAAAATCGAAAACCGGGTCCAAATGTGAATCTAAACCACCCCGGTGCTTACTCAAACATTCACAAATAAATAGAAGAAAAAGTCCTGAAATCCTATTGTGGCGCCACCTACCGGGTTCAAATGAGAATCTTAGTCATCCCGGTGCTTACTCAAACATTCACAAATAAATAGAAGAAAAAGTCCTGAAATCCTATTGTGGCGCCACCTACCGGGTTCAAATGAGAATCTTAGTCATCCCGGTGCTTACTCAAACATTCACAAATAAATAGAAGAAAAAGTCCTGAAATCCTATTGTGTCGCCACCTACCGGGTCCAAATGTGAATCTAAACCATCGAGGGCGCCACCCAAACGCATACAAAAAAATTCATTCAAATCGGTCCAGCCGTTTAGGAGGAGTTCAGTGACATACACACGTACAGTAGAATTATATATATAAAGATTAGTGATAAACAAACAAACTTATCATCACGCCTGTATTCTCCGAAGGGGTAGGCAGAGGTGTATTACACACCCACGATTCGCCAGCTATGTTTAAGTCCCACGTAATAGGGGTGAGCCTAATGCAGTCTACCGGGCACATTTCAGACTCTAGGTTACTACTGAGAACTTTTCTTTTGACGAAATAGCTCAATAACATTTCCCAATCCGGGCATCCAACCCGAGACCTCATGATCAGCAGTTGCTCACACTACCGCTGCACCACCGAGGCAGTCATATTATATATATAGTATAACAGTTTCATCCATCCATCCATCAGCCTTTCAAAGTCCAATGCTGGACATAGGCTCCCCAAGAGAACGCCACAACAAAAGTGATAAAGTGGGGATGTTTGTTTTAACTCACCTACCCGTGAAAAAAGTAACGCGTGTTTTCTTAGTTTTTAAACTATATTTTTTTCATTAACACTTGTGTGTCCAGTCGTCTCGAGTGCTTACGAGGTACTAAAGCGACCGCGCGCATGCGAATAGGAGTGTTCGTTATATTAAATAACTAATAAAGCCACTTGCTATTCATAAATAGTCTATAGCCCCGTTATTTATTTCACCAGGCAAGCGTTATTTTCGATTATTTTTATTATATAAGCGCTACCACAACCGCTATGCCACGACGTCGACGACACACTACACTAACAAAACATCACAGTCACATGCACACTTGAACAGTCAGTCACTTCAGTCAGTCATACCGCGAAGGAAAGGGACAGAACGAAATGACCCTGACCTGTTCATATCATTGTCACATGCGAAATTATGCTGTAACTTTACCACTTATGAACTATATTTCTGTCGATTATAAAAAATAACGTGCAAAATACTCTTAAGTATCTAAAACATCGTTTGGTTATTTGATTTTATTTCGTTATATTTTTGAACGATGATATAATCATATAATCAATCAGTACGGATAACTCGCTTAAGCTGGAATAACGTATGATTATCCTGAGTTTTTGAGCGATTGCCGCGCGTTATTTGTTTAGATGTACTTATAGCTTTTGATTTTAAATTATTCGTGGTGTTGGTTTGTTGTGTCTTTTTGTTTAGTGTATTATAAAACTGTAAATAAAATGTTGTTGTAGTATAGTGTAAATAATTTTCGGTTAGATAATATCTTTAAGTCTACTTAAATTTAATCAAAAATATCATTGGGTCAGTAGTTATGGACATTTTAGTGTATAAAGTGTGTAAGGATTGACCCAATTCTGAAGTCCACGCAGACGAAGCCGTGGGCAGAACCTAAATACATATACATATCTTAGATCACAATTTCAATTCACTTAGTATCTATATTTATAATCTGACGGGTCTCGTAGCGTAGTCGGTACTGTAACCGACTTCCGTGCACGAGGTCGTGGGTTCGATTCCCACCCAGGACAATTATTTGTGTGATGAACACAGATATTTTTACTGCGTCTGGGTGTTTTCTATCTATTATATGTATGTATTTACAAAAAAAAAGTAGTATATGTATTATATCCGTAATCTGGTACCCATAGCACAAGCGTTAAACTTAGTTTGGGACCAGAGGCGTTGTGTGAAAATGTCCAGGAAAATTTATTATTATTTATCTATTGTTAAGATTGTTAACTGCTCAACGCGTGTACATAGCTATATTAAATAACGTAACCTCAAATAGCGCACGATGTGCTATACGACGATAATCAAAGATATCGTTTAATATATAAAAGCATAAAAAATAATAGGCGTTTTAAAAATAGCACATCGTTATATAACGTTTTTAATAAATAGCCGTTGCGAACACTCCTACATGTGAACAGGACACGGGCGCAAGCAAGCACATTCATTTTTTGAACTTTGCCAAAAACCGACATTCACTCCATTCAACGGCGAGCGCGTACACAAGCGGCCGGGCAGCCACGGGCAGCCCGTTCACACGCGTGTGCCCGTGCTCATGCCCGTTAAATGTCGCTTTGAACGCAAGCGTGTGAACGCACCATAAAAAAATATATAAAAATATCAAAAGATTTTACCTATTTATTCTAATTAGACGAGTATCTGTAATTTACGGAAGTTTTTTTGTGAAATATTTTAACAGCTTCAAGTTTTAATACCTAATTTAGATTTGCTGTTGCCTATATGAAGAATATTAAAAAACTAGTAGTTACTGATAATGGTGTTTATAGTTCTGTTCATGATAGTATCTTGAACTTTACTTATTATTGTGTACTTACGTACGTTTAACCATGTGATGATAAGAATTGAAACTCTTTTTCTTTTATTTAGTAGGTGGTCACATAACTATTTATTACAGATGAAAAATTTAATAGGCATTCCATCCATCACCCTTTTAAAGTCCACTGCTGGACATAGGCCTCCCCAAGAATGGGGGATAGTGCCGTAATCGCCACGCTTGGCAGGCGGGTTGGCGATCGCAGTGGATGTTGTTAATACTCGAAAGAGTGCTGCTGCCCACTGTATTATTATACCCCCGGTATTCCCTCAGTCGGCTTTTACGACTCCCATGGGTGGAGAGTAGTGCGACAATTCTAAAGCCGGCCCCACACGGCCTTAATAAGCATTATCCTAATTTATTTGCGATATACTCGTATGTTTACCTATTCTATTATATTGTGTTTTTGATTTTAATTTGTATAATGAATTGGTCTTCACTGTACCTAATGTTATACATTAATTTCCATTAAGAAATAAATAAATAGCATCCTAAAAATTCTATAGATTTTTTTAATCCCAAAAATCCCAAAATCTTGCATGCGCTACGTCGTTGAAATAAAAATAGAGTCACACACGAGTATTTTACTCACCTTATCTCTCCTCAATAATATCCACTAATAGCTGATATTAACTACGATGCTGATGCACAATAACTGATGTTATTTTAAAAGTTAATATCGAAATATTGGTAATCGATACATCGGTACCTACCTTCAAATATTCCCTTATCAGAAAAATATTCTTATGTAGTTTTTTAAGCAATTAATATTTAACAATTAACATTTCGTTAAGAAGGTATGATACAATTCAGTGACATCAATTTCGATAACACATTCCTTTTTAATTTGTTGGGTGACATTGTATTATCAACATTGATAGTCCCTAGGGAATGTCACTATGGCTTGATTGTGGTAAGTGAAGAATTCAAATCCTACTCGTAGCTATCATTTTCAATTTCAAATTTTCCCACTTTGCGTTTTATATGACTAAGGGTGGATTGCACGATCCAACGTTATCGTTAAAGTTACTGCCAATTCAACGGTTTTGCTAAAAACGAGATGCATCTTTTAACTATAGTTGAAATGACATCATTATTTTAACTATTACCGCCCATTACATTAAATAGTAGCATATTATCATCATAAGGCAATCATAACGATACGATTACGAATATTGTTCTTTATTTTTTTAGATACCTAAGGTTTAATAGGTGTTGATTGTGTCACATATAATAATAATAACTAACTTAAATTAATATTAACTTTATGGTCAAAGTACGTCATTAGACTCTTTTAACTTTAAGGTTAACGATGTCTTCGATGGCGCACCGCGTTTTGGTAAATGTAATAGTTAGGGTCATTCGTCATTGTTATAGTTAACTTTAACGTTAACTATAACCGGAGCTTTCGTGCAACTAACCTATATAGCATTATTGGCTGACTTGGCGAATATCGTACAGACTCAGAATCAAAAAATTTTGTTTAAAATTATTAGCTGAAATTTTTTTTTTAACATGTTCTAAGAGCGTGCTTGACTGTGGCAAATGGAAATATAGTCTAGGATGGTAAGATGCGCTAGGTTAGTAAAAACCTATTTAGTCTAGCCTTGAATACACCCACATTGTAATTGGACAGGAATACCGAAGCTGGCAACTTATTCCATTCCATTCTTCGATCATCAATTATTGCATTTTTTATCTAAGATTCCATTGCTGTGCGTATTATGAACGATGAAGCGAATCGCTTTGTTCGGAAAGATGGGATTTCTACAACATATGGATGGCCGCTGTTCATCTGGTCATCCGATGGTGGTGTTGAGTTATTTGACCAAAAAAGCTGTTCCATACAAAATATATGAGAAAAACATTTTCTTTCGTGAATTGTTCCATTGCTTAGTATTTATTTTACTATTCATCGGTCCAGCCATTCTTGAGTTATAAATGGTGTAGATAACTCGACTTTGTTTTAGGTATATAATTTGACAGACGTTTTCCTGTACGAACATTAGCGTTTCGTTTGGATGGAGTAATTTATTACACTTATTAAGGATATTATTGGAGTTATCAATGTGTGAAATTTTGTTGTTACTTTAGAATAAATTTAATAAAAAATCCTGTGAGCCTAGCCAAGTTACATTCTATGATCGCTAACGCTACAGAAAACTATTAAAATGTATGGGTATTTGACAGCTTTAACAATATCTATAATGCTAAGTTACGTGACATCAAAAATTCCCATACATTTTGATAGTTTTCTATAGCGTTAGCGATCATAGAATGCAACATGGCTAGGCCCACTGAAACCCTATCGCGGCGCTGTCTACCGGGTCCAATCGTGAGTCTAAACATTCCGCCGTGTGCCGTCTCTCTGCCTATATTGGCAGACCACTAGAACTATATGACATTACTGCAGAAGTCAGCCGGCGCCTAACCCTTTCGGTTACCCTTTACTAATAATTATTACCAACCTCAAGCGCTTAATAAACAAAAAAAATATACAAACATCTTCGATAAGTGGTGATATTTGATCGAATGTGGTGGTATTTTATTGAATTCAAAGACAGCATTTAATCGCGGGGGTCTTTACAAACATACATTTGATGGACATAAAGTACACCCAGAATAAGAGCATCTATTTGTGGATCACACAAAAATTGTCCTGTGTGGGAATCAAATTCACAATACTCAGCACCGGAGGTCGGCACAGGTCATTTTTGATCCGTTGCAGATGAAAGTTAATTATGTTTAATTATGTAACTTGTTATTAATTAATAATATTAAAATCATATTTACCTTATGATACCTCATTAGTAATGGCTATTGGAAATATCTGTATTTGACGCATTTACATTGCGATCTATGAAAAATAATAATACTCTATAATTTAAGAGCTAGCGAACCATCTGACTAACCCGTTTCCCACATAGCTATAATTTTTTTTAATGGTGTTTTATTATCAGCCAATTAAGAAAATACCGTTCTGACAGGCATCTCGGGGTTGCATCATCATCCCTTAAATTTTTGAAAATGCAAAAAAAAAAAACTTTTTAATCTACTCCCACAAAGCTACAATTTTAATGTGTTATAATTTACGATTTAAGAGTAAAAAAAAAAAATATATATAAAAATATCTAAATATTTAAAGGGTTTGCGTCATTATTAGGTAAAATCTTAATTGTAAAATTAAGTTTACCTGGTCGGTATAATGTATGAAAATACTTCCGACAGATGGCGCAGGCGTCACCCAAAGACGTTAAGTATGATGTGTTATCGAAATTAGCAGTCAGGAGCAATTATCAGGATGGCTGAATTGGTAAAGCATCTGGACGGTATCCAGAAGATGCAGGTTCAAATCCTGCTCCTGACTGTTATTTTCGATTTCACATTTTTCACTTTGTGTTTAATGTATAGTGCTAAGCATGTCAAATGCTAAAAATATATATAAAAATATCTAAATAAAGTATAAATCTTTATTTATCTTAACAAATATTTATTATGGTAACTTATTATTCATCTTCTGAATCATAGTGTTAATGGTCTATCATTTAAAAAAATAAACACTTTACTAATAAAGAAAAAGAAGAAACAACTTTTTGTACATTTTAACATGCAATGGGTTCACGAGCTCTCCCACTACTACGGTTAACGGAATTGACGCCGTGTCAGAAACATTGTGGTGAATATTCCATATGTTGCGGCTACACTAAATGCTGGCATAATTTAAACAATGCCTAGGCTTAGCCACGATTTATGGCCATCATCTTACAGTGCCAATCAATATGGCATATGACAGTAGGCAATAGCTCCGGCGGTGGTCTCTTTTCGCACAGCAAAGAACGTTACCGCGGTAGGTAATTAATGTGTATGTGGCGACACCTCCGTTTATTCAGTGTGCAACATTAGTTTACCGGAAATGCACCTGTCGATTGATATGGTGTGGTCGAACGAAAATGCACTCGATTTGTTGGATTTTTTTATTTCTTATGGTGGCAAACGAGCCACTGTCATCATTTCATTTCACAGATATGAAATGAAAGAATTAGGATGTAAGAATGGATTCTGGCAGAAGAATCATAGAAATCCACCATCTTCTTTTTGTCTTCGTTTACTTTTGTTGAAATGTAAAAAAATCATGTAATAATAATCGATGCAGCTTCAACCTCCATTTTGAAAAATGTATTAAACTCAATTATGCCCATAATTATTGCCATATCCCGGTAGTGTAGCCACACCACTTCACGCGGTAATACAATGCCATAATTATTGCGGTAAGAGGCGGTAGATGGTAAAGATAGTGTAGCCGCACCATTATAAGCCTGTTTATTATTTCCCTCCAAAGCTAGTAACAACCGGCCTTGGAAACGAAAATAGAGGAAACAGTTTACAAACTTCCAAATACGTAATCCTATAGTTGCATATTAATATACGTTAAGTGTATGACTGATGTTCATTATTTACCATCAGTCGGACCATTTTTTCAGGGCAAAAAACACAGCTGTTGTTCTAGCAATAAAACTCTACGGTTGATTTATCCCACAGATGGTGTGTTGTTATAAGTATCGGTAGTCTGTGCCGAATTAAAAGCTTTCATTATTCAATCAGGATAATTTTTGTATAATCCAAAACTAATTCCTCTAAATTTAGGTGCATTTTATGTCCAGTAATAATTAATTTGTTTGTACGTTTCCCGTGGCACTTAGATTATTCCCTAGAACGTGTTGAGGATTTTTGTTTACGGTAAAATATGAAAATTTTCATAAAACAGGTTTTATTATGAATACATATATACTATTATAAAGCTGTAACAGAGCTATGTCTGTACATTTAAGATATTTGAGAAAAAATGACTTTATTAGACTATATAGGCGTGTCTAAACACAAAACGTTTTTTTTTAGATTTTTTGTCTGTTTGTCTGATTGTTCGTTCGCGCATCACGCAAAAACTACTGAACGGAGTTTGATGCAACTTTTTTTATTTGATAGCTCTTGATTAGTCTTAACAACTGGTATACATTCTATCCCGCTACTATAATATCGGGAACCTGAGATATAACCCAAAAACTAGCTTTTGGGTGCAGCGAAGCCGCGGGCAAAGGCTATTTCTAAATATAACAACCACTAGTTTCTAAATGATGTCTCAATCATTAGTTGTGATAAAGTATGCAACAAATAAGCAACAACAACAACAACAATTTACTATTTTTCTTTGATTTGGTGAAAATCTGCGCAAGTCAATTATGGACTCTACTTTTTATTTGATGGAATACTATATTATGATGAAAAAATACACACCAGCCGACAAATAAAGCAAATGTAGACTATAATTTAATTATTTGATTGCAACAAAGTGTACACACATCAAAAAAATTTGAGAACACTTTGAAAATACGAAATATTTTTGTTGGCAGTGTGGTGAAACTTTTCTTATTTTATGTCTATGATTCTTCGTTAAATGAAGAAATGAATGAAATGTGATATTTGATCAAAAAACAATGTCAAAAACATATCAAAAACAATTGTTTTTCCCTATAAAAAGAAATCCAATCTTTAATTATGCTTATTCAGAAATCTGACCAACAAGATTCAAGCATATTTTTTCAATTTTTCGTGTAAAAAGTTGATTTGGAAAGATGTCGAAAGGATTCCCTGAAGCTTTATGAGCAAGAATTCTTACTTTGGGGGAAGAAGGATATTCTATAAAGGAATAGCTAATAATACGTTGCGGAGGTATCGCGGCATGGATAACTTTGCTGATCAACCTCGCAGTGGTGGTTCAACTGTTCTTACTGCTGCCCAAAAACGTTACATCAGACTGCTGACTGCCCGCTACTCCACAATCAATGCCACTAAAATAAGAGCTGAGTTGCGGGCTGCCACTGAACTAGAAGTAAGCACTCACACCATCAGGAATTGCTTACACCAGGCTGGATTACGAGCAAGGAGATCCTGACGAGCACCTCTGAACTCACGGCAACGACAGCAACGCAGATTGCAGTGGGCTAGGCTCCGCAAAAATGAAGATGATGATGAGGAAAACATTTGGCAAAATTTCTTCTTCACGTATTGCTTCTTTAACGTTGTGAAAACTGTGTTTCAGTAAGCGAACATGTGAATATTAAAAAACAAAACTTAAGATTATTTAAAACATACTTTAATAATTAAGAATTAAATATAAGTTACTTTACTTAAATCATCACGCTATCTCTCCTGCGGGGTAGGCAGAGAGAACGGAGTGCCAAAAGACTCTTGAATACATTTATCGCTTCCTCAATTATCTTCATATAGGTAGGTATTATTTAATAAGTAGTGTTAAAATATAATATAGATTAAACACAAAGTGGAAAATGTATATCGCTAAGCATGTCAAATGCTAAAAATATATTGTATAGATATAATAAACACATATATGTATACCTAAGTGTAATTATTTACCTAGATTAAACATGGTTAGCGATATACTTAAATACATTATTGACGTCACAACATATTAATTAATTTATTGTGTTATAGTATATCTGAATTGTCCTATATAGGATAGCACTACATAATAGCCTGTAAAATAAATTTGAGGAAAATATCCTGCTATAGGGTAGGGAATGTTTGATTTAGATAATATCGACCAATTTAAAAATATTGTTTGAATTTTAATCAACATAATTTCAAAAAATAACTATATATTTATATATGTATCGTATATGTCAAGTAAATCTAGGAAGTGATCTAGGAATGATGGTGGATACAAAAATTAACTTCAATAAACATATTGATGGCATTCTTGATGCTGCTAATAGATCACTCGGTTTTATATTGCGGAACGGAAAGGATTTTAAAAAGCTTTCATCTACGCTCATGTTATATAATAGCTATGTCAGAAGTAAACTTGATTATTGCTGTCCGGTGTGGTCTCCGTCTTACAAAATCCATATAGAAAGAATTGAGCGAGTACAAAAAAGTTGCTTCGAAATCTGTCGTATCGCTTTAGGCCTCCTGATCATGTTAAATCCTATGAGGATAGAATCAAATACTTTAGAATGCTTAATTTGAGTGACCGTCGTAACTCGATAAGTTTGAGCTTTCTATATCAAATAATGAATGGAAACATCGACTGTCCATCCATACTCAGCAAATTCTCTCTATCTGTACCGTCCCGGCTACCTATGGGTCCACGCGGACTGTTCCACGAACGATTTAGTAGAACTAATTTAGGGAAGTACTCGCTTGTTCCTCGTCTGTGTAGTCTCTATAACAAATATGCTACTAACTCAAATGACATTGATATTTTTTCTGGTTCTTTGACATCATTTAAATCTTCACTAGAAAAAAATTGCTGTTGAACCCTCAGTTTATCTCTGTTAGTAAAAAGTTATTGTCGAAAGATTTTGGTGCATGTTGTGATTGCCAATTTTCCAGGCTACAGTTGACCTTTGCCCACTGTGAGATCATTTAGATACCTAAGAATTGCTGTAAGCCCTGTGGGCAATCCTATATTAAATAAATAAATCAAAAAAATTGATACTGCAAAGTAACTTAAGGAAAACGAAAAAAAAAATACCTTCATACTGTTTCATAACACACACTAATGTTTGTTTTGACGTATGGATAAAGTTTATTATTTAGATATTTTTATATATATTTTTGACATGCTTAGCACTATACATTAAACACAAAGTGAAAAATGTGAACTCTAAAATAAAATCCTGCTCGTGACTGTTATTTTCGATTTCACATTTTTCACTTTGTGTTTAATGTAAAGTTTATTAGTAAAATATAACAATATGTGAACTTTTGGTGCTAAATAAACTTAATCATAAAGTAGGGTCATTGAGCCGGTAGCGCGCACAGGTCCAGTACCCGGACATTTGCTCGGCTACATACTTTAAAATCTTGACAATAATATTCATAGCTGAAATAATACCTAGGTATATGTCTTATATGGTTTTAAGATAGTTGAGTGGTAATACTGCACCGATTTTAAAGCAAAAGACTAAATCTATAGCTGGGGATTAGCCGCTCAATATATTCTGTTACTCAGAGGTGAGTGGAAGTGCGAAAAATGACAAAAAAAATTACGAGGGCGCTCGAGATGAATCGTAAATTTATTATTTTTTTTGTTATTTTATATTAACGTTTAATATTTAGTTAGATTTAATATTAAATGTTAAAAGGTATTTTATGGAGTTTTTGTATTAGATTAACTTATTTGTAATAAAAATCGGGTGTACGCCAACCGGCATGCAAATTTGTCAATTACGCCAATTGGGGAACAAGTGCTCGCCAACCAGCATGCAGTTGCTAATTTTGCTTTTTCATTTTGTTTCAGAGTACATAAAGTAGACCTTCAATAGTCAAAAATATGATGTGATAAATGGTTCAACAATGTATTATTCAGTTTACGACCACATGCTTTCTTTAAAAAACCTTGTAAATTTTAACTTCAAAATTGTGTTCGCTTATCGGGATAATGCTGTGAAAACTGTGTTTCAGTAAGCTAACATGTGATTATTATGAAACAAAACTTAAGATAATTTAAAACATACTTTTATAATTAAGAATTAAATATAAGTTACTTTACTTATCATCACGCTATTTCCCTTGCTTCTCTTCTCTGGCTACCCCAGCCAGAGAAAACGTGCCAAAAGGCTCTATTCTTGCATACAACTCTCGCTTCCTCAATTCTCTTCATAAACGTTCGCCGGTTTCGGAGACCAGCTTCCTTCAATACATGATCAATTTGGACTAAGTGGGTTAGTCTCGGTCTCCCCCAGTACCTACATCTTTCCACTTTTTCATTGCATATCTTCTTAACCAATCGCTCGTCTGGCATTCTTTCTTCATGTCCGAACCATCGGAGCATTCTCTTTCGCATATTTACACCAATACTCTCTTTCAGACCTACTCGCCCACTTATGTCGTCATTACGAATGGAATCAGTCAGCCTAACTCCACCGATTTTCTGCAGTGATCAAGCGCATTTCAAACGCACTGATATTACTCCCATGCTCCTTTTTGCATATCCAACTCTCGCTTCCCTATATTAATGTTGGGACAAGCACTGCATTATTTATTGTAACACGTGCCTTCTGGCTGAGGTAGTGGCTGCGGAAAAATTGTCCAAAAGCTCCATTTCATTCTGTTGTGTGTTGTCTATCTATTTCAGTGGTGTACCTTCCAGCCATGTGGGGCCGGTATGTCGTATGGGGCCGGTAAACCGTGTGGGGCCGGTATGCCATGTGGGGCCGGTTTTAGAATTGTCCCACCCCTCTCCACCCATGAGAGTCGTAAGAGCCGACTGAGGGAATATCGAGGGAGTGGGCATTAGCACTCCTTCGAGTATTAACAACATCCACTGCGATCGCCAATCCGCCTACCAAGCGTGGCGATTACGGCGCTATCCCCCATTCTTGGGGAGGCCTATGTCCTGCAGTGGACTTTAAAAGGCTGATGGATGGATGGACCTTCCATATCGACTGAATCCACATCCAAGATTAGCAACCCTCGGCAAGCAGCTTGCATAAGTAAGAATAACGAATGTAGAAGGCTGATAGATAGAATACATATTCTGAAGGGGCTTGATGTAGGCACTTCAGCTAAGTGTTCGCCAATGGGTACTCCAGTGTTCGCAAACTAAAAAAGTGTTCGCAAACTGGCATTTTCAGTACATTTTCCTTTTTTTCTCATTTTATTCAAATATACGTGCAGAATAGCAAAATAGCATTACGTTTTCAGAAAAAGAGTATATTCTTAACGTATTAATATAATAATACACTATATCATTCTTAGATAGTATACATTTTGAAGGGTTCAAAGAAGGCAACTCCGCTAATTGTTCGCCAACCGGCACAATCACCCTATATAATATAAAAATACAACTGCTTCTGTTTGATTTTATATGTCTAGTACATAAGTTAAGTTAAGTTAAGTTGTGTTTACCAATGTTATGACTTGAGCAAGCATGCTTGCCATTGCCATGGTTTGGAGCAATTAGTATTTCTTAAGCAAGCAAGAACGACTCACGTCAAAGTCAAACGCAGGTCAGTAGTCAGCTGTCCGCGAAATCGAGTGTACGTGTATCTATCGATATCGGTGTTTCGCTTTGGCCGCATGCCTACCTCAAATCTCATATAAATATTGTCGCGGTACGATATGTAATTATTGAGTGTTGTTATAGTTCGTAGTGGTTGGATTTGTAAAAAAAAAACAATGTTTTTAAGCAATATCTAATTACACAATCATGGCCTGGAAATTGCATTTTGTTGTTTATTGTGTGACTGTTGTGAGTATTATATTATATTTATATTTTAATAACTTCACCGGTTCAGGATTTCAACAGCTTTCAAATAATATAACTAGCTTTTATCACAACTTTTTTATGAGCACAGAAATTACTTAAGAAATAAGCTTCAAGTCGTTTGTTCTTACATTTTCTGCTCCGAGAAGCAAATCTTCTTAAAGGAAATTTTATATGATGATTATATTATACAACCCGGCTTGCAAATATTTGTCGGTAATCTAATATATTTAGTACTTAATACTATACTTACTTTTCACGAATTAAAACTAGCTTCTTGTTTAAACACAAACAGTTGAAGGTCACGATGATTGTAGTTCACAAATATTTGTTGCGGGAAATTTTTGGCGTATAGATTTTCTACGGTTGAACTCTAGTTGCAACTTAAATCTTCATCACATAATATGTGTAGCCACTATAGCGTAAATGAATTTAGCAAAAGTTTATGGGTGAATAATATTTTTATATCTTCATTTTTAAGGAATACTTTAACATGATAGGTACTTTTACTACTACTAATACTTAGATACTAAAGGAACTGCAATTATACTTAGACGGCATACTACGAAAGCGAAAACGAACTCACCTTTACTTCCATCCGCCTCTATAATCTAAGTCATTTTAATCAATTACTTTTTAATGAACACTACTAAATGTATTTCTGTTTAAGTGTTGTAAATTTGAATAATAAAAACAATGTTTACCAATCACACTTTAATCTGACTACCTAAAACATAATATAATTATGTTTTAATAAAAAAATAGAGTGTGTAAAAGGTGAAGTAAAAATTACTAGGCACGAACGAATATTAAACTAATGGTTCATCGTTCCGGCCCGTCAAGTGCTCAATATAATAAATAAATAGGTAATAAATATACTTAATATTATAAATGCGAATGTAAGTTTGTTTGTTACGCTTTCACGCAAAAACTACTTAAACGATCATCATGAAACTTTGTACACATATTCTTGAAGGTATTAGAAGTAAGATACCTTTTATAAAAAAAAAAAAATGTAATTTCAAGGATTGCTTTATTTATTTTTATGAATTTCTCGTGGATGAAGTCGCACGTAACAGCTAGTAAATAACAATAAATAACTACAATATTAATAAAAACAAATATAATTGTTTGTTTAAAGTATTTTCGTGGTGGTTACCGCTGATTTGTATGGTCTACTTGATTCAGAGTGATTTTGTAATACTCCAAGATCTGATTCGGTTATTCTTCACTTTCCGGCACTATATGCTTCTTTCTTCTGCTTTAGTGGCTTAATTACCACGCTATTTTGTGTATCCATATAAGAAATAGTCTTATGGACTCTTCTGGTTTAATAATAAGTGGGTGCTTTGCTTTATTATAAGTATTGATCACAGTATTTATGGAATTATTCAGTATCAAAAGCTTGCGTTTTTTATTATCATAAAAATAATTATAATTATTGCACAAAGCTAAGGTTTGCGGCCCAGTAAATCATTATTAATTATTAATAATGATGAAAGCCTTTGTCCACAGTTTGACATGAGCGTGACGTATAACCTAAGACCACCTCTATTCTGGGCATGGGAATGGCCATACGATCACTACTACTCGCAGGTAATATTTACAAAAGTTATGTCAGGTTGATATGTATAAGTGCACACGAACGAAAAATGTAGTGTGTATACGTTGGTCTCGCGCGTGAGACTGACTATGAGAGTAAGGGACAAGAGAGTGCATTAGAGTTTATGCATAAACTCGTATACTATAGTATCTCCTACATACATGGCTATTGCCCGTTGACACTGGCCGTCGTGATTAAAATTACGATCTGGAGATTATTGTAATAAAGTTAAAGAGTTTGTTTATTTAATCGCGCTAATCTCTGAAACTATCAGAAATATTACAAGAATGTTTTGCATTTGATATAGGCTATACGCTAAAACAACGCGCTTTGATCCTTGACCGCAGCAAAAATAAAATAAATAATTAATCAAACGCCATCTGACGTCACAAAATTGAACTATATAAAATATAGTAGCACCTTTTTTAAAACATTGCGGATGAAACCGCTGAGCTGGACGGTTACTTATTTGGTATGAATCGTAATTGCAATAATTTAGTTATCTGGCCGGAATAATGTATGCAAATACATTTAACAGAAAGCGCAGGCGTCACCCAAGATATTAAGAATATTAATTAAATTCTTAGTCCTGAGCAATTGTCATGGCTGAATTGACAAAGCAACTTGGACGTTTTCTAGAAGATCCAGGTTCAAATTCTGCTCGAGGCTGTTTGTGTCGCACTTTGTGTTTATTTATATTGTTAAGCATATCAAAGGTTAAAAAAAATCACATTTAAAAATCGTTATAAAAAAGCACTATGATGTCGAATCATCGCATTTAACTACCACATTGAATTAAGTGTACAAGATTATGTCAACCATCCAAACAATATGACATCATTTGAATAATACATTTAGCTATTTTGATATTTGAGAATCAAGTTATATAAGTAGACACAGTAATGGGTACAGGTATGTCGCGCAAGATAAGTGTCGTCATTGATCTATTTTATACGCTTGAGATTGCTTCCGATTCAGCTTCATCCAGAATCAATAGAAAAGTGTTGCAATTTCAACCAGACAGTTGTGCAACTGTCTCATTTGAATAGTTGGTCATAAATTTAGTATTGTTAGGTCTCGAAGTTGTTGTGCGTCCAGGTATGCAGTTTGGTAGATATACCTTTGTTTTAAAATTGCTTCTCTTTGTGAATTGTCTACAGAATATTGTTTTTGTTTTCGTTTTTCCGCATAATGTATATGATATTATAACTAGTTCTACTCTTGTAACATTTTACTTGTTTGTTTCTTCTCTAGCACTTCAACTGCTCCAGTAATTTTGATATTTATCGATACCCTAGTCATCTTTTGTACATACTATTTCATATCAGGGTTGGCAATATGCTTATTATAGTTGCTTCCTATAGCGGCAGTTACCGCAAACCATCAGGTTGCCTCTGCCGTGGCTCATCTGCCATCATAAGCAATAACAAAAGGAACAGTGTGATCGTTCGATTAGCGAAACTATAAAATTTGATATTTTATGATAATTACTAAATAATGATTAAGTATCGTGAGAATGACCCCGAAATTAATGAATAAAAGAGCGACGTTATTACTTCGAAACCACTCGTGTTCTTGCACAACGATAAAAACACTGAATATGTTTTTAGACTGCGGGTACAAGGGCAGCAATCTCAACTTGATTGTGATGTTAATTCGTAACAAAATCAATTTAAAACCATAGAACGCAATGGTAAGCATATCCACTATATCCCGCCACTTCGTCTGCGTGTAAAAAATCGTCCCCTCTCCATTTTTGGTATGTAACCTTCAATGTAGAGACACACACATCTCCCATACTTATACATTGATTTATAGGTATTAAGATTTATCATCTTGATTTGAACAAATTTTTAGCTTCTCCATCACATTACAATATATACATTCGCCTTCATTTTGTAATAAAAATATAATTCATTATGAATTTATATTTTTTTCTATAAAAATACTACAGAAAATAAATAAAAAATCTCTACCTCGCTAGCAACAGTGAAACGGCATGACTCTAAGTTTAAATTATTATCAATAAAATAAACAAAATAAACTAATGCTATTAATAAAACTAGATATTTATTTGTAAATGATAATAAGAAAATCGTTCCATTTATTCATAAAGCTCGTGTATTAGGGATTCTTTTTATTGCTGACGGTGGCAGACCAGTAAACGGTATGATCCTGATGGTAAGGTTAAAAGTAGGTAAGTAACCGCCGCTCATGTACTTTGGCAACACCAGGGACACAGCCAAGCCATCGCTTACCGTGAATAAAGTGCTCTTATGAAACCACAAGGACATGTCATAGCGCTGGAGAAACACCGTAGCAGGAAGGTCATTCCAGAGCTTACATGTAAGTGGTAGAAAGGAACGCTGAAAACGAACCGTTTAGACAAGATCGACTTCAGGTGATATGGGTGAAATCTAATTTGACGTCTCGTGGTCCGATGGTACAACAGCAAGTTTGGTATGACCTCAAACAGTTCCTCAAAGCAATTCCCTTTGAAGAGTCAATAGATC
This sequence comes from Leucoma salicis, assembly GCA_948253155.1. Classification (NCBI taxonomy): domain Eukaryota; kingdom Metazoa; phylum Arthropoda; class Insecta; order Lepidoptera; family Erebidae; genus Leucoma; species Leucoma salicis. The sequence goes on from OX411811.1 coordinate 19,661,453, forward strand.
ACACAGAGAGACCCGCAGTCTCTCTGCCGTTCTAATGACTCCAGTCCATTCGTTAGATTGGTATCATTGACAATTCAAACAGCATGCCTGCGCAGCATGTCAAGTGGGTCTAGCTGGTATTTTGGTGGTAGAGATGTACTTAAGCAGTTCCACTTGAGGTTGGCTTAGACTCTATTCAAAACGCCCAGTATTTTGGTCGGCAATATGGCTTCTTCCTTCAAATAACATCTAAATTGGATTTTGCTTTGGTGCTGAGGATCTCGTTGCTCTCAGAGACCGAAAGAGTTATCTCTTGGAACTAAGGCGTCAGACATATCGTGAGATGGTGAGTAGTAGGGGTGCTCCAGTATCCATAGTCGAGTTGAAGACAAAGAGTTGTCTTAAAAGATCGGCTTATTCCTTGCCACTGTGAGCCAAATTACCATCTAGTTCCAGCCTAGACTAGCAGAAGTTACCCTGTCTTGGTGAGTGTCCAGAAAGCACGGCTCCCATAGCCCCCAAGTTACCCGCCAAACTTGGCAACGCATTCTGTCTTGGCTTTGGCAATGGCCCTCTTGTTGAACCTGACCCCAACCAGGCCAGCTATGTGGACTGCTTCTTTGGTGAAGTCGTCCTACAGACATTGTTCGACCATGGACGGGTGCGACCATCTACCGGCATTTTTATGCTGTTGTATTGAATATGAAAAAATCTTTGATTTTTATGGCTTTTATATATAAAAATCTTTGATTTTTATGGCTTTTATCATCAAAACCTACCTACTCATACGCATATGGGTTACAAGCCCATATTTTGCCTGTATAATGCGCCCCAAAGTTACGAATGTGCGTTGAGCTTGAGCGTTGTTTATAGAGCACTAGAGCGGGTCAGACCCGTGACTTTGTCTGTGTTGCTTATTATAATAATAGAAAACACACATCACTGAATACTTAGTGCTTATAAAAATGTAATATGCAGGTGTCTACGCAAAAGACTTTGCAAACTTAACTTATGTGATGCGCCCCGGCATATCTTTATGGTTTTATTTATATGGATCATATATTATTAATGTTTTTTAAAGCGGGAATACATGTATCTAACTAAATAAATCCGCGATGTGCAATCTCCACCAGTTTTGATGAACCACTGGCCAGTCCTAGCGAATGAAACTGAACATCAGCATTCCTACTTATAACGTTCTCCACTAGAATTAATAAAAAACAAGATTTTTATTAAACCAGTATATAAAATACTACAATATATTTTAAGTATTAAATGCCAATTAAATTATGAATCATAAATACATGAATGTCTATTTATAGACAGATTTAAATAGCAACCTCGTTTCTTATCGAAATTTGAATTCGGTAATTATCTTTTATTATGCCAATCATTATAGCGCATTGTGCAACACATATACTTCCAACAAAGGTGAAGTGGGCATGTTAAGCTACGCGTCCATTTATCCGCGCCGTACGCAACGCAGGCACGCATTTTTGTTCGCTTTGTATGAATTTGTTTAGCACTGCGTTCACTCTTCCGCAAGCACGCGCCGCAGTGTAACGATGCGCCTTAAAGCTGACCGTTACATAACTAATTAAAACTATTTTTTCTAATTAAATAAAAATAACATAACTTATAAGTTAATGTACACTATAAACTAACTTAAATAATTCTATATACATATAAATATACAAACATAAGAAATCAACAAACATACATACAAAATATTAAATTGGCTACAACTTTATATAGTGAATTCACGACGCACGCCGCGGTTGACGTAGGGGGGCATCCTGTTATGCGGCAAGCGGGCGGGCGATGCATTTGAAAGGCACCACAGTAGAGATGCGCAAACTAAATCACCAATGAGATCAGGGATTTATAAATCTTTTTCTTCGAAAGATTTAAATCACTCTTTTAAATCTTCAACTCTTTTAAGTCTTTGGTTACGAATGACGTTATTCATTCAGTTGATCATAAGTGATGCAAATATCTATTGATTCATGTAGTTATTCTCTCATTCCCTCAAGTCGCAACTGGTTTTGAGCTTTTTACTAAAACGACAGAGTCTAAGTTTCTGTGTACCTATCGTCATTGTATTTCAAGAGTCCGTTTGTGCGTGCCTACAACTTATGTTATCTCTTTTCAATTCACAATATCCTATATCTATTGTCTCATTCTAAATCTACATCCATCATTCTATCCATTCCATCTATTCAATCCTAACGTAGTGAGCTAGTGAGTTAAAGATGTATTTTCGAAACCAAAGATTTAAAGATTGATTACGCATTTTGAAAGATTATACATCTTTTGTATCAATCACTCCTGAGTTACACATCTCTACACCACAGCCATTCCACTGGACGTTGCTTTTGAGTGCATACGTTATTGAGATCTACTCATACGTAACATATTATTTCGTTGGAGCACATACTGTGGTACACTCGTACTTGATAATCGTTACTAGATGATAGTTTTATCTAATAATATTGAATCATATAGTAAATAAATTCACGAGTGCTTGTTTTTCCCATACTGGGTAAAGCTTTGGTCTGGTGATCATGACGCACAACGCTGCGGTATGCGCCGCAACGCAGCGTCACGACACAGCATTTAGCGTCCCTGCGGAGAGGTGGTCAGTTGATTTTGCCGCAGCTACCAAGGTAGACGTGAACATGAACAATTTTTCTGTAATTTGTGCTTTGCTTGAAGAGGAGGAAGAAGAAGAATTGTTACTGCTTCTGAATAGACAAAGAAAATCTCCGAGGAACATGTTTTTACAACGAAGGAGTGAAGGTTGTTACGAAACCTTAATAAAAAGGCATTTAATTGATTGTGAAGAAAAATTCATGGGTTACTTTCGGGTTTCAAGGGAGATCTATTACAAGATTTTAATGGCCATAAAAGATGATATTAGTGACACACAGCCTAGAACCAGAAAACGGAATTTTGCTATTACGGCACAAGAAAAACTATTCCTAACGTTAAGGTAAGTTAAATGAATTTATTTCGGTAATTAAATAAAACAATCCATAATCATATTATTGTTATTAATCGAATACAGTAACTCGGTATAACATCAAAGTATGTTGAATGATTGCTGTGGGGATGGTGTCTCTCGTTGCGAGTTGTATGAGTGGATTGGATGCTGTGGTGTGTTGAATGATTTCTGTGGGGATGGTGTCTCTCGTTGAGAGTTGTATGCGTGGATTGGTTGCTGTAGTGTGTTGAATGATTGCTGTGGTGATGGTGTCTCTCGTTGCGAGTTGTATGCGTGGATTGGTTGCTGTAGTGTGTTGAATGATTGCTGTGGGGATGGTCTCTCTCGTTGCGAGTTGTATGCGTGGATTGGTTGCTGTAGTGTGTTGAATGATTGCTGTGGGGATGGTGTCTCTCGTTGCGCCAAGACCAATAATTCCATTTCAGTAACGATGTTACAAACTTGTGCTCTGATTTGAGCTATTTTGTCCGGAGAAAATTGACAAACTACGTCCGCCATACTCCTAAAGAATATGTGTACTGGAGTATTGCCTTTTTCTGTAATTTGTCTCAACATGTTTGTTCTTTCTTCTCTATTCTTTCTAAACTCTTCGACAAGGCTGTCTCTTTTTTTCTTTTTCACTTGTGATGTACCTTGAGTTTTGTTTAGTGTTATTGAATGTCTTTCTTGCGATGGTTGTTGTGAAATAGATTCACATGGTGAATACGGCGTTGAACTCGGCGTTGAAGAAGTTGGTCCTGAACATATCTCTACTGGCAAAATGTTTTCTTCATCAACCTCAAGAACATTTCCGAGATTTAAATTAGAAATAGACTCCCTTTCTTCAAAGCTGTCATTTATGAATTTAAGTCTTTCGTTGTCATACTTTGAAACGGAAGAAGCACTTCCGGCTTTCTTCTTATTCTGATTTTTTCTATAATTGTAGCATAAATATGTAGTGATTTTAAACGAGATAATCCGAATAAATAAAGTATTTTTCTTAATGGATAAATAAGATTTAGTTAGATGGATTCATAATTGATAATTCACTGTTCTGTTTACCTACACGGACTACTGAACTGAAACGGACTACCTTTGCACCGATGTTTGACCCATTAATTAAGTACCTACTTTTTTTTTACAGGTATTTGGCGACTGGAGAAAGCTATAGATCTTTAAGTTTTCAATTTCGAATTAGCCATAATTGGATATGCAGAATTGTGCCTAAAATCTTACAAAGTATATGCTTGAGACTTTTAAACGTTGCACTTCCTGAACCCACCAAGGAAGATTTTAAAAGAATAGCCGAAGAATATTGGTTTTTATGAAATTTTCCTAATTGTATCGGGGCAATAGATGGTAAGCACATACGCATCGTGTGCCCAAGTAACAGCGGGTCCTTATTTTTTAATTATAAGCAGTTTTTTTCTATTGTTTTACTTGCCGTGGTCGATGCGAATCGAAAATTTATAACAATAGATGTTGGTTCTTATGGCAAAGATGGTGACGCAGGCATATTTATGAAATCTGATTTATTTAAGAAAATTCAAAATGGGCAGCTAAAGATTCCCCCGCCAACAAAGTTGCCGGAAGCTGACATAGAAATGCCTTATGTTTTCGTAGGTGATGATGCATTTAGTCTCACCAACTATATGATGAAACCATACTCAAAAAATCATGCGTCTCAAGATAGGTCAAAACGAATTTTCAACTACCGCCTTAGTACAACAAGAAGAACATCTGAAAATGCTCTTGGCATATTATGTCAACGATTTCGAATATTTTTTTCACCTATTGCAGTAAACCCTCGTGTCGTAGACAAGTTGGTTATGTCAGCTTGTATCATCCATAATATGATGAGTTCTTTGATCATACACGATTCAGACAGAAATAATAATTTTCAGAAGGCATTTCAAGAGAAATGCCTTCTAAAAATGTAATTCCTATGGCGCGTATACCGGGAAGAAGTTATAATATAAATGGTTCGGTGACACGTGACTTATTCAAGCAGTATTTCAACAGTGATCATGGTAGTGTACCTTGGCAAGACAGTGAAGTAGATAGGATAAGTTAAGTGAGTAATTCAAAACTTATTGCTTATTTTCTATAACACTAAATAAACACGACCAAGTTAAATTAAAATTAAATTAAATTGTTCATCAAAATTCCAACCTCAGAATCATCAAAATGTTTCATGTGTCACTAGTAATGTTTGCCATTTTTTATGTAAACTTAGGTACCCACCGCTGTCGAATAAACAATTAGAAATATACAAAATACTCACGTGTTTTATTCAACTTCTCCCTCCAGCAATTTTCTTTAACTATCAAACTTTTATGTTTTTGTCTTTATTTTTATATAAAGAAGAATAGTTGCGAACTAATTCTATTAAATTGTCGTTATAAAAGTTGTTATTTATGCTTCTGGCTTCAATAAATAGCCGCTATGCTTACTATATTATAATAAATTATCCTAGATGCCTTGTATAATGCCTGGACCACCACCATACTCCAGAATAGCGATAGCCTATCTCCCTCGTGCTCCTACGTTGGTGGCAGTCCAGGTTTTTGCAAGCAGCCAAATATTGACCAGTCCATAAAATGGGCATTACAGGAACTCCCTTGGGGCTACCGAAGATCTTCTATATCTCGGTTCCTAGATTGCCAAATCTAACAAAATTTTATATTATGAAATGTTTCGATGTAAACTTCCAAATGGTAATACAACGACAACTTTCATTTTGTTACGACCTAGGCCCAAAAATCTATGGAAGCGTTTCCATCTCCATTGAAATTTTAAAAAGTGGCTCATGAGTTTCTTGCCAGGCTCTTCTATGGAATCCGTCCACTTGTGGCGTTTGTAATCGTGATATTGCGGATACACTTGCCGCAAGCTCTCGTGTTAGTTATTAGTAACTTTGACGATTTTAAGTGTATTCATATCGCTAGTATCTATATAGTGTTTAAGTGTTGATTATTGAATTCACATCGCTAGTATCATAAGTTAATAATGGACATGACACTAGTGGAGAATTCCCCGGAAGATTAGATGTTCTTCAATCGATCGTTTTCGTTATTTCATACGTACTTGCGATATTCATTCTACTGTTACGAGACTTATAAGCATGAACGAAAATAGCCAAAGAAGATTGTAATATAATATGCAGAGGAAAAACAGTCACACCTAACAGCCTACTACCCCTAAAATCTGTCTGTTAATCTGAAATATTTTTATGAATTTTGTATAGATATTACATAATATATTTGTATTTTATATCCTTCTTATATATTTGTATTTAATATCCTTTAATCACTATAATTATAAGAACAATATCTAATTATTTGTTTAAGTCTACATTGTGATTGAATTTGTATGAGACACGGCAATTTGTCAGGTTTTACCACAAAACACGGCAACCAATTTTTAATTAATGGCAACCTCATCAGCAAAACTATGACATCAGCAAAATGCGGATGCAATGGACGCACCCTTTCGACAAATGCGTTCAATGCGATGCGTACGGTGCGTGCGTGCGGACTAATGGACGTCCACCGTAATGGTTGTCCTAAACATACCAATAAAAACTTGGTCATTGAAAAAGTAAATTTGGAATAACTCGCAGTTAGAAAAATCGGAGCAAGGACTTTATTAAGAAACTAAAGATTTGCAACTATTGCCAGCATTTTGAAAACTGGAGGAATTATTTTACCCATACGATACACAATCATATCAAAATGTAATAGTATTTATTATTTTACTTACAGTTTAATATACTACTAGTTACAATTCCAAAACACCGATGCTATTGCTAATATATTATTTAACATAAATGATAGAGTCCCTATCGTATAATGACTTTAAAAAAGACTTTTATCACGAAAACCAGTAAAAAGAAAAGGTTAACTTGAAGATATGTAAATTTTATGGCTTATATTTATGATCTACTATAGTTTATCATTGCATTAGCAAAAAGAATTTCTGAAATATGTCTTGAGTGACGATTAATATACAGCCAAAATGATTAAGGCTACAATATTGAAACAGGACTGTACATTTATTTTACAACGTAAGAGAAAAAAGACTTTTGGAAATTCTAAGTATAATTTTGAGATATAACGACGCATTTCAACTTTTTTTGTATACTTATGTTGTGGGAGAAATGGGTGGTAAAAAATTTGATGGGGTGGGGCGATATCCGCTTGGTATAATTGAAGATTAATGAATATAGCTGCCCGTCCCAGCTCGCAAAGAGGCGCGCCGCGCGCGCAATCGCAAAAAATTTTGGCGCTAAAAAAATATTTCCTACTCCTTTACTTTCAATGCTATCTACTCTTGAATTTTTGGCCGATACAGTCTGTTCATTCTATAATCTGTGTATGATTTTTGCCTACGCCTATATATACTGTATCAACGAGAAATAATTCCTAAACGTAAACGTCAACCAGTTGCGAGAATGGACTCGAACCGTGCGGTTATAACGTCAGTGTTATTATAATAATTAGTTGATAGTGTTTTTAAGTGTTTTAGGGCATAAAATAGTTATTATACTTGACAATAAACATGGATTTTTCAACAATGGGCAAGTAGTTTTTTTTTTTATTTTTTTTTTCATACAAAGTGTCCACCCGTTACGGCGCGTGGCCTCGCGTGGCCTTGGGCACTGTATCGCTTGGCACGCGTAAGACTCCCGGGAGTCTAACGCGATTCAATCGGCATGAAAAAATAGTTATTGTGACATTTGTTTCCGTGTGGTGACTGACTAAGAATACAAGTGTCACCACCCCATTCTTTCCCACGGGTGTCGTATGAGGTGACTAAGGGAAGTAAGCAATTATCATCCATTGCATGACTGGTGGTAGGGCTGGGTGCCAAGTGGGAGTACTCACTTGGTATCGGGCCCGAGCGCGTTGGTACCCACCATCTCCCGTGTGACCGGCCATGAAGCACATCGTTGCGTTTTGGCTGTAGCAGGAGATAGCCCTTTATTCTTTCATTTCATATCAGTGAAATGAAATTGTGAGCAGCAGCTTGACAATACTCACAGTATAGTTGAGTCCTTGAGCCGCGGTTACCATTTACCATCAGGTAGTCCATGGCTCGTCTGCCACTATATGCAATAAAAAAAACAATAACTGTTATAGTTAGACGTATTATATCTCGGACTTTTTTGTAGATAATGATGTCGTCTATAAAATTGTACATTACTTTGGTCTATTGTCAATAATTTACGCGATATAATGTATTTTTTTTGTATTTTTTTCACACATTAGGATTCTAATTGTGAGAGAATTTTTCAAATCAGTCCAGTAGTTTCGGAGCCTATTCAATGCAAACAAACAATCAAATCTTTCCTTTTTAGGGTTCCGTACCCGAAAGGTCAAAAGGGGACCCTATTACTAAGACTTCGCTGTCTGTCTGTCCATCCGTCTGTCTCCAGGCTGTATCTCAAGAACGGCGATAGCTAGATAGTTGAAATTTTCACAAATGATATATTTCTGTTGCCGCTATAACAACAAATACTAAAAACAAAAAAATAATAATATTTAAGGGGGGCTCCCATACAACGTCTTGTCTGTCCGTCCGTCTGTCTCCAGGCTGTATCTCAAGAACGGCGATAGCTAGACAGTTGAAATTTTCACAAATGATATATTTCTGTTGCCGCTATAACAACAAATACTAAAAACAAAAAAAAAATATTTAAGGGGGCTCCCACACAACGTCTTGTCTGTCTGTCCGTCTGTCACCAGGCTGTATCTCAAGAACGCCGATAGCTAGACAGTTGAAATTTTCACAAATAATGTATTTCTGTTGCCGCTATAACAACAAATACTAAAAACAAAAAAATAATAATATTTAAGGTAGGCTCCCATACAACGCCTTGTCTGTCCGTCCATCTGTAACCAAGTTGTATCTCAAGAACGCCGATAGCTAGATAGCTGAAATTTTCACAAATGATGTATTTCTGTTGCCGCTATAACAACAAATACTAAAAACAAAAAAAAACAATATATAATGGGGGGAGCCCCCATTAAATACACATACAACAAACGTGATTTTTTTGCCCTTTTTTTCTCGCTATTGATAACGGCAACAGGTAGAAGTTACAATAGTGTAATGTTGTTTACCTAGTCAATGGTACGGAACCCTTCGTGCGCGAGTCCGACTCGCACTTGGCTGATTTTTATAATATTAGTATAGAAAACAAATAAAATAATTACGTGTACACACATAATTATTAGACCACTTATTTTCCCTCCCAATATTTATATTGTATAGGAGCATAGTTTGTTTAGGAGCGTCAGTTTTTTAATAAAAACTTTAAATAATAGGGGTTAAAGTATGAAATTGCCGTTTTATTGTAATAGGTACTTCGAATTGACATAAAACCTTCATGATTTGGTACTTCGAATTGACACAGAACCTTCATGATTTGAGATTTTTGAGTGACACTTTTTTCAAATGAGCCTATGAGGTTATTATACCTATGAGGTTCTTCTTTTCAAAAATGTGCAACATTCGATTTTCCACTTTCAGTTTTACTCTCACTCACTTTTTTATTCAGCTTACACAAGAAAGATGGATACTTCGAAAATTCGAGTGATTTTTGAATACGAGTTCCGACGCGGAACTAACGCTGCAGAGACAGCTCGCAATATAGAGAGGAGACTGCTAATGAACGCACCGTGCGATTTTGCTTTAAACGCTTTCGTGATGGAAATTTTGATTTGAAGAACGAACCACGTGGAAGACCGCCCCACACATGTGAATAACAATGAATTGAAAGAGATGGTGGAAGCCGATCCGAGCCAAACTACCCAGGAATTAGCAGCATGGTTTAACGTTACCTTACCAACAATATTGTTTCATTTGCATCAAATCAATAAAACTGATCTGCAGAAAAAAACGCGTGTTGAAACTTGTGTTGCCTTGTTGAATCGATACGGAAATGAACGAATATTGGATCGAATTGTGACATGTGATGAAAAGTGGATTCTTTACAATAACCGTAAGATCACTAGAGTTCTATCGCAATGGCATAAATGACCTTCCTATTAAATGGCAGCAATGTATAGATAATAATGGTAGATACTTTGATTAAATAAATATATTAAATAAAAAAAAAACTAATTTCAGTTTTTCAGTATAAATCGGCAATTTCATACTCTAACCCCTAATACAAATAGTAGGTATTATTTAGTTAAGTATGTACGGTGTTATTCTATAAATCTTTTTTTGTCTTAAGGACGTGTGCATAACTGCTGACACCAGCTAGTTTAATATACAGAATATACAAAATGTTGTACATGACATTTATGCTAGCTGTTTCATCACCTTTTATATAAAAGATATCGGATTAGGTTATAAGCGGTTAGCGTTGAGTTTTATAAATCTTCAGTTTTAATTATATGACGTCATTATATTTTATTCTTTAATCCCCTTACTAATAAACATTGTTTAAGCTCAGAATAGTTATTCAGTGTTTGGTTCCGTTCTTTCAACGTCAAACTGTCATATTAGTGACAAAGACAAAACACTGAATAAATAAATAAATAAATATTCACGGATATTTCACACAACGTCCTCTGGTCCCAAACTAAGCTTAACGCTTGTGCTATGGGTACTAGATTGCGAGTATAATACATATATTACTTTTTTTTCTTTTGTAAATACATACATATAATAGATAGAAAACACCCAGACGCAGTACAAATATCTGTGTTCATCACACATATAATTGTCCTGACTGGGAATCGAACCCACGACCTCGTGCACGGAAGTCGGTTACACTACCGACTACGCCACGAGGCCCGTCAAAATAACTGTTCTTATTCTGAGGAATAACTATTCAGAGGTTATAAAACATTTATTAGTAAGGCAGTGAGTGTCTTGGCGTTATTTTAGCCTATATTTTATTATTTAGATATTTTTATATATATTTTTAGCATTTGACATGCTTAGCAACATACATTAAACACAAAGTGAAAAAAGTGAAATCGAAAATAACAGTCACGAGCAGGATTCGAACCTGCATCTCCTGGATACCGTCCAGATGCTTTGCCAATTCAGCCATCGTCACCCTTGCTCCTGACTGCTCACTTCACTTTGTGTTTAATGTATGTTGCTAAGCATGTCAAATGCTAAAAATATATATCAAAATATCTAAATATTTATAGGGTTTGCGTCATTATTAGGTAAAATCTTAATTGTAAAATTAAGTTTACCTGGTCGGTATAATGTATGAAAATACTTCCGACAGATGGTGCAGGCGTCACCCAAAGACGTTAGGTATGAATGTGTTATGGAAATTAGCAGTCAGGAGCAAGGGTGACGATGGCTGAATTGGCAAAGCATCTGGACGGTATCCAGGAGATGCAGGTTCGAATCCTGCTCGTGACTGTTATTTTCGATTTCACATTTTTCACTTTGTGTTTAATGTATATTTTATTACGTTACATGGCTTTTATTAAATTTTGATTTTTATTTTTGCTCAATATTTAGGGGTTTAGCGTTATTTTAAATAGCCTTTCTCGATAATTGCTGTATGAAAAGCGAACTTGTTTTACAAATCCAACTAGTAGTTATAGAGTTTAGTACGTTTAAACAAACAAACTCTTCAGCTTTATTATAATTTAGTTTATACACACAATTAGTAATATTGCTTGATTAGGTAGGTATTATTAAATATCTATTTTGGAATGAACAAACTTAGTCTACGAGATTGTTGTAAGAAGATGTATCGCTACATATTAACATTTTTTTAAGTCAATACCGCCCACTATTAAGTAATTCGTATGTCGACTTAGTGGTTAAGTTATTGCTATATGCAGACGATGCAGTCCTATTAGCACAGTCAGCGACTGACCTGCAAACCCTAGTCGATGTAATGACAGAAGATTGTAAGAAGAGGAGCCTACATGTGAATGTGAACAAAACCAAAATAATGGTTTTTGAAAGACAAGCAGGAGTCTCCGAAACCAGCGAAAGTATATGAAGAGAATTATGAATGTTGGGGAAGCGAGAGATGTATGCAAAAATAGAGCCTATTGATACTCCGTCCTCTCTGCCTACTCAACCCTCTATTTGCCGGAAAAATTAAATTTCTAAAAAGCATATTTTAATTTATCGAAAGCTACGAGTAATCATTCTTTTACAATCCTTTTTCTCTCTCACTATAGGACTTGGGTCTCCTTTAAAAGTACGAGGAATTAGGTCATAGTGGCACTGGCCCAGTGCGGGTTGGTAGACTTCATAAGCCGTTGAGAAAAAGTCCCAGGTATGCAAGTTTCCTCATGATGTTTTCCTTTGCCGAGTAGTGATCAATTGTACACAAATAAATTATTTCGAAAAATCCCAAAACGTCATTGGGCTGGGGATCGAACTAGATACCATTCTTTGCAGTCCTTGGTTTTATTGTTAGTCTGTTGCTGCTATCGCAGTAAACATAACATTATTTAAATAAAAGATATAAATCAATATTTAAGCGATATCTTCCTAGTACTAAAATCAGTGGCGTATAATTTAACATACTTTCGTCATTTCCTGTCGTTTCCAAGTTAAGATTTACATGTATCAAGACAACCTTGAGCCAAGTTTTGTTTGGCTGCAGTTTACTTATATCAACATTACTAAATACTAGTACCTCAACATATTGACATTTGCATGTAATTATTTCTAAGAACTGTCTATAAGTTCCCACTATATATCCTTAACTTTATTAATCTATCTATATACTATTATAAAGTTGTAACAGAGCTGTCTGTACATTTATAATATTTGAGAAAAAATGACTGTATTAGGCTATATAGACGTATCTGAACACAAAACAATATTTTTTAGATTTTTTGTCTGTTTGTTTGTTCGCGCATCACGCAAAAACTACTGAACGGATTTTGATGCAAATTTTTCGATTTGATAGATCACGATTACACTTAACAACTGGTATACATTTTATCCCGCTACTATATTGGGAAACTGAGATACAACCTGAAAACTAGCTTTTGGTTGCGGCTAGTATTAGGTATAAGTGTGAGTTTTGCTTTCGCGCTATAACTACTGAACCAATCGTTATGAAATTATAGTATAGTATATAATTATGCTGCTCAGAAAAGGACATAGCCTCCTCTTTATCTCGGATAAATTGATAGTCCCTGTTAGATAACTATGTTTGTATAGAGATAATAATCACGCGTGCGAAAGGGCGGGCAAAATCTAGTACCTATTATGATCATATTATAGCATCACGCCTATATTCCCCGAAGGGGTAGGCAGAGGTGTATTACACACCCACGATCACACGTAATAAAATTATGTAATACATCCGGCCCTCAAACTTTAAACTTGAAACAGGTATGTTAAGGTATAAAAGGATTATAAATAATAACAGAGTGCGAGACATAATTGTTCAGATGACGTATTCCTTAAAACTTTATTTTAACATTAATAATAGTAATCATATAGGTACGGAGCTATCTTATACGAGTAATATTTTTACTTTTATTTACCACCTGAAGCTTCTCTCTAAAATTCCTTCCTTCCACTTCTACGACTCCTACGGGTAGATACGAGGTGGAATTATTTTAACGCCGGCGTCGCAATCACAACGCTAAAATTGTAATTTGTTGATACATCCTACATATATAATTATGTATGTATGTAAGTTTGTACAATGTACTATTTTACTGTAATTATTTTTATCAGTTTGTAGAATCCATAAATATACACTAACCACAATCGTTAACGTTCAGGGTCAACAATGTACTCATGTGATCACACAATGAACTTGTACCACTACAATATTATGTGTATTTATATGGAACAATATAAATAAAATACAAAACTATGTGTTTGTACTTAATCTAATATTAATTCCAGGGATATATTAATAACCAATCAGAATCTAATCTGAGGCATTGATGTATGTTACACATTTTTTTATGGAAGGAAAAATGTACTTAACGGCTCACCCCGTCGTTAAGGGCAACAAATAGGGTAGTATAAGGCCCTCACCCACTAAATATTCCGCCGTGTACTGTCAAGTGTCACCCCCAACAGAATTTCCCCTCTTTCTCGACCGCGGCTCTCAAGCGCAACATCGCGCCTACCGTCGAAGCAACAACTCGTAAACCGAACTAGGCTTCTGAATAGTCGGGTCCAACTTCGTTTAGCTGTTGCACGAAGCGAGCAGTAAGAATTCTCTCCAGCTGCCTCATCCAGCAGCACGATGGGCCTGAAGACCGAATCCAGTCCATTACAATAGTAATGTCTAATAAGACTGTTGGGTTTAGTTTCTCCTCAAAATGTCAGAGATTTAGGTCACAGTGCTAGCTCGACAGGTTAGTAGACTTCAAAAGCCACTGGGTAAATCTCTCAGGCGTGAGGTTATCCTTTACAGGCAGCAAAAAAACTCGACAGTAGAGCATCGGCAGTCCTCAATTTTGCACACTTCGTACCAGTTTTTCATCTCAAATTAACACAACTTAAAAAAAAAAGTATAGCAGTCTAAGGAATGCCGACAGAAGTGAAAACTTAAAACTATAAACAAACATTTGTTATTTTTAGAAATCCAAAATTAATTGTTCGATCTTAAATTAAAACTTGTAAATCAAAATTATTCATTCAGGCATTAAAAAAAAATGATAATGACAAAGTACTCCTTAAGACGAATTAAACGAATATAAACTTGATGGGTTCTGGTCAATTCATTACATAGTTCCTGTGGCCTCCTTCCAGCTCCATATCAGACCCTGGATACCATCTAGAGACCAAAGTACTCGTCAAGATGAATCATACGAGCCTAAAATCGATGGTGTTATGTAATTTTATAACGGAGTTCCTATGGCCACCTTCTAGCTCCATCATCAGACCCTGGATACCATCTAAAGATAAAGTACTCATCAAGACGAATCAAACGATTCCAAACTCGATGGGGTTGCGTCATTTCATTACAAAGTTACTGTGGCCACCTTCCTGCTCCATCATCAGACCCTGGATATCATCTAGGACTGGAGTACTAGTCAAGACATTTTAAACGAGCCCTAACTCGTTGGAGTTGCGCCATTTAATTACAGTTTCGCATGGCCACCTTCCAGCTCCATCATCAGACCCTGGATACCATCTAAAGGTAAAGTACTCGTCAAGACGAATCAAACGATTCCAAACTCGATGGGGTTGCGTCATTTCATTACAAAGTTACTGTGGCCACCTTCCTGCTCCATCATCAGACCCTGGATATTATCTAGGACTGGAGCACTAGTCAAGACATTTCAAACGAGCCCTAACTCGATGGAGTTGCGCCATTTAATTACAGTTTCGCATGGCCACCTTCCAGCGCCATCATCTGACCCTGAACACCATCTAAAGACAAAGTACTCATCAAGACGAGTCAAACGAGTCCAAACTCGATGGGGTTGCGTCGTTTCATTATAAGAGTTACTGTGGCCACCTTCCAGCTTCATCCTCAGACCCTGGATACCATCTAGAGACAAAGTACTCGTCAAGAAGAATCATACAAGCCCAAACTCGATGGGGTTGCGCAGTTTCATCATAGAGTTCCTAGGTCCACCTTCCAGCTCCACCATCAGATCAGTTCTATGTCATCATAATATTGCATTGTCACGCGATATACATATGGGTGTAAAATTTCAGCTCAATCGGAAACCGGGAAGTGTGTCAAATGTAATTTACTATGCACACATTATAGCTGCGTCTCGTAACGTTGTCGCGAGTCCAGAGATTTTATCATCTAAAAAGATGCGTACCGCGCTAAAAGAAGTTCTCACTTCAAAAATAATTGAGAAGAGTACGTATAGAAATGGCCTTCATATCCCTTGTCGTATTTTAATTGTGTCTATAATTCAAAAGACGTTAATCTTCTTTAAACTTCAGGTTATATCATCAGCACAAAAATATCCCACAAATTACCAATCGCCATGGCTGGCAGCGTTCCCTGAAGAAGGAAGGTCATATTATGATAGATCATTGGAAGCAAGTCCATCATTTGCTGCGAATTATAGAAGGAATTTACTGGGGGTTCCACAGGAAGTAATCACTAATACACCTCGAACGCAAGAATCTACACAGCGTATACAAGATATATCTTCAAGAAACTCTTCAGAACATAAAAGAACGTCAGGTATGTCCTTTATATACCCTTTAACTATACTCTCCATACCTATATATATTATGAACCTTATATTTCAATGCCTTTTGTAATAGAACGAGTAACAATCCACGTTCAATGTGGTGACTTTCGCCCCTGTACCCTGCAATGTTAAAAATACACCCATTACCGCTATGTAACTGAATGTGTGACTGGCCATGAAGCACATCGTTGCGTTTTGGCTGTAGTAGGAGATAGCCATTTATTCTTTCATTTCATATCGGTGAAATGAAATGGTGAGCAGCGGCTTGACAATACTCTCGGTATAGTTGAGTCCATAAGTGACGGTTACCATTTACCATCAGATGGCCCTTGGCTCGTCTGCTATTGTACACTTGCCGCAGAAGCTTTTGACATTAATTTTAATAGTCGCTATACCTACATTAGTAAATTCATGTTTTTGCATAGCTACAGAAATCACGAGCTAGAAATCCTACATACAACATCACTCGAATATTTTATTATTCACATTTCATTCCAATATGCAATAATGGTTAACTACACTGCACAAAAGTATCTCATAAGGCTCAGTTTTAACATAGTAATTATAATTATTCTTCACATTTAATTAATACATAATCATGAACTGCGTTTGCCACTGGACGGCACCTCTTAACTATAAAAATGTACTGTATGCGCCACTAAGAATTTATTTATTGTTCAGTTCAGTATATTTAGGACCGATATTTACGAATACGCATGCACGCGAAAAAGTTGCGTAGCGAGTTGATCTGATGTAAAAATAAATTAAAATAATTACGTCAAGTACGTAATATGCTCAAGTCGAGCCGACTCGACAACTCAGAAACGCTCGCGACGTAAGTTTTTTTTTTTTTTTTTTAAATCCTGCTTAGCACAGCGTTCTGTTTATCACATTTAGCTGCTAATATTGCTGATCAGAGTCTGAGTATGTCATTTAGCTGTATGGAGGGTCCATTGACCTCTCTCACTACAATATGGTGAATCGATTTTGAAGGATGGGAAGACATATTTCTCCTCAGTCTTGAGCATATAATACTACCACTGCCTGTAAGGTTTGTTGCTAAAGCATTAACATGTTTTGATAGCTTGTTCTAGTATTTGTGACTTCTTATGGATATTTCTTGCTTTACAGATGTCAGATTTAGATCCTGTAGAATGTATTTATTACTGATACATTTTGGGATATTGAACATGGATCTCATGGTTTTTGTTTGAAATCTTTCCAAGATCTCTATGTTGCTGTTGGAGGCTGTGCCCCACAGCTCAATGCCATATGTCCAAACCGGTTTTAGTATTGTCTTGTAGATTGCGATTTTGCTGCCATTAGATAAGTGTGATTTCCACCCAATCAGCCAGTACAAACACAGCCAGTACAAGTTGTATCTAGTTGTTTCCGCTTATTCCAAATGTGTTTTTGCCACGTTAATCTCCTGTCCAAATGCATACCTAGGTATTTGGCACAATCAGATTGCGGTATTTGATTACCGTTTAGTATGACAGGTGGGCAGTCACCTTTTCTTAGAGTGAATGTGACGTGCACAGATTTACTGTTGTTCACTTTTATCCTCCATGATCCAAGCCAAGCTTCAATTTCCTTAAGGTGTTTTTGAAGGGCTGCGGAAGCGGACGCTGCGTCGGAATTTACTGCCATTATAGCTGTATCATCAGCATATGTAGCTATCATTGTAGCATCACTTTTAGGGATATCAGCTGTGAAGATGAGATATAACTCTGGCCCTAAGATGCTGCCCTGTGTGGTACGCCTGAATGGATTTCATAGAGATTCGAAGTTTCCCCGTTGTGTTTGACTTCAAAACATCTTTTGTCTAGGTAGCTCTTTAAAATAAAGTAAAATGAGTGCGGTAGATACTTTTTTATTTTAAATAGGAGACCCGTATGCCATACTCTGTCAAAAGCTTGACTTACGTCTAAGAAAACGGCTGAGCAATACTGTTTGTTTTCTAGTGTTTGGCTTATGGAGTTCGATAATCTATGTATTTGTTCAATAGTACCGTGTTTTTGCCTGAAGCCAAATTGGTGCTCAGGGAGTATCTCATTCAAATAGGACTGCATTCTGTTAAGTATTATTTTTTCAAATAATTTACCAACCAAAGGTAGTAGGCTGATAGGTCTGTAGGATGAAGGAACCTCTGCGGCTTTGCCCGGTTTCAAGATCATTATGACTTGGGCGATTTTCAATTGCCATGGGTAATGACTAAGTCTTAAACAAGCATTAAAAATGATTACCAAGTACATTGTTCCTTTCTTCGGTAGATTCATTAGCAGAGTAGAGTCTAGTTGGTCATAACCAGGTGCTTTATTAAGTGGAAGTGCCCGTATTTGCCTGGATATTTCTCTGTGGGTTACTGCCTTTAGTGGAAAGCATAACTGATTTGGTGATTCTAAAAATTCCATTATTTTTCTATCATTTTCTGCGTTAGAACAAGGTAGGGGTGTGAAGACATCGTGAGGGTGTTCAGCAAAAGCGATTGATTTTTCAAGGTCTGTTCTGGCCCAACTACAGTCTTATTTTCTTATTGGTGGAATATGTTCTTTAGGCCGCTTCAAATATTTAGTTGCGCGCCAGAGTGAATAGTTTGTATCCTTATGGGGAGTGAGACGAGCCAAATTATTCTGTAGGCAGAGGTTTTCATGTTCTTTAGTTCTTGAGTTGCTCTGTTAAGACTAGTTTTATCAGAAAGATATCTAGACCTATGCCATTCTTTTCTTAGTTTGCGCCGTTCCCAGACTTTCTCCATGATGTTTCTTGGATATTGCTTAAGTTTGGTCCAGGCTTTTTTACTTATGGTTGTTGATTCTTTGGCTGCAAAGTGGATAATTAAGTTAAACTTTTCTATAGCATTCTCTATATCATCTTCTGTCTTCAATTATCGCTTGAAACGCGTTAGACTCCCGGGAGTCTCGGATCAATGACCTCGACAATTGATAAAAAAGTCCAAAAGAATCTCCAAAGCTTGCAATAAGAGTCAACATCGCAAAAAAAAAGGGCGAAGCCGCGCGCGCGGTCGCAAAAAAATTTGGCGCTAAAAATTTATTTCCTACTCCTTAACTTTCAATGCTATCTACTCTAAAATTTTTGCCCGATACAGACTGTTCATTCTACAAGCTGTTCATGATTTTTGCCTAAGCCTATATATACTGTATCAACGAGAAATAAATCCCAAACGTAAACGTCAGCCAGTTGCGTCAATGGACTCGAACGGGACGGTAATAAAGTCGAGATTTCAACGCGAAAGTGAAATAAAATTAAAGTTTGTGAAAAGTTTTCGCTTTATAAAGTCAGTGTTATTATAATAATTAGTGGATAGTATTTTTAAGTGTTTTAGTGCATAAAATAGTTATTATACTTGACAATAAACATGGATTTTTCAACAATGGGTAAGTAGTTTTTTTTTTAGATTTTTTTTAGAAAAATACGGCCACCCGTTGCGGCGCGTGGCCTCTCGCGGCGCCGCGTGGCCTTGGCGCGCTATTGGCCGGCATGTGTAAGACTCCCGGGAGTCTAACGCTCGTTTAGAACTTGTTGAAATAATAGTAAATAATAATCCTGTCAGTTGACGGGTTAATGTTTAGGTCTACGTTGGAAGTGACAATTTTCTTATAAGTGTCCCAGTTAGTGTTATTGTTGTATATTCTAGAGAGTGGCTCAGAGTAGATGGCTAATTTGGTTACATACAGGATAACTAGGGAATGATCTGACGACAGGTCTTCGCATTTTTCTATTTTAGTATTGTTACGGCCAATGTTCTTTGTGATATAGAAATCTAAAAGATCAGGTATTTTATTTCGGTCTGTTGGCCAATATGTTGGTTCCCCATGGGATATGCATTTAAGGTTGAGATCTAGTGTGGCTCTGTAGAGTTGCCTACCCTTTGGGTTGATCAGTCTTGATCCCCAATGAGTGTGTTTTGAATTCCAATCACCTCCACAAATAAAAGTTGGGCCAAGTTCATTAAAGAATTTTTTAAATTCATCCACATTGATTGAGTGTCTGGGTGGGCAATATACTGCAGAGACAGTCGTTTCGGAGTTTTTATGATGGACTTTGATTGACGTTGCCTGGATTTTATCTGTTTTGTAGAAGTTGAGAACATGATGTTTTATATTATTTTTCAGTATTACCGCAGTTCCTCCTTGAGATCTGCCTGAAGGATGATCAGTCCGATAGGTTGTATAGTTTTGAAATGTTATGTGCGAGCGCTGGGTTAATCTAGTTTCAGATATTAGAGCTACATCAATTTTTTCGGTTATCATGAATAGTTCGAGCTCCTGACGTCTGTCAGTTAATCCATTGGCGTTCCAGGTGAGTATACGGATGTTTAGGGTCTCTGTGATACCAGTCCTGTGATTAATTGGATCATCCGGGCCATCATGCTGTTCATCATGTTTGTCATGATTGTTTGGAATCTGTTGAACATAACATCCAATAGATTGGTTACGTTTTGTCCTTGATTTATCTTGAGGTCTTGTAATTGATTTTCTGGGCCGAGGTGTAAAGGTCGATCTGTATGATATTTAGTTCTGTTTTTTAACGCATCTGAGTAGCTTCTTGGTCATCGTGAGTTGGATTAGGGTCATCTGAGTTTTCTTGTGGTGGATTGACCATTGTGCCTGTCCGTTTTACCTGATTACTGGCTGGTTTTGGTTTAATTTTAAGGATCCTTATATTCTTTATACTTCAGACATCCCTTATAGCTCGCTGGGTGTTTACCTTGACAGTTTGCGCATAAGGCATTTGTTTCAGGAGGCTTAGTGCACGTGGCTGTTGGGTGGTCATTCCTGCACTTGACACATCTAAATGGGCGGAAGCATTGGTTTTTAGAGTGTCCGAATCTATGACACCTCTTGCATTGTAGGACCTCCCTTTTCTTGTATGGTGCCTCAATTGTGACTTTCAAGTGGCTGATTTGTTTAATGTTGAATATGTCTTTATTATTGGGTCGCTGCTCTAGGTCTACAAAATAAAGTGGAAGTTTGTTGATCGATGTAGCACATTAACAATTTGTCTTACTTCGTGTCCTTTTTCTAGAAGCTCTGATTTAATCAATGAGATATCTTCTGATGCATGCAGGCCTCTGATAACTACTCGATATGCTCTCTCACTTTTTAGTTTGTAGGAGTAGTGATTAATTTTGTTCTCAATAAGGGTATCTCTTACTACTTTATAAGTATCAATGTCGATGGGCGTTAGCTTGATGATGTGCCCTGATCTAAGTGTAGTCAATGTGTACTTGTCTGTGCTCACCACTTTATTGAGAACTTCTCTGAGAGGTGAAGGCTCTCCTTGTTCTTTTTTTCTGTTGTATGATTGTCGATGCTAAGGACGTCAAATTTATTATGTGTTGGAACCGAGTAGTTAGTATGTTTCATGTTAGACTGGTTATTTGCCTTTTCATTAGGACTTTCGATTCTTTTTCTTTTTCTATAAGGTATGTGGTCCTGCTGCCATGTCTAGTTCACTTGCTCGACACATCTTTTTTCAGGAGAATTTTTTTGGCTTGCCATAATGCCCGAATGTCCAGTTGTTTTATGTTGACCTGAGCCAGAATTGGTTTTCTTTGAGTTGGAATCTGATGTTTCAGGGAGCTTGCTGCTGCTTGAGCAGCCGCTAAAGGATGAAGATCTCGGTCTTGTTTCAAATAGTGCTTTGTGAAAGACTTGTTGAGTTAAATTGGTTTTTGGTGTTTTATCTTGATTCATAGTGTTCCCACGAGTATGGACGATTGGGTGATCGCTCACAGGGTGACGCCTTTCCTGTGAGAGGGCTATATACAATGGTGTTCGCCAGTTTCACCAAGGTTGGCGCTAAAGACTGAAACCCTCAGCCATGCATCCTCTTGGCGCGTTCTCCACTGTAGGATTGGGGTGAATTTTTATTGAGGCTTTCTACCTCTTGACACGGGCAGTTAAGCCGACCAACCCATCTAATTTAAGCAGGCAGTTAAGCCGATGTTACCGTGTTCTGTATCGGTTACAGAACAGCGGGTTGAGGAGATCATTTCCTATCTCCTACTAAATTGATCTATCGGGTTAATTTACCGCCGCCCGAGACTCGGCGTTGACCTTTAACAGCTGGTTTGGTCTGCTCTCAGCCAACCCTCCTTCTTTCTCATACGGGCTTGGGACCGTCAATGGCACGACGTAAGTAAGCCCTGATTGGTGGGATAGGCTAGAGCCATAGATGTCCATTCTGTATGTAGTACTATTATTTTATTATTACTATTATGCTCGGGCCCGATACCAAGTGAGTACTCCCACTTGGTACCCAGCCCTACCACCAGTCATGCAATGGATGATAATTGCTTACTTACCTTAGTCGCCTCATACGACATCCGTGGAAAAGAATGGGGTGTTGACACTTGTATTATTAGTCCCACCACCCAGACAAAATTATTCATACGACTCTTGATACTTCCCACTCTTCCATCATCGGCTGGAGCACCCCTATGGTCTAAAAGCCAGCCCGGGGCGCCTCCAGCCGTGACCTCTAGCTGGCCATGGCAGCTTGATGGGCGTCGCCTTGCCATCTGGCCACCACTCTGGGTGGGGGATGACTACACCCCTTCCGCTCTTGCAACGCCGGCCGATACACCTCAACGAGTACCTCCGCCTCCAAGTCACACGGAGGGGTTCCGGCCAACGCGCAGTCCGCCTCCATCGACATGTGGTATCCACGTATGACCCTGAACGCGACGATTCTTTGTGGCCTCCACAGAAGTACAGTGCCACCGACCGGACCCCGCGTAAAGCCGTCGGCACGCATTGTTGGGTCCACCCATATTCGGCATGAGCCGCGCAAGGGCGGACGCCGCACCGACGAGCCTCAGGGACAGTTGACGGAAGTGCTCGCGAAAGTGCTACCGCCCATCCAGCTCCACGCCCAGATACTTAATCTGGGCCTGCACCCCAATTTGGACCCCGTCCAACGTGATCGAGGCGCCAGCAGGTGGCCAACGTCTGGGCCCATTGAAAAGTAGGGTCTCCGACTTATCCAGGGCCACCCTAAGCCCCAGCGCCCCGATCCTCCTGACCACTTCCAAGGTCCCTAAGGTGGCCAGGAACGCCACTTCCTCGAAGTTTCTACCCCGGGCCACGACCTGCGTGTCATCCGCATAACAGATAACCGTCAGCCTGGGGGGAAGCCGACAGCGTAGCACCCAGTACCGATGTCCCACAGGAGCGGCCCTAGAACCGAACCCTGTGGGACACCGCACGACATAGTATCTAAACATCCTAACGTCTTCCCAAACTTTCACATTTATAATAATAGTAGGAAGTAAGATAATAATCAATCAATTGTAACGGCAAGGGTAACTTTTTATAATCTATACTGAACTCACTATCAGTTCTAAAATTATGTTTAATTGTGCCAAAGTTCTACAACAAGTAGGTGTAGATAAAAAACGTTAATGTGAACAGGTAACTGACTAATTATTATTAGTTTTATATGCGTGTGATATTGAAATGAATGAGTAATATGGCCATTTTTTTGCCATTTTCAGGGCATAATACCGACCAAACAAGGGCCAAAATCCACTCCTTATCCCTTACTCATTGTCCTTATCATTAACTATGGCCTTACCTTTCCACCTCCCTTCACTTGAAGTTGACAATACTCGAGAGATGCCTTTTTGTCTATCCATCCATCCATCAGCCTTTCTATGTCCACTGCTGGACATAGGCCTCCCCAAATTGGGGGTATACTGCCGTAATCGCCACGCTTGGCAGGCGGGTTTGCGATCGCAGTAGATGTTGTTAATACTCGAGAGAGTGCAGCTGCCCACTCCCCCCGGTATTCCCTCAGTCGGCTCTTAGGACTCCCATGGGTGGAGAGGGGTGGGACAATTCTATAGTCCCACACGGCCAGGCTTTTGGTCTATAGGCTAGGGTAACAGCTTACCGTTAGACGGACCAGTTCGGGGCAACGAACAGGGTAGTGTGGGGCCCTCACCCATAAAAAAAACCCACCGTATGCCGTCTCTCAGCCTTTATTGGCGGGCTACTGGAACTATGTTACGTTGCTTCAGTGGTATGCTTGTTTGCCACCCCAGTAATACAAAAAATACTATTTGCTTAAATAATATGATACTGAGTTTGAATCCTTGAAGATTCAAACTTAGTATCTCACGTGTGTAATCGCTTGCGAATAAAGCAACATACTACTCTTCAATATTCTTACTCACTATTATCTCAAACTTAATGTTAATATCTAAAAAACTTTATTCTTTCATCAAATTTGGCTAAATTACATTATGACCACATTGTTTCTAAGTTTATGGGTTAATTTTGACAAGGTACAAAAAATATACGTACAAACACGGATACGATATACGTTTATAATAGTTTTTATTTCTATGATGATCTAAACGAATTTGTACTTCTATTCGTATTCTTCTTATAGCTGAAAGCTCAGTCAAATTAGTAGTACCGTGTGTATTAACATCCCCGGCGGCTGGTGGATGGACCAGGGAATTTCTGCTAGCCGGATTATTTAAAATTAAAATTCATACTATTTGATGGCACGATTTTTTTAAACATTTTAGATCTATTTCTTTTAGCAATTGACATGCTCCGCTACTTTTTAAAGTACAAATTATTTGTGAATAAAGAAAAAGAGGTTTTTAATAGGAGCGAGAATCGAACCCGCATCTTTTCTAGTCCGAGGAAGTGCTCTAAACCACTAAGCTATCCTACTGATTCTTCGATCATCCCAATTTCTTAATCACATTTGTCTTACAACCAACGCCATCTATCGGCAAGCATTACATGCATCCAATATAGTAAGTTTAATTTTGCAATTAAAATTCATACTATTTGATGGCGCGATTTTTTAAACATTTTAGATCTATTTCTTTTAGCAATTGACATGCTCCGTTACTTTTTAAAGTACAAATTATTTGTGAATAAAGAAAAAGAGTAAGTAGTAGTAAGGTATAGAATGTAATATAACTTAATTAAGTGACATAGATATAAGTGGAACTGGAATTTTGTAGTTACCCCAAGGATGCACCGCATATTGTAAAGATACTAAATTAGCATCCAAAGATTATATAAATGTAAATCTAAAACCCGTATACACTAAGTTAAATATTCTTAATGATTCAAATTTTAATATGTTTAGCTATAAGAATATTAGTTCAAATCTGCCCATTGTAAATTTAAAAGACATTGATCTTGACACTATTGCTTTAAACCATAATTCTGTTTTAAAAGGGTTAGATAAAATCATAGAAAAACCACACATTGTACTATACCCAAACTATTATACTGTTATTATCTACATAATCCTAATTATAATATTATGCTATTTTATATTCAAACTTTGTAAAATGTCTAGTGCGTATAAGAAACTCCTCTCTCTAAGATCTCCCATTCAAAGTTCAGAACCTGAAAAAGGAATAGAGATGCTCCAGGTCATACCAGCTCCCGCCTTATGTATTGGCTAAATCCAGTAGATTTCTTGTTCTTTTCTTTTCCGTAAACTTCAATTCAAAACATGAAGTTTAGGTATTCTAAATCGGGGGGCTGTTACAACCCTACTATGTATACGTAATAGCTGACTAGATCGTTCCCTCTCCCGTCTCTAGGTTTCATCATAGAACCAGCCGGTATCACAGTCAAGTCTCCCGCCGTCATCCACCCCGAGCACTAGTATCCAGTATTATATCGCGCTCTTATACACGCCAGGCCTTCTATTAATTATTATTGTGAATTTCGGGTGTGAAATAAAAGTGTTAATTTCCAGCTACCAAATTTTATTTTTTAAAAACACTTGTTGGGAGGCTCGCGTAACAGTTCGCTGTGGCGTTCTCTCGGGGAGGCCTATATCAAGCAGTGGACGATGAAAGGCTGATAGATGGATGGATGGATGGAAGACGCGACGCTTCAGGGTATGAAAGCATTAAAGTAATGTCAAAAGATCCAGTCTTCCGCTGATAGAGGTGGAGAGACGACACATTGCGGGTTTATTTAGTGGGTGAGGGCCCCACACTACCCTGTTTGCCCTCCAAACGACGGGGTATGCGGTTAGGTACATTTTTTCCGCCTTAACAAAAAAACAACTACTGTCCAAATGTTATGCACGAGCTTCTCTCAAATATAGTGACTCAAGGGGGATTTAAGGCAGGTAGACCTCACAAGCTATCCAGATATACAGGTGTTAACCTGCAGGTTATGCTTGCAGGCTTCCTCGCGATGTTTTTGTTTATCGAGCACATACAATATTGAAAAATTAAAAAATAGTAGTATGAGCGGCCGCTGATCATGAAGTCTCGGGTTTGATGGCTGGGTCGGTTATTGAGCTTTTTCGTAAAAAGAAAAATTCTCAGTAGCAGTCCGGAGTTTGGAAATGTGCCCGGTAGACGGCAATAGGCTCGTCCCCTATTACGTGGGACTTAAACATAGCTGGCGAACCGTGGGTGTGTAATACACCTCTGCCTACGCCTTCGGGGAATACAGGCGTGATGCTATGTTTATATTTTAAATCTAGGCCTAATATACAAATTAGGTACCACTGAAGGAATGTAATATGGTTCCAGTGGCCCGCCAACAAAGGTGGAGAGACGGCACGTGGCGGGTGTATTTAGTGGGGAACGACGGGGTGTGCGGTTAGGAACATTTTTTCCCGCCTTAACAAAAAAAAGAATTGAAACTGCTTCTAACTAAAGGCCTAATATACGAATCAACTTGGCCATGGCTTATGAACATTTTACCTCATTACAGAAGACAACAGCAAAATTATCTTCCCTGGACCAACGATGTCGTCCCCAAGTGGGGGACTTCCTGAGATACCCGAACATTGTAAACATCAAACATACTGTGAAGACGTACAGCAATACCCTTATAATGAAGCTGATGCACTAATAAAACAGGTGATTCTTCTTACTCCTTACTACCATTATAAATTTCACGGGCCTCACGGCGTGGTCGGTAATGTAACGGACTTCCGTGCACGAGGTCGTGGGTTCGATTCCCACTCAGGACAATTATTTGTGTGATGAACACAGATATTTGTGCAGCGTCTTGGTGTTCTCTATTATAATTATGTATATATTTACAAAAAAAAAAGTAATATATGTATTATATCCTTAATCTGGTACCCATAGCACAAGCGTTAAGCTTAGTTTGGGACCAGAGGATGTTATGTGAAATGTGAAAATAAATGTGTGTTTGTTACTTTCACACCACACCTACTGAACCGATTAAGCGATCATCATAAAATAGCATACATATAGTCTGCTACATGAACCTAGTAAAACACATAGGCTATTTATAACCCCGGAAAATGGATAGATCCAGATAACAATTTTTGCATAGAGATAATTAATGTGAAGCAAATCAGGGTCTTTACATCATTTCGCCCAATCCAAATAAGTGTACACACAGACGAAGAATCTAGTCTCTAGTCTATTATAAAGCTGTAACAGAGCTGTGTCTGTACATTTAAGATATTTGAGAAAAAAATAATGTATTATGCTATATAGTCGTGTCCTAACACAAAACATTTTTATTAAAATTTTGTCTGTTTATCTGTTTGTCTGCTTGTTCGTTCGCGCATCACATAAAAACTACTGAACGAATTTTGATTCAACTTCTTTTGTTTCATAGCGCTTGAGTAGACTTAACAATTGGTATACACTTTATCCCGCTACTATCACGAACCTGCGATATAACATAAAAACTAGCTTTTGACTGCAGCGGAGCGGCGGGCATTGGCTAGTTTATTATAAAGTGGCTAATAATAGAATGTCTTATAAACAAGCAGATTTATAGATTGTTATAAAATGAAAAACTAGCGTACTTCGTTTGTAATTAGCGGCATTTACCTACGTTGTATCTTGTATCACATAAAAGACATATAACTAACATGTAGATAAAACAAGCAATGATTTTCAAAGACGGTTTACTCATATTTTAAACTACGAAAATCTCCCTATAATAAGAACTAAATACGTAATAAAATAAGAAAATTAACAAATAAGAACTAAACACGTAACTAAATAAGAAACTTAACAAAAGTGACAAGAAATTTGAAACAATAATCTCGTATTAAACAAGTTTCCATCCATCCATCAGCCTTTCAACGTCCACTGCTGGACATAGGCCTCCCCAAGAGAACGCCACAAAGAGCAGTCCCGTCATGGGGGATAATGCCGTAATCGCCACGCTTGACAGGCGGGTTGGCGTACGCAGTGGATGTTGTTAATACTCGAGGGAGTGCTGCTGCCCACTCCCCCGGTATTCCCTCAGTCGGCTCTTACGACTCCTGTGGGTTGAGAGGGGTGGAACAAATTCTAAAGCCGACCCCACACGGCCAATTAAACAAGTTTATCGATAGTAAAATGGCAGATACAACCCATTCGAAGATGAAATTCAAGCTACCATATTTACATTATTTGTATTCTATCATTTAGTAGTATGAAAGCTTTAAGAATTTTATCTTATTTAGGTTTAATTGCATGCCAACTGTGTAATCTGTAATGCTTTGAAGACGAAAAAATTAATTTTAAGAATTGATACATTCAAAGGAAATTTATATTTTATATTTGATTTTTTTATGTTTTTTTTTGACGTGATAACGTCTTATAAATCGATGAATGCCGGCTGCACGCAGCAAAAAGTGTCACGTTGCGAAAAATGTATGGCGAACGATGCATTGCTTGTGAAACTCTTATATGACGTTGTCACATAAAATTATCGTCCGTCCCACTTTACAAACAAGCATTTAAAGGTCTAAATTTTATTTGTAATATTTTTAAGCTATATATAGTGTATACTTTTATTAAATAAGTAGTTCTACACTGCCTCGGTGGTGTAGCGGTAGTGTATGCGAAATGCGAATGAATATTATTGAGCATTTTCCTAAAAAGAAAAATTCTCAGTTGCAGCCCGGAGTTTAGAAATGTGCCCGGTAGACGTCAATAGGCTCGCCCCCTATTACGTGGGACTTAACATAGCTGGCGAGTCGTGGGTGTTTAATACACCTCTGCCTATCCCTTCGGGGAATACAGGCGTGATGCTATGTTTGTCCTACAAGATATGTAACACCAATTTATATTTTCGAATATAAAAGTGACATGTAAAAATACCTTTTTTAAGGTCTGTTTCTTTCTGTCTTACAGTTTCCTCAATAATCTTAAGTTATTGTTTAAATAGAGATACAGATCTGGTACAGTTTAGTAATAATAATTATAAGTTCTTTTATAACTACTTATTTGGTTATTTATCCTCAGCGAGGAAACAAGAGAGACTACCCGTTGGATAAAATAAACTATCAAGATACACCAGTTTTTATTGATCAGCGAGTAGGACCAGCACAGGATAACGTGGAACTGTGCAACTTTAAAGAGACGGTGAGTCTTACTCTGTTGTGATATCGTGCTAAACATTAGAAGCTTAGAACCAAGAGATTTCGCCTCAAATATAATTTGACTGGAACACCGACGCTAACAAAATGTTGTAATATATAAAATGTGACGCCTGCGCCATCTGACGGAAGTATTTATATACATTATACCAACCAGGTAAACTTAAATTTTACAATGAAGATTTGTGACGCGGCCCTATAAATATTTTGATATTTTTATATATATTTATAGCATTTGACATGCTTAGCCATATACATTAAACACAAAGTCACCCAAGACGTTAAGTATGAATATGTTAGCAGTCAGGAGCAATTGTCACGATGGCTGAATTGGCAAAGCATCTGGATGGTATCCAGAAGATACAGGTTCAAATCCTGCTCGTGGCTATTATTTTCGATTTCACATTTCACACTTATATAAAATGTGACGCCTGCGCCATCTGACGGAAGTATTTATATACATTATACCAACCAGGTAAACTTAATTTTACAATGAAGATTTTTACCTAATAATTACGCGGCCCTATAAATATTTTGATATTTTTATATAGATTTATAGCATTTGACATGCTTAGCCATATACATTAAACACAAAGTCACCCAAGACGTTAAGTTTGAATATGTTAGCAGTCAGGAGCAATTGTCACGATGGCTGAATTGGCAAAGCATCTGGATGGTATCCAGAAGATACAGGTTCAAATCCTGCTGGTGGCTATTATTTTCGATTTCACATTTCACACTTTGTGTTTAATGTATGGCTAAGCATGTCAAATGCTAAACATATATAAAAATATTTAAATAAATATTAGTCTGTAAGATTTCATTTAATATCCCACGGAATAGGATACATTCAGTAACAAACTGGTAATATGCTCCATAATTTGTTGGTGTCAACGTCTAATTGGACTCAGTTTTACCAAAATGTATCAACCAAATGCTGTGAAAACGCAATGGAGATTTTTAGTAACAATTATCAGAAACTCTTCTACTTCCCGTACCTAATGGCGAAATGTGGGCAGTGGTAAGCCACTTGCGCTATAGTCCGTTGTCTCTTCCTACCCCTCTGGGAAACAGGCTTGAGTATATGTATTGCCATAAATTGTATAAACATATTTATGAACCAATTCATATGTGTACTAAGTTAAAGCTAACTCTAGGACGATAATGGTTTTGTTAGGTGGGCCTTAGCGAAACCGTGATTCTCACCAAATTTAAATATATCCCTCATTACATTATTACAATTTTCAGGTAGTGTATCCACAAGCTGCAGTAGGTCCTGACGACAAATGGTATACCTTAGTAAATAGAAAAGAAGATCCCGTGCAAGGATTCAGAGTTGAAATTTGCGAGTAAGTTTAAATCAGTTAGAAATTTTATATTTATCTAGTAGCCGTTATTCATGACCTTACCAGTGCTGGGTATACTGCTAAGCCGATGCCTATTATAAAAATTTAGTAATATAGTGTTACCGCCCTAATTACCTAGGGTATTGTGTGAGTAGGCTACAGAAGAGGGTTTATTAAGCAAAATCAATGCGCCAAAGAAACAAACAAAGGTTTTTATCAACCTATCTGGCAAAGAAAAGGCCTCAGACAGCAAGGAAATGAGGGAGGACTGGGCTCTCCAAACCAGGGAGATTACCTTAGGATTAGTGAGGAACTCGTGCGTAGAGTGTATATCTTGCCTCTGGCTAAAGAATATATCGATAATAGAAGAACACACTCACACAGCTAGCAAGTATACCTACCATCTTAATCAGGAATTCAGCATACATAACCCCTTCGCTCTCCCGACGGGGGTATCCATATAGGATTTATTTGGGTAAATAAGCTTATTTTGCACATTTTGCAGGAGGCTTTATCTTAGCTTTTCAATCGGAAGATTTTCAACAAATTGTGGTTCCTCTGATATTTACTGGTCTCCTCGCAAAGTGTTGGTAGAATTTACAAGCCATCGAGAATAGCTCTCAGAAAAGCAGGTATCCTTACGATGATTCCCATCAATTAGTAGTAATAATTTTTAAACAATTACATACAAAATTTCGAAAAGTCAGAGATGTGCCGTGCGAGGACCTCGAACAGTAGATTGTACTCAATACCACTGTCTTGACAGTTCTTAGTTTTACTACCCAGCTGTTACCGTATATACTACCATTATCATTAACAAAAATATAATGTTTACAGTGCCGATCGTAATTGTTCAAGCATCGTTTACTTCCAAAACGGGTACACGGGCCGTTGTAAACAGAAATATGTTCTGCGCACTGCGGTTACTTTAGAAAAGAGTGGAGATACCTTTAAAGAAGTCGAGAGGCAAGTGAAAATGCCTAGCTGTTGTACTTGCGTTGCCAAAACTACCATAGTTTAAGAATGTTGTATTTAATACTGAGTAAACTTTTCAAAAGTTTTACAAGAATATTGTTTCATTTTACAAATAGTGTACTAAAAACATCCACTGCGATCGCCAACCCGCCTGCCAAGCGTGGCGATTATTATAAACCCTCATTTTGGGGAGGCCTATGTCCAGCAGTTAACGATGAAAGGCTGATGGATGGATGGATTACAAATAGTTTTCCAACTATTGAATCAAATCAAATTATGCTTCTTTCGTGATAATATTTAAAAAAAAAAGCACCTATTTACTATGACTCTACTAAAAACAATATAGATCTATAATCAAATTTCATATGGGTTTGTGTAATAATAGGCTTACAACTGTAGGGGTGTATTTGAGATTATTCAAAATAAGACCTCCAGACCACGCCCAGACTTTTAAGTTATGGTTTTGCATATATAAGTAACTAACTAACTTATCATCACGCCATTTCCCTTGCGGGGTAGGCAGAGAGAACAGAGTGCCACAGAGTGTACAGAGTTCTGGCTTCTTCTCTTTCAAAAACCATTACTTTGGTTTTGCTCAAATTCACACGTAGGCCCCTTTTCTTACAATCTTCTGCCATTACTTCAACTAAGGTTTGCAGGTCCGTCGCAGACTGCGCTAATAGGACCGCATTATCTGCATATAGCAGCGAGTTAACCACTGAGTCGCCCATCTGAACTCCCACATTCATTTCATTCAACCTTTGTAGACATATAACCAGATATATGATAAACAGTCTGGCTGATAGAACGCAGCCCTGTTTAACGCCGATATTGACGTCAAACCAGGGTGACATTCCATCATCCAGCCGCGCACAAGCTCGGCAGTCCATGTAGTTGGACTGCACTGCTTGTAGCAGTCTACCGCTAATACCATACTCCGGCAAAATGTCCCAAAGTTCCTTTCGTACAACAGTGTCAAATGCTTTCTCCAAATCCACAAAACTGCAGAAAACCCTCTGGTCTACAGCCAGATGCTTCTCCATAATGTTGCGCAGAGAAAACACTTGATCCATGCATCCTCGTCCACACCTGAAACCTCCTTGTGCCTCACACAAAAATTCATCAGACACCATCCTCATTCTCCTTTCAATAATCTTACCATACAGTTTGGCTACCAAACTGGTCAAGCTTATGGCTCTGCTCTGTAGTTGGCGCTTGGTACGGTATAAGGGTCGCAGTTTTCATTTCTGAGGCAGTCTTAATTATTGACTTAATAAATAAAAAGATTTTATGTGGTCAGATAATTTGGAACCAAAGAGGTTTTTATCGATCGTTGTATCTTTAACTCTAATATTTCTGTTGAGAGCGTTTAAGACTGCGTACCTACGTGATAATGACTTCCTGTAATGATTATCACAGATAAGCCTTCCTGCATCACTCAACACTTTGATTATACCTGGAGGGATACTGTTTTTTGATGTCAAGGCCCAATTTAGTACCTACTTGTCCGAGAGCTGCGAGACCACTACCTAGTTGGTTTTGTTTACCCTGGCTGTATTGGTCCTGTTTTACGTTTAAGTTAGCGAGTGCCACTTTTATTTCAGGGTTAAGCTGCGGTGCTGACATATGGGCGCAATTTTCAGGTGGCAAGTATTGTTTTACTAGATCCGCCTGAGTGTCTTTTGCCAGACCATTGATAAGAATATGTGTCCACCTCGGAGCAATGTCTTTATGTAAGCTAACACCATGACTTTTTTTTTATTAGAGGGTCTTCTAGAAGATTTAAAATGTCAAGATCCAAATTTTCCATTTGGTCACCCTCCTGAACTTCAGGTAAGATAGCGGAGGGTGATGCGTCTGACGCCACTTCGGGCGGCGCCACCGATACTAGAGGTGGCGGCAGCTGTGGCGGTGGCGATGTGACCGGGGTTGTTGAAGGCTCTTTGTTGTTAATTTCATCATCCAAAATCACTGGGTCGCATATATCTCCATCTAAAGGTACGAGAGATACCTATTCACTTATTTATCTCGGTATCCTAACTACTAACTTCAGTAAAGTGTGCTTAACAACCTTTTAACTACCTATTAAATGCTATTTCTTTCTTCCTATTTTATTATTACTGTAGCCGATGTTCATAATAATAGTCATCGAAGATAGTTAATATTACTGTGGGTACAAGAAAGTTACTCGTTTAGAGTGAGTTCAATAAAGGGAGCTACATAATGATGAACGAGAGTGGGTCCAAGATAATCATAAAATGTGTGCCCATCCACGAAAAGGGCAGAGGTACCCGTGCAGATTCTTATAACATACATACTTATAATATTATAGGTAGGTAGATTAAAATTAACTCATAATAGGTACTTGGTCAATTACTATTATATGTTGAAATATATGTTTGTTAACATCTGTAAAAATAAAGGGTTAGATTACCTGGATAATCCGATTCGCTGTCTGACAACGTTCTCGCCGTTTTTTCTATTACGTTCCAATTTCCTAATTTTTCTAAAAACACTATCATAATCACTTTCTTTGCTAGATCTCTTCCGTTTGGGCATGATAGCCACTAAAGAAGATCTGTGTGCGATCGTGATGACACGAAAAAACGTAATGAATCCACCGCCTGAGCCGCTTAGACAGCGCGCGATTGAGAGAGTGAGACAGGAGAGAGGTTTTTAATTTTTTAGGCTTTTATATGCATAGAAACTCTAAATGTGTGACAAGGATGGCACCAACTGACGTACTGCTGCAAGTAAGTAATCGTCTTCGGATGACACCCGAAGCCCGAAGTATAATTCAATGCGATCGCCACCGTCACCGTGGCGCAGTGGCTATGCTATGCAGTCGGATGTGTGCGCAGTCCGGCGCGGCGGTCAGGTGATGTGTCAGGCTACAAGAACATTGACTTTTTATTTTAGGATTGCCATCGCTGTGAAAACGGTCGGCAATTTTGTATTTTTTTTAAATTTTCCTTTTTTGCTCATTCATTTGGTCACCATTTCAACAAAATAACTTATTTTAATGTACTTTTTTTTTGTATCTGACTCCTGGATACTTGTATTATTTTATTAGATTACTATATTAGACATTATTAATGCAAAATACTGTAAAATTTTATATTTTACGTACTTTGTGAGTAAATTGTTTTCGTCATGTCAAAATTTTAACATTAACTGTGAAAAAAATGTACTATGCTATAGCTGCCCATTATCTTAAAAACACAACACAATTACACATGTGAAATAACTTAGCAAGGTCAACATTTTGGTTTCAAGAAATGTGTCAAATCACGATGATTTAGGCTCCTGATTTTATTCCATAAGATTTCGCTATTTAATCACTAAATTATCAATTTAACATTGAACTGTGCCACAAGACTGTTTTATTTCCATAGTTTGAAATTGCATGCGACTAGCAAGTACTAGAAAATTATTACACCCAAAGACGTTAAGTATGAATGTGTTATCGAAATTAGCAGTCAGGAAGAATTGTCACGATGGCTGAATTGACAAAGCATATGGACGGTATCCAGGAGATGCAGGTTCAAATCCTGCCCGTGACTGTTATTTTCGATTTCACATTTTTCACTTTGTGTTTAATGTATAGTGCTAAGCATGTCAAATGCTAAATATATATATATAAAAAAATCTAAGTATTTATATGGTTTGCGTCATTATTAGGTAAAAATCTTAATTGTAAAGTTAAGTTTACCTGGTCGGTATAATGTATGAAAATACTTCCAATAGATGGCGCAGGCGTCACCCAAAGACGTTAAGTATGAATGTGTTATCGAGATTAGCAGTCAGGAGCAATTGTCACGATGGCTGAATTGGCAAAGCATCTGGACGGTATCCAGGAGATGCAGGTTCAAATCCTGCTCGTGACTGTTATTTTCGATTTCACATTTTTCACTTTGTGTTAAATTTTCAATTCTCTTAAAGAATTTTCGATTCTCTTAAAGAATTTAAAATTTCGCAAATCAACCAATAGCAATTTAAATACGGTAAATTATACGAATATTTACGTCACAACACAACACGCGTCTAACTCCGATGCAACCAACGTCGAGACTCTAAATAATGTTTTTCACAAAGCTTCTCTTCTTTTGAGAGGGGTTGAATGCCAGGAAGACTCACCAAGGCCCAAAATCCCTGTAGCTCTTCATTTATATTAGGAGTTTTTAACTTAGAGTGTGACAAATTATTGATAGGCCCAGCAATAAGCCATCCGAGCTTAGAGCTTCGAAGGTAAGGGTTTGTGAGTCCTAGAAATTGTTGCTTACTGCCTATAAGATCCCAAAACAAATCGGATCCGATAAGCATCTCAATAGGAGAACTTTGATTGAAGCTGGAATCTGCCAGTTCATAATCAGATAGATTTAGTGAACTGGTGTCATACGGAACTGTAGGTATATTTTCTGATATAGTTTTTAAAACTAGGCAAAACATTGACACTTAGGTAAGAAGATGAGTTGGATTGTAGCAGTAAGGCGCAGCGCTCAGGGCTTAGTTCCATGGGGTTGTTACCTATACCAAAGACTTTAACGTTACAAGATTGATATGTTAAATTGAGCCTTTTCAGTGATGAAGGATGACTGACTACCACTGTCAATTAAAGCACGGACGCTAATGGTTTCCTTGGTGGTAGGGTTAGATAGTAGTACCATGGCGGTGCACAACGAAGGAGAGGATAGGAAGGATAATAAGAAGAGAATAGGGAGGGGTATTGGACCTTCGACGCTCTCTCTCACCATACGAAACACAATGCTAGGTGTGCCTGATGGCCACAATTGAAAATATTCGCTCAGCATGAACATTTGAAGAATGTTTAATCAGAACGCGAGATAATAGCACTATGTCGTGTTATGATCGAGACAGGTGACAACTACTTTCCCATCGCATATTTCCCATTCCCCAGTACCTATTCTATGATGCCTAATTCTTACACCTTTGACCCTAAAACACTACCTACCTACTACAAAATTACTACTTACTTAAAAATACATAAAATATACCTAATTCTTTCAGTATGCTTCTCTACAAGAAGCATTATACGGAGTGGTTGGTCATTCATTATACGACACTACTTAAAATAATAAAAATACTAGACGTCGCGGGACGTCTAGCAGATGTGAAAACATCGAAATTACTTTGTAGAAATAAAATTATCATAACTTGACAAAGTACTCCTCAAGACGAATCAAAGGAGTATAAACTCGATAGGGTTGCGTAGTTTCATTACAGAGTTACTGGGGCCACCCTCCAGCTCCATCGTCAGACCCTGGATACCATCTAAAGACAAAGTACTCATCAAGACGAATCAAACGTATCCAAACTCGACAGAGTTGCGTCATTTCATTATAGTAGAGTTACTGTGGCCACCTTCCAGCTTCATCATCATCCCCTGGATACCATCTAGACACAAAGTACCCGGCAAGACGAATCATACGAGCCCAAACTCGATGGGTTTGCGCCGTTTCATTATATTCCTATGTCCTCCTTCCAGCTCCATCATCAGATCAGCTCCATGTCATCATAATATTGTATTGTCACGTGATTGACACGTATGTGTATCATACGTGTAAAATTTCAGCTCAATCGGAAACCGGGAAGTGTGTCAAATTTAACTTGCAATATTTGAACGGGACATGTACCTACAATAAAAGCGTCGCCACGCCAGGCCTACATCACTCGGTCAAGGCCCCGAGTTATAATGCCTACCGCTTCGCGTACCGACCACGGTACAACCGACAGAAGACTGTCACACGCGCGCCTAAGCGCTCGCGCTTGTAGTATTGATTAAAATAAAACTATTTACGCAATTTAGGGTATTTCGACAATAAAATTTAATAACCGAAAATTCAGAGCTAAAACTCTAAACGTATATGATCAACAAAAAAAAACAATTTATAAAAAAATAATCTGACTTGAAAATAACATTTAAAATGAGTTAAAAAGTAATCAAATAGAAACTACTAGAAAAATATTTTTTTAAGTTTTATAAACGACAGCTTTGTTGCTGTCGGTGGAGTCAGTAGTCTCCGAAACCGGCGAGCGGAAACCGGAGAGTGTACGAAGAGAATTATGAATGTTGAGGAAGCGAGAGATGTATGCAAGAATAGAGCCTTTTGTTACTCTGTTCTCTCTGCCTACCAGATACCAAGGGAGATAGCATGATGATAAGTAAGTAAGTAAAATCATCATATAGGTGCAACCCTAGCGCATTCGTTGAATGACGCGGTTGCCCGAGGATCATGCGGTGGGCAAAACAATTACAACTTTATTTCTGAGTTTATAAGGTACATTTCTTCTCGCTACGAACAATTGGTATTATTATTAAGATTTTGTAGGCTATTATAGAGAGACTTTGGACGAGTTTTAATGGAAGTGAGGTTTCGGTCCGTAGGACTAGTATTTATTCTGTGGCCACGCTAACAGCCGATTTTACCCTTCCTCCGCATTAGATGTTTCACATCAATAAGTAACTAAGTACGTGACGTAGCTGTTGTTTCGTCGTTCATTCATTAAACTTTAAACCAACTTCATGCGTCATCTAGAATCTACCGGAATTCCCCGAACGCCTGTGAGCGACGTCACACCATGTTACAATTCTACAAGCATTCTTATGCAAACGAAGCTGTTTTAATATTCTTTACATACACTTTATACCTACATCATTTTTAAATGCCTCTTTTTTTTAATAGGTACCTAACTTTTTAACAGTTATTTGTAGACCACTGAAGCAATGTTTCACAGTTCCAATAGTAGGCCAACAAAGGCGGAGAGACGGCACACGAGGTTTGTTTAGCCAAACC
This sequence comes from Leucoma salicis, assembly GCA_948253155.1. NCBI lineage: Eukaryota > Metazoa > Arthropoda > Insecta > Lepidoptera > Erebidae > Leucoma > Leucoma salicis. The sequence goes on from OX411811.1 coordinate 19,700,079, forward strand.
AAATTCCTAGTTCTAGAACCGTGAAAATTGACATAATATGAGGTTCTTTGACACACGTGAGCACTAAGAAAGGATTTTACTTTTAGAATCCTATCTAAAACGAGTTTATCACTATGACTCGAGCGAAGCCGTGGGTAATGCGCAAAATAATCAATATAATCTAGAGTCTTGGTGTTTCATTACTTGTTTTATAAGGCCTCCTGGGCTGAAATGTGAGAAAAACTTCTAATATATATTCCGTCACTACATCGACTATAGTTTTGACAGAAACAATTGCCTTTATAATGAGTTGATTACTACTAGAGAGTGGAATTAGGTAGGTAGTTTGTTTTTCCATACAACCATCCATCAGCCTTTTAACGTCCACTGCTGGACATAGGCCTCCCCAAGAATGGGGGATAGTACCATAATCGCCACGCTTGGCAGGTGGGTTGGCGATCGCAGTGGATGTTGTTAATACTAGAAGGAGTGCTGCTGCCCACTCCCTCGGTATTCCCTCAGTCGGCTCTTACGACTCCCATGGGTGGAGAGGGGTGGGACAATTCTAAAGCCGGCCCCCCATGGCAAAGTTTGTTTTTACTTACCATCATTACCAACTTAGATTATATACATGTCTAGATGCAGTAATGTTAAACAAACGTCACAAAAACCGTCTCAAAATACGCTTTATGTGTGAGTACGTTCCGTGTACCTACTTATTATCATAATACTGTCAATGTGTGCGTGTTTAGGGATGCCCACTTTGAATATTATTTACTTACCTTTCATTAAATAAGATGAAGTTTAAATAAAATAAATATTTTAATAAATTTGTGCTTTATTTCAATATTGCAATAACAAAAAAGTACACAGGAAAAAAACGTTAAATCAAAACCCGTCTTATTGGGTTTGTTTTCGGAAGAGTTGTCTCGTTGATTTTATTTCATGGCCTAATTTTTTTATTGCTAATGATGGCAAGTGAGCCACGACCCACCTGGATGGTAAGTGGTAGGTAACCGTCGCTCGTGGACTCAACTATACCGAGAGTATGGTCAAGCTGCTGCGCACCATTTAATTTCTCAGTATAATAAATGGCTATCTTCTGCTACAGCCAAAACACATTGACATGCTTCATGACCGGTCACATAGGAGACGGTGACACCGACCCGTTCGGGCCCGATAGCAAGCGAGTACCCAGCCCTACCACCAGTAATGCAATGGGTGATAACTGCTTACTTCCCTTAGTCACCTTGTACTATGTGTATGTTTATATTTTTCTTCTATAAGTTTTAATAGCTATGTTTGGTGATACTGATTACAAAAAGGGCTCCGTAGAAAAAATACTAGTAATACAGATATATAATTTCTTCAGAGATAAATACTGTAATTTTACAATTAACATAACCTAATACTATTATAATCTTTTTACGATGTACGTAGATGGAATATGTTGAAATATTTACAGGACAGTTATTAATTTTTAAATACAAAACATCAACAAAACATGCTAAAGATATATTTTTTTTTTATGTGTTAACATCTGTTCTCCTGCACAATCTGTGAGAGTGATATCGTGAAATGGGACGAAACTGTGTTACAGGAAGGAATACGGGGGACTTTACAAACATACAATTTCACGGACACAAAGTATACCCAGACTCAGAACAACCATTTGTGGATCACGCAAAGAGTTGTCCTGCGTGGGAATCGCATCCACAACACTCGGGCTGGTATATAAACCACTCTGCCACCTAAGCGCACGCATTAATATTTATTTTATAAGAACTATCAGGTACTTTTGTTATGGATAAAAGTTATTTCACCCGAACGAGGTGTGCGGTAAAATAAGTACATTTTCTTCCGGCTTAACAAAAAAAGAGAGAGAGGAGCTTTGACTTTAATGAATTAAGCTGGACCAGTGGGGGTTGTGTTGGCAGATTTTACAGAGTCATCGAAAAACAATCTTATCCTAGCTACCTAGCTCTTCTTCAGTTATAATTTATAAAAAAATACACACGATTTCGACATGAGACATTACGATATCGGACTGGAGATTAAACTAGTTATCCCTATCTCGGCAGTTCGAGCTTACTACGCTATCTTCTCCAATTTTCATTACAAAGAAATATTCTTCTTTACGAAAAATCATTTGCATGAAGTATTTTTTTCCGAATATAATATTAATTTTGCTTAATACCAAGGTAAGATGTTAAACGTACACAGCATATGCGACCACTGTAAGGCTCAATCGCGTTTTTTTTTGTAGAAATCTTGCCATTTCTTGCTATCAAATAAGTTAGATGTCAATGGAAGATGTCCATGTCATACATTTTTTGTCATGATCTTTAATTTAAAAGATTACATTTTTTAAATATTTTGAACGAATATTATTCCTCAGCTAAAATTTAGGTACTTACTCGATATTCATGTATTAAAAATACCTGATATATGTGGTGATTAGGTTAAAAACAAAGAAAATGCAATCAACTATCCAAAGAATGTACTATTTCGGTACAATTAAAACGTCATCATAACGATTTCCGTATTGAAATTATCGTGAGATTGATACATATTAGAAATATATCACTGGAAATAACTCACCCTGAGGATCGATTTAGTCGACCCGGGTTTCGAGCATATTCGATGCTCATCATCAGGGCGAGCGCGCAGCGGTGTCAACGAGTTCAGGCAGTGCCCGAATGTCTAAAAGATAGTACTGTAGCTCAGTGGATTAGAGCACTTCCCCGGATAGGAAGGGACGCAGGATCTATTCCCGCCTGTACTAAAATACTCTTTTTCCTTATTCACAAATTACTCGTATAATTTGTACTTTAAGAGTAGCTGAGCATGTCAAGTGCAAAAATATAGATCAAAATGCTTATATATAATGTTCATCCTTTTCGTCATTAATATTTATTTATTCGTTTTAAGAGAAATGCTTTTTTTAAGGTTCCAGAAGATGCTGGAGACCTTCACGGGTTGTCACAAGCCACTACTAGCCGAATATGTAACAGAGTGGCCCGTGCGCTAGCAAGACATTCATCAGTTTTTATAAAGATGCCTACGTCTGTTGCAGAAGAACAGAAACTGATGATGGAATTCCGCCAAATTAGGAACTTCCCATCAGTAATTGGCTGCATCTTCTTATCTTCTTGTTTAATGGCTTTTGTAGTGGCAGTGTGAGCACAATTTCGCCGTTGTTTATTTGGTTTATGTAATAATCAAAGAGTATATACTAAAGAGTAATAATTTTATTATTTTTGTTAAAGTGACACAATCAAAAATTAAAACGTTTGACAATGAAAAGTAACAATCCATAGATAAACTTATGAAAATATTTTTCTACCATTCACAATTCACCATTTTGTCTACGAAATTGCAAGATTATGTACATTAAAGACATTTTAGTTATCGGAGGTTTATCAAACGTGCTGGAGGGTTTCGAGCGTGACTCCTAGGGACGCCCGTACCGCGCGGCGCTTAACAAGCTCCGCGCCAAGGCTCCCCCCCTTACGGACACCCTCCAGCCGGGCTTCCTCTCTGAGGTGGTCGAAGGACTTTTCCCTTTACGGGCGGTGCACACGCCCCCGGTCATGGCTCCGCCAGATGACGACCGGGAGGCCGACGACGGGGAGGTACCGCCCGTAACGACGACGGAAATGGGGGCGGCAGCAGCGCGTATGCGGAGAAGCGCCGTCCCCGGGCCAGACGGGGTTCCCGCCCGAGTGCTGGCCCTGGTCCTCGACCACGTTGAGCCCCGCATCAGGGGACTGTTCGACGCTTGCCTGGTGTCCGGACGGTTCCCTGACTGCTGGAAGGAGGGGAAGCTCGTGCTCCTGCCGAAGCCGGGACGGTCTCCGAACACAGTCGCGGCCTTCAGGCCCATCGTGTTGCTGAACGAGGCGGGCAAACTCCTCGAGCGAGTAGTAGCTGCCCGCATCGCCCGGCACCTAGGAGCGGTCGGCCCCGACCTGTCTGACGCCCAGTTTGGGCGGGTCGGTCTACAGTCAACGCCATTCTGCGCTTGAAGGCCGCGACTGCGGAGGCCGTCACTTCGAGGGAAGTGCTGTTGGCGGTGTCGCTCGACATCGCCACCGCCTTCAATAGTCTGCCATTCGGCTGCATCAAGGAGGCACTCCGGTACCATGGAGTGCCCCTCTACCTAAAGCGGCTGGTGGCAGACTAACTCGACGGCCGCAGCGTCCTATTCGTGGACAGGGAAGGGGACGTTGTAAGGAGGGCTATGTCGTGCGGTGTTCCGCAGGGTTCGGTTCTTGGGCCACTCCTGTGGGACATCGGCTACGACTGGGTCCTCCGTGGCCGGCTCCCTCCCGGGCTGGGCGTAATTTGCTACGCAGACGATACGCTCGTCACAGCCCGGGGCGGGACCCACGAGGAGACGGCAACGCTGGCCACCTCAGGTACCGCGGTGGTGGTCAGGCGGATCGAGGCGCTGGGGCTTAGGGTGGCCCTTGAAAAGTCGGATGCCCTACTCTTCCATGGGCCCCGACGTGGCCCGCCCGCCAGCGCCTCGATAACGGTCAATGGTGTGGGCTTCCCAATCCAGGCCCACATCAAATATCTGGGCCTGGTATTGGATGGACGGTGGCACTTTGACGAGCACTTCCGTCGTCTTGCGCCAAAGCTCGTCGGCATGGCATCCGCCCTCGTGCGACTGATGCCGAAATTGGGTGGACCGAGTCTCGCATGTCGACGACTCTACGCGGGGGTAGTACGGTCGATGGCACTGTACGGCGCGCCCGTGTGGGCGGAGTCCCTGGCCGCTCGCAATAGAGCCCTTCTGTGGCGTCCACAGAGGGTCGTAGCGGTCAGGGCAATACGCGGGTACCGCACGGTGTCGTTCGATGCAGCCTGCGCATTGGCCGGAAGCTCCCCGTGGGATCTGGAGGCGGAGGTGCTCGCCGACGTCTATTGGCGGGCATCGACGGCACGGGCGGGGGGAAGCCACCCCTCACCGAGTGCAATCTCATCGTGGCGCTGATGGTTGGCAGTGACAGGGCCTGGACCGCGGTCGCTGCCTTCTGCGAGGCTGTCATCTCGCGGAAGAAGGTGGCGGAGAGGGCCCGGGAGGAATCCTCCTTCGCGGACCCGGGGCGGCGTGCGCGCGCTTACCTGCGCCTGATGCCACCCTAGCCGAGGCTGCGGACGGTGGGGTCGGGAAGTACCCTGCCGTCCGCGGAAGCCTACCGCGAAGGTGTGACGCCCAAGTGCGCGAGGCGTCGCTCAAGAGAGGGTGCCACCTGCGGATCGCGGTCGTAACGACGCGGTACCCGTGATCCGCCGTAGCAAGGACGGGTGAGGGCGCACGGTGGGTTTTTAGTGGGTAAGAGCCCCACACTACCCCGTTGTCTCCCCGGGCAGCGGGGTGTGCGGTAGGGGATTACCGGGGGACTGGGTAGCAGCGTTCTCCTGTGTACTAAAAATATCTACTGCGATCGCCAACCCGCCTGCCAAGCGTGGCGATTATGGTAAAACCCCCATTTTGAGGAGGCCTATGTCCAGCAGTGGACGATGAAAGGCTGATAGATGGATGGATGGATGGATGGATAGAGTAGGGCTTGCTTCCAGCGGAGCTTCTGGGCCATAAAGAGTCTTATAATAGGTGTATAAGTTGGCCCTTTCCTGAAGGTCAAGTATTACTACTGTTCCTCCTGGTTGAAAATAGCACGCCGTTTTTTTAGACAGCTTAAAATTTGAAGTAAAGTGAGCTCTCCCGCAAGCTGTTTTGGGTGGGTTTGTTGTCTTGCTTTGTATTTAGCTCCATAATGCTGTATCCCATGCTTCAACGAGCAATACGTTAAGATAATCATGGATGTCTTTTATTTCTAGGAACCGCGCGCGTTTGAAATGCGTTTTAGGATACTATTACTCTTGTCTTCTGTATCGTTATCATATAGAGATCATTACCGGAAGTCATTAGTTTGTCTATAAAATAACAGTATTTAAAATAATATGAAAGAAGAGGTACTCTGCTACCGCACCCGAGACCTTGTAATTTTTTAATAGGTACAGGTTAAATCAAAAAGGAAAATACAGTTTTGATGGAATGGGGAGATGCTTTTGCTGAATTCGGGCTAGTGGCTTGTTAGAGAGCACAAGTGAGACAACGAACTTGAAATTTAAACAGATTTATTCGTAAAACAGGTACATTGGATAGCCGCGACAATATAGTACGTGCGGTCCACACCACAGAACATATTCGTAATGGCCGTTGATTTAAGTAGCTGCCGGACGCGTTGCGGTTTGCCCGCCCCACACACCTTTTCCGCCAGTAGGTTCCTCAGCAGCAGCAAGGGACTGCAGCACCGCCCAAGTTTCGATCGAATCGAAGGCAATTCACCTCGCATTATGTTCGCATGGACATACTCCGCCCCTTGAAAGAGATAGCTTTTAACAGGTTCTTCAGAATCCTCGCTCACAGGCAGGCGCACGATGTAGTGGATGGCCCTGCGGATTGTCCCCTTCGACGTGTAGATATCGACGACTCTGTATACGTTATCTGCTCCCATGTGTAGACGGGTGATGCGTCCTAGCCGCCAACGTTGCGGGGGTAGATTCTGGTCCTTTATTATAACCATATCTCAAATCTTTGGATCATTCGTGCCAGTTTTCCATTTAGTACGTTGCTGTAACTCAGCAACAAATTCCTTGCGCCATCTCTCCCAAAATTCTAAGTGTAGCTTCTCTATCAGATGGTACTTGAGCCTGTGGTGGAAAAGAGGGCATCGACGTCAGCGGCCGCCCGATAAGGAAGTGCTCGGGGGTCAAAGGATTTAGATCCATTGGGTCAGATGATAGAGGGGAAAGAGGGCGAGAATTAAGGATGGCTTCTATTTGTGTGAATAGAGTTGCCAATTCTTCAAAAGTTAAAGAAACATTCGAAGCTATTCTTTTTAAATGGTACTTGGCCGCCTTAACGCCCATAGTCCACCAAAATGTGGTGAGTAGGCGAGACTAAATTTAAAAGATATTCCTTTAGTGCTAGCATAATCAATTACTGACTCGCGAGTGGAGCGCAAGACCCTACCCAGTTCATTGTTCGCACCCACGAAATTGGTTCCATTATCGCAATAAATTTCATGGGGCTCATCTCTTCGCGATACGAACCTACGTAGGCATAGTATAAACGCTTGAGTACTTAAATCGCTGACAAGTTCAAGGTGCACTGCTCTAGTACTAAGACAAACGAATAGGCAGAGGTAGGATTTACTATTAGGATTACCTCTTCCCTTCTTACTAGCAATAAGAAACAGCCCAGCGAAATCGGTACCAGTCGAATAGAAGGGGGGCAGGGTTAGTCATCGCAGATGGTAAGTTACCCATTTTTGGCTGTATAGTCTTACCACGGAAACGAGTGCACACAACACACTGTTTATTTATTTTGCGTGCTAAATCCCTGCCGCCGATAGGCCAATAGGTTTCACGCACAGAAGACAGCAGTAACTGGGGACCTGCATGAAATATTTTTTTGTGTTCATGTTGCATTAATAATAAAATAAATCTATGTTTACCATCTAATATAATAGGATGTTTTTTATTAAAACTAAAACTAGAATTTTCGATACGACCTCCTACTTTCAACAATCCCTCAGAATCAAGAAAGGAGTTTAAAGGTAAAAGTTTAGATTTTCTAGGCAACAGGGAACCTTGCTTAGAGCCTCTACTTCTAAAGCAAAAGATTCACGTTGACTCAAGTTAATTAAAGTAGCTCGTGACTTGTTTATTTCGTCTGTCTGAAGGGTATCTTGTACTTTATTTTTTGTTTTACAATTATTTATAAACCGCAATATGTAGGCAAACACTCGAACTAAATTATTTAGATTAGAATATCTATCAAAATCAATTACAGATTTACTACTAAACTTATTTTCTGACTCTATATGCATATGTACTTTTAGTTCAGGCATATCAACAGACTTATTTACCTGCTCGAGCCAAGCCGCCGACTCCTCCTTTTAAGAAGAAGGGTCCTTCCCACCACAAGGAGTCGACCTGCAGGCGTTGAGGGTCCACTCCCCTGGAAGCTAAATCGGCGGGGTTGAGCTCTGTAGGAACATGCCGCCACGAAAACCCCTGTGTAAGCTCGCAAATCTCAATTACTCGATTCGCTACAAAAGTCTTTAACAGCTTAGGCGCAACCTAAGCTGTTAAATCCATCCGAGCACCACTGTCGAGTCAGTCCATATTATCTTATCGGATATTTTATAATTATTATTACCTAATCGATTGCATAACCTTAGCAGACAACCGAGCACCGAGTAGCGCACCACATAGCTCAAGGCGAGGTATAGTCATTGCCTTCAGAGGTGCAACCCTCACCTTCGCACATAATAACCTAACAGTGACGTTATTCGTGTTGTTAGTAGAACGGAGATAGACACATGTCCCATATGCTTCCTGTGATGCGTCAACGAAACAGTGTAGATCTACAGAAATTGGGATGTCACATAAGGTATTTCTTGGTAAAGTTAACAGAGACAGGTTATTTATATTTTCTGCTATTTTCTCCCAATTTTTAGCAATCGCAGTAGATACTGGATCATCCCAGTCCAATTTTTCAGCCCACAGTGGCTGCAAAATCATTTTTGCCTTTATTATACAAGGGCACAATAATTCTAACGGGTCGAATTTTGCAAGTTAATGATATAATTGTACACTTTGTAATTTTTCTATTTTTCTGCATTTCTACCGTAAAGTGTAACGTGTCTGGTAGGGGAGATCAATTTAGCCCTAAAACGGTGGAATGTTTACCTAAATCTAGCGTTTTTGAAGTGGCCTCCTCTTGTAATATCGTTGTACCTATGAATCTCCCTAGTGAAATTACATCTCACATTCCTAGTGCAACCTTCTCCTAATGGGCCGCTTACTAACCAGCCTAACTGTGAATGGTGTAGTATCGGTTTTCCATCTCTCAGCGAAATACGATTGGACCCTACAATATTCCAAAAAACATCTGCCCCTAATAAAACATCAATATTAGAGGGATAATAAAACTCTGGCTCCGCAAGCTCGATATTCTCGGGTAACTGGAGTCTGGGGATATTTACAGGCGAACTCGGTAATATTCCTGTAATTTGTGGTACTATCAAACAATTTATTTTTGCATTGAAAGTATTTACGCGCGACTTAATCGTTAAGTCGCAACGTTCAGATGTGTTAAATGAAAAATTATTGATACCCGAAATACGTATCGGATCGGTAGTACGTGTCGAAAGCTCTAACTTTCTTTTCAGGTTATCAGCCACGAAAGAAGATTGGCTGCCCGTGTCCAGTAGCGCCCGAACAAGGCAAATCTGTTGATTACATTTATTAACAACTTCTACCAAAGCAGTACACAACAGGACCTGGCGGACGGAGACAGCGGACAGTGACACCGGTGACGGCTGAGTTAACGTGGAAGGCGCAGCAGAAGGTAAGGTTTTCTGTGCATTATTGATTTGTGATTTATTAAAATGTAATAAAGTGTTATGTTTATGTTTGCAGAATTTACATGAACCCATAAGGCGACAACGAAAAGAATTGTGACCTTCACGTAGACAATTTATACAAAGTTTTAGTTTTGACACTTCATTAAACCTATCTTGTGCATTCATATTTTTAAATTTAATACATTCGTAGATACGATGTCCCTGTTCACTGCAGAATAAACACAAATTTTCACACAAGTTTTCAACAGAAGAAACTAAAGAATGGGATTTTTCTGTTATCTTATGACGATTTAAATTATACATGTTATTATTTTTGTTTTGCCAACCGTTGGGTTGATTATTTTTATTACAACTTCCCTTGTCAGTTGTATTTACTGTGGCAGCTGTTGTTTCTAAAATATCTGCACGACTGCGAATAAATGTAAAAAACTGGTCTAACGTGGGGATGTCCGGTAAATTATGCCTATTCTCTTCCCACTTCCTACTAGTAATGGTATCTAATTTCGCTGTAACCATAAATATAACCATTGTATCCCACTTGTCGGTCGGCTGATCTAGAGTGTTTAACGCACGTAAGTTTTTTGAAACGTTATCTAGCAAACGACGCAAGTGTGTATATGATTCCTTGGTCAACGATTCAAGACTAAATAACGCTTTTAGATGGTTGTTTATAAGAATTGTTTTATTATCATATCGATTACACAACAACTCCCAAGCTATTGTGTAATTATCAGAGGTAAACTCCAAAGACTTTATAACTTCATTAGCACCGCCCTCTAGTGACGATCTTAAATAGTGAAACTTATTGATGTCCGGTATCCACACCATACAATACCCGTATGCACTGGTTAGATCGGTGCAGCGCTTGGTATTTATTGGTTGCCTAGAAATGTTAGGCAAAACGATTTGAAGCACGAAAATAAAGCTTTAAGCGGGCAGTCAAGTCCAATGGAAGGATATAACAATGATGCAACTATAAATTTTTTAAATTAATAACAGTAATTTATGAATTTAAATTAATAAAACAAAAGGAGGTAGGTATAGGTGAAAATGCGATAGATAAGCGCGCTATGAGTAACTAGCGTTGCAGCGAGCCAGTTACAAGCACAGCAGACATACAGCCAGAGACAAGTAAGTAACTTTAGAAAGTAGTTCGCTGTCTCTAAAAAAATCTCTAATAAATTACAAATTGCTATCTTAACACTAGATTACAATAAGCAAATATTCAAAAAAAAAAATACCAAGAAATTAAGTATAGCAATGCTGATCACTATTTAGTGACCGCTAGTACGGGTGCATTTAATAAATCTATAATAGGCATAGAAATGCTGAAATACGTAAGTTAATCCGATACAAACTCGAAGCACACAAATAGAAGTGAATATTGGAAATGGATTAATTAGGAACGGGCATGCTCCCCTCGGTAAACCTGCTGACGCGATGCTCCTCAATGTCCAGGCACCAGTCCCAGACTCCAAATAGGGTAGAAGTAGCCTTTATGTGTATTACAGCAGTTACAACTTATTTGTCTTCCCGGGCGGATCCAAAAGCCGTTTGACCGCGTCGTGCCGTTTAAAACTTTAAACTATAATTACACCGGGATCGATCGAATCTTCCAGTATTCTTGATTTTTGACGGTCTCCACTTGTTAGAGAGCACAAGTGAGACAACGAACTTGAAATTTAAACAGATTTATTCGTAAAATAGGTACATTGGATAGCCGCGACAATATAGTACGTGCGGTCCACAGAACATATTCGTAATGGCCGTTGATTGAAGTAGCTGCCGGACGCGTTGCGGTTTGCCCGCCCCGCGCACCTCCTCCGCCAGTAGGTTCCCTCACATTATGTTCGCATGGACATGGCTCACAGCAAGAACTAGTAGGTACCTAGATACTGTTCCACTTTGTGTTTAAGGTAGATACTGTTTACTGTTTGTGTTTTTTTTTTCTATAGGTACTGTTTTTTTTTTTATTTTTTTTTTAACGCTGGGGTAATTCTACACAGTACCAGTGGTCCGTCAACACAGGCGGAGAGTAGGCACACGGCGGGTTTATTTTGTGGGTGAGGGCACTACCCTGTTCGTTGCCCCGAACGACGGGGTGTGCGGTTAGCCACATTTGTCCCGCCTAAAAAAATAATTAGTTACTGTTTTTTTATTTATTAAAAGGATTTTATCACTAAGCGTATCGTCCCATAAAAATAACAGTACAGAGATAACAAACAATAGGTTGGTTCTTACATAAGCCTACTTCCACCAATTTCACCGACAATTTGACCTCTTCTGGAGTCGGGCAAGACAACAAACTAGGTAGGTACTGCTGCTAATTGTGTTAATTAAAATACGCACATCGTACTCTACGTTCAATATGGAGTGTCCGAGGTGCTTTGACACCAAATAACGAACCGAAACCAAAGGGCAATACAGAGCGTATAGCAGGAAGTCTCACTGAGTCTGTACAGTTAGGTTAGCTGGCATAAAAAAAATACCCAGCAAAATACAAACGTACTAGAGTGAGAGATCTACAGAAAACATTCATGAGTTGTGTCGTACCGCGTTAACTTGTCTGTATTGTGCTAATATGCTAAAGTAAATATATGTACCGACATATGCCCGATCTTTTTCTTAATTTTTTTGTACAAGTGATTACAATGTTCGTTACAATTAACTTTATTTTCGTAAGTAAATTATTTTAGATTGCTTATCATTTTATTTTTTACTAATTTTAATTTATAAGACCTGTTGCTTTAAAGAAAAGTTACGAGCTGTTTAGTAAGGGAAAACTTGCAATGTTTTTTACAATCATATAAAGCAGCTAGTAGGTAGGTATAGTAAACATGATTGTGTAAATAAGTACCTTACACGATCTAACTTACTTACATATTTATTTTTTATATATGGTAGAATATTATCTATTATAGTGCAGTGATGCAGTACGGAAATTATTTAAAATTTAAAGAATAAAAATTAAATATATATAAAATCTATTATAACAGGTATTACACTGGTTTATGATACTATAATTCTGTTGCTGATTCTGTTGGCTGCTATTTTTTATTTACTAAAGAATAATACAATTTCGATTAGCACAGGCACAGATCAGATAACCCAAGGATGTAACTATGATGGTCTATATTAAATTCTGAGTTGCTTATAAATCATAAACAATTAAATGAACCTTTTTGATATAAGGAATACCTAAAATTTTACTATATCGATAAAAACGTAGTACAATTCTTACAAAAAAAACTGCCATACGACCTAGAGTAGTAGTTTATTGCGAATGCTGATCATGGTCTCGGGTGGGAACAGCAAAGAGTAGGTAATTGGGTCTATCCCTTCAAGAAATTCTCAACATAAGCTAGTAGTTAAGAGTAAGTTGGCGGTGTTTTGTTTCCGTGTCTCCGGAAGTACGTCGTGAAGGTCTTGGTCCTTCGCCTACTAACTCTCCGGTTGTATCGGAATGCCACGCCTTCGTACTAAGAGAGTAAAAGAACAGAAAGTACACAAAATACTTTTGCGCACATACTCGTGTTGTAAAGCTGTAACAGAGCAATGTCTGTACATTTAAGATATTTGAGAAAAAAATCTGTATTAGGCTATATAGGCGTGTCAAAACATAAAACATTTTTTTTTAGATTTTTTGTCTGTTTATCTATCTGATTGTTCGTTCGCGCATCACGCAAAAACTACTAAAAGGATTTAATGCAACTCATTCTATTTGATAGCTCTTGATTTGACTTAAAAACTGGTATACATTTTATCCCAATATTATATCGGGAACCTGAGATATAATCTAAAAAGTTATAGCCAAAGAGCGAAATATGTCTGGATCATGACCTTAGTGTATAAACTTATGATAGAAACAAAGCCTGTCTGATCCGAGAAAAGGTTCCAATAGTCCAAAGTAGGTAAACAAACATGTGATAATATATACGTTAAAACAAGTTACAAGTTTTAAGTAAAATGCTACTTATTAACAAATAAGGAAAATATTGTGATAAAATCTTAACATCATAATTGCATTGCCCCGTGTATATGTATACTCACTTGAGACGCAAAAAATAAAAATATATGTCTATCCTGTTAGTTTTAGGTCACCATTAAAAACCAGGTTAATATTTTAATAGGTCTGCTAACTGGTTCATAATTTAATATGACCTGCTGTAATACGACCTCTTTTTGCATACTTCTGTTGCTATTGCTCAAATTTTTTTTAATGTAATTACTCCTTCTTTTAAAAAATCTAAATCCTTCTTTGTTTTTGGATCTTTTCGGCCTTGCTTTTTGCTGGTGAGACTAACTACCTATCACATAAACACTACCCTCTTTTTTTGTTAAGGCGGGAAAAATTGTACGTAGCCGCACACCCCGTCGTTTGAGGCAACGAACAGGGTAGTGTAGGGCCCTGACTCACTAAATAAACCCGCCGTGTGCGTCTCTCCACCCGTGTTGGCAGACCACTGGAACTATGTTACATTACTATGAAAAGGATATAATACAATATACTACTTTTTTTGTAAATCCATACATATAATAGATAGAAAACACCCAGACGCAGTACAAATATCTGTGTTCATCACACAAATATTTTGTCCTGAGTGGGAATCGAACCCACGACCTCGTGCACGGAAGTCGGTTACAGTACCGACTACGCCACGAAGCCCGTTACCACGAGGCCCGCTCCGTGGGATAGATTTGATTTCGTTTTTTCAGAACAACATATCGATATGATTTTTATGCGTAGATAGGTACAGCAATTTTTGCAGAGATCATCTTGTCGTGATCGTGTCCGTGTAGTTGCGGACTAAGAATACAAGTGTCACCACCCCATTCTTTCCCACGGGTGCGTATGAGGCGACTAAGGGAAGTAAGCAATTGTCATCCATTGCATGACTGGTGGTAGGACTGGTGGTAGGTAGTGGCGGGAGTAATCACTTGGTCCGAGCAGGTTGGTACCACTATCTCCCGTGTGACCGGTCATGAAGCATATCGTTGTGTTTTGGCTGTAGCAGGAGATAGCCGTTTATATTTCATTTCCTATATGTGAAATGAATTGGTGAGCAGCGCCTTGACAATACTCTCGGTATAGTCGAGTCCATGGGTGACGGTTACCATTTACCATCAGATGGACCGTGGCTCATCTGCCACTACATGCAATAAAAAAAAATAAAAAAAAGATCATTACTGTGCTGTAGTGACTTCCAAGTCATTTTTTATGAAGCCTACGCGAACAAAGTCGCGGGCAGCACCTATTCTTAGATATAGATGTGATTTACTAATTGTGTGTTATTTCTCTGTTACAGGTCGCATACTGCAGCTTACACTTAACAAAGGCTCGTGTAATAAATAAAGGTAAAAAGATAATTAATTTAATAAGATACCATACACAGAAAATGTTAAAATTATTAAATATAACTTAACTGCCTCGGTGGTGTAGCGGTAGTGTATGCGACTGCTAATCATGAGGTCTCGGGTTCTATCCCCGGGTCGGGCAATGTTATTGAGCTTTTTCCTAAAAAGAAAAATTCTCAGTAGCAGCCCGGAGTTTGGAAATGTGCCCGGTAGACGTAAATAGGCTCACCCCCTATTACGTGGGACTAAAACATAGCTGGCGAGTCGTGGGTGTGTAATACGCCTCTGCCTACCCCTTCGGGGAATACAGGCGTGATGCTATGTTTTTTATTAAATATAACTTGGAAGGAATACCGAGATTTTTTGTAATTTATGGAGGTAACACACGACCGACCTTTCTTGCTGAGTGTTGTCGGTTCAATTCCTACACGGGATAGTTATTTTATGATCCATAAATGATTAATCTGAGCTTGAGGAGAAAATGAGTTTGTTTGTTACGCTTTCAAGCCATAACTATAGAAATAATTAACATAAAAGTTTGCAAACATGTAGTCTGAACCCTAAGAGAGGACATAGGAAAATTCATTTTCATCCCGGAAAATTTATGTGAACGCGTGTATTCCCCGAAAGGGTAAAGTGGTTTACACACCCACGGTTCGCTAGCTATGTTTAAGTCCCACGTAATAGGGAGCGAGCCTATTGACGTCTAACTAATATGTAGGGGGTTTCGGGGGTGATAAATCGATCTATAGCTAGGTTTCATTTTTAGAAAACGTCGTTTTATCCGGGTTTTCAGGCAATGCAAAACTGCTACAATATTATTAGAATACGAAAGTAAATTTCGCCATCATCTACAAGGTTATAATAGCTAAGGTGGGAAATCGGGTGGTCCCAAAACCAGAAGACCCCGGTTCGAGTCCAGATGTCTCCAGTTAGATTATATTTTTCCCTTTTTTTCTCAAGTCTTTCTTTTGTGAGAAAAAAAAACACGATTTACCAAAAAAAAACAAAGCAAAGCTCGGTCATCCGGGTACTATATCTATAAGTTTTCTAATGGTAAAGCCTTTTATATCCCAGTATCAATGGATCCGTTCGATCGGGGAAGTTCCACCCTCTGGCATTGACCAGCGCTGGAGGCCCAAACCTCATCGCATCTTCTCCTTATTATCGTTCCTCTTCAACTCCTAACCCTATTCTTAGAGATAGTGATGTGCAAGTGATGTGTTTGGTATCGCTAGGTTCTTATAGGCTACTGTAATCGCTTACCGTCAGATGGGCCGTATGCTTACAATCCATCATCATCATCATCCATCAGCCTTTCAACGTCCACTGCTGGACATAGGCCTCCCCAAGAGAGCGCCACTACGAGAGGTCTTACGCTGACTGCACCCAACGGCTCCCTGCAGCTTTGACCAGATCATCAATCCATCTGGTGAGGGGTTCTTCTACGCTGCGCCGTCCGATCCATGGTCGTCACTCGAGAACCTTCCTTCCCCAATCTTACCATCCGTATGTAATATAAAAAAAAAACAGATTTATCTTACCCCGACTTGAAAGAAAGCTTTACATTTTCTCCATAAACAATATTTTTTATTCAAGTTATTTTTTTGTACTGCTTGAGTGAGGAACAAGCATACGGTCCACCTGATGGTAAGAGGTTACTGTAGCCTATAGACGCTATCAACAGCAAAGGCATCACTCACGCGTCACCACCTCCAAGGAAAGGGATAGGAGGTGGATAGGAAGAATAATAAGGAGAAGACAGGCAGGACACTAAGGAGAGGATAGGAAGGATAATAAGGAGAGCCCTATCCTAGGGGGATTGGGCACCAGGCGCTCTTACTCGCCATACGAAACACAACGGTAGGTACCGTTTTTACATGCTGATCTTATGTGAGAGGGTGGTACTTCCCCGATCGAGTTAGCCTATTCTCAAAGTACAGTTAGTAAAAATACACATTTCTGATTTCCAGATCAATCAGAATTCTCAAACATTGTGTTTCCCGGACCCGTTCAAAACCTAAGTAATCGTCATAGCAAGCAAAATGTTACTGACTTGTGCGAAGGTCTCAATTACTGCACTGTGAAGCCGAATGATTACCCTCAAGAATTGTTCAATAAAATTTTTAAAGGAAAATATAAAGTAAGTATACTCGTATACCTAATGCATATATCTATCTTCTTCTTTCTTGATTATGGAATCAGCCTAAGCCATTGTTGCCAGTCTCAAATTTCATGTCCAAACTTACTTGCTTAGTAAACATAAATATTCAAACAATTCACTGTCGAAGTCATAAAAAATCAGTCAGTCTATGCCTCATTAAAGTGGTGGCGACTTTACTGAAATCTTCTATAGAATTTCGGAGGCAGTACGAAAAAATAGGTTACGACGCATTATATCACTTATGCATATACACGCCGTGTGGGGCTGGCTTTAGAATTGTCCCACACCTCTGCATCGTGGAAGTCGTAAGAGCTGACTGATGGAATACCGAGGGAGTGGGCAGCAGCACTCCTTCGAGTATTAACAACATCCACTGCGATCGCCAACCCGCCTGCCGAGCGTGGCGATTACGGCAATATCCCCCATTCTTGGGGAGGCCTATGTCCAGCAGTGGACTTTAAAAGGCTGATGATGATGATGATATACACAAATAATTAATTAGTAGAATACCACCACTTTTACACATACTTGAAATAATACAAGTTTTTCAAAATAATGTAGAGCTCCGACATAATTATCCGCATGTTATATGTATAATTGATCATAATAAGTAATTTAGATAATTATGCTGTATCCAGGAAGCAGTATTCCAGCCTACTTACATCATGACAGATGACAGGCAAGGTGATCCTGATGAAAAAGATGACTGCTATACGACTGTTACGGTAAATGGATTAAAAAATGTATTTTTACACTACACGAGTGATGAACAAGCATACGACCCACCTGATGGTAAGCGGTTACCGTAGCCTATAGATGCTAGCAACACCAGAGGCATCACTCGCACGTCGCCATCTCCAAGGAAAGGAATAGGAGGTGGATAGGGTGGATAATAAGAAGAGGATAGGTAGGATACTAAGGAGAAGGTAAGAAGGATAATAAGGAGAGGATAGAGAGGGGGTTTGGGCCTCCGGTGCTCTCACTTACCATACAAAACACAACAGTAAGATTAGCTAGCGTTGTTACACGCTGGTCTATTGTGAGAGGTTGGTGCTTCCCAGATCGAGTGGGCTCATTCATGCTGGCATAAGCACTATATAAGCTCTACCACTATATGAATTTCAACCAAACAGAAACTGCCCAAAGTGAACAAATTAAAGTGGAGTGGAAGAGTGGGCGTCACCGTCGGTGACTGCGATAGCTTAGCGGTTTAAAGCATTTATTTATTTATTTAAGGAAATTCTACAGCTTTTTGGAAGCGATACATGCGATTTGTGCTAGAACAATAATACAGTAAGCTAATTACAGAGTTCCACAACAATACACATTTCTCCGGATTAGAAGGGACGCAGGTTCGAATCCCGGTCGCAGTAAAACTCTCTTATTCCACTTTCACAAATAATTTGTTCTTTAAAGAAGCTGAGCATGTCAAGTGCTTATATACAGATAAAAAAACATGGCCAAAGCGATTTTACAATCCTACCAAAATAAGAATACCAAAACATTGTATTCTTTTATATATTTTCTGTGCAAATTGAAACCTACGATACATAAAGGTACACCCCTACTTTTGATTACAAGAAAAACAGAATCTGTTTACATAATCTGATTATAGATACATTAAGTTTTCATGTTTTTTGTGTTAATTTAGATATATTGTACCTATTGCATAATTATAAAATATGATTCACAATTTTTTATGAAGTACAATAAACCAGATGTTTATATGAGCAAAAGTTAGTACTTGACTAGACAAGGCCAAAGGTGTGTTTATCTCTACGTGCATAATTAATAAAACTGGTTAGAGTGAAGAAATCTTTACTAAAAATAACTTAGTGCTTAGTTTCTAAAGTAGAGTGTAATAATAAAATACAAAACATTGTTTTATTATCAGTATCCGACCAAAATATTATAAGACCTATTTTATGTAGTACTAGCTGTTTTTTTCGTTCATTTGTACTAGCTTTATGCCCGTAACTATGCCCTCGCCTGTATTCCCCGAAGGTTTCCGCAGAGGTGTATTACACACCCACGATTCGCCAGCTATGTTTAAGTCCCACGTAATAGGGGGCGAGCCTATTGACGTCTACCAGGCACATTTCCAAACTCCGGGCTGCTACTGAGAAATTTTCTTTTTAGGAAAAAGCTAATAACATTGCCCGACCCGGGGATCGAACCCGAGACCTCATGATTAGCAGTCGCACACTACCGCTACACCACCGAGGAAGTTAGCTAGCTTTTAGGTTAGGTATATCTCAGGTCCCTGATACAGTAACGGTTTAAAACGTATACCAGTTTTTAAGTAAATCAAGAGAGTTTAATCACAATCCGTTCAGTAGTTTTTGCGTAATATGCAAACAAACAAACTGACAAAAATCTAAAAAAAATTAATCGTTTTGTTAACAGATGGCCTGGGTGTAATATTTTTAAATTACATGTTTGTAAAGGGCGACTTTCGAGATACAGGAATGATTGCCTAATGCAGGGTATTTGTCTTTTAAAAAGGTTTTGAGGGATTGTTTTTTTATTATTACTTACAGTGAGACTTAAGCCAGGGTTATCTCATGGTAAGTGATTTACCACCACTCATGGACTCAGCAATACTAGATGCACAGCCAATGGCCTATCATAAAGATCAAATAGTTTGGAAAATCCAAAAGTGCAAGCCAATTTTATTGTGAAAAATGAAGATTATGAATCTTCATTTTTCACAATAAAATTGATTATTTGATAAGGAACTAATAATGTATTGGTCTCACTTAGTAGTTTTCAATAAATCACATAGATAGCACTAATTTCAAAACGTACTAATGTGGTTCTCATGTATTATACGCCATCTAGCGCTAATTTTAAGAAGTACTACTATATTGGTCTATAGAAGTAGTTCTCACGAAATAAGGTATAGCGCTGGTTTTAGTATACCATCGAATTTACCGTAAATATTCACTATTTTTTGTTTATTTAATAACAATTAAACCACATCGAATCAGACCGTGAAAAGTGATAGGACTCTATTCGTAATTATACTGAAGCGTAAGAGGAAAAAAAGACTAATAGTAAAGTATTTCGGTCGTTATCGTGTTAACATACAACCTACAACAAACGGACGTCCAAGATAGAACGTTTTTAAACAGTTTTTTAACTAGTTTAAATAACAAAGATGGCATCAAAAATATCATGAGTGTTAAAAATAGTGTTTTTTCTTGATATGTGTGTGTATATATTATTTTACTAGTGCAATGTAACCTTTTTACTAGTGCAATGTATGATAAATAGAGACATTTTAATTTTGAAAAATCCTTCTCTTCAACGCTTCGCTTATGAGGCATGCAATACTGCGCTAAAAGAATGGGGTGTGTCTTTCTCCATGGCCGTAACGTATTGAGATGCTTCAGAGCTGTTTAAACATAAAGATGGTGGTACCTACTCATTTATGGAAATCAAATGAGGGCTTTTACTAGATACCCAACCCGACCATCTAGGAAGTATAATGTCAATTAATAAACCAATAACAGTTTTAATTCGTTTATGAATAACGAGAGGGCGCTTACCAATAATTATATAAGACTCGAACAGTATTATAAGAAAGGAAAAAAGAAAATCGATATTTTCACATATGCGAGAAGTCCTATGACGGCATTTTTTTTTTGTAATGGCTGAACAAAAGGTATACAACAACACACGCTGTCATTAGAGGCAATGAAGAGGGGGCCCACACCCACTGAATAAAGCCGCCGTGTGCAGCAGTCGCTCTCACTAATATTTAATTGGTCTAATCAAAAAAATATTACTTGAATTGTATAGCATATACCCAGGATTGATATTCAATAGTTTTTTATATGTCTGATTTGCCACAAATTACCACTATGCTCTCACGTAGTATATTATGTTTATCCATTATTTCAGTACGAGCCCCTTTATAAAGTGCGCAGTCAACCAGGACGCTGGCGTACGGTTGTTCAAGCTCCCGAGGAAAACTTTCTCCAATTGGTCCGTCTAGAATCTTGCAAGTATGTTTTCTTGTTTTGTAAGTTTTTTTTTGCATACTCTTTTTAGAGTTATAAATAATAAAATAAATTATAAAAAGATGATTACACAATAATTAGCTAAACTGGATTCCACATTTGTAAGAGCCTAAAGCCTGTTGCAGGACTTTATAAAAAAAAACATGTACTAAAGGTCACAGTTCATAGCCTTTCGGAAAATATTAAAATCTTGTAAAGTTATCATGGCCATGTGGGGCCGGCTTTAGAATTGTCCCACCCCTCTCTCCCATGGGAGTCGTAAGAGCCGACTGAGGGAATACCGAGGGGAGTGGGCAGCAGCACGCCCTCGAGTATTAACAACATCCACTGCGATTGCCAACCCGCCTGCCAAGCGTGGCGATTACAGCACTATACCCCTAATTTGGGGAGTTCTATGTCCAGCAGTGGACGTCGAAAGGCTGATGGATGGATGGATGGATGGATGGAAACTTATCATGTTTGTTTCTACGTGTATTCAGCTTTCAGACTTTTACTTACTTATCATCACGCCATCTCCCTTACGGAGTAGGCATAGAGAACAGAGTGTCTTAATGCTTTACAAGTTTGTGTATGTATTGACGTAGGAGTTTCTACGATTTTATTTTCAGGATTATAGCAATATGAAAAGTTTCTGAAAGCTTTTTCATACGAAATACTAATATTCAGCCATTCAGCATTACATATTACTAGGTTCAATGTTTACTCATTGCTAGGGAAATCGCCCATACTTTATTTAGCCATGTCCTTTAAAGTCCATGCAGACGATATCACGGACAGAAACAATCGGAGACTAAAAATTATAATACTCTTTTTATGTCCCACTATTTGGCACGGGTCTCCTCTAATAGTGAGAGGATTTTGACTCATAATCCACCACGCTGGCCCAGTGCGGGTTGGCAGACATCACAAGCTGCCAAGAAAGTCTTTCAGGCATGCAGGATTCCCCGGGATGTTTTCCTTTACGGAACAGTGATGATTTGTAAACGATTTATTAGTGCGTGTGCTGTGTGAGGTCAGAACTGGGGATCGAGCTCGATACCACTGTCCTCACAGTCTTTGGTTTCACCGCTAGTCTATCACTGCTATATCATTATATATAGCTACATTTTAATTCCAAGTTGCCTGTTCAAATGTTAATATTTTTCAGGAACATCGGTAGTGGATGTTTCAACTCGTTTCGTGTTCCCGTTGATTTACAAACATTCTGCAAACAGAAGTACAGTGTGTGGGAGTTTCTGGTCCATGACGACAAAGAAGGCATTGAAAAAATTAAAGTGGACCTGCCTATCTGTTGTTCCTGCCATTTCAAACCTAAAGAGTAAATAACTAGTAATTATTTGCGAAATGAAACTTTTTAAAGGAGAATGTCCATACATTCTTTCGTTTTGTATCAGACTCAAATTGGTTTCAAAAATTACATTTTTAATATATACAGTAAAAACTTAACGCAAAATATTTGTATGATTATAGGTACTTAAACACTTTATAATCTAATTTAATGAACTTAATTAGCCTTTTTCTCGAATATCCGGCGAAGTAGGGATATTGTATTATTTGTAATTGTATGTACCTACGCTTAAAACACTATAATGATACAATATGAAACTAAAGCCCATACACTTGTGGGCATTCTCCTTTCAAAGATCACGGTTCAGTCCAGAATATTGGATATTCATGTTGGTTTTGCAATTTTATAAATGTAAAAAAAAAGATAAGTAAATAACTATTATTATATATTTATTTTTTTACATTGTATTTGGATAAGGTGATATTATTTAATATTTTTTATATTTATTAAGAATTTGACATGATCTGGACCAACAAGTAAACTAACACAACGGTTTTCCAAGAGATGCAGGTTCAAATCCTGCTCGTGACTATTATTTTCAATTTCACATTTTCGCACTTTGTTTTAATTTATACGGCTGAGAATGTCAAATGCTTGATAAATATATAAAAAATATCAAAATATTTATAGGGCTGCGTGATTATTTAGTATTAATTTTAATGATATCAATTAAGTTTACCTGGTCGGTAAAAAAATACATCCGACAGATAGCGCAGGCATCACCCAATACTTTAAGAAGAAGGTACTGTGTTATTTTATTAGTTTTATTAGTAGTGGATGAATTGGCAAAGCATCTGATACAATTCTACAGGAGATGCAGGTTTAAATTTTGCTCGTGACTGTTATTTTGGAATTCATATTATCGCACTTTGTCTTAATTGATATTACTTATTTAAGTTATAATTATCACAAATAGGGTTTTTATTAGGTAAATTATTTTACACATACACATCTCGGACTCTAAAGTACTTAAATATGATTTATTATTAGCGCCGTAACTAAAGAACCTGATTAGGACTTCCCTGATTCAGATGGTATAGTCCAAAGGACCTATTATTGCTTTGTATATTTCAGGTTAAAATGTTCAAGATGTTATTTATAATCCTACTAAATATTATAAATGTTTGCATGTTTGTTACTCAATAACATAAAAATGGCTGAACAGATTTGGATAAATTCTGTTTACACAGTTTTATTATAGAATTTCAAACTTTCATGGCCACTTATAATTCTAAACGTTTTTACGGGATTTATACCATGTAAATTTTTACTTACGAGTTTCCGATATTTCGGCACTGTTGCAAGCGCCATGATCACGGAGCAACTGAAGTCCTTGCGGGTGGGAATAGTTTTATTATTCTGCGGTCATAAACGAGTGAGAAAGCGGGTAGACAGATATTTCTAACCGCAGAATAATAAAAACTATTCCCACCCGCAAGGACTTCAGTTGCTCCGTGATCATGGCGCTTGCAACAGTGCCGAAATATCGGAAACTCGTAAGTAAAAATTTACATGGTATAAATCCCGTAAAAACGTTTAGAATTACAGTTTTATTACTTGGATTAATTCTCACAAATTTTATCCCGGAAAAATATTAGATCCTTGTGGGGAATTATAACAAATACACTACAAATGTGATAAGAAAGTTTGCTTTATAAACGAAATCAGCAAAATAGGGCTTAGTTTAGAACCCTGAGGTACGCTACATGGTACAGTAATAGATATCGAGTTCATTCCTCTAAACTTAGGAGTTCAAGAACCACCTTGCCAAAGCCTTTTGAAAGTTTGTATATGTGAAGTCTACTTTGTAAATATTGAAATAAATTGCGTTGTATGATAAGTCTCTCGAAAAGCTTCAATAATTAGTAACCCATCCAGTACCGAGTGGGCTAAATTTGCTTAACCTTACCCAACGTTCGAGCGACAACTGCAAAATAAAGCTACGGCCTCCGTAAATAAAAATGTATCATATTTTAAAAATGAATTATATTTTAAGTTGTAAATGTTATTTTTTATTGTAAATATTTAATGGTTAAAATATTGTATAAATACTTTTTAGGTTATATTATTTTATATTTTATTTCTAATTAGGCAGAAAAAAATATTATTTAAAATATGATTACAATAATTGTATGGGTTTTATTTCATTATCAGAGTAAACTACATTCTTCTTGTTAGATATTCTTGCTCTACTAAAACAAGGCAAAATATTTAAGAAAAATAATAATGTCAACCCAACCCGTTCGGTTTGGTTTGATATTATCATTATCGTCCGCGGTGGCCAGTAAGACAAAACTAGGCACAATTTATAGGGAACATGTTTAATGGTGTGCTTTATACTTACATATTATATTTTCATAATCCAAGAGGAACATCCCGATACTACCGAAGAGAGATTAAACATAGTCTTGATGGCTCTACATGTTAATAGCATTTTTGCCCCTGGCTCCTCTGCAGGCAAAACCTAGTTTTGGTGATTATACCTCTGGTTTGCAATACAGTAGAAGATAAAAATATATACCAGTATACAACACTAATTAAGGGCTATTAAACAAAAAAATACATTATTTATTTATTTATTTATTTAATACTTCTGCACATAACATACGTACAAGGCGGACTTAATGCCTTAGGCATTCTCTATCAGTCGACCTAGGGCGGAACAGAAATTTAAAAAGGTACGTGCGCAATATAAATAAATGTCAATACATGCATTAAAATCGGTTCAGCAGTTACTGCGCGACGCGTGAACAAAATAACAAAAAAAAAACTGAGTTTAATCCAATTATTTTTCCAAATAATCTAAGCATTCTGGTTTAATATTAAATACACACCTACTACACAGGTGAGCTCTAAGAAAGGATTTAAGAAAAATTCTATCCATAATGGATTTTTTAATGAAATTCGATTAACGTTTAGACGTTAATAAAATAACACCAAACGTTAGCGTTTGGTGATATTTTATACATATTTTAGACGGCAATAGGTTCGCCCCCTATTACGTGGGACTTAAACTAGCTGGCGAACCATGGGTGTAACCACGAAACCACCGAAGGAATGTAACATAGTTCCAGTGGCCCGTCAATAAAGGCGGAGAGACGGCATACGGCGGGTTTCTTTAGTGGGTGCAGGCCTTAACAAAAAAAAATAAGGGTGTGTAATACACCTCTGCTTACCTACCACTTCGGGGAATACAGGCGTGATGCTATGTTTTTTTAGTATATATAACTCAGGAATCTAGAACAGGGCATAGGCTACTTATTATCCGAGCCTAGCGAGGTAATACAGGGCTTTATTAACCGCTCGCTATGTAGGTATCCTTGCATATACTATCATGTAAAATGTAATGTTCTTCGTACTTTTTGGACAACAAATCATTATTTTTATTACTCTAAATTCTATAGTGCAAAAATATATCCCAGAAAAATTTAAGTTTCCTATGGGATAGCATATTTTGCTAATCAATAGTTAATGAAAGGATATTTTTAGGAACGATATAGAAGGTCTCACTCCGACGTTATGGAAGACAATGTACAATAGTATTATATATGTATATTATGTATTAGTAATTCTCTGCGACTGCTTGTTTACCGACGTTCTGTGTATTGTCATAGAGTTCAGAGTAGAATAATTACTCTCCCTTGCTTTCTATTCAAACTTTAAATAGCACTGAACTGAAAGTTACGACAAAATATACAAGAGCCAGCAAAGTAATTATCCTTGAATTTAATTTTACATAAGCACGACAGTAGGTACTATCCCTTTTATATCGCTTCACTGAAATCTTAAAAACAGGTTCTGATTAGAGATATTATACCAGTACAAGTCTTGGCAGACTTTCTCTCCAGTGAGAGGCTGCAATATAGTATTCATTATAAACAGATAGCAGATCTGCTAATTGGAGATCGATTGACGTCATCCGATATTAAATTCGAGTAGAATCATTAATTTTATGTTAAATTATATAAATTTATCCAGAATTTGATTGCTATTTATCCAGAATTTGATTCGCTACTTCGATATTGGCCATTTTTTGTGTGTGTTTTTGAGGCTTTGAGCCCACTCAATCTCAAATCTCAATCAATCCTGAGATAGTTCATATTCATAATTTATTGTACCGGATAGTGGCGCTGCAACCATGTGTCACAAAGATTACTATTTAAAAATATTGAATTTCGTAAAGTAGGTAGGTACTTTGCTGAACCTGTTTAATAGTAGTGCAACCAATATTCGGATACGACAATGTCTGCCGTACTCACTAGTATAATATAAATATGTTACTCTACACTACAGCATCATAATTATAGCAATATCACAGTAACCATCAATTATTCTGGGATAAAAGTAACCTATTGGTTAGGGAGCTGAATACCAAAATTTCTATATGATCTGTTCGTGTGGCAGACTTGATTAATATCGATGATTGTACCATAAAAAGCATTAAGGACCGCGTCTGCCACCATAACAGGCCTGCGTTATCAATTGACAGCACTTCAAAAATGTAAAAAAAAACGGTATGCTCGGTATGCTAAATCATTTATTCGTCTCTGCCTCTTGAACTGATGGTCAGAAACACCTTCAAAACGAGGCACATCGAAGCGGCAGACGTCCAGCCCTCTGACTTTTTAAGTAATAATTTTTAAACAAATTTTTATGATTTAAAAAATTGTATATGAATTGTTCGCTTGGCAGACCCGAATTGTTCGATTAATAACGATATAAAGAACCACAGAAAAATAGTCTGCCACTATGATAGCGCTGCGTTTTCAATCGACAGCGCTTTAAAAGTGTAAAAAAAATGTCTGTTAAATCATTTGTTCGTATTTGCCTTTTGGACTGATGGTCAGAATCATCCTCAAGAAGATAAACATCGAAGAGGCAGACGTCCAGACCTCTGATTTTCCAAGGGCAGAGCATTTTTATATAATTTTTTTTCGAAAGTTTGGCTTTCTTCCTTAGAGAGAAGAGAGTAACAACGGAAAAATTCCCCAGGTAGTTGGCGTTTACCTATGGGGCATTCCGCGTCAAATCACGCGGTCATTGGCCTGACCCCTCGGATTTTGATGTCCAATGAATCGTGGGTTTCGTTTGGCTCCAAATATTATTTCAAATGTTTAGAAATGTTTATTTTATTTTTATTAGGGGTTGTCCGGGCTAAAAAAAAACATTAAATTGAGGAAAAACACAAAGAGGAGCCTTTTTTAAATTAATGAAATTTTTTCACAACAGTTCGATAATGGACCAAACGTCCGTGTGGGGCCGGCTTTAGAATTGTCCCACCCCTCTCTACCCACGGGAGTCGTAAGAGCCGACTGAGGGAATACCGGGGGAGTGGGCAGCAGCACTCCTTCGAGTATTAACAACATTCACTGCGATCGCCAACCCGCCTGCCAAGCGTGGCGATTACGGCATTATCCCCCATGACGGGACCGCTCGTTGTGGCGTTCTCTTGGGGGGCCTATGTCCAGCAGTGGACGTTGAAAGGCTGATGGATGGATGGATGGATGAATGGACCAAAACAATACAATTTCTTTTTTTTTATTTTAATCTTTTTATTCTCTGAATCATCCGTTTTATTTCAGGCCATCGAGGCTAATAAATTAACGAAAAATGTTTTACTCTAAAACCAAGAAATAAAAATCAAATTCACTAGGATTTTTTTCTTTTTGTATTCTCACTTCAAGAAACAATTACAATAAAATATTATAAAAAAAAATAGTAATTATTTTAAACATTTTTGATCTATAGTAATTATTTTACCGCCTGATTTGACGTGGATTTTACGCGGTCAACCTTGTGAGAACTGTGAATCATTTCCCTTCGTTTGCTCCGAATAGTAACGTCTTGCTCTCTCGTACACGTATTTATGTGATGATCCTCTCTTATATATATAATGTACTATGGTGAACAATAAATATCTAAATATTTAACGAAAGCAGGAGCTTATGTTTCATTTTCATGTTCATCAGAATTATGGTCAGACATGAGGGTAGTCTCTAAATCACACGACGTTATTGTTCAATACACTAATCTTTATGGATAGTTTAGTTTTGGTAACAAAATAACAAGTGATGCTCACAATATTTTAGGATGTAACTCTCAAAATAATCACGTAGAGTGCAGGTTAGTTGTATGGCGACCACCACTGACTGTGTTCACGTTGGTGCCAATCGAATCCCTCGTAGGACGTCTGTCCTCTTTTAAATTGACTAACTGCTATCTGTCAGCCATCACCTACCGCCTGACGTCTGTCATCGCATCACAACTAAATACTTATAATTTGAAGACATTTATAAGATATTGAAGGTAAGTGACTCAAGCAATAATAAAATTACATTACATAGTCTAGTAGACGTCAATAGGCTCGCCTCCTATTACGTGGGACTTAAACATAGCTTGCGAGTCGTGGGTGTGTAATACACCTCTGCCTACCCCTTCGGGAATACAGGCGTGATGCTATGTTTTTTTTAATAAACCTTTTTAAATATTTAGATATTTTTATATATATTTTTAGCATTTGACATGCTTAGCAACATACATTAAACACAAAGTGAAAACTGTGAAATCGAAAATAACAGTCACGAGCAGGATTCGACCCTGCATCTCCTGGATACCGTCCAGATGCTTTGCTAATTCAGCAATCGTGACCCTTGCTCCTGACTGCTAATTTTGATAACACATTCATACTAAATTGGCAAAGCATTTGGACGGTACCCAGGAGATGCAGGTTCGAATCCTGCTCGTGACCGTTATTTTCGATTTCACTTTTTTCACTTTGTGTCTAAACCTTTTTAAATTTTTAATTGATAATTTTTTTTCCTTTCATAAAAGACAGAATATAATACACTATTACGTGAACTCTTAGTAATAACAATAATAAACCGTAATACCCGCTTTACCTTAATTCCTGAAAAAAACTTTAAGAATTGTACATAAAAAATCAGTGACCTAGACGTCTGCCAACTTTTTTTTCCTATTCTGGGAGTCCTAATGAATGGACGCAACGAGAACGACGAACAAAATGATTTAGTATTGCTTCTTTTTTTACATTTTTGCACCTACGTCCCGTGATAAAACAGAGCCCTGCAGATCTGCCTCTTCGATGTTTATAGTTTTAAGGATGATTTTGACCATCAGTCCAAGAGGCAGACGCGAACAAATGATTTAGTATCACTTTTTTTTACATTTTTGAAGCACTGTAACTTGAATACGCAGGGTCACGACTTTCATTTACAGGACTAAATCGGTTTGTATTGGCATAAACTTTCATCCCTATTAATATGAAAGACAAACAAATCATATACCAAAATGGCACTCTGCTCCCTAACCATATGTCCTTCTCTGGGCTCTGGACAATGTGTATGCATATATTTACGATGATTGGTTAAGTAGTTACGGCGTGAGTGTAACAAATAAATAAACAAACAAACACATGTTTATATCATATTAGGAAGGAAAAGCAAAGAGAGAATAAGAAATTATATTTATTTTTACGTACCAAAAAATAGTCAATTTTACATATTTAATTTAGAGTTTATGGTTTCTTAGTGGAGACTGCGGTTGGATAGACCGGGGAACGTTCGCCACCGGCAAGGTCTCCCTCGAAGGTGCGACGTTCGGTGCGGAAGCGTCGCTCAGTAGAGGGTACCCAAAAGGGTATGGCCGCCAGTGGACCACTCAAGTAATGTCTCACAGTTCTAGTGGTCCGCCAATACAGGCGAAGACACGGCACACGGCAGGTTTCTGTAGCGGGTGAAAGCCCCACGCTTCCCTATTCGTTACCCCGAACGTCGGGGTGTGCGTTTAGGAACATTTTTTCACGTCTTATGAAAATAAAGGATTTATTGTTTGTCAATCCTGTAATCATCATTATTTTAGCGGGCGTTTTGACAGTAAATGTCTCTCATGCATACCTCATTTTTGTGTTTTTATGCTTTTTATATACCTAGATATTAAAAAACAACAAAGCATTTGACTTGAGACATTTGAATGTTATTTTCGATTTCACATATTCACACTTTATGTTAATTTAGCATGTCAAATGATAAAAAAATATAAAAATATTTATAAGGCTGCGTGATTATTTGGTAAAATCTTAATTGTAAAATTAAGTTTACCTGATCGGTATAATGTATGCAATTACTTCCGACAAATGGCGCAGGCGTCACCCAAGACGCTAAGAATGAATGTGTTATCAAAATTCACAGTCCCGAGCAATTTTGTCACGATGGCAGAATTGGCAAAGCTGGAATACCGTCCTATAGATGACGGTATTTCAGGAGATGCAGGTTCAAATCCTGCTCGTGACTGTTATTTTCGATTTCAAATTTTGACACTTTGTGTTAATAAAAATATATTCATTTATTGGATCGAATATATATAATAAATTGAAACTCAGAAAAGCGATAAGTCACACTCTTATTGGCTGTTATTAACATAGCATAATAACAAACATTATTATGTCATTGTGCGGAAATATTAGCACAACAGAAAATACTAATTAACATGAGTTTCATTAACTGCAATATAGTAAACTTAATTTAACTTATCATCACGCCATTTCCCTTGCGGGGTAGGCGGAGAGAACAGAGTGCCAAAAGGCTCTATTCTTGCATACATCTCTCGCTTCCTCAACATTCATAATTCTCTTCAGACGAGCTCGCTGGTTTCGGAGACTCCTGACCCCACCTTCCTTCAATACATGACCGATTTCGTCTTAGTAGGTGAGTCTCGGTCTCCCCCTGTACCTACATCCTTCCACTTTTGCTTCTTAACCAGTCGCTCGTCTGGCATTCTTTCCACATTTCCGAATATGTAATGAAATACAATAATTAAAATTATAATAATGTCTTACAGATTACCTTATGTGGACCCTTGTTTTTAAACACGATGAGCACAATAACTGCGCTTCTTCAGTCCTTGGGCGTCATTCTTGATAAATTGATAAGCACCAGAAAAGATTCCCAGACACATAAGCCCCCAAGCTTAATCATCTCAGCAGACACCACACCATCAACCACTGCCTCACCATTTTTCAAACTTCTAATCGCCCATTCAACTTCGTCCATACTATTGTCAGCAGAGGATGCCGATACCGAATGCTGATCTGTTAGACTACATGTGAACCGGCATCATTGCAGACATCTGCATACATATCTCCAAAATATTCACTCCATCGACTTAACACATCTTGTGTTTTTGTAAGAATGTCTCCACGTTTAGAGCTTATTTTATTCATTATCACATGAAGGCTGACCATCCACTTTGAGCTTTCTTCATGTTCCACCAGAAAAGATTGGTGTTGCCCTCGAAGTTTTTTCGTCAGCCTAATTTCTGCAATCATATTTGCTCTGTCATGCTTCTCTTTCATAAAGGCTTTGGTGTCATTCTTATTCTGGCTAAGCTATCGCAGTCAATAACGGTAACGCTCAATCTACTATACTGTTCACAGTGGTTTTTAGATGTCTTTACGACTACCTATCGGAAGCATTTACATACATTATTCCAATATAGTAAGTCTAATTTGGCAATTAAAATTCACACTATTTGATCGATTTTTTAAATATTTTGACCTGTATTTTATTTAGCACTTGACATACTCAGCTACTTTAAAGAATCTCCCGGGGAAGGTGCGATAAAAATGGTTTACATCCTATTTTCAGACCTACTATTCTGTATTATATACACACAAAATTTCATAAGAATCAGTCAAGCCGTTTGGAAGGAGTATGGTGACAAACATTGTAACAAGAGAATTTTATACATTATATAACAAAACAACCGATGCCAACCGTCATCTGTCCTATTTTTCAGTGGGTTGACGTTATTTATATTATAGTGTATATAATAACAATTACATATAACACACTTTAAATATTTGCCCGCGGTTCCGCCGCAGCTTGCTGGTCTTTAGGTTGTGTCTCAGGTTCCTGATATTGTAGCCGGATTAAACTCTTAAGTCTTATCAATAGCTATGGCAACGAAACAGCTTTTTTTTATCAAACGAAGCCTTCTGAACGATTTTTGTTTGATAAAAAAAGCTTTCGTTTATGCGTGACATATCTTTTTCTGATAAACCATGCTCAAAGATCTTCCTAGCTTCTTGTTATAATGTAATTTTATATGTACACGAAGGCTTGTTAACGTATAAGTCTTGAGCAAGTAGTTATTCTTAACAGACGTAGAAGGAACGACTGTTGTTGCCTTGTTTCGCGCAGGTCAGTTGTCAGCTGTCCGTGAAATCCGGTGTACGTGTATCGATATCGGCGTTTCGCTTTGGCCGCATGCCTACGTCACATCTCATATAATAATATATTGTCGCGGTACGATATGTAATTTTATTATTGAGTGTTATAGCCCGTAGTGGTCGCATTAGTAAAAACATAATGTTTTTTATCTAAGTACACAATCATGACCTGGAAATTGCAATTTATTGTTTGTTGTGTAACTATTGTGAGTATTATATGCTTATGTTTTTATTTGCTTTATCATACTGTCACCAGTTGATTGGATAAACAGCTTTTAAAATATGACATATTTACTGTATTTGAGGCGGATACTACTGTGAGACTAAACCGCAAGGTATTTGTCTTGGAGTACGCTGAGAGAACATTTTATAAGATTTTTTAGATTATTTGATGACTTTGGTTGGTCCAAGGTTGGAAAATAGAGTCAAGACTGTGACACTGTCGATTAATTATAAAAATCTTAATACTAAGTTATCCCTGCAATCAAAATCATATTCCGCGAATCTGAAATCGCACTGAATCGCTACATTGATATACCTACAGTGATTGTTATGGAAATTTCTTCAAAAATAAAGAAAGTATATAGATTAAACTACTGTGGACCGATGAAATGGTCAAAGTCGCAGGCATTCGTTGGATGCAGGCGGCACAGGACCGTTCGCTGTAGAGTTCCCTTGGGGAGGCCTATGTCCAGCAGTGGACGATGAAAGGCTGATGGATGGATGGATGATAGAGTAAACTTTGACTTAACTTTGTCAGGTACCTACACAAACGTTTATCATGCACGAGGATTGAATCCACACAGACGTCACAAGAAGTTATAACTTCAATGTTTACCTTTTGTGTAGTAATTATTTAAGAATATTGTCTTTACGACATTGAAATTTACGGTTTCTCGTATGTAAAAAATTCCACAAGGTTTCATATAAAAAAAAATCAAAGCAGTCATGAGGACTGCCGACAGAAGAGAAACTTAAAACTATAAACAAACAAACAGTTGTTATTTTTGGATATCCAAATTAATTGTTTAGTTTTAATTTAATATCAAAATATTAAATTAAAACTTGTAAATCAAAATTTATCATCCATTCCTTAAAAAAAAACAATTTATTATTTTAAATAATTATTATTTTATTATAAAATTATAAAATTATTATTAATTATTCATTTCTTCATTCACAGCTGGCCCAGCGCTATAAGTATACTAATAGGAACAGATATAGTGTTATCGTTAACACATCTCGTAACCATGTCCACGACTTACGAATATATGAATTTACTCCCTATCCAACCCTTCCTATAGACGTTTTCACTTCAAAAATCCTATAAAAAGCGATATTTGATCAGAATTATTTTTAATCGATGAAAGAATCATACTGGTCCTCGTGTTGGTGGACACCGGCACGTCATGAAAGTAAAAGCAATCTCACTTTTACTTCGGCCGTTAACATCCAACTATATCGAGTGTAATCCGAACTTATTAATTTTAATAAGCATTATATTTATAGTTTTATAAAAGTTACCTACTCAAAAATTTTTCGAGATACTGGATGCGAAATAAGTAAAGTTAAATTTGTATAACGAAAGTAAGAATCCACTGAGAATGGTTTTTTAAAGAATTAATTTTTGATTTTGAATTGTTATGTAGAGCTTGAGAAAACTTAAAAAATATATTTGTCTCTTTATAGCCTTCTCATTTATTGCCCTACCATATAAGCCAGATGAGTTGCCAATAACATCGTATGTCGAGATGTTGTTGTCTTGCAATGAGATTGTACTTATTTATAACTTTACTTCCTTAAAACATCTGCGGTTAGCACTATGATTTGAAGTATTATATTATTATGTTACTTACGGCTTGGAATGGGGTGATGAGATTTTCGATTCTTAATCCGTCAACTATATACTATTATAAAGCTGTAACAGAGCTGTGCCTGTACATTCAAGGTATTTGAAAAAAAATGGCTGTAATAGGCTATATAGGCGTGTCTTAACTCAAAACAATTTTTTTTTAAATTTTTGTCTGTCTGTTTATCTGTTTGTATGTTTGTTCGTTCGCGCATCACGCAAAAACTACTGGATGGACTTTAATGCAACTTTTTTTATTTTAAGGGCCTTGATTATACTTAAAATCTGGTATACATTTTATCCCGCTACTATATCGGGAACCTGAGATATAACCGAAAAACTAGAAAATTATTGAAACTAGAATTTTTATAGAGTATATTTAAAAAAAACTAATGGACGGATTGTGATGAAACTTTTTTTTGTTTGAAAGTCCTTGATTATACATAAAAACTGGTATAGCTTTTGGCTGCGGCGAAGCCGCGGGCGAAATCTACTACATATAAATACCTATTTAAAAATAATAAATAAAAATCAAATAATATAGGTTTTATTATCTTCGATTTCATTGCAGCCCTAGTAGCTTTTACACTACGGGGATGGCAAACAAGCACGTATGCTTGTTTGCCATCCCCGTAGCCTATCTGATGGTAAGTGGTTACCGTAGCCTATAGACGTTGGCATCACTCGCACGTTGCCATCTTCAAGGATAGGGATAGTTCGAAATAATAATTAGAGGATAGGTAGGATAATAAGGAGATGATAAGAAGGGGCTTTGGGCCTACGGTGCTCTCACTCACCATACGCAACACAACGATACCTACCGTAGTATCACGCTGATCTTTTGTGAGAGGGTGGTACTTCCCTGATCGAACCGGCCCATTCATGCTGGGATAAGCAAGGTTCTAACACTAGAAAAAGCCTGATTCCCAGGTTACTTTCTACGTTTATTACTACGAACTCTTCTCGTATATTTCATGATTTGATCGTTGGATTTTTATCATAATCTTGGATTTTATACAGAAACTGTGATTAGTTTTAGTTTGAATCAGAAATCACGTGTATTGTAGTTAAAAATGAATCACAACAAAAATATTTCAATCATTAAAGTTCTTGTTACAAGTATCTTTATGAAACCAAAATTAATTAACTTTACTTGATGGCTGGTAAACAATTAACAATGTTCAATGATGAGCATCTTTTTATAAAGTTTAACATAAACTTAACATATAATCGAAAACCTATCAAATAAAAAAGAATGCATCAAAATCCGTTCTGTACTTTTTGCGTGATGCGCGAACGAACAGTCAGACAAGCAGACAAACAGATAAACCGATAAATAGACAAAAAATCTAAAAAGAACTAGACGTCGTGGGACGTCTACCAGAAGTGAAAACATCGAAATTATTTTGTAAAAAATTATTATAACTTGACAAAGTACTCCTCAAGACGAATCAAACGAATATAAGCTCGATGGGGTTGCGTCGTTACATTAGAGTTACTGTGGCCACATTCCAGCTCCATCATCAGACTTTGGATACCATCTAGAGACAAAGTACTTGTCAAGACCAATCATAAGAGCCCAAACTCGATGGAGTTATGTAGATGTTTCACATCAAAAAAATGTTTTGTGTTTAGACACGCCTATATGTATAGCCTAATACAGTATTTTTTTTCTCAAACACAAAACATAGCATCACGCCTGTATTCCCCGAAGGGGTAGGCAGAGGTGTATTACACACCCACAACTCGCCAGCTATGCTTAAGTCCCACGTAATAGGGGGCGAGCCTATTGACGTCTACCGGGCACATTTCCAAACTCCGGGCTGCTACTAAGAATTTTTCTTTTTAGGAAAAAGCTCAATAACATTGCCCGACCCGGGATCGAACCCGAGACCTCATGATTAGCAATCGCATACTCTACGGCTACACCACCCAGGTAGTTTTTTTTCTCAAATATCTTAAATGTACAGACATAGCTCTGTTAGTTTTATAATAGTTAGGAAGAAATAAATAGGGACATTGACATGGAAATTTCAAACATGTCTATAATCACAATATTGAGATATCAAGTAAATAATAAGTTACACCAAATAAGAGACATACACTTTACACATCAATTTCAGACATTCTAAATTGTATAAATAGACACGACAAACAGAGACAGGTATTTCCCGCACGATTAGGTGACGTCACTCATTTATCGATTTAGCAAGTTTCAGACTGAAAATTACTTAGCATTATAAGATAGTGTGTAGTACTTTGTAGTTTTCCGTGTGGGGCTGGCTTTAGAATTGTCGTCGTAAAAGCTGACTGAGGGAATACCGAGGGAGTGGGCAGCAGCACTCCTTCGAGTATTGACAACATCCACTGCGATTGCCAACCTGCCTTCTAAGCGTGGCGATTACGGCACTATCCCCCCATTCTCGGGGAGGCCTATGTCCAGCAGTGGACTTTAAAAGGCTGATGGATGGATGGATGGATTATAAGATACATGAACATAGCATCACGCCTGTATTCCCCGAAGGGGTAGGCAGAGGTGTATTACACACCCACGACTCGCCAGCTATGTTTAAGTCCCATGTAATAGGGGGCGAGCCTATGGACGTCTACCAGGCACATTGCCAAACTCCGGGCTGCTACTGAGAATTTTTCTTTTTAGGAAAAAGCTCAATAACATTGCCCGACCCGGGGATCGAACCCGAGACCTCATGATTAGCAGTCGCATACACTACCGCTACACCACCGAGGCAGTTAGATGAAATAGTGTACTAAAGACAGTAAAGGAGCTTGAAGAGGTTACTCTGCAGGGAACATGCACGATCATGACTGCACAGATGGCGGAATGGCTCAGATACCGGCCTGCCTGAGTGTTGTGAGTTCCCACACAGAATGGCGGTGACGTGATTTGCCACCCATCGTTCTCACGAGACTGAAATGTGGGCAGTAGAAGTCGCTTCTTGATAAGTGGCAAACCGTTGTATCTGCCTACCCCTCTAGCTAACAAACGTGAGTGTACTGTGTTTATGTATGTTTAGAGAGATTGGACGGACAAAAAGAATAATAAAGAAGTATATCTAATTTAATTTTTTTCAGCGTAGGACAGCCTCGCACCAGGTGGACCGATGACCTGGTCAAAGTCATAGGCATTCATTGAATGCAGGCGGCACAGGACCGTTCGCTGTGGCGTCCTCTTAGGGAGGCCTATGTCCAGCAGTGGACGATGAAAGGCTGATATTATATGGATGGATGGATACCTAATTTACACGGGACAGAATGCTGTTTTTTTAGATAATTTTATAGGAGAAATAGGCTGTTATAAACCTACATAATATCATTGAAAATGTGAAATTGGGACCGAACTAACAATTTTTTTTTTCAATATGAGAATAAGCCTTTTTAAAAAGAGGCCCTCATTATTGTACTGAATATATTATTGTATAGTTGTGTGTGTGTGACAGTATTTTTATTTTGGATAGATTTTGTGGCCAGTTATAGTTTTACTTAGTTACTTATCATCACGCCATCTCTCTTGCGGGGTAGGCAAAGAAAACAGAGGGCCAAAGGGCTCTATTCTTGCATAGAGACATTCATAATTCTCTTCATACATGGTCGCCAGTTTCGGAGATCCTGACTCCACCTTCATTCAATATATGACCGATTTGGTCTAGGTAGGTAAGTCACGGTCTCCCCCTGAACCGACATCCTTCCACTTTCGCATTGTATATCTTCTTAACCAGTCGTTTGTCCGGCATTCATTCCACATGTCCAAACCATTGGAGCATTCTGTTTCGCATCTTTACACCAGTACTATATTATACACTTATAGACCTAGTACCTATAGTTATATCTAACACGTGTTGTAAACTGTACATTAATTATGACCTTGAGCTTGATTCCATATCGTTTCTTATAGAAAATAGTGGATCCTAAATATAATAATAGTTTGGCTTTGCCTAGTATTACCAAACATTAGATAAGAACTGTATTTACAACAAGGATGCCTCTGCTAATAATTACAATATAAGTATATTTTAATTATAGGCACTTGAATACGATTCCCTACGCATTGCTAATGATGTCTTTGACTTCTTGGAGACTTAATTGATCATTCAGTCACATAATGACGTTGGTTGACATCTGGTTTGTTTACGTCAATAGGTACATAGTTTAAAACAAGAAGAAAACAGATACAATCCGGATTGTGACATTGTATTCTCGAGCCAATAATACCAGATATCCTGTTCTGCTCAGCCGAGTATATTAATAATATAATATTATGTATAGTGTAAGGCATTTATAAACATGATTATGTATATGTAAATTACAACGAATTTGTAGATCGAGAAAAAATTTCATTGTGATATAACAACCAGTTTGGGTATTTTTATATATCTCTGAGCGAGGAGAAATTTTAATTCTAAGCAGTTATTAATGTTTTGACTGTCATTTGATAATTACATACAGAGTATATATGTATACTACAAATCTGTAATAGAGCTGTTTCTATACTTACAATAATGATAACTATTTGGTAAATAAAATACTTGCGTAGGTACGCGTCTCTGAACCCCAAACAATTTTGTTTTAATTATTTCCAATTCATTTGATCGCACATCATGCAGTTTCTGTACTAAAATGATCAACAATGGCAACTGAGATTTTTCTTTTTTGCGAAAAAGCTCAATAGCCTCTGAATCGAACCCGGGACCTCATGATCAGCAGTCGCTTACACTACCGCTGCACCAGACCGCTGAGGCAGTTGATGTATAAATCCGAGAAGATGCACAATTGGGCACTAAAAGTGTCCACTATAAATTAGTGCAGATTATGGTCCAGGAGCCGCCGCCTATTTTTTTAAGTGATTCAATAACAGGTTCAATCTTTGTGAGTAGGTTCCGTTCGACGAGACGCCCAAGTTTCTTCAAATCTCGATAGAGATAGCTAATAAAGTGCGCAGGTATAAAACATTTCGATTTGGTGGGGTGTCGATATTGTCTGACTAACAGTACAGTCTCTTTTGAAAAACTCATTGTCTGTCTCTTTTTCTCTCGTTCTTTCTGAATAGTGTCATTAAGCTCACGCACGCAGTTAAAAGTTGTTATTATTTTATAAAATCATACATACATATTGTCACGCTTTTACGCCTTTTTCCCGTAGGGGTAGGCAGAGACCACTTCTCTCCACTTGCTACGATCCTGACACACATCTTTCGCTTCATCTACTTTTATCAGCGCTTTCATGCATGCTCGTTGGTTTCGAGTACTCTTAACCTGGCCTTCCTTAAGAACGTCTCCGATCTGGTCAAAATACGTTGCATCCGATAGGTGGAGTGGGTCGTAAAGACAATTTATGTGGAGATTGGGTATGGTCGTTGGTCAGTGCGATGGCTTAGCGACTTAGAGCACTTCCCTGGATTGGAAGGGACGCAGTTCGAATCCCGCTCGCAGTAAAGTTCTCTTTTTCCACATTCACAAATAATTTGTAATCTGTAATAAGTCTTTAAAAAAACTAATAAACTAATGCCAAATACTCTTTAACTCATAAAAATAACTAAAATTATTTTGTTAAAATCCAACTTTTAGCATGATGTACTCATGGCCCAATAATACAGGCCTTGTACAGGCCTGCTCAAATTGTTGACAGTTTGCCACGACCACGTCATAATGACGTCACACTTTCCTTGCCGTTTTTCAAATAAAATTATTTAGGGTAAATAGGTAATCACTGCGGCTGTGACGAGGACACGGCGCGGCACACGCTCGAGTCGTGCCCGGCTTGGGCCGAGCAGCGCCGTGAACTCGTCGCGGAAATAGGGGGAGACCTCTCGCTGCCGAGCGTCGTCAGAGCGATGCTTGGCAGCGACAGGAATTGGGCCGCGGTCGCTGCCTTCTGCGAGGAGGTTATCTCGCGGAAGGAAGCGGCGGAGAGGGCTAGGGAGGAGGATTCTTCCGCTGACCCAAACCGCCGCCAGCGACCGGGGCGGCGCAGGCGCAGGTACTTGCGCCTCATGCCGCCCTAGCCGAGGCCGCGGGTGGATGGACCGGGGAACGTCCGCCACCCGCAATGCCTCCCGCGAAGGTGCGACGCTCCGCGTGCGGATGCGTCGCTCAGTAGAGGGTACCCGGAAGGGTAAGCCGCCGGCGGACCACCGAAGGAATGTGACATAGTTCCAGTGGCCCGCCAAGAAAGGCGGAGAGACGGCACACGGCGGGTTTCTTTAGTGGGTGAAGGCCCCACACTACCCTGTTCGTTGCCCCGAACGACGGGGTGTGCGATTAGGAACATTTTTTCCCGCCTTAACAAAAAAAAAAAAAAGGGTAAATAGGTAATAACAGATGACAGCATCCTAAAAATAATAATACCAATAATTTACTTATCAAAAATAAATGTTTAATTGTTTACAGTAGTTATAATTTCAGAATTTCTACTTTATTTCTTAAATTGGTTTATTTTGGTAAAAAGGAACCTTAGTTATTAATATGAGCAGAATCGTAGTTATTATATATAGCTCGACTGCCGTGAGCGCGGCCCTCCTGATGGTTTGCGGGACGCGAGGCGGGAGCGCGCTCGACTATTAGGCTAAGTTCACATGACCGCACGGTTTATGCGTTCACACGACAGCGAACGATCGCACGGCAGTATGGCATCAACATTAATTTGAGAATGGAGTAAATTGGATTTTGTGTTAGAAACTGTGACGATACGTACTAGTATCGTCTTTTTTTTTCTTTTAAGTGACTCTTTTCAGTGACTTTTAAAGCCGGTGCTACTTTTTTTTAAGTATTATCCTATTTTTTTGTTGAGGCGGAAAAAAATTTCCTAATCACACTCCCTGTCGTTCGGGGCGATGAGCAGGGTGTTGTCCCTCACCAATAAATAAACTCAACTTGTGATGTCGGTGTGAAACATCGGTATTACGCGTGGCTACGCGCGGGACAATATTGATGTAAAGGAAAAACACAGTTTGATTAGATCCGCGCGAGTCAGCGCGGTCATGTGAACTTAGGCTTACAAACCATAATTAGCTAGTTTGCCGCTGTCCTCCGACAGCGACTGACGTTACGTGTGTCTGCGCTTGACATTTTTTAACGACTTGCTATGACTTAACCTTACAAAATATATAAAACAATGGAAACTTGAACAAGCTATGTCACAAGGTTACACTGTAACCTATATTTGCTGTTTTATGATTTTAAAATTATATACTCTTTTTTTTAACAAATATCATTTTTATTATTTTTTACGATAGTAAAACTGGCTGCATTGAAAGAGATTGGAGCAGCAAGAGTGATTGGGAGGAGCCCAGGGACTGTCAATAGTAGTCTTCTGATTTTCAAATATAAAAGTAAATCAGGATATTCACATAACAATATACCTTTAGGAGGAAGGGACTAGTCATTATCTCAATGGAGTAAATGTGTTGAACATGTGGTCTAAATAGAAGACGAATATATAGGTACAACAACATAATCTAATAAACAAGACCTACGATGACATGTATCGACCATTTATTATTAAATTATTACAAGGTACGTCATCGGAATCTTCAAATAAAAAATTTTCAAGTGATGAAGAAAGTTCAGATTAATTTTAGTATTTTCTAATTTTTTACTTACATTTTTTTCATTTATCTGCTTTAGCGTATATAACGGGAATAATAAATTAAAAATAAAGAGGACCATTGTTTATTTTAATTAAGCAAATTGATTATTCGATTACTTACGCCAGTAGTAGATACTATTGACAGCAACAGAATATAGGTACACAGTTGTTTTAAACATGCATTTATAATAAACTCATAAGCTAAATATACATATATTCCATCATATTGTATAATAATCTTAAGGATATCTCTCAAGATATTAAGTCATTGCATCGTGTCAACATCACCCGCCCCGCTTCCCGCAAACCATTGCTAGGGCCGCGCTTACAGCGGTCGAGCTATAGTCTGGCAGCATAGCAGTGTTGTTGTATGTGACAGATACGTGACAACTATCGCTTATAGCCGTTTCGCTCTCAAACCAACGGGAAAACTAGCTCGTACTCTTTCTGTTAACATTGAATCTCAAAGTTTTTCCAACCATGGTGATATGTTACATGAAAAATATACAAACTAATAAGTGAAGCAACGATAGGTACTCCTACTATTGTGTATCGTATGGTGAGTGAGAGCGCAGAGGCCCTCCTTATCCTCTCCTTGTTATCCTTCCTTTTCACTGCCTATCACTTTCCTTAGAGCAGGAATCGCGCGAGCGATGCCTCTGGTATTGCTAGCGTCTATA
Source organism: Leucoma salicis (assembly GCA_948253155.1). Classification (NCBI taxonomy): domain Eukaryota; kingdom Metazoa; phylum Arthropoda; class Insecta; order Lepidoptera; family Erebidae; genus Leucoma; species Leucoma salicis. The sequence continues at coordinate 19,742,776 of OX411811.1, forward strand.
GGCTACTGTAACCGTTTACCATAAGGTGGTGGGTATTATAAGAAAAAAATACTGGTTAGAATGGTTTGCGTTTAAATAGAAAATTTTAAAACAGACTAGAGGCTAATTTATAAAGTGCCTTTTCAGAGAGGTATTATATTATCCAACCAGCTCATGGCGATAAATAGGAGTATATTTCATTTTTTTATTTATAATTTTGTATGCCAAATAAAAATTCCACCATTTTTCTAATACCAATACCAAGTCACGTTTATAACTCGCGACTCATCTTCAAAATTTTTAATCCTTACTATAATAATATAATATAAATGTGAAAGTGACTTTATTTGTTAGTTTTTTTTGTTACTCTCTCACGACGTAACTGCTGAACCACAGAGAACTGGAGCTCAGAAAAGGATACAGGCTACATTTCATCCCAGAAAAATTAATGATTTCCGTGGGTTATCAATTTTTTCATAAAAAAAAGGAGTTTGTGGGTTGAGAGCCAACTCTGCCTTGTTGATGACGTATGCATGGCAAAATTTTGTATTATTGGGCCATGATTGTACTTGAATAACCATATTAACCACATCAATGGTTACCATAGCAACGGTTGTTTGTAACATGTAGTTTGTGTTGTTGTGATAGTGAGAGTCTGAATACGATAGCAGATAAAAATATATATTTTGGATAGATTTGGATAGCTTACCCGGCGAACTTCATACCGCCACATTTTTTTTCGTGAATATTTTGCAATATAAATTATTAAAATACTAATATCGCTATTAAAAAAAATATATCAATGATACCTCTTTTTTATATACAATATCATTGGGTTATAGGTATTTTTTAATATAAATCCATTAAAAAATTAGTCCAAAAAATAAAAAAATAGTTTTTGGGATAGTAGGATGAAACCCTTATCACTTAGGGGTATGAAAAATAGTTTACATCCTATTCTCAGATCTACTTAATATACACACAAAATTACATAAGAATCGTCGCTTCGGAGGAGAATGGCGACAATCACTGTACCTAGGTAGCACGAGAATTTTATAAATGTATAATGAGATAACAAAGCAACCGATGCCAACCGACATGTGTCCTATTTTCCAGTTGATTGACGTTATTTATATTATAGTGTGTAACAATTACATAATATTTTATATTTTTTATATTATAAAAAAATATTTTAAAAATTATTCTTATAAATTATCTGCAATGAGTAAAAGTAAAAATCTGAGAACTTTGTCTAAGCCGTCTCTTGTTAGAGAGCGAAAGACTTATATCTAATATATTTAAAGGAGCAATTCTTGTATATATATATATATATAATCTGAATCTCGGAAACGGCTCCAACGATTTTCATGAAATTTAGTATACAGGAGGTTTCGGGGGCGATAAATCGATCTAGCTAGGTTTCATTTTTAGAAAACGTCGTTTTATCCGGGTTTTCAGGCAATGAAAAACTGCTACAATATTATTAGAATACAAAGGTAAATTTCGCCACCATCTACAAGGTCATAATAGCTCAGGTGGGAAATCGGGCGGTCCCAAAACCAGAAAACCCCGGTTTGAGTCTAGATGTCTCCAGTGCGACTTTTTCCCCCCTTTTTTTTCAATTCTTTCTTTTGTGAGAAAAAGTCTCAATTTACCAAAACAAAAATACCGAGCAAAGCTCGGTCATCCAGGTTCTTTTTTTTATACGACGTCGGTAGCAAACAAGCATACTTTATGGTAAGCGGTTACCGTAGCCCATAGACGCTACACCAGATACTAGCGTGTCGCCATCTCTAGGGAAAGGGATAGGAAGGATATTAAGGATAGGATATGTAGGATACTAAAGAGAAGATAGGAAGGATAATAAGGACAGGATAGGGAGTGGATTTGGGCCTTCGGCGCTCTTATTCATCTTACGAAACACAACGGTTGGGGTATCACGCTGATATTTTATAAGTTCCCGATCGAGCTGGCCCATTCATGCTGGGATAAGCAAGGTTCCACTACTAGAAGTTATTAAATATTTTAATTTTTAATATTACTAACTGATGGCAAGTGGTAACGGCTGCTCATTGACTCAACAATACTCTGAATACAGTTAAGCCACTGCTCATAATTTAATTTTGAACGAATAAACGGTTATCTTCAGTTATAACAACTACAGACTAAACTGCTTCACTGTCGGTCACACGGCAAACTACTTCCCAAGCAAGACTTTTTTTGTACAGAAGGAAACAACGAACAGGGTAGTGTGGGGCCCTCACCCACAAAATACACCCACCCTGCCGGTTCTCCGCTTGTACTGGCGGACCAACTGTGTAGTGCAACTAGTATGTGTGTGGACTGCATACTTCCCTTATTCACCTCGTGTGACAGACGCAGGAAAGATTGAGGTGGTGATATTTATATTCTCAGATGGTCACTAAAAGCGTATATTATTTTATATGCAATAATCAAAACAATGTTTTGATTTAATAAAACAAAAACTGTTTAAAAACCTGACCTGGTATAATATAAGTACAATGGCGTGTAACTTAACATGCTTTTGTCATTTCCTACTGTTTCCAAGTAAATGTTTACATACACAACATCCTTGAGTCGAGTTTTGTTTGGCTACAGTTTACATTATAAACATTATTAAATACGATTACCGTAAACATATTAATATTTGCATGTAATTATTTCCTAGAATTGTTTTTTTTTTGTATACTACATGGGTGGCAAACAAGCATATAGCCTTACCTAATGGTAAGCTGTTACCGTGGCCTATTGAGGCCAGCATCACCAGAGCCATCACTGGCGCGTCGCCGTCTCCAAGGACAGGGATATTTAAATTTTGTTTTTGTTTTAGTGCATCTTAATTGCTGCACTGCAACATCGTTGCTGAATGCGGGCCTTATTGACACCCTTGAATTTGCGTATTTTATATTTTGTTGCATTTTTCTAGGTTAAGAATATTTCTTTGGTGTCAATAAAATAATTTGTTTGTTTGGATAGGAGGTGGTTAGGAAGGATATTGAGAAGAGGATAGGTAGGATACTAAGGTGAAGATAGGTAGGATTTGATTAGAGGGTGTTTGAGCCTCCGGCGCTCTCACACACCTATGAAACACTGTTTCACGCTGATCTCTTTTGTGAGGGTGGTACTTTCTCGATCGAGCCGACACATTCATGCTGGGATAAGCTAGGCTCCACTACTAAACACACCCACAATATTTCGAGTCTAAATAGGATATCTCCATTATGCGTATCAAAGAAATCAGTTTCTTTTATCTATACTATTATAAAGCTGTGGCGTGTTTGCCATGTGGGGCCGGCTTTAGAATTGTCCCACCCCTCTCTACCCACGGGAGTCCGTACTAAGGGAATACCAGGGGAGTGGGCAGCAGCACTCTTTTGAGTATTAAGAACATCCACTGCCATCGCCAACCCGCCTGCCAAGCGTGGTGATATCGGCATTATCCCCCATGACGGGACCGCTCGTTGTGGCGTTCTCTTGGGGAAGCCTATGTCCAGCAGTGGACGTTGAAAGGCTGATGGATGGATGGATGGATGGATGGATTATAAAGCCGTAACAGAGCTATTAGACCAGTATGGATAATTTTCGAAACCAAAAAAAATAATAGTAGGATGAAACCCATTGGAAAAGTAAGAAAATATAACAAAAATAAAAGGAAAAATAATTTACGGGCGATTTGACGTCGGGAAGAGGGCATTTCTGAGAAAATTTTCCATAGAATGTAGATTTTTTTTGTACCATCAAAAAGTAGAGATTTCAACGTATAAAAAGCACACCGTTTTTTTTTCAAAAAGCAGATATTTTGACGTGTGAATTTTTGATTGAAAATTAGGGTGATTTTTCGATATTTAATCAAAATAAGAGGAAAAAATAAATATTTGCATCAAAAAAAAAATACAATGTTTTTGAGATATAAAAAGGTAAGTTTTCACCAAATTTCGCGCAAAAATGTTATTTTATGTGGAAGTAAAAAGTAAAAAAACCGAAAAGTCGGTTTTTTAGATTTTTCACATAAATTTTGAGGTTATGTGAAAAAGTGTTAATACAAAAGTTGTAGATCTTTTTATTGCCTACAATTTTGCCATTTAACTTTTTTCAATAGGATTCTTAGTTTTGCCGGAAATCGTGATAAACCGATTTTTACCCTTAAAAGCTCACCCCCACCCCCTTCCCAACGTCAAATCGCCCTTACATTATTTTTCCTTTTATTTTTGTTATATTTTCTTACTTTTCCAATGGGTTTCATCCTACTATTATTTTTTTTCATTTTATACCATTTTCAAAGGCTTCGGCACTGGCCTATATGTCTGTACATTTAAGATATTTGAGAAAAAATGACTGAATTAGGCTATATGTATATATACTGAACAGATTTTGATGCAACTTTTTTTGTTTGATAACTATTGATTAGACTTAACAACTAGTATACATTTTACCCCGTTACTATATCGGGGACCTGAGATATAACCGAAAAACTAGCTTCTGGCTGCGGCGAAGCCGCGGGCAAAGGCTAATCTACACATATAATAAACAACACTCGTTGTGTTTAACCGATTGAATCGCGATAGACTCCCGGGAGTCTTAGAATGTCTCAAAAATGGAAAAGTGATAATAAACACTGATCTATATTTTAGCACTTGACATGCTCGGCTACTCTTAAAGTACAAATTATAATTTGTGAATAAGGAAAAAGAGTATTTTAGTACAGGCGGGAATCGAACCTGCGTCCCTTCCTATCCGGGGAAGTGCTCTAATCCACTGAGCTACAGTACTATCTTTTTAGACATAGCCAATCTCCTTATCACATTTGTCTTAACGACCAACGCCCTCTATCGGAACGCATTTACATGCATTAATCCAATATAGTAAGTTTAATTTTGCAATTAGAATTCATACTATTTGATGGCGTGATTTTTTAAACATTTTGATCTATATTTTAGCACTTGACATGCTCAGCTACTCTTAAAGTACAAATTATAATTTGTGAATAAGGAAAAAGAGTATTTTAGTACAGGCGGGAATCGAACCTGCGTCCCGTCCTATCCGGGGAAGTGCTCTAATCTACTGAGCTACAGTAATATCTTTTTAGACATACCCAATCTCCTTATTACATTTGTCTTAACGACCAACGCCCTCTATCTGAACGCATTTACATGCATTAATCCATTGGATTCCAATTCCCGCCTGTACTAAAATACTCTTTTTCCTTATTCACAAATTATAATTTGTACTTTAAAGTGATAATAAGAAAAAATATAAAACAAAAAACATGATATTAAAATTTTTGTCTGTCTGTCTGTTTGTTTGTTAGCGCACTTCTCCGAAATTACTCATGAATTAATACGATTGTCACGAGTAGATACGAGTAGAACTTGATTTGGTACAGAATACTCTTTATTTTGTTTAAAACGAATCCATCCATCCATCCATCAGCCTTTCAACGTCCACTGCTGGACATAGGCCTCCCCAAGAGAACGCCACAACGAGCGGTCCCGTCATGGGGGATAATGCCGTAATCGCCACGCTTGGAAGGCGCGTTGGCGATCGCAGTGGATGTTGTTAATACTCGAGGGAGTGCTGATGCCCACTCCCCCCGTATTCCCTCAGTCGGCTCTTACGACTCCCGTGGGTAGAGAGGGGTGGGACAATTCTAAAGCCGGCCCCACACGGCCATTATATTATTCTCCCCACGGGAACAATATAACTAAATCGAATCAACTAGGCATTTAAATAAATAAATAGCTCTATACCTACTGGTTTAAGTAGCTAAACTTTAATAAACTCAAATTGGCGAAGGCATAGTATACGTACATTAAACAAAAAAAAGCTTATACTGTTTAACTAAGTAAGCAATGACAGTGCTATCGAGTTCGATCCCGTATCCAAGGTTCAGACCTCGTACGGCACACACCTCTGACATTTCGAGATGTTTCGAAATGATATGTGTATGTACCTTTTTTTTTTTTCCAATGTATCACTGCTCGGTGAAGGAAAAACATCGTGAGGAAACCTGCATGCCTGAGAGACTCGAGGGCTTGTGAAGTCAGTGCCGACCTATTGGGCCAGCGTGGTGGACTAAGGTCTAATCCCTCTCAACATGAGAGGAGTCCCGTGCGCAATAGTGGAATAGAAATGTAGTGTCAAATTGGTGAAGGCATGCGTATAACGCAAATTAGGTATACAAAGTATTCCCAAATATTCTTTTATAAATACAATGACCGCATCGAAAAAATTGAAAAACGATTCCTTAAGTTTTTATGTTAGAAAATTAAATCGATTTCTGTAAAAAAGTCTGGAAAACGGTTGACCCTAAAGGCCATCCCTGCAACTTCCCGCTAATTTGATACCTACTTAAGTGCTCAAAATTGCACTTATTACTCAGAGAGAGATTGCCGTGTGGGGCCGGCTTTAGAATTGTCCCACCCCTCTCCACCCATGGGAGTCGTAAGAGCCGACTGAGGGAATACCGAAAGAGTAGGCAGCAGCACTCCTTCGAGTATTAACAACATCCACTGCGATCGCCAGACGCCAACCCGCCTGCCAAGCGTGGCGATTACGGCACTATCCCCCATTCTTGAGGAGGCGTGTGTCCAGCAGTGGACTTTAAAAGGCTGATGGATGGATGGATGGACTCAAAGAGAGAGCTCTTCGAGCTCAAAAGTCTGATAGAGATTTAATAAAACACTATTCGTTGAATTTTCAAATCGCAATAACTTTTGAATGAATGAACCGATTTTCTCGTAGTTTACGTATTTTCAACGCAGCTTTTTAAGCTCTTTGAAGAATCTTAAAGCTCGAACTGGTCAGACTGATAATTTCAATACTGAATTTTTTATTATTAATAGAAATTCTGAAAAAGCATTTTTTTTTAATTTTTTTCGACAACGATATCTCACGAACGAATAATAATAAATACTTACTTAAATAATAAATATTCACTGACATTTTTCACGAAGCAATCAACCGATTTTGACTGGACGATCGACGTGGTTTTTATATGTTAAGAGCTGATTAGTTTTTGGAATCGATCGGTAAAACCGTTTAAAGGTTATTCTAAAAAAACATACTTGAAAAAAAAATTTGATTTTTTTTTTATATTTCTCAAGATCAGGTTCAGGTTCGAATCGGTCCTAATTGTATTCAAACTCTAAGTTTGGTCAAGTCCTTTCGAATGACGCCAAACCCGATGAAATCGGTCAAGCCGTTATGAGAGGTTTACATACGGACACACACACACACACTCTCTCTCTCTCACGCACACACTCACACAAACACACACGTTTCCCGAAATAAATAAATAAATTATTGTACTTTAAAAATACACACTAAAAGTATTTCTCTACTTTCAGGTTATATCTTCAGCAAATAAAAACCCAATAAATCTTCAATCACCAGGGTTGTCAGAGTTCTCTATAGAAGAGGAACAAAAACATACCAAAGAAAAGTCAGATTATGTAAGGCCAAACGTCAGATCAGTAGGTGTAAGTCGATCTATTGATGTGAGCAATCGACAAGACCTACAAGGAGTCTCAGAACAAGTGATCACATACAAACCTCAAATTGAAGTAGCAACAAGGCGATCAGAAAACGTATCTGCGAAAACTCTAGGCAGTTTTGTAAAACCTACAAGAAGGAGAGGTATGTTATATATTTAAATCATTTCAATCATGCCCGGCTAATGCATTAGGTTGTTAACTTATTCAGGATGTGCAGTAAATATATTTTTATATATTACTTTCTGTTATTTATGAAAATATTACACATTTCATCAGTTAATACTATAGCCCAGACATCAATTAAGTTTCTTGACAACATATCACCAATGTTAATAATCATTATTATGGATTTCAGTTCAAGCTGGCAGCAATAAAATTGTATTCCCTGGATCGCCAGTGATTGCTTCTAGGCGCACTATTGAGATACCTGATAATTGCAAAAATCTCACATATTGTGAAGATATACCCAATTATCCACACGATGAAATTGATGCACTAATAAATAAAGTAATTATTTAATTATTTATTTTAAAAAGCTTAGTAATTAACTGTGCTTTATTAAAGTGATATGGAAACGCCCACATTTAGTACACTAATTGCTGTTTTCGAAGGCCCCACATTGTCGATGACAGAGGTATTATAAAGAGCCTAAGAAATTGTTAAGTAGAATATAAAATAGTCAATGCAGGGGATTTCGCTAACAGATCCATAGTTATGAGTATAATCGCGAAGCCTTGTGATCAAGGGACAGCAGGGTTTTGTACCTTGGCTGCAGTAATTGCCTTAGTCGTCCTTCGTTTAACCAAATGACGGCACAGAACTATGTACGAGTATATACACTACTATATTCTATGCAAAAGGATACCAACTTTTCTGATTAACGATTGCCATTTTACGACATAATGATATTATACGGTTTCCAGCTAGGAGACAAGAATATTATATTCCCATTCGACAAATTGGACCGACCGGATACTCCAGATATTAATCAGCGCGTTGGACCCGTGGAAGAAAATATTGAACTATGCAACTTTCAGGAAAAGGTGATTTCATTATCTCTATTTATTTATTTAATTTGTGTTTGGAAGACCAACAGCAACACATATTAAATAAGTAGTTAACATGTATACATAACTAAAGGCCAATTATAGGTCCCCGCTTTTATAAGTGTTCTTTAGAGTAATAATAATTTGTAATGCTTTAAGAAATTATAATCATATATTAAAACTATAAAAGACTCTATACCCCGAGGCAACACCCACAGATTTTTAGAAAAACGCCATCTATATCATATTTCGCAGTCCAGTTACAATTTCGTTTACGACGCCAGATAGGTACTTATTTGATTATTTTTTATTATCTTCGGTCTCTAATTAACGAAGCGTAATGTTTATTAAGCCCTAAGGAAGGCTATTCCTTGAAAATTGGGAAATGAAATGTAATCTTCTTCTAATCCACTTAGTAGTTTTAGAAATTAGCGTTAAACAAACTCTTCAACTTTATTACGATACCTATACTACATATAGTATAAATTTACAAAATATCTATTTGAAAATTTAATCGAGAGAAAAGAATCTGTGAAATGTGATAAAAACTATGATAAAAGTGTGATGCCATTTTTGGATAACTATGGGTATCTTTGATGGGTCATGAAATATGGGGGTATTTTGAGATTTATAATACCACTGATAAGAAGGAAAACACTGAACCAAACAACCTTAGGTTTGGCGCTAAGAGAGGATTCTATTTTTACCAGTTCTAATGATTGGGCCTGGCCAAGTTGCATTCTATGATCGCTAACGCTATAGAAAACTATTAAAATTTATGGAAATGTTACAGCTCTAACGTTAAGTCATTTATGACTTAGTGGTATAGCTAAAGGTTAAAGATATCAAATTCCCATGCCATTTAATAGTTTTCTATAGCCTTAAAGATAATAGAATGCAACTTGGCTATAGGCCCACAGAACGCATCATCACTATGAACAGAAATTTTCTGAACTGCTAGTATTGTGAGGTCTTCAGACTGTCGATTAACATTAGTCAAAAACTAGGTTTTACAAAACATCATAGGTACTTGCCATATGATCTAGTAACCCTTACGTTGAATCGATGTTCAGTTAGATATTTTAGTATATATTTTATAGTCATGTACAAATATCTTCTAATATTTAACTTGAAGTCCTTACTAATTTCAATTTTCAGATGGTGTATCCACAAGCTGCAGAAGGTTCTGATGGAAAATGGCATACCTTAATAAACAGGAAAGGAAACCCTCTGCAGGCATTCAGAGTAGAGATATGCGAGTAAGCCTGATTCAGTAATATAAAATAGAGGGCGTTCCGATAGAGGGCGTTGTCGTTAAGACAAATGTGATTAGGATATTGGGTATGTCTAAAAGATAGTACTGTAGCTCAGTGGATTAGAGCACTTCCCCGGGTAGGAAGGGACGCAGGTTCGATTCCCGCCTGTACTAAAATACTCTTTTTCCTTATTCACAAATTATAATTTGTACTTTAAGAGTAGCTGAGCATGTCAAGTGCTAAAATATTGATCAAAATATAAAATATTTAGAAATGGTAGACCTTTTAGATCTATTTCTTTTAGCAATTGACATGCTCCGCTACTTTTTAAGGTACAAATTATTTGTGAATAAAGAAAAAAAGATTTTTAGTAGGAGCGGGAATCGAACCACACATCTTTTCCAATCCGGGGAAGTGCTCTAAACCACTAAGCTATCCTACTGATCCTTCGATCATCCCAAATTCTTAATCACATTTGTCTTACGGCCATCTACCGGCAAGCATTACGTGCATCTAATATAGTAAGTTTAATTTTGCAACAGAAAAAAAAATGTTTTATGCTACACGCCTATAATAGCCTAATACAGTATTTTTTTTCTCAAAAATCTTAAATGTACAGACATAGCTCTGTTAGTTTTATAATACATATATTATATTGCTTTTTGTTTCTCAGCTGTCACTAATAATAGAAAAGACTATACATACATATTCTTTACAGGGACGATGGTACTAGCTGTTCAAACATGATTTACCTCCAAAAGGGGTACACGGCGCGTTGTAAACAGAAATACGTTCTGCGCACTGCCATTGCGGTGGAAAAGGTTGGGGACACCTTTAAAGAGGTCCAAAGGGAAGTTAAGCTGCCTGGTTGTTGTTCATGTGTTCTAAAAGTTGTCTTACTCTAATTTATATTATTATTATTAAAAAAAATATTTATCCAAAGCTGAACTAGGTATTGTTTTATTTTACAAACATCTTGCAAATTGTAAAGCGGATTAACTGTTATTACTTTTGAGGTAGACAACTATTTATTCACCAGTGGTAGAGCTTAGCTTTTCTCAGCTTGAATGGATCGGCTCAACCGAAGAAGTACCATTCTGTCACGGATGATCGGAGTGAAGCAAGGGTAGGTTCTTCTGTTTCGTATGATAAGTCCTCTCTATCATCTTTCATATCCACCTTCTATCAGTTTCCCAGGGTTGAGTCCAGTGTCGTTAGTCTATAAGTTACAATAGCTGCTTACCATGGGTGGACCCGTAGGCTTTTGTTTTACATACATTAACAATAAACTAGTTTTTGTCCGCGGCTCCGCCTGATACAAAAGCGAGTTTGTTAAGTTATATCTCAGGTTCTCAATTTAGTAGGTAGCGGGATGAAATGTGTTCGAATTTTTTAAGTATAATCAAGAGCTATTAAACAAAAAAATTTGCATCAAAATCCATTCAATAGATTTTGCGTGATTAGTGAACAAACATACAAAAATCTTAAAAATAAATAAAATGTGTTCAGACACGCCTAAATACCTTTTTCTGTATTTTTTTATTTTTTTTTTATTTAGGCGGGAAAAATATTCCTAACCACATACCCCGTCGTTCAGGGCAACGAACAGGGTAGTGTGGGGCCAGCACCCACTAAAGAAACCCGCCGTGTGCCATCTCTCCGCCTGTGTTGACGGACCACTGGTACTATGATGGATTACTTCAGTCGCACACGCCTAAATAGCTAGTATAGCGGGTGTATCTGGTCGCAAGAAACTCCCTCTTCGCGTTGGTCGAGGCAATCCACCCGCACGCTTTTCACCGTCAAGGTAGTATCCGAACGGAAGTGTTGCGCGGGCGATTTGCGCCGGCCAATGGGAGGGCTCGGTCAGGCGACCGACGTGTATAATATATGTATAATGGGTACATGATGGGCCATTGTGATGTGCCAGCGTGTGGAGGGCATAGTGGTGTCGGATGGCTTATGGCGCGTGCGATGGTCGTGGAATGGCGTCGGTGTCGGTTTTTCACCGCACATCAAAGGCGATAAAGGCCAGCGATGGCGGTACGCATCTACACGTGGCCCAACGTGGTGCAAAGATAAAAATAAGGTATAAAAAAAGTAGTTTTATATGTAGGTATAACTTGGTATTATGCGTTTCAAAGAATAGGATAATGAAACTTCTTTTACGCCACTTCTTTTTAATAGCTTTATTCTTGTGCACATTAAGAAAATAATGATACGTGCTGTATAGATACATTGCCGCAGCGGCTAATGCTTCCACGTGCATCTCGATAAACGTAAAGATCACAACTGAATATCGCCATCGTGTAGTTGCGTTTCAACCATCGCAACTGATGAGAGAGATGGCTCTCGCTGGGCCAGCGCTGGCCCATCATGTAGAGGAGACATAAGATGGCGATTGTCTTTTTACCATTGTAGCTGAACTTTAGTGTTGTTGTATAAAGAGATTAGATACTTTTGAGTTAGAATACTATTAATTGTAACTTGTGCAGTGTCATAAAACCGGATTATATTAAAGAAAAGTATGCAATAAAGATTTTACTGATTTACACCGGCCCACCCTGACTAAACTTACTAAAGCCAGCTGTACACTGTAACGATGCGCCTTAAAGCTGACCGTTACATAACTAATTAAAACTATTTTTTCTAATTAAATAAAAATAACATAACTTATAACTTAATTTACACTATAAACTAACTTAAATAATTATATATATATATATATATATATATATATATATTTACACATAAATATACAAACATAAGAAATCAACAAACATACATACAAAATATTAAATCGGTTACAATTTTATATAGTGAATTCACGACGCGCGCCGCGGATGACGTAGGGGGGCATCCCGTTATGCGGCAAGCGGCCGGGCGATGCATTTGAAAGGCATTAGTACAGCCATTCCATTCCACTGGACGTGGCTTTCGAGTGCATACGTTATTGAGATCTACTCATACTTAAAATATGATTTCGTTGGAGCACTGATACTGTAGTACACTCGTACTTGATAATTGTTGCTAGGTTAAACTTTTATCTAATATATTGAATCATATAGTAAATAAATTCGCGAGTGCTTGTTTTTCCCATACTGGGTAAGTTGTGCATTGTTATGTAGATAGAAACTTTAACTGCTGTAATTCAAATTTTAATTTTCAATCTAGGACCTAACGGTCAAAGTATTTTTTAGTTTTATATCCAAAACTTTTGTAGCATAGCATTTAGTTACAAGTAAAAGTTGTTATTTACGCTTCTGCCTTCAATAAATAGCCACTATGCTTACTATATTATAATAAATTATCCTGGATGCCTTGTATAATGCCTGGACCACCACCATACTCCAGAATAGCAATAGCCTATCTCCCTCGCGCTCCTGCGTTGGTGGCAGTCCAGGTTTTCGCAAGCAGCCAAATGCTGACCAGTCCATAAAATGGGCATTACAGGAACTCCCTTGGGGCTACGGAAGTTGATTTCGCACGACGCTGAGCCCCTGGCTGCGGTTACTTCGTGCACCTGCGCTGGCCTTACTGTGATGGGTTCTGGAAGATCGAGGACTGCCGAGGAGAGTGCAGTATATGTTCGAAACGTCGTCTACCGGCCTAACGGCTTTTAGTACCCACTACCTGCTAAATTAATTATACTTAACTGTTATCCTAGTAATTTGCCGTTTTATTTAATCACTGATTATAATAAAACGTAACAACACACTCGTCGAGACACAACGAGACAGGCCGAGGGCGAGTGTTTACATGGTAGCCTCGTCTCGTCTCGCGGCTCTCGCTATGTCTCGGCAGCGTGTCGGTTTTTTGTGCACGAGTCAAAGGGTCTCGGTGAGTCTCGCGATGAAAACGAGAGCGCGTCTGTACACACTAGCGATGTAACGAATGTTAGTTTATAAGCATTCGCGAACGCGAATGCGGATGCGAATATTTTCCTCCAACATTCGCGAATGCGAATGTTGGAGGCTTCATTTCACTCTAGATCTCAACAAAATAAAAGTATCGAAATCGCGAGGATTGCCGAATTTTTTAAAACTTGCGGTGAAACTTATCTTTTTCTCTTATGATTTTAATTCACGGAAGTGCTCGCGAAAACGCCACCGCCCGTCCAGCATCAGGCCCAGATACTTGATCTGGGCCGTCACCTCAATTTGGACCCCGTCCACCATGTTCGAGGCGCCAGCAGGTAGCCGACGTCGGGGCCCCTGGAAATGTAGAGCCTCCGACTTATCCAGGGCCACACTAAGTCCCAGTGCCCCAATCCTCCTGACCACCTCCGAGCTCCCTAAGATGACCAGGAACGCCGCTTTCTCGAAATTTCCGCCCGGGCCACGACCAGCGTGTCATCCGCATGCCGCAACCGCCAGCCCGGGTGGGAGCCGACAGCGTAGCACCTAGTCGTGACTGATGTCCCACAGGAGTGGCCCTAGAACCGGGCCCTGTGGGACACCGCATGACATGATGATCATAGAGAACGCTGCGGCCCTTAAGATAGTCTGCCACTAGCCGCCTCAGATATGCAGGCACCCCGTGATACCGCAGCACCTCCCTGATGCAGCTGAATGGTAGACTATTGAATACGTTGGCGATATCAAGCGACACCGCCACGCCAGCGACGACCACCACAGCCGTGGCTTTCAGGCGCATGATTACGCCGACCGTTGAACAACCAGCTCGAAAACCGAACTGGGCATCTGACAAGTCCGGTCCGACGCCGCGCAGGTGCTGGACGATGCGGGCAGCGAGTATCCTCTCCAGCAGCTTACCCGCCTCGTCCAGCAGCACGATGGGCCTGAAGGCCCTGACCAAATCCGGCATTCACCCCGGCTTCGGCAGGACTACCAGCCTCTCCTCCTTTCAGCAGTCAGTGAACCGTCCGGACGCTAGGCACGCGTCGAACAGTCCCCTGAGGCGGGGCTCCAGGTGGTCCAGAGCCAGAACCAGCACCCGGGTGGCTATCCCGTCTGAGCCGGGGGCGGTGTTCTTGGAACGAAACCGCGAAACAGCCATCCCCATTTCCGACGCGGTGACGGGCGGCACACTGAGGTCGGCCTCCCGGTCATTACCTGGCGGTGCCATGACCGAAGGCGTGTGCTCCGCCTTCGTCGTGGGAATAGGCCCTCCACCACTTTAATGAAGAGGCTGGGCTGAAGGGTCTTTGTGTGACCTGAGTGCGAAGCTATTACAAAACTAAGCCTAATGGTTCGTTTTTATCGTATTCTTACGAGTATTCAAAAACTCCGTCAACTTCGGAGCGCTGTAAAACTCAGATAAATTAATGAAATTAAACAAATTTATTGTGGAAATTATTTGTTGAAAAACCCTCTATAAGATTGCTCTAATGTGATTTTATTGTATGTAAAATGACCAGGAAAAAAGTTATTACAGCCAAAATAAAAGTTTTTCAGTTATTTTTGTTTATTATAACTTTTTTGTTTTCGATTTTAGGATAAAAAGTAATAGAGTAAAGAAGTAAACAATTTAATTTGCTACAAATAATGTTTTACAGAATTGTCTGTAGGTTTGCTAGTTTACGAGATCGGAGATACAGCGCGAAAACCCTTTGCACCCCTTTTTCCAAGGAGGCGGCCGGAGGACCCCACAAACTTGAACTTACGCTTATACTAACCCCAAACACATCAAAAAAATAAAATTGCGTACTCTAAAATACGCAACTCTAAATGTAACTTTTTAATGGACTAAATATATTCGCAGAACAATCGCATCGTTTCATGCGAATACGAATGCGAATTGTTGAAAATTGGCGAATGTTTGCGAATGCGAATGCGAACATTCATAACACCACTAGTACACACTCATTTGCTTAGTTGCCCGCCAACTGCATTCGCGTAAAGACGTACTTGCGTGCGACAACGATGTGGTCTAACGCTTTTTAGAAGCCTACCAAAGGCAAGCACTATTATGGAATCCTAAGAACGTCAGGCACAGGGATAAGCAACTATTACACGACTCACGAATATGAAATCCCCGTTGAAGAGTTAAAAAAAAATTATATTCCCGTTGAATAATTAAAAAGTTCTTTTTACCATGGTTTAATATATTAAACTTACGTGTGATGAGAGAATAACGATGCTTGTAAGTTACTGTTAGGCTGAAGGTTCTGCCAATGCCTTAAAGAAATTATTTAATAAAAAAATAACGAGACCACTGTTTGTCTGTGGGGTGACGTGACTAGGGATGAACATCCTTCATAGAAAATTTATGATTATTAAATCTATTATTTTCTTTAACGTGAATAATCGATTAAAATATGGATTTTTAAAATAAAACTACGTTTACGAATTTAAAATAAATACCTAAAATATCATTAATAACAGCTTTAATAGTGCACTAGCCTTTGCCCGTGGCTCCGCCGCAACCAAAAGCTAGATGTTAGATATTTTTATATATATTTTTAGCATTTGACAATGAAATAACGAGCTGAGATTTTTTTGTTTTAAAATAAAATACTTAAAACGATAATTTAAAAAACTAAACGAATACGTTGTAGTCTCAGAAAATAAAATATAAAACAAATCTTTCGTTAATCTTTAAGCTTAAACAATAATTAAAAAAAAAATTGTTATTGACACAAGTGTCCAGTCCTATTTTACATCTGACTAGTTTCTTTACACGCATACAGATGGCGCCGTTTTTTATTTAATCAACTAAGTAATATTGAACTTCAAGTTTTTTCATCCACCGCATAGATGGCGCAGTTTTTAAAATTGAAGCTTACTTCCAAGGTTTTTTCATCCGTCGCATAGATGGTGCTGTTTATGAAAATAGATTTAAAACGATTAATTTACATAATCGATATATTAAAAAAAAAAAAAAATTGGTTGCCTGTAAAGTCGGTATACGGGCGAAAGTTTTACGTGACAACGACTTTGAGTGGTAAAATAATTTTAATGTGAATATTCATTCGTATAGTAGGAAGAAGGATGAAATAATAGTAACAATTTAAAACATTTATTTATACAAAGAATTATATTTAAAACATTAATTTATACAAAGAATCTCGCACTGAATTTCATATTAACAAAATTTTATTTCTTCGTCTCTCTCGCTCTTAGGCGGGCTAACCATGCCCGAGTGGAAGGGACGCGTGCCTCTCACTCGCTCTCATTGTGAGCGCATAACGTGAGCGGAGCGTAACGCAGTTTCTTGAAGTGTCACCCGGCAAACCAATTTATAAGACGTTGTCACGTCAAAATCAATTAATATTACTATAAAAATTGATTTTAATAAATATATTATTAGAAATTAATAATCGATTTAAATAAAAATCGATTATTTTTTAACATCCCTAGACGTGACTTCTTTCTAGAGATGTGCCAACTCGTAATAAACACAACTCGATTTAACTAGAGTTTAAATTCTCGTAACTCGAATTGAACTCGAGTTACGTGACTCGGGTTAAATGGATGTAACTGACTGAAGAATGATTTGTTTTATTTGTACCAATTTAATTAACTAACCTCCAAACGGTATTTAAAAAAAAACATGCGGGGCAGTCTTTTTAGACTGCCGATAGAAGTGAAAACTAAATAACTTGTGAATTGTATCGAACCATTACTGGTCATTAACACTTCTTTATTAAACCAAAAATAATTCAAAAATAATAATCTAATAGCTCGACGATACAATTTACAAGTTACTTACTTTCACTTCTATCGGCGCGTTCGATGACGATGACGCGAGTTCCATGATTTTTGTTCACCCAAAAAGTAATCAACGCGCCTAAAGAAGATCGGAGCGTTCGGTGACTATGACGCGTCTTCCATGATTTTTGTACACCCAAAAAGTGCTCAACGCGCCTAAAGAAGTTTTCATTTCAATAAATGAAACAAATTCATAGTAAACTAGACGACCCGTGCGAATTGTCGTATCGATTTGCTGACGATGAAGTAAAAGTCTAATTTAAAGTATTCGTTTTTACCAAGGCAACACTTGGGTGCCTCTTTTTAATATGGTTTAATAATGTTGTTGTATTTCCAATATATTTGAATAAATCCGAATACTGTTTACACCTAACACGTCCACTAACTGACGATTCAAATACATCGCATATAAACGATTTCCTTTTAACCGGCAAATGAGTCAAATCTGCAACAAGTCTACTTTGTGATCTGCAATACTTACTGTCATATTTGATTGACAATGAATATATTCACAAATGATCCGCCAACTTCACGCTTCACGCCATTACGCACTACAAACGATCGCGTATATTCATTAATTAATTTGCCGTGCCAAACCAATTCAAGTTAGAAGAAATCAGCTTGAGGTAATTCGAGTTAAGCCCAAATCGAGTTAACTCGAGTTAATATATCGAGTTGACACATCAATACTTCTTTCAGTCTTGTTTTGTCTGACATCCTTCGTCTAAAGTTTTATAGAAATAAGTTTTTCACACTGCCACAACAAGAGCCATTAAACAAGAAGATAGAAATAAGTTAAGGACCGAATTAAAATGCGAGAAGATAAATATACAAATTAGTTATAACTTCAGCAATGCATATAAGGTTGAATAGAAAATCTGTGATAACTCTTTATCTTTCACTTGTGAGACCGTGTCTTACTATAATGCAAAGCAATATGTCAACCGAGTGCGGCGTTTCAGGTATAATTATATTCTTAATTTGTTTATACGTACTGTACACCCAGAATATCATCTATACTCTATGCTACTATTGTAAAGCTGTACTCAACGGTATATATTTTATCCCGCTACTATATCGGGAACTTGAGAAAACTAGCATTTGGCTGCGGCGAAGCCGCGGTAAATTTAAATAGGTAAATATTTCTAAACCTAAAATAAAATATTTTACAGATAAATACTCCATAGCATATGTAACAGTTCCAACTATGGAAGTAGGAAAGAGCATTGGGCATGGACTTGTAAAGAATAAACTGGCAGCTTGTGTCAATATCATACCTCAAATCACTTCAATATATGAATGGAAAGGTGAAATGAATGAAGACAATGAGGTATCTTACTTATATTAACATTTTGCCATTGAAACTGAGTAACATTAAGTAATCGCTTATGCTTATTATATCTCACCCTCTAATACTAAAATAAAGTTAACACAAAATTTACTGTGCCACAGGAACTGTCCATTTTGCGTAGATACACAGTAGCTTATATATTCTGTACTCCGAATGTTGCTATAATCAGTTTATAATAGTAAAGACATCAAGAGCAATCAAACTCAGTATTTATATTACTCCTTAGGATATCTAATAATGCCTTATCCTTTCATGATAAGATGAAACATAACTGAACTATCGGGGAAGTGTAGGGGAAAGAAACAACGTCTTAGTGGTACACTGCGTATAATCCGACTGAAGATAAAACAATATTACAAATTACCCTACATAACTATAACCTGTTTAAAGAACAGTTTCTTAATACATCAAAATATATAATTATCATCCTTTATTCACATGTGGACCACAACACAAACTAGCTATCACACAAGCAAAATACTGCTACGGCAAGCAGATTAACACATATCTGATATCTTGACTAATTAATGCATTACTTACCTCCAATAATATATAAATAGTACTAACTCAAAACTAGTTTACAAAAGATACTAATAAAATAAATATGATTAGCATGATTCAATTAAGTATATGTTTTATAGTATTTTATTGTATTTTAGATGATGCTTATACTTCTTCCTTTATCTTTACTTATTTCGTTTTATAAGTAAATAGGTTTATTTCATTAATGTTATCCTGTGTAAGCGAGGATGTATTGTAAAGTTACACACCCTAATCTAAAAACTTTAAGTGCCACTGGAAGTTTCTGGTAAAAATAAATTAAAAAAATAAAGTGATATGTTTTCAAAGTCAAGACTGAATTGTATCACAACTTTTTGTTATTTTTGATAATATGTACTTATTAAAAAAAATATCTCATATATAATTTATGAATGTAAAATTTGACCGTGCTTTATACTTACTGTTCCTGAATTGCGGTGGCTAATTATAATCCGAACACCTCTATAATCCAAACGAGCCCACCGCTTGCGTATGCCGCTGTGTCCTGAAGTATCGAAGTGTTCATTCACTTTGGATTGGGCAGACCAAGAAGATATTTCAATTTCAGAAAAAATGTTATTGCGTAAATTGAGGCATAAGCATTTTCTTTGTCATTAAACACCAATGGTCAAAGTACTATTCTAGTTTTTTTTTAAGTGTAATAATACTAATGTAATAAAATTAATTAATAATTATCATTTTACTTTCAATTACTAAAAGCTGTTTAATTTTAATAAACACCTTTTAAAATATATACATACTATAATCCAAACGCCTCATTAATCCGAACAGGGTGAAAATTTTGAGTGTTTGGGTTATCGAGGCTTTACTGTACCTTGATACAACTACACTTCTAAAATGTTACTTTTATAGTACACATAATTATCAAATAATTTGTAAGTTATTTTTATTTTTTTTATTTGGACGAATCAACTACTGTAATTTCTGAGCAAACTCACCGAAATTTCTCTTATAAAACAATAATTATAATTTTAGTGTAGACAGTTATACATAATTGTATAATAATGTAAGTCTCTCTTTTTTAAATTTCAGTTACTCCTGATGATCAAAACTCGAACAACAGTGATGGACAAACTGACAGATTGTGTTCGTAGCAATCATCCATATGAAGTGTGTGAAGTTATCTCAGTTCCCATAAAAAATGGAAACTTGCCCTACTTGAACTGGATAGGTGAACAAGTTCCAGAGACTAACTGATAGTCTGAGCTTACAAGAAAGGATAAGTTAGTACTGTAGCAGTGAATGAATCTAATTATAATAATTATGATTGCATAGTGCCTGCAAATTAATGTGGCCTAGAAGTGTTATATTTAACTATTTTTTATATGATAAACAACTGTTTGCAAAAAAAACAACTGTTTGTTTATATTTTTAAGTTTTCACTTGTGTTGGCAGTCCCCATGACTACTTTTTGACTTTTTTAGCCTGCCATTGCATAAAATATATTTTGTGCCAAAACTTGCATAAGAGTTATAAAGGCAAATTAAATGTTAATAACCTTTGGTCGAAAAATATGTATCATGAATGAAATAGCTCGTAGGAATCCACCTCGAACGCATGTAAACTGACTATAATTTTCGTTTCAACCACTGCATTATCTTCTGCTTACGACACTACTTACTAATACTCTGGGATAATTGGGTCCTGTGGACGTAAGGACAAAACCCATAGAAGAATTTATCGCCCAATTCATTTATAAAAGAAATAAATTTTACACAATACTAGCGTGTGTTTTATTTACACCGATTTTTAGTTTCATGGATTATTAAATTGTTCTTATCATTTAGATATTTTTATATATATTTTTAGCATTTGACATGCTTAGCACTATACATTAAACACAAAGTGAAAAATGTGAAATCGAAAATAACAGTCAGGAGCAGGATTTGAACCTGCATCTTCTGGATACCGTCCAGATGCTTTTACCAATTCAGCCATCCTGACAAATCCTGCTCCTGACTGTTATTTTCGATTTCACATTTTTCACTTTGTGTTTAATGTATAGTGCTAAGCATGTCAAATGCTAAAAATATATATAAAAATATCTAAATATTTAAAGGGTTTGCGTCATTATTAGGTAAAATCTTAATTGTAAAATTAAGTTTACCTGGTCGGTATAATGTATGAAAATACTGCCGACAGATGGCGCAGGCGTCACCCAAAGACGTTAAGTATGATGTGTTATCGAAATTAGCAGTCAGGAGCAATTGTCAGGATGGCTGAATTGGTAAAAGCATCTGGATGGTATCCAGAAGATGCAGGTTCAAATCCTGCTCCTGACTGTTATTTTCGATTTCACATTTTTCACTTTGTGTTTAATTGTTCTTATCATATTTATCACCTATATTAATTTCGGTTTTGTCAATATGTTGTTTCATGAGAGATGGCGCTACCTATCTAAAGCCATCAATCTGCTCTATATAAAGCCGGTGACATAATGGTATTAGTGGTTCGTCGGGCCGTTCTCCGCGACTCCACGTCTGAGCGCGTGTTTTGCGTGTCGGTGGGTGTGAGGCCCTCACTGGATCCACCCCAGCTCCCGGAAGAATGCCAACATCCCCTTGGTGTTGCTGGTGATCTCCCGGAGAGAACTTGGACTACCAAAGCATTTGGTCCTATAATGTGGCGATTTTCGAGCAGTGCTGCAACACATGGACCGCCGTCTCCTCTTGCAGGCACGCTCTGGAGAGTGGACTGTCTGCCATTCACAAATAAATGTTGGTTAAAGGGTCTGTGACCAGTGATAGCTGACGTGACTATCCGCAGTTGCTGCTTAGTTGGCCGAAGTAACTGTTTGGTGATTCCGCTGTCTAACAGCGGTAATGCTTCCTTGGCCTGTCTAAACTCACCGTGACTCGACCAATAGAGTAGATGATGGACCCTAGTTCTTTTTCTCTTACCAGAGTCCGAAGCTTGACAGAGGGCCAGGCTATGATGGGCTCCGGTCCGGCAGCAGCCGTATCAGAATCTCTTCTAGCCAGCTCATCTGCTGCATCATTGCCTCTAAAGCCACTATGTTTAATCCATTGTAGGTTTATGTTATTGAAAGAAGATTTAAATTCTGCTACGTCAATTATTGCAGAAGAGCGGGCGCCGCTAGATTGGTACGCACCGCTCGTACGCCGTCCGCTCCCCGCACCGCTGCCTTCGAGGCCAGTTCCATATAAATGTATGCATTGAAACGCGCCGCCTCGCTCCCGCTGACTTCGTGTCCGAGGCTTTATGCCTATCTAGAGCTATATGTACATTGAGGTCTTCCGAGAAGATTCTGGCTTTAGTGCCTGTACCTACCTGTTTTTGATCCGTCTGTGAAGACACGGAATTCTCTGGGTCTTAGTCCCTCGCAGTGTCCGTCTTCATACAGTTGGATCTTGTATATTTTATCAAAAATAAATTGTTTTGGTATACGGTTACTTACCGCTGTGATAATAGGGAGCTCCACAGTGAGCTCTTCCAATAAGGCCGTATACTGTGTCTTACAATATCTCCATAAACCTAGTTTTGAGTCGTAAAGATGCTAAAGCTGCTTCCTGCTAGGCACAGTGAGAGCGGTGGTAGATTTAACATGGCCTCCATTGCTGCTGTGGGAGTTGTCCTCATGCAAACTGTCATTGACCATGCAAGCTAACCGTTGTACGCACTGTAGTTTATTTGCTGCTGTGCTCAGTCTAGTTCTAGGCCACCAAATTACAGCACTATAGGTGAACATGGGGCGTATGATAGTGATGTACCTATAACCATAGAATGATTTTTGGGTTCAGGCCCCATTTCTTCTTAATAATTCTCCGGCAGCCGGTGACATAATATCATAGTTTCGGTAGCACACCAACTACCTGAAAAGGACAGTTACAATGCAAATAACATACTACTAATATTAGCTCTTTATTGTACACCAGAAAAAACAAGAAAATGCATGTAAGTAGGAAAAACATAACGTCCCAAAGTATTGAAATTAATAAATCTATATAATATCATGTACTTACCTCTATAAAATTCCTTGTCCTGACTGACGATCAACGCACAACATAAATAACTAAGACCAATCACTTTTTTGAAAAACTCAATTTCCACCTCCACTAGGTCTTATGAGACCCGCGTCATCGACCGCATGTATTTGCATACATTTTTGTTCCCATAAAATAAGCTTAGTTAATAATTAGGTATTATTTAGGCAATTATTTTGTTTCAATGTAAAGTAGGTACCTACCTGGAAGATTAAAGAATTGAAAGGCGCTATGCTGTGTAGCCGCAAAAATTTTCCGCTGCAAAGTGTCCGAAACACAGTTCAACGATGTCTGGCATAAGGCCTTTCTATCGAAGTTACTATCCTGTGGAATCACCGAGGGACGAAAACCGGACCTCCTGGATACCCTAACCCCTTCATGTAGGTACGCCATAGACGTGGCCCCTAAAATCTAACAACGTTTGATTAAGAAAGTCAAAGAGAGTGTCTTGGATCACTCAAGAATTTTGCAAAGCAGTCTTCTTAGTTTACCTACCAGTCCATCGCAGGCTTAATCTATATAAATTAAATTAATTAATAACGCAAGTGCATTACACTTGAAACAAGTTTTATTCAATGACAGTACACGATCTTGGCCGGTTGCCAACATGTAAGTATAAGGTACTACAGGTAGGTAACTTATTTGAAAAGATTAAAGAAAATACTTAGCCCGTAAATAAAATGCATTAGCATTTTTAAAACAAGAGTACTAAAGAGTAGGTATCCGGCCATATCTTAGAATTGGTCAATTCAATAGGTGGCCAACCATTTTGTGAAATGTAAAATATCCTTTGCCCACATCAAGATTAGGTATGGTCTAGCCATATTAATGAAAAGTTGCGTTTGTGATATAAACAAAAAAAAATGCACAGTTAGTGTCATAATATATCTTAAAATAGTTACTTATCCACCATTAAGTAAAGGCACTAATATTGTATTGTATTTTTAACTTTTGTGATACGCTAACTAGACCCCGTGCGCGCGATAATTACCTATGCACGCAGGGCTGGTTACTTTTTTCTGAGCTAGTTTTATATACAAAATTACAATAAATTATCTTGAAACTCAGACATAACGACCGTGTGGGGCCGGTCGTCTGTGTGAAGCCGGCTTTAGAATTGTCCCACCCCTCTCTACCCACGAGAGTCGTAGGAGCCAACTGAGGGAATACCGGCACGGCATTACGGCATTATTCCCCATGACGGGACCGCTCGTTGTGGCGTTCTCTTGGGCAGGCCTATGTCCAGCAGTGGACGTTGAAAGGCTGAGGATGGTCATGCGGCGACTCGTAGGTACTAGCACGCTACCACTGAAGGAATGTAATATGGTTCCGGTCTTCCGGTGGCCCGCCAATAAAGGTGGAGAGTCGGCAGACGGCGGGTTTATTTAGTGGGTGAGGGCCTATACTATCCTGTTCGTTGCCCCGAACGACGGGATGTGCGGTTAGATACATTTTTTACCGCCCAAACAAAAAAAAACCCGGTTCGTTTGTATGAAGATAACTTACTTCTTTCCTTTTACTATGTATACGGCTCTACACATGAGTTCCTTCACCCCTGACGGTCTAGGCCTCCATTCCTGGTGGCCCTGTTTGATTTGGAGGCCCTTTAGCCCACCCTCTTCGAGAGGCGCTTGCGGAACACGTGCGGCGTCATCTCGGGCATGTGGGCCTAGCCAAGTTGCATTCTATGATCGCTAACGCTATAGAAAACTATTAAAATGTATGGAAATTTGACATCTCTAATGTTAAGTCACGCGTGACTTAGCGTTAAGATATTGTTAAAGATATCAAATTCCCATACATATTAATAGTTTTCTATAGCGTTAGCAATCATAGAATGCAACTTGGGTAGGCCCACTGTTTCTGCTAGGGTGACAGCTGTACCACCGAAGAAATGTAACATAGTTCCAGTGGCCAGCCAATAAAGGCGGAGAGACGGCATACGGATTACGGCGGGTTTCTTTAGTGGGTGAGGGCCCCACGCTACCCTGTTCGTTGCCCCGAACGACGGGGTGTGCGGTTAGGAACATTTTTTCCCGCCTTAACAAAAAAAAGGGTGACAGCTGTAGTCTGCTCAGACTGCCCTAGGCCCATCACCCTCAGGCAGTAAGTATTCTGAAGTAGAGCCATATCATGAAATGGCCAGCCGCATCATAATATAGGACCAAAATACACGCAAAATTTGAATTAAATGGAAAATACAGTTTTTTGTCTTTATTTTGTTATGTTTTATTGAATCAATAAAATTCATAGCATAGGGTTAATTATGCACCACTGAAAGAATGTAATATGGTTAAGGTGGCCCGCTAATAAAGGCGGAGAGACGGCACACGGCGGGTTTCTTTAGTGGTTGGGGGCCCCACACAAGCCTGTTCGTTACCCCGAACGGCGGGGTGTGCCGTTAGGAACATTTATTGCCGCCTTAACAAAAAAATGTTAAATTATGCAACCACTGAAGGAATGTAATATGGTTCCGGTGGCCCGCCAATAAAGGCGGAGAGCCGGCACACGGCGGGTTTTTTTAATGGGTGAGGGCCCCACACTACCCTGTTCGTTACCCCGAACGACAGGGTGTGCGGTTAGGTTCGTTTTTCCCGCCTAAACAAAAAAAGGGTTAATTATGCAATAACATAGGTAAGTATCGGGCAAAAAGTCCCACAAATGCACACTTTGTAGTCGAAATTTTCTATGACCATTCTTTATTAATGTGGCTGAATCTAATTTATGCAGTTTAATTTCCTCTTGCAATGCACGGGTGGTTGTGGACTTCTTGACATACACCTTTGACTTCAAATGACCCCACAAAAAGAAATCTAATGGTGTTAAATCACACGATCTATGGGAACGAGAGAGTAGGTACACGACCACGTAATGTCTTGTGCAGTGCCTAACTGAAATGTCTCATGTTCTGTATACGGCTACCAAGCATGTGGCACCGTCTTGGTATAGGTAACCATGTTTTAACTATCAAGAGGCAGAAAATATGTTGAATCCACTACAATAATTATATGTACCTAATAACAATAGTTAATACTCACAAACTCCTAAATATACACTCTCTCCCCTCAATTAAAACACTAACAGGCTGTACCTACACACTCGTCGAGACAGGCCGAGGGCGCGTGTGTACATGGTAGCCTCGTCTCGTCTCGGGGCTCTCGCTATGTCTCTGAAGAGTGTCGGCTTTTTGTGCACGAGTCAAAGGGTCTGATTCTCGCGATGAAAACGAGATTGCGCCTGTAGCTCAACCATGAGTTTTGCTCACGTAAACTCGCTAGCGACCACGTAAAATATTTGTATGACAAACCTTACAGCGCCTCTGACGGTTACGTTGAGAATTAAATTCGGTAGTATGAGTAACTTAATATTTCGATGCGTAAAATACCTATCGAAAGGAATTCGATAGCGACTTAGCATTTGTATAGTTTGTATACAAATTTGGTACCATCCATCAGCCTTTTAAAGTCCACTGCTGGACATAAGCCTCCCCAAGAATGCGGAATAGTGCCGTAATAAGAATAAAATAAGATGTTGTTAATACGCGAAGGAGTGCTGCTGCCCACTCCCTCGGTATTCCCTTAGTCGGCTTTTACGATTCCCATGGGTAATTTGGTACCATGAGTTATGAATTTGACTTATGCTATCGAACAAAACCGTTTTGATTGTAGTTACGTAACTCACTGCATTATTGTGTGGTGAAAGAGTTAGTTTATCTATAATACTTACTAAATGGTTGGTGTAAATGTCTGGAAGAGAGCATATTTAGCATGGAATATGTTAGCGGTGGCTGAATATGAGGATAATCGCCGGGAACTTAATAAAAACTCAAGCTAATATGAGAATTCTAGTTGGATGTCCATTAAAAAATATCAGTGTGAATACGTTTGTAAAACTTTACACAAAGAGGTAATTTTAAGATTTGTGCAGTTTTACGATAGTTTACAGAATTAAAGTCTTCACAAAGGGTTTCATTAGAATCAAAGGTAATTTATGATGTCACAATAAAATATTGTTGGGTTGGGTATGTTACAACCCGCCGGCGACCACCATCACATACTCCACCAATAATTGAAATCGAGAGGCACTGGTTCTCATAATATTAATACAAAAAAGTTTTTTACATTAAAGAGGCAAAATTCGAAATCGAACTATTATGAATATACCTACACTTAAGCAAAAGCGACCGATCTATTTTGTCGGATAACAGCACGTAATTGAACGTTATCATTTTTCTCTTTTGTTTATACCAAGATAGAAAAAGAGAACAATAAAAAGCCTGAATTATAGTTGTAAGTTTACACTATGCCAACATAACGATATGCTACGTAAATCTACACTCGAGCTTACTTTAGCAAGTGACGTAAGCGGCAATTTAACTCATGGTATGAGTGCTATCGAAATCTATCCTACACACGTATGCACGCTAGCGACTTTAGTTACCTATCGTATCTTTATATCATAAACTCATGGTTGAGGTACTGTACACACTCGTTTGCTTAGTTGCCCGCCAACTGCGTTCCCGTAAAGACGTGCTTTCTGCGTGCGACAACGATGTGTTCTAACGTTTTTAGAAGCCTACCAAAGGCACACACTATTATGGAATCCTAAGAATGTCAGGCACAAGGATAAGCCAGTATTACACAACGCTTAGTTGCGGATAAGCAACAATTTTAAAATCCCCGTGGAAGATTTAAAAAATATATATATTCCTGTTGAATAGTTATGTGGCGGCACCAGCTGAGCGGTCATCGACCGGGCTCGGCAATCGTCGCGCGCTTCGTGTGCCGTCGGCAGGCGTCGGAGATCTTCGTTTTTCCCCAGTCGTTAGACGGATTTCGTTTGCCACGTAGAGAGGCCGCGCGCTCGCTCAAAAACATTTAGTGTCGTAGTTAGTTTACCTAGTGCTTAAATTCTATCTCATTTATTTTACCTCTGTAACTTATTCTATCGTTTTCCTCTCTGTTTCATAACTGTTTTGCTGTATTTTTCTTTTCCCCCTATCAGTAATTTCTTCGTTAAATTCGTGTATAAAATTATATAGTATATCTTATTCTAACGTCGTTTAATTTTACAAAACCTTTAAACGTTAGCTAGTTGGTTAGGTAGGTACGTAGGTACTCACCCATCCACAGTGGTGACTCAAGATTTTGAACACTTTTGAAAATGGAGAATAACGGACGACAAATACCTGCTTCAGAAGAAAAATCGGGGGAATTGTGCAGAGTGGCTGTACGGTTACCACCATTTTGGCCAGAGGAACCGGCGTTATGGTTTGCCCAATGCGAAGGTAACTTTATTCTTTCAAATATTACCAGTGATGCAACAAAATTCTATTACGTGGCTTCTCAGTTGGATCATGCCTATGCTGTGGAGGTTAAAGATATTATTAAAAATCCTCCCGAGACCGGTAAATATGAAAAATTAAAGACTGAACTTATTAAACGCTTATCCGCCTCGCAAGAAAAAAAAGTTAAACGCTTGCTTATGCATGAGGACTTAGGAGATCGAAAACCGTCTCAATTTTTAAGGCGTTTGCAAGACCTAGCTGGACCTTCAGTCCCTGAAGAATTTTTAAAAACCCTTTGGTCTAGCCGGTTACCACAAAATATTCAAACAATTGTTGCTTCGCAGAACGATTTAGCTGTCGACAAATTGGCAGATCTAGCAGACAAGGTGCACGAGATTGCGCCCACGACCTCACAAGTTGCTAGTACGTCTGCAGAGGGTTTTGCATCATCAGACTACCAGCTAATGGCTAAGCAGATAAGTGAACTAACCAGGCAAGTTGCTACACTTACTAATAGGCTAGATCGACGCCCTAGATTACGCTCACGGTCGAGGTCAAACAAAGGTCGCTGGAATCAGCGCAGTCAATCACGGCCACGTCAGCCACCTGCCGATCACCCTCATTGCTGGTATCACTTCACTCATGGCTCAAGGGCAAAGAAATGCATACAGCCTTGCACATATACATCGGAAAACTCGCAAGGCAGCCGGAAATAGCGGCCAACGACTGCCTTTCTTCACCAGGCCGCATATTTGTGACAGACCTTTCTTCTAGAATGATATTCTTAGTAGATACTGGATCGGATTTGTGCGTGTTTCCCCGGTCTTTTACAAAAGCGCCCTGCACTCAATCGAAATACCAATTAACTGCTGCTAATAACACAATTATAAAAACATATGGTCCTACAACGCTACAACTTAACCTGGGACTCAGACGCAATTTTACATGGAATTTTACAATTGCTGATGTAACAAAGCCAATCATCGGTGTGGATTTTTTTGAGTTTTTATAATTTACTGGTTGATTGCAGAAACAAGCGCCTGATTGATGGAACCACAAAATTGTCAGTGGCAGCGCAGCTACGAGAATCTACCGAAGGTATATCTTCCGTAAAAGCCGTCTGTGGTGAGTCGGAGTACCACGCCATATTGCGTGAGTTTGTAGAAGTGGCCCGCCCTGCAGGTATGTGTGTTAAGCCAAAACATAATACTATGCATTACATTAGAACCACACCAGGCCCGCCAGTCGCGTGCAAACCTAGACGGTTAGATCCGCAACGTCTAAAAATTGCTAAAAATGAGTTTGATGATATGTTAACTTGCGGAACAGCGCAACGGTCTGAGAGTTCTTGGTCCTCGGCTCTACATCTAGTCAGGAAGAAGGATGATGGATGGAGACCTTGTGGCGATTATCGAGCACTCAACGCACGCACTGACAGGTACCCCATCCGTCATATTCAAGACTTCGCCCACCAACTATCAGGCTGCTCTACCTTCTCTACCATCGATTTAGTGAAGGCATATAATCAAATACCAGTATATCCACCTGATAGAGCCAAAACTGCAATAACGACTCCATTCGGTCTCTTTGAATTTCCCTTCATGACGTTCGGTCCACGTAACGCAGCTCAGACGTTCCAAAGCTTCATGGATGAGGTGTTAAGAGATCTAGATTTTTGCTACGGATATATTGATGACATATTGGTTTTCTCTGCAACAGAAGCTCTACATAGAGACCACCTTCGTCAACTTTTTGCCCGTCTGAAAGAGTATGGCATTTTGATCAACACTTCGAAGTGTGTTCTAGGACAACCAGAGGTAAATTTTCTAGGATATCGTGTCTCAGCAGAAGGAACCCGACCTTTGAACACCAAAATCCAGGCTATCCAGGAGTTTAGTACGCCTAGAACGGTAAAGGAACTTAGCCGATTCTTAGGAATGCTGAATTTTTACCATCGCTTCGTTCCTAATGCAGCACAAATTCAAGGGCCGCTACATGAATTGCTGTCTGGACCTAAAGTCAAAGGTTCTACCTCTATCAGTTTCACACATACTCAACAGGAAGCTTTCATAAACTGCAAAAACTCATTGTCACATGCTACATTGCTGGTACATCCGAACCCTTCAGCAGAGTTGGGTCTAACAACAGACGCATCGGATATCGGTATTGGAGCGGTACTACAACAACGTACACAAGATAACTGGCAACCCTTAGCTTTCTACTCGCAAAAGCTTAAACCGTCACAACAAAAATATAGTCCTTATGACAGGGAACTCTTAGCGATCTACGAAGCGATTAAGTACTTCCGTCACATGGTAGAAGCTAGAGACTTTGTTGTATACACAGACCACAAACCAATCAGCTACGCATTCAGCACAAATAAAGAAAAGTGTTCACCTAGACAGTACAGATATCTGGACTTCATATCTCAGTTTACTACAGATATCAGATACATACCTGGTAAATATAATGTGGTAGCTGACACGCTTTCCCGGGTCGAGGAAGTTACGGCAGCAATTAACTACGAAACCTTAGCGCAGTCTCAGGAAGTAGATCGTGAATTATTGGAGTTGATACAAAATGTATCGGCACTCAAATTAAAAAAAGTTTCGTTACCAGAGTCGAAAATGAAAATATATTGTGATATATCTACAGCTACACCACGACCGTACGTAACTCCAGCATTTAGACAACAGGTATTCGATAGTCTTCACAATTTATGTCACCCCGGAAGAACAGCTACAGTGCGGCTGGTGACACAGAGATTTGTTTGGCCAGGGATGCGCAAAAACTGTAGAGAGTGGGCAAAGCAGTGTTTTGAATGTCAACGTTCCAAAATAACCCGACACACCCATGCTCCTCTTTCCTCTTTTCCTAATCCATCGTCGAGATTCTCTCACATACATCTTGACCTTGTTGGACCTTTACCAGTTTCTTGTGATTACAGGTACTGCCTGAAAATCATTGACAGATTCACCAGATGGCCCAAAGCAGTTCCACTCCGCGATATCACTGCGGAGACCTGCGCAGCCGCGCTGGTGTCTGGCTGGGTAGCTAGATTCGGCTGCCCTCTCAAGATCACGACGGACCGAGGTCGGCAGTTCGAGTCACGCCTATTCAAGGCGTTGGCTTCGCTGATGGGCGCACATCACTTCAGCACAACCGCCTACCATCCTATTTCGAACGGCATCATAGAACGCCTGCACCGTCAACTAAAAGCTGCGATCATGTGTCAGAATACTACACAATGGTATGAAGCTCTCCCACTAGTACTCTTGGGAATACGCAGTGCATGGAAAGACGACCTTAAGGCATCAGCTGCAGAGTTGGTATATGGCGAACCACTTCGCTTACCTGGGCAATTCTTAGCACCTACTGAACACACTACCACCGATGACATCACTGACTTTGCAGCACGACTACGCATACAAATGGCAAAGTTGGCTCCCAAAGCGGCAACCTGGCATAAAAAAGGTTCGTTTTATCTACCTCGAGATCTTTCTACATCACATGTGTTCATGCGTCTGGATCATGTACGACGGCCACTTGAACCACCTTATGCTGGTCCTTACAAGATAATCGAGCGCTACCCGAAGTACTACAAGTTGGACATCGCAGGAAAACTTATAAATGTATCAGTGGACCGTTTTTAACCAGCTTATATGGTAACTGAGACAGATTCAACGCCAATTCGCAGCGATGCCGAGAAGCGAACCCTCAGCGGTAGACAAGTACACTTCCCAGACTATTACCGATCGTAGTAACGATCTCGGCGGGGGAGTACTGTGGCGGCACCAGCTGAGCGGTCATCGACCGGGCACGGCAATCGTCGCGCGCTTCGTGTGCCGTCGGCAGGCGTCGGAGATCTTCGTTTTTCCCCAGTCGTTAGACGGATTTCGTTTGCCACGAAGAGAGGCCGCGCGCTCGCTCAAAAACATTTAGTGTCGTAGTTAGTTTACCTAGTGCTTAAATTCTATCTCATTTATTTTACCTCTGTAACTTATTCTATCGTTTTCCTCTCTGTTTCATAACTGTTTTGCTGTATTTTTCTTTTCCCCCTATCAGTAATTTCTTCGTTAAATTCGTGTATAAAATTATATAGTATATCTTATTCTAACGTCGTTTAATTTTACAAAACCTTTAAACGTTAGCTAGTTGGTTAGGTAGGTACGTAGGTACTCACCCATCCACAGTTAAAAAGTTCTTTTTCGCCATGGTTTAATATATTTTTTTATGGTAAATTATTAAAAAATTACAATAACTAATAAAAAAAATAAACGCCGCAATTGTTTTTCCACGTCCATCGCGACGGGCATCCGAAGCGAAGAAAAAGCTCAATGACATTGCATTTTAGGAAAAAGCTCAATAACATTGCCCGACCCGGGGATCGATACCGAGACCTCATGATTAGCAGTCATACACTACCGCTACACCACCGAGGCACATATTTTTTTTTTAAACAATCTTAATTAAATAGCTTAAGATCTATTGTGCCCTTATTGTGAGAGAGAAATAAATGTTTTATTTATTATTATTATATATTGGATGATATTGATCATCCAATTTCAGCAGAAAGAACTGTAGGTATTATTATGTCACCAGTAACAGTCACTGCTTGACCAGCCTCATTTTTAAAAAAGTAGATATCATTCAATAATGCTTTTTTTCTTTTTTGGCCGTGACAATTCTAAAGCCGGTCGGCTTTAGAATTGTCCCACCCGTCTCTCCCCCGTCTACCCGACTCATGGGAGTCGTAAGAGCCAACTCCCTCAGTCGGCTCTTACGCTAGATCCAGACGTCTCAAACGGTGGAGAAATATTTCAGCGTGTCGAATGCTAAAATACTTTGGAAAATCCAAAACTGCACGCCTCATAATCTTCATTTTTCACAATAAAATTGATTATTTGATAAGTAACTAATAATGTACCTATTGGTTTTACTAAGTAGTTTTCAATAAATCACATAGATAGCACTAATTTCAAAAAGTACTAATGTGGGTTTCATGTCTTATACGCCATCTAGCGCTAATTTTAACAAGTACTTCTTTATTGGTCTACCTCTGTCATTTTGCAAGGCGTCAACTGGCAATTAGTAAGAACAACAATCCATGAGTTTACATATAATACGTGCATAAGTGCATATAATATATATAAACATGTAAAATTGAATAATTTATTAAACTGTAAACAAAAACAATTTAAGAAAACAAAAAGACATCCCTTGTTTCTTTACAAAAAAAGCAATATTGTGGTTCTATATATACAACAGCAACTGAATACATCTAAAATTGCCACTTGCGACATCTAGGGCTGCATTTGTCAATATCTCTTTTACTTTAAAACAGCGACATCTATCAATAGAAAATTGCAACTTTGGACAATATTATACGACTTATTTAAAAATCAATGAGTTCAACAAGAAATCTCTAAACAATTTATCTTCCTAACTTGGTTGCCTTATAATTTTATTTTTATAAGTGTTAGTGTTTAGTGTTTTTACTTATTTTTATGGATAAAATAGTTATTATACTTGACAAATATCATCAGTTCGTCAAGCAAAGGTAAAAACTTTCTTTTAACAAAAAATAATGTACCGGCCTGGCGAACGGCGTTCTGTTTTGTTGACGATAATAAAACCACTGGTGGCTATGGCTATGCGTACGTAAAAAGGTAGGCGCTGGTTTTAGTGTCGCGTCGAGCGTAAATGCCGTAAATATTCAGTATTTTTTTGTTTATTTAATAACAATTAAACCACATCGAATCAGAACGTGAAAAGAAATGAGGCTCTATTCCTAGTCATAATAATTCGTAAATGAAAAAAAAAGACTCGATTAATTAAGTATTTTGGTCGTTATCGTGTTAACATACATGACCTACAACTCACGGACGTCCAAGCCAGATTTTGTTTCAAACAGTTTTTTAACTAGTTTAAATAACAAAAATGGCATCAAAAATATCATGAGTGTTAAAAATAGTGTTTGTTCTTTATATGTGTGTGTAGATATTATTTTACAAGTGCAATATATGATAAATAGAGACATTTTAAGTTTGAAAAATCAGCTGTGCCGTGTCAACCGGGAGTAGAACACACCTCAACGCTTCGATTATGAGGCGTGCAAAATATTAAGTAATATAGAATGGATATTTTACACACACTCACGGATTGTCAATACTGAATATCTTAGCACATAAGTTTGCTAATCCGCACTTTTCACATATAGAGGGGAATGTGGTAATAACTAAGTAGCATGCACGATAATGCATTTTCCATCTAACATCCATGGATGAGAGGTATCGGTCAGGAGTCGTAAGAGCCGACGGAGAGAATACCGGGGTAGTGGGCAGCAGCACTCCCTCGAGTATTAACAACATCCACTGCAATCGCCAACCCGCCTGCTAAGCGTGGCGATTACGACATTATCCCCCATGACGGGACCGCTCGTTGTGGCGTTCTCTTGGGGAGGCCTATGTCCAGCAGTGGAAGTTGAAAGACTGATGGATGGATCGATGGAATGAATGCTTCCAGTCCAAAATCCGGAACAAATAGTGACAGTTTAAGACAAACACGGCAATTTTGGCGATTAACAAAACTATCAAGGTGAAAATGTGCTTCATCGCTCTGCATAATTTTGCCCGAAAAATCTGCATCTAGGCTTGTTGATGTATAATACATTCAACAAACTCTTCGCTGTGCATGGTCATTAAGGTATGAGTTACGTTCATAGTAGCATAGCTTACCGATATTATTGCATTATGACAAAGTACGAGTAGTAATTTATAGATGTGTGCATACATTACGCGATAGATAATACGGAACGCATGATACAGAAAGAGACTAAGGATCACAGACTTAAATAAATTCGGCTAATTGCCTGAATTCGTGCGAAACAATTACCGCTAGTGCGAAAAGTATCTACCCTTTTTTGTATTATATAACATCATTGTAGGGGAGCCTAATAAAGTTAATTACAACGATACGGTGGTTCATATCATCACCTACAGTACAGTAGAGTGTACTGGGTTCAATTCCCAGATAAGACCAATATATTTTTGTACCTATAAATTGGTTCTGAATCTGTACCAAGTATTTAGATCAAACACGCGATATGCGAAGAGCCTACTACGCTCCAGTTTCGGTTTTTTACCTGCGACTGTTTCTAATATTACCCTTAAAGGATTTAAATGTCCATGTGGTGACGGAATAAGAATACAAGTGTCACCACGCCAATACTTCCCATGGGTGTCGTACGAGGCTACTAAGGGAAGTAAATAATTACCACCCATAGCATTAACGGCGGTAGGGCTGGTTACCAAGTGGGAGTACTCAGTTGCTCTCGGGCCCGAGCAGGTTGGTACCACCGTATCTCGTGTGACCGGCCATGAAGCACATCGATGTGTTTTGGTTGTATGCAGTCGTTTATTTTTAAATTCTGGGAAATGAAATGGTGAGCAGCGACTTGACAATACTCTCGGTATAGTTGAGTCCATGAGTGATGTATTTACTGTCAGGTGGGCCGTGGCTAGTCTGCCACTATTTGCAATAAAAAAAATTAAACAATAATTTATTCTTTAACTACATTAAGTACTATAGGTATAGTCGGTAGAATGAAACTAGTCATATTATGCCCAAAATTAGTCATAGTGCACAAATGCATGCACTGACAGGGGCGCTCGCATAATCTGATGGTATGGCAATCCAATATTTAAAGACCAGGCTTAGGACCGAAAACTCTATGTGCTCTAAAAGGTATGGTAAGGTATTTGGTACCACCACTACTCCCTTTTTTCGTTAA
This sequence comes from Leucoma salicis, assembly GCA_948253155.1. Classification (NCBI taxonomy): domain Eukaryota; kingdom Metazoa; phylum Arthropoda; class Insecta; order Lepidoptera; family Erebidae; genus Leucoma; species Leucoma salicis. Next base: position 19,779,239 of record OX411811.1, read on the forward strand.
GGCGGGAAAAAATTTACCTATCCGCACACCATGTCGTTCGGGGCAACGATTAGGTAGTGTGGGGCCCTCACCCACTAAATAAATCCGCCGTTGCCGTCTCTCCGCCTGTGTTAGCGGCCTGGAACTATATTACATTAATTCAATGGTACCGGCTTTTGCAATAGATGTTTGGTTCTGAACTCGACCATTATTAGCGCAATAAATTAGGTGGTGGGTAGAGTTCCGCTTAAATCTGCTAAATTGGAACTTGGTCTGCTAAAATGGAAAATCTGATATACATTTTATAATGAACTTCGTAGCAATTTCCGGAAAATATGTTATCAACAATAAAGTTGCATAGCAGAAGCTTGTTACTATTAAGTTAAAACTTTGACTAAGTTAGGTACACGTAAATCAGGGCAGCTCAAAGCGGCCACCTAAGCCGCAGGCTAGTAATGTACCAAGGTAACCTTAGTCTAAAAAGCCAGTGATATTATTTTTTTCATAGAATAATATTAAGCTATTATTCTATTTCAAATAACGGGCGGGACCGTTTTTTATGAAGTTAGGAAGAGTGACACTCCACCTAGACATATTATTAATCTAAGAATAAATCATAATAATCATAATAAATCTTATAAACAGCTAGCAATGACTAAATTCTAATGGACTTACCTAAGCCTTTCCTTAAGCTTAAGAGTACCTACGAACGCTAACATTACAAGGAATAGGTACACTCAAACCACACAGGTAATCGTGGCCGACAGTTTCAAGCGTCGCATTGGTATCAGTTTAGACGCTAAAATGTTGGTACTTGATTTTTTAGTCAGTTTAAATGATAAGGATTTTATACTAATGTATAATGTAAATAGATAATAAGTATTTACTTCATTGTAAAAATAACGAACTAGCATGAACTACCCTTCACCTTATTTGTAATATTTGATGTCAAGCATCACACACTTTTGACACCACGCTACGCTTCAAGCAAATTTGACTCCCGTGATCGCTTATAAAGCTGACCTCCCTAACAGCCAGCGTAGGCATAAACCACTACGTAACGCTCTTGGCGAAAATGTGTTTCAAGATGTACATCTATATTTTTGTTGAAACCTAAGTATTTGGCAACGTACACGCATGCCCATTGTAGTGTTATTTAGAACAACGCTAAAGGTCTTTGACATTTCATAGACATTAACTTTTTGCCTATTTGGCTGCATGCCAGATAACCCTTGCTTGCTTCAATACATATTTAAATTATATTGTCAACTTTTGTAGCTTATTTTAGATACGGATAACTATTTTTAGTGGTCGCTGAAAACAATATTTTTTGCAAAATGTTGATATAGGAGTAAGTGTAATGTAACTTTACTCATAGTTTAGTTTAAAATACTTCCTATGAGTTGAGTCTTTTCGAATTAGACGTTTCGAGTTGCTGTAAGCCTCTTTTGACGCTGATTTTCAAAGATAACTACTGTTTCATAGGAAGCTGTCATGTTTTCTCTATCCTAACCTTGTTTCTGTAGTACGTAGGTACTTAGCGCCCAAAAGACAATGTCTTGACTTTCGTCGTTTTCCTTTGTCTTTTTTTTTGTTGAGGTGGGAAAAAATAAATCTAACCTATGGAGACCGGAGACCGTCTGGCACTGTGTTCGCGAGTGGACGTGTGTTTGCTTAAACTATAAATCCTAACATCAAGTATTCTAATTTAGAACTTATTATAAGAGTTCAAGTTTGATAGCTACATCTTAGTTTGTGAGTGTTAAAATTAAAACGAATTCGTTACAATGCCTCGAGTACAGCGCTCGTCTACTGCGGGTACTTCACAAAAAAGCACCACGCAAGCTTCAACCGATTCCGATATTCCACAAGTGATGAGCACTCCAAGTGATAATACTACATCTCGAAAACGCCCCCGTCCTAGTTCCTCGCCGTGCCCAGATTTGCAGAACTTTAAAGAAGAAATGCATCAGATATTGCTGTCTTGGAAAAAGGATCAAGAAGAATTATTTAAAAAATTCTGTGCTGATCAGACTTCCTCCTTAAATAAACTGGTATCCGAATTGACCGAGATAAAACTCAAAAATTTAGCCATCCAAAAATAAAACCTAGAAATCGAGAAATCTATAGCTTTCATAAATAGTCAGTATGAGTCTATGACCGTACAAATTAAGAAGCTCGAGAAAGAAAAACAAAGTTATATAGAAGTTATAAAGTTATAGAGAAAGTATTCAAAATCTAGAAATCAAAATTCAGGACTTACAGCGTACCACCAGGACATCAATAATTGAGATACGCAATATACCCGCTATAGATAATGAAACTGCCTTGGAATTAAATAAAATCGTTTCTAAGATAGGATCCGCTCTCGATGTCGAAATAAACAACTCACATATTATACGAGACGTATGCCGACTTCCCGGTAAGGCGGGTACCACGAGGCCTATTGTGGTCGAGTTTACCAACGTCCACCTGAAAGTTCAACTACTTACCGCTGTCCGTAGCTTTAATAAAAAACAACCAAGCGATCTTCGTCTCAGTACCTACACCATCGATCAGACCAGCGAAAAACGGCCGATCTTCATATCGGAACATCTTTCTGCTAGTGCCAGGAAACTTTTTTTCACAATAAAAGATTTCGCGAAAGAGTTAAAAGACGGTTACATGTATCCTACAACACAGGATTCCGTCCTAGCGTAGAAGCCATTGATCGCCACCACTATGAAAAAAATGTTTTGTGTAAATGTTATAGTGAAATTTTTGTACTTATTTTAAATTGAAGAATAATTTATTATTATTATTATCATATCCCGTCGTTCGGGGCAACGCACAGGGTAGTGTAGGGCCATCACCCTCATTGGTGGACCACTGGAACTGTGTTACATTACTTCAGTGGTCCTCCGGAGTACGACGACCACCTGTATTCACATTATTGCAGCGCATACATTTTTTTTGTATGGTTTGCAAAATATTTCTTCTTATGACTACTGTTGATAAGCCTTTGCTTGCCTCAAGATACAAATATTCTTTTTTTCGAACCATTACCGTCCCACCCCTGGGCACGTGTCTCCTCTGAAAGTGAGAGGAATTCAGGCCGTAATCCACCACGCTGGCCCAATGTGGGTCGACAGATTTCACAAGCCGTCGAGTAAATCTCTCAGGCATGCAGGTTTCCTCACGATGTTTTCCTTTATCTAGCTGTGATAATTTGTAAACAAATAAATACACATATTCCTCTCTCTTCCGGACCGCGCGAGGGACAAGACGTGTGCATCAGTTTCTATTTTTGCTAATATAATTTTTATTTGAGTAAAAATTTCAAAATCAATTCAGTGTTGTACTAGGCTCCCATAACACTCATATTCATGTATACACGGCGCGAACGCACCAAATCGTATGTACATATTTATTTAACTAATAAGTGAAGTACCAGGCGCACATAAAACGACTACTAACTCCGAGTTGTGGTGTGAAAAGGATAGCGTTAGAAACAAACCTCTGCTACGTTTCGTCACTTGCCTCAATTTGAAAACGATAGCGATTAGCGGAAAAAAAAATTGTAACAACTTTTTAATGTCTACGAGAAGAACTCCCGTAAAAAGTGGAAGTAAAAATGAGACTCCCATTTATCACACCTTCGACTCTGAATTGCATGCTTGGCAAAATCAAGTTCAACCAGATGCAAATATTTCTAGAAGACATAAACGTAAACTGCATGGTGCCATGGACTTTTGTGATACAACGTTGGCTGATCAAAGATTGATTATTGAAGACTTGAAAGAGAAACAGACAGATATGTTTGACATCTTAAGCCTGACTATAAACAGAACAAAATCAAGAAATTAAAGAATCAATGAAATTCTTTTCAGAAAAATATGATGATGTTCTGGTAGCTACAAACAAACTACAACAAGAAAACAAGCAACACAAACTTCAGATAAAGTCACTTGAGGGAAAAGTAGAACAGTTAGATAAAAAATCACGAGCCACTTCGATTGAATTACAAAATGTGCCCAAAATAGAAACCGAAAATTAATTGAAACTATTAGAGTTGACTAAACAACTAGGATCTACTATCAACGAGTCAGTCAAATTGATAATATTACAAGCAATGAGGTAGCTATCCACTTCAGTGTACCTCAGGGGAGTATTTTAGATTTTAGGCCAAACTTTATTTCTAGCCTACATAAATGACTTGTGCCAGCTAAAAATGAAATATGCCAAAATTGTGACATTTGCTGACGATACTGCGGTTTTGTTTAGTGGTGATACGTGATCGGAAACATTTTAAAGTGCTCAAGAAGGTTTCAATACTATAACACAGTGGTTGTCAGATAGTGTTTTCACTTTAAATATCAACAAAACGAAATATATTACATTCTCCATTAGAAGCACTGAAGTTTTAACACGTAATGATATAATCTTTCACTCATGTTCAAATTTTAATAATCCTAACTGTAGCTATAGTAAACTTCAAAAAACAGACTCCATTAAATATCTGGGTATTATATTAGATAGCAGATTAAATTTTCAAAACCACATATATAATTTAGCTATGAGAACACGAAAACTAATTACTATTTTTAAAAAATTGCATAATGTCGCGGATATGCAAGTGATCAAAACTGTTTACCTTGCTCTTTGTCAATCGCTTTTGTCGTACTGCATTACTTCTTGGGGCGGCGCTGCAAAAACACACATTCTCAAAATTGAGAGAGCACATAGTTTAAATATGCTATCTTTTGTTCGGTCTCCGGGGTGAGGACCTGGTGATCTGTAATACAGGTATAACCCACATCGGACACCAGCTCCTTACACACCGGTAAGTAATTTGAAAACCCACTGTCAAGATTCTGAACTGTATTTTTGGTTTGTAAGGATAAATAAATAATAATAAATAAATATTCGAGAAATCCTGAAAAGTCGGAGGTATGTGCAGTGACCCTGGGGATCGAACTCGATACCATTGTCTATGCAGTCCTTGGTTCTACCACTGCTACAAATATTCTTAGATATACTTATACACTATTTTTTATTGACGTTTTAATGGGCTTCATTGCTTAAAATCATGAAGAGTTCTATATTGTTTTTTTTTATTGCTAACGGTAACAGACTTCTCGGCAGAGAGTAGTATCTATATTCCTTGTAGCAGACACAAATTCATCGTAAATGATAACCCATATTGACTCAAAATTATTAGGTAAGTACTAAACCACTGCTTACCATGGAATTTCGCAGATGGTAGATGAATGACTCGTCTGACGGTTATATTCCGCTGCCACCAAAACACCTTTACACACCGAAGACTGTGATACTGAGGCGTGGTGTGGTTCAGACAATAAGATGAGAAATGCAATATTGGGTTAGAATGTATCTCGCTCGATCATATCGACATGACATCGTGTCATTGTGATTGGTGGAGAGATCACCGTGATTGGCCTAGGGATTATTGCGACATCACGCGTCGGTTTCTCTACCAAACACAAGCGAGACGATACTATTTAGTGTTACATTCTACTGGCCCTGCTTACTTCCCTTAGTCGCCTGATAGGACACCCAGCAAAGAATGCTGTGGTTACAACTATATTGTTAGTCTGTCAAGGCACCGTCAGTTCCTAATAGGTACAATAATGGTACATAGGTAAGTGTTGTATATAACATCTCGGCCAAAAATACAGCGAAGCCGAAGGAAGTAACTAGTACGTAATTAATAGAGTTCATGTGATAAGGTAGCGAGAGAACGAAGAAGGATTATGTAAGAGATGTGTCATGCCTAGAAAGAGTGTGAGCATGGAATTAATTAATAAGCATCGACCTCCATACTTTCGTGGGATGCACAACCTCATAACTGATGATCGAGGGTGTTGCATACGATTTGCGGTCAAGAGATTGCGGATTCTTCTGTCCAAGGCTTCAAGTTCAGTCTGAGTCCACTTGATTAAGTATGCCGAAATAAAAATAAGAAGTGGTATGACCCAGCCATTGCAAACGCGCACCTTGTTGCTACCTGATATAAGACTATTCAATACTTTCTTCAGGCAGTCATTATTATTATTTTCTCAAATTTTGTGATAGGCAGTCATTTTAAGACTTATTGTTACCAATCCTGCCTTTTTTTTAAATTTTTGTCTATATGAACTAAATGTCTTAAAAGAAAAGTACGAAAGAAACTCTCTTTTATAACTGAAGAATGACTGGACCGATCTTAATGTTTGTTACCTAGTAAGAACATGTTGTCAGACCCATCATAGGCTATATATAAATGTTATAGTCCAAGATCATAGGCCACAATACTAAATTTCTTTAGCTTTATTTGATTGAGTAGCGTTAGTATGTGTTAAAAGTGTATTTTTTATTTATTGCTAATGATGGCAGACGAGCCACAGCCCACCGGATGGTAAGTGGTAACCGTCGCTCATGGACTCAACTATACCGACAGTATTGACAAGCCGCTGCGCACCATTTCATTTCTCAAATATGAAATGAAATAATAAACGGCTATCTTCTGCTACAACCAAAACACACTGACGTGCTTCATGACCGGTTACACAGGAGACGGTGGTACCGACCCGTTCGGGCCCGATAGCAAGTGCGTGCTCTAACTTGGTATTCAGCCCTACCACCAGTAATGCAATGGGTGATAATTGCTTACTTCCCTTAGTCGCCTTGTACGACACCCATGGGAAAGAATGGGGTGGTGAAACTTGTATTCTTAGTCCGTCACCACACATATCTATTGGCCTGGGTTGACCGGCAAAGGAGATGTGCCAAATACCCATACATTCTCGGCCTGGAACGGACATATTATATAAAACATAAAAAAAAACATAGCATCACGCCTGTATTCCCCGAAGGGGTAGGCAGAGGTGTACTACACACCCACGATCAGCCATGTTTAAGTCCCACGTAATAGGGGGCGAGCCTATTCACGTCTACCGGGCACGTTTCCAAACTCCGGGCTGTTACTGAGAATTTTTCTTTTTAGGAAAAAGCTCAATAACATTGCCCTACCCGGGGATCGAACCCGAGACCACATGATTAGCAGTCGCATACACTACCGCTACACCACCGAGGCATATATAAAACAATATGTTGTTTTGAAGATAAATGACTATCCTTTTGCTCTGTGTATTTCTTTTCACACTACAACTTTTGGATGATGAGATAAAAGACATCTAAGATGGATATAATTTTGAAATTGAAATATCTCAAAATCGAATAATAGATCAAAAATAACACCATAATTATAAAAAAATAAAATAATATCTAGATACATATATTAACAAATAATTAGGCTTAATATCACTAATATAACTTACATTCATAAAATCACAATCAAATATTCACGATACTCAACAACAACATAAAGAATGACATGACAGATGTAAACTGTTTTGCTAATATTTGAAATCATAATTGCTACTCTTGATTAGAAATAATATCAGTTTTCACCAAATAATTATAAAAAATATTTTATGAAATATGCATATTACTGTTCTCACTAAATTATTTAAGAAATAACTACGTAATATTGTTTTGTAATATAATAGTAACAAAGTTTTTAACGTTGTCAACTCAGCGTAGCGGCAATATCCTATTTGATTGTCAACAGATAACAATCATGCACCAATAACCATTACGATACAGTACAAATTCAAAATAATAGTTTTTTAAACTATAATCTTTTTCTAAAGCTCTATCAAGAAAAGAAAACCACTGACGGATTATATAAATCATTAGTTTAATTTTAAATATTGATAACATTATGTCCGCCACAGGTCGTAAATGACACATGTCCTTTTAAGTGGCTGCTGAAAAAAATCGTAAAAATATCAGATTTCTTTTTTCATAAAGTACGTACGCTCCTTTAACAATTCAGAAAGGGCTTGACCAATTTAATTAAAAGTTTGTATTTAGTAATTGAACATCTGATTGGGCATTCTCATGAAAAGCCTTACTACGGAATCCGGCCGCTTGTGGCGATTGCAATCGCAACATTGCGGACGCACTTTTGTCAAGCGCTCGTGTTAGTTATTAGTAAGTAACTTTGACGATTTTAAGTGCTATTATAATAAGCCTATGAAATAAAGTTATTTTTGAATTTGAATTTGAAATTTGGCATATAACCAGCCAATAAAAATCTTACAGTCCAAGATCCCGGGTCTCCAGACTTTACTTATCTTGCTGAGTAATAAACATTTATGGGAATGAATAGTGTTAGTGTGTATTATGAATATTTGAATTTCTACTAAACTGGGCTGACAGACAATTTTTAGATATCAGGTGAAAAATTGCGTAATGTATTTTATCCTATTCACTTTTCTTAGAGTGCGTGCAGATTTTAATTGTGTCGCAATTATTTTAATAATACTGTGTCTAATCTAGATCTATCAAATAAAAAAGTTGCATCAAAATCCGTTCAGTAGTTTTTGCGTGATGCGCGAACAAACAAACAGATAAACAGACAAAAAATCTAAAAATAAATGTTTTGTGTTGAGACACGTCTATATCGCCTAATACAGTCATTTTTTCTTAAATATCTTAAATGTACAGACACAGCTCTCTTACAACTTTATAATAGTATAGATATAAAAAATATATAGGTGCTATATATAACCTCTTCTTTAATGAGAATACTACTATACCCACGATAATTATAAATTTAAAAATGTCAATCTTCATCATTAAAATAAATAATAATATTACAAATAGTAATATTGTAATTAATTCCGAAAATGACGACTGTGCAGCTTTATGGATTCATTAAAAACGCTAATAATTATGTTAGGTAATGTTTCTATTACTCTCTATCTTTAAAATACCATCAACTTTGCAAAATTACGCGGGAAATTTAAGTTCATAATCTGGTATCACATAAAAAAATATGAACTAAAATTAATTTATTTTCGAAATATTTAAATGGGTAATTTAGCCAGTTATTGTATGAAATAATGTTACTAGCCGATGATAAGAGATATCTTTAGTGCTCATTTTCCGATTTTTGTAGTTTCGGCACACTTTAATTACACACGTTGACATTTTAAATGACACACTATTGCTCCTGGATACGACCTTGTCAAGTGACGTCACAATTCATAACAGCATTGGGGTGAAAAGTTCACCCCACTTTTTTATACGCTTTTACAACGCCGAGGGTCCATCTAGATATATCAATAATCTAAGGATATATGCTAAGGTTTTCAATACCTTTTTTGTTATCACTGTAGAAATGCATTTACCTACTGTGAGACTCACCAGGTGCTCAAGATCTTAATTGCGCCCGGAATACCCACTAAACCACAGCGATCCTTTCCAAACTTATTAGACGCCGGATTGTCATCTTTCGACATTCAAAATGGACGTCCAGGTGGATGGCTTATTGGCTACTTGAGAGACTGTTAGTATGTTACCTTTTCAAGTATTTAACCCACCAAACAGATATCAATAAATTGTTTTAACATACATGATTACATAATAATGTAACTTAAAAAAATACAGGAAGTCAAAAGGGTAATGAAAACGTTTGGATACTTATTTATTGACCAATTACCACTATTTGGCACAGATTTTCTATTATAGTGAAAGTAAAAATGTAGGTAACATACAAACAGCCAGTCTGAGTAACAAAATGTATAGGAGTTCCTATGTACGAACGTATGTATATTGTTACAAAGGTAAGTACGTTCCTTTAAAAATTTAACAATATTCTGGTAAACATAATTCTAATCAGCACGCACTTGTTAAAGTGCTTTTGTAAAAAAGCGCTTAATGTTTTTCGTAACTTTTACTTTACCTTCAAATTGACTGCTGGTTTAGGCTAGTGGATGTGCATACACATACAGTCATAAACATATCACGAATCAATCTCAAAAAATTGTTAATCAGCTGAAGAAGTTATATCTGGAAATCTGGGATCTTGGACTATAAGACTTTTAAATATCCTACTCGTATCATGTCTGCGATTACGTGTCCTTATTACACACCGATTTCCATAAAGATCGGCCAAGCCGTTCTCGAGTTGTCAAAGGATATACAGAAAAACAGACAAAAAATAAGAAAATGGCAAAATTGGAATCGTTAGCTAAGTATAATGACTACCAATTCAATTTTTTAGAAATAAAGAAATTACATACACAGCCCACAGATTTATAATAAGTATATAGTATATAGAATAGATATAATAAACTTAATATATAGTATAGATATAAATATATAGGAACCTTTTTATTTATTTTTTTAAGGCGGGAAAACATGTTCCTAACCGCACACCTCGTCGTTCGGGGCAACGAACAGGGTAGTGTGGGGCCCTCACCCACTAAAGAAACCCGCCGTAATCCGTATGCCATCTCTCCGCCTTTATTGGCGGGCCACTGGAACTATGTTACATTCCTTCGGTGGTAAATAACAAGCGAAGTACGCTGAGTTTAGGCTTATAATAAATTATGTTGTAGTATCGTTCATTCAAGCAGTAAATAAAATGGATCAGAGTTACATATAAGTAATCTACCTTTATCTTTTAATTCCTTCATTTATATCCCCTAAAAGCGTAACATACATTGGAGATACGAGTAACAAAGAAAAGACAAATGTGCACTTTTAGAGCGAAACCGAACACGTCTTCGCTCGCTTTTCGGCCGACCAATCGTAGCACTCGTAGACATCTACGAGTTTCGTAGAGACCACTGACGCAGTAAGGCGGCGTAGCACCACGCTTATCGGCCACAGGCTGTACACGTCGACCTTTGTTAGCCACCAAAATTCAATATTACATGTGTTAACTAAATTACTCGAGAGTCGATCTCTCGTAGCGACAGACGTTACATAAGCTGTGTTATGGAATCAATAAAATTCTTTACGGAAACATCTGCAGTTATAAAATCTGTTATGAGGATGGTGAGGGGTTCATAGTGAGGAGTGAGCTGGGAGCCAGTAGTGTCAAGGAGGCAGCGGCTGGTCGGAGATGGCGCCAGGCGAGTCAGGTCGGTAGTGCAGTGCGGGTCGCGCCGGCGCGGATCGATCGCGCACCAAGAGGCGCGGGCCGGAGAAGCGCGGGGAGCGGCCAGCGCTCAGTCGCGCGCAGGCACGGCGTGCGAGCGCGCGCATATCTGCACGTGCATGGCGCGCCTGACTGGATGCCTCGCGCCCTCGGGGAATGGCTTCGTCCGAGGAAGAGGCGACTACCCCGTCGACTGTCGACGGCTTGACTGATAATGACTGCCTCAGTGAACGAAAATGGTGGTGCTTTTTGCTGTCGTCGATTTTCACGTTCGTCGCTGGGCTTATGGTGGTGCTGCTATGGCGTGCGGTGGCGTTCTTCTGCTGCACAAAGGAGCCGGAGCTGTCGCCGAACGACCCCAAGCAAAAAGAACAGAAGGCGGCGCGCCAGGGGAAGCAGGAGTTCGAGGGTACGTTCATGACCGAAGCGAAAGACTGGGCCGGCGAACTTATATCCGGTCAGACTACTACCGGACGAATACTGGTAAGTCACATCCCATTACCAATAACGCACACAATAATACTGCCATTTCGTTACCAATAAATATTTTTTAGAGAGATTCGCTATTCAAAATAGGTATTCGTTTGATACTATCGCCATTCAAGTATCAAGTAAGACTGAACTTCATAAATTATTTGAAACGCTTGCTTTACTAAAGCGCGACCTCGATATTCTTTCATAATTTTGATTCTGAAGAATGGTCCTTACTGTCCTTAGAATAGTGTTCTTGTGTATATACTTAAATATTTAAACCTTTTGCGCATAACAAGCTCGCTTTATTGTCTGAATGTTTAAGGATAATGTTTGCATTCATCGCAATACAAAATTTCAATCATTTTACTTTTTATAGTTTCAAACCCGCGGGTTGATAAAAAACTACATAGGTGTTGCTTTGGAATCATCATGAATCAGATGAATCGTGACAAGATTATTGAATAAATAAATCAGTGCAAATACCGTTCTCTGAGCTTTTAACGTATCAATTCAATTAATTAGCTGTTTAAATTGATGGATTCAGCGCATTTTTCACTCCATCCCTGCTAAGAGCTGATAAAAACGTAACCGGGAACATTAACCCAAATCTGTTCGTTTACTCTCCACACCCCTATGGCTAGATACCTACAGTGACGTCACTCGATACAGAAGCATATGCATTTGTATCGTAACTCTTAGTCCCTAAAATCTACAGAAGTCTTTTTTTTTTGTGAGAAAAGTGGTCCTCACTTTTCTATTTCACGCAATCCTGCATCGATTAAAATTCACTATGACCGGCTATGGTTTTCTAGGAATAGAGAAGATAATATTCTACTACGCAGGCCAGTGCTTGTACTGATTTAATAATATTTAATGAATATCTAAGTATATAATTTTATGAGCGCTATCATTTTGAAACTACATTATCAACCGACTTCGAAAAAGGGGAGGTTCTCAATTCCGCTGTATGATTTTTTTTTGTTATAATAACTGAAAGAAACTTTCTGTAAACTATAAGTAATAGTTTATTTTACCTGAATATAAGCTAGTGTCGTCAATGTTATGCGTCTTTACATATTTATTACTGCCCGGTGAAGAAAAGCATTTTGAGGAAACGGTGCCAGAGATTATCTCGACGGCTTATGAGGTCTGCCAATCCTCACCGGATCAGCGTGGTGAACTACTCCTTAAGTCCTTCTGGCTCTGACAGAATACCAGTGCCTAACAGTGGAATAGTGATAGGTTGATAAAAGAAGCTAGTATTTGATACATTTCCATCAGTAGTCAGGTAGTGATGAAGTACTAAGTATAAAACTATTTATTATAACCGTATTACTATTATTTTGTTTATGCTTATGGTGGCAGCCAAGCCATGGCCCACCTGATGGTAAGTGATAACTGTCGCTCATGGGCACAATTATACTTAGAGTATTTTAAATGGCAACTTACCATTTCTCGAATATGAAATGAAAGATTCCACGAAGGTATCCCGCTACAACCATAGCACATCGAGATGTTCATAGAAGACGGTGGTACCGTCAACTTAGGCTCGATAACAAGTGAGTACTCGATATCCAACCCTACGTTCAGTAACGCATTTGTGTTTTTAGTCCGTCATCGCGTGTAGTAACTTTAAACCATAAATGGCCACGAGTAACCAGAAGATACTCGTAGTAAACAGAAGATACTCATAAATATAATACGGTACCAAACTTAATTAGTTTGGTAATTACTTATTTACTTATCATCACGCTATTTCTCTTGTGGAGTAGGCAGAGAAAACAGAGTGCCAAAAGGTTCGATTCTTGCACACATCTCTCGCTTGCTCGACATTCATAATTCTCTTCATACAAGATCGTCGGTTTCGGAGACATCTGACTGCACATTCCTTCAATACATGACCGTTTGGGTTTACGTAGGTGTGTCTCAGTCTCCCTCTGTACCTACATTCTTCTACTTTTTATCGTATATCTTCTTTAAACCAGTCGACCGTCATTATTTTAGTATTGTTTCTAATTTGCGTCTCCCCTAGTAAAATTTACTATAACTTTCTGAAACCATACCTCTCACTCAACAGGAAGGTATAGGAAAATGGTAATTTGTATTATTAGTCTGTTACCAAAGTAAAGCAAATCAACCTTCTTTCATAAATAAACTTAAGCCTTTTTTAAATTTTTTTTTGTTAAGGTAGTAAAAAATGTTTCTAACCGCATACCCCGTCGTTCGAGGCAACGAACAGGGTAGTGTGGAGCCTTCACCACTAGAACTATGTTACATTACTTCAGTTGTAAATAAGCTTAAGCCTAAGAATATGCATGTGTGTGGTGAGACACCTAAGTTATTCATGAAATGGATATTTCAACGTCGAATGGTCTTCTCTGTGAACCACATAAGTATTGATCTCGAGATAAACCGACAGCATTGTATACGAAAAGTATTGCACTTGTCGTGGATTTCTTCTCAAATATATATAATGTGTAATGTGCTGGCCGTGTGGGGGCGGCTTTAGAATTGCCCCACCCCTCTCTACCCACGGGAGCCGTAAGAGCCGACTGAGGGAATACCGGGGGAGTGGGCAGCAGCACTCCCTCGAGTATTAACAACATCCACTGCGATCGCCAACCCGCCTGCCAAGCGTGGCGATTACGGCATTATCCCCCATGACGGGACCGCTCGTTGTGGCGTTCTCTTGGGGAGGCCTATGTCCAGCAGTGGACTTTGAAAGGCTGATGGATGGATGGATATAATGTGTAACCGCAATATTAAATAATTTTATGTGTTTAACCCTTATCAGTTATGTGATCTAATAGCCATACACGTAATGCAAATCTCGAACGGAATGTTTTGAATGGGCCAGCTCGATCGGGGAAATACCATATTTTATACAGAAGATCGTCGTAAAACAACTGTATGCACTCCTACATCTGTGTTTCGTATGGTGAGTGAGAACGCTGGAGGTCTAAACCCCTTCCCAATTTTCTCCTTATTGTCCTTCCTGTCTTCTCTATATCCTATCATCTATGGCTATAGTAACCACTTTTTATTAGATGGACCCTGTAGGCTTTTTTGCCAACCTACATAGGTAAGTAGTATAAAAAAAAAACAAATAAATGGGGCTTATGGTAACGACACGAGATAATTTAAACACTAAACTACATTATAATATTTTTAAATCTGACATTTAATAAAATTATACATGATAACTAGTCAGTCGACTTAATTTGTTTGGAATAATAATTTTATAAGATATTTGTGGTATTTTATGAAATTCTACTTTATGTGACCACAATCATTATGTAATAAGGCATGTAACCTCATAAATATGTAACCTATATATTAAGCACTATAATCGCTGGTTCTACTGATCAGTATACGATAGTAATATCAACCTACTTAATAAAAAAACCTTTGATTTACCAACTTTGTTTTTTTAAACACTCTCGTTGACTAGATTAGTATCACACAGTAGTAGTACAAAAGTTAATAAGTATACAAATTTTATATATTCACTAGCCTTTGCCCGCTTTTTTATGTTACATCTCAGGTTCCCGATATAATAGCGGGATAAAATGTATACCAGTATGTAAATCTAATCAAGAGCTATCAAATATAAAAAGTTTTATCAAAATCCTTTCAGTAGCTTTTGCGTGATGCGCCGACGAACAAACAGATAAACAATCTAAAAAAATTGTTTTGTGTTAGACACACGGCCTATATAGCCTATACAGTAATTTTTTCTCAAATATCTTAAATGTACAGACACAGCTCTGTTATAGCTTTATAATACCTAGTATATATAGAGGCACATATGGAGTATTGAGTTAGATCCGGTACCTAGTGTTGTGGGTGCGCTTCTCACACAAAATAATTCCTTATTTATGTGATATATTTTGGGGCCATTATTTGTATGTTTGTAAAGTCCCTAAGATAAGGGGACTATGGACCCAAGTGCAGTATTGTCTATAAATACAGAGGGGGAGTATTAGTAAAGTCCTTCATAAACACAATTCCATAAAAGATGTAGAGATTCACATCAGATATACAAAGTTTACCCGATAAACTCTCAATGTTTCTAAAGACTATGCTTAGGCAGAATGTTCTTGAAACCATTCAGTACGAGATGGCTAACTATAAAAAGGAGATACTTTTACAGATTTTAGCACGTTTAATAGCTTCTATACCTATTTTACTTTATTAACATTTCAATTATTTTACAGTATCCATCGTTAATTAGTAAAATATTATATTAAACGGATATAGTCCTTTTTATCCTGTGCTAGTGACCCGCATTTAGTACAAATACAATTGACTAATTAAAATATCATTAAGAATTTTGAAGAACTATCAACACTATTACCTACAGTATAATATTTTAAATATATCTTAAATTGTAAACAGCGTATGCCACAAATTAACTTAATTAAAAAAACATTTAACTGCTCTAAAGAGTAATTAGGATGTATTATCTAATATATAAAATTCTCGTGTCACAGTGTTTGTCTCCATGCTCCTCCGAAACGGCTTTACCGAATCTTATGAAAACTATTTATCATCATACCCTTAAGTGATAAGGGTGGTGGATCTTTTTTTTTTGGAGCAAATTTTTATTTTTATTTTTTTATGATTCGGCATATAAGCTAGCTTTTTATTTACGCTGGAAATTCCCTAAAAATTCTCTAGAAATAATTTATATGGCAAAACAACGTTTTCCGGGTCAGCTAGTATCCATATATAAATCTTCCTTAGAAAAAGAAAAAGCTGACAGATAGATAATTTTACTGTACCTATATAGTATAGTGGTAAAATACCTAAATATTACTGTCACTGTTATTCAGGAGGTTCGTGTTGCACCGGAGTAAAGTAGGTCATATCTGCCCTCTGTAACTCTCCCTGTGTTAGTAGCAAATTGATTGATGATATTTATTTTCATACCAGTAAAAGCAGACAAATACGTAGGATTAACTTATTTTTGCTATATTCTACATACTCTAATTAATATATTATGTAGTTTCGAAATATTCGGCACAATTTTATACTAAACTGTAGTAAATAACCCATGAATTAATGGTTTTCCCTGTACTTCCTCAGAATTTATATTCTGAGCTTCAACCATACATTCCACAAGCTAGAATGTCTGATTCTAGTCTTAAGCAATGGAGAAATATTTAAGCGTGTCAAGTGCTAAAAAACATTAATATAGAATATGGATATTTTACACACAGGCACGGATTGTCAATATCGGCTATCTTAGCACGCAAGTTTGCTAATCCGCACTTCTCATATATAGAGGGGATTATGATAATAACAAAAAACGTAAAAAGAAGCATGCACGATAATGCATTTTCAATTTAACAAACCATGGATGAGTGGTGGACTCTCCTCCTAAAATACCCATTCTATATTAATAACAATGGACTTTCGTTGAGTGTCGCCTCATTTAATTAATTAAGCTAAAAAATAATATTGTTCAGGGTTGTTTCTGTGTTTAACAAGAAAATTTTGTTACATTTATGTCAAAAAGAAGCACAAATTCTAAAGTTGTCCAATAAGCTGCTATAGTCTCTATCAGATACTTGATACTATGTAACGTGAGTGTAATATACAATGTTACAGCTCTGCTTAGCCTCATACAAAATAAAGGGCTGAAATTAAAAAACATGTAATCCTAACTCTAACATGTATCCTCTGTGGTGCAGCGGTAGTGTAAGCGACTGCTGATCATGAGGTCTCGGGTTCGATCCCCGGGTCGGGAAATGTGATTGAGATTTTTCGTAAAAAATAAATAAATTCTCAGTGGCAGCCCGGAGTTTGGAAATGTGCCCGGTAGACGTCAATAGGCTCGCCCCCTATTACGTGGGACTTAGACATAGCTGGCGAATCGTGAGTGTGTAATACACCTCTGCCTACCCCTTCGGGGAATACAGGCGTGATGCTATGCTATGTAATCCTACTTCCTACTAATATTATAAATGTGATAGTTTGTGAGTGTTTCGGTGTTTCAATGTTTGTCCGCTAATAAAGCATGAAAGATCGAGCGGATTTAGATGAAATTTGGTAAATAGATTGATGAGATTTATTAAACCTGAAAAAATGTTGAACAGTAAAAATAGTTGCCACAGGATAGCTATTATTTGCATATAAACCTAACAACTGAACTATTCGTACGAAATTTTAATGTACACAAATGATAATGTTGTTAGAGAGAGAAGAAGATTTTTTGGTGTGTAAAAGAATAATTTTTAACTGTATAAGTTTGCATAACATAATATGTTCTAATTATTATTATTTAAATATTCGCATGCCTATTATATAGGCGAATATGTCGGTCTGTCGATTATTGTAATAACTTTTTGTACCATATTCTCAGCGAATATAATATATCATATCTTGATAAGGAGTTCCTATAGTGTCTAAATTACTTGTTGTGTCTAAGTTGGAAGTTCACGCAGACAATGTTGTGGGTAAAAGCTAGTATAAAATAAATTAGGACAATATATTCAAATAACAAGGAGTCGGCTGCTTCGTTGGCAATTTGAAGTCGTTCCATACCCCAGCATATCGGAGCTACGCCCATAGGACCGGGATACCGTGGGACCCTGACCTAATTTTGCTTATCGATGCGCCGCCCTGTAGTTCAAGTACGCTTTTGCTTTCAAACCGTGAATGCCCTGTCTCCAATTTATTATTATTCAAAGGGTAGTGTTAATTTGGTCCGAGATTAATGTGGTAAATTAATTGGGGTGTTATTGGATTTCAATTATGATAAGTGGATATAACAAGAAACGATAATGTAATTATACTCGTACAAAATAATAAGTTGATGAACAATTTATTGCGTCATAGTAATATTTAATTCCACTACACTCGTATAAGGGGAATGTTTATATGAAATCTTAATATGAACATGAAGGTCAGTAATAGATCGATGAATCTGAAGTATTTACACTCACACACACACACACACTCACACAGCCTTTTGAGAAGAGTGAATGCTAGGATGACATCTGACACCACTGAAGGAATGTAATATGGTTCCAGTGGCCCGCCAACAAAGGCGGAGAGACGGCACACGGCGGGTTTATTTAGTGGGTGAGGGCCCCACACTACCCTGTTCGTTGCCCCGAACGACGAGGTGTGCGGGAGCATTTTTTCTAGCCTTAACAAAAAAAAGGATGACATCTGACAGAAGTAAGTAGAAGAAAAAGACGTAATGCGCCGATGTCAAAAGATAAAAACATTATTTTCCTCTTTCCATTTAGACGGTGTTTGCTTTGGCGTTCTCTGATGTGTATCTTCATTTTTAAGTTTAGAACTTTCATAATCCTGTGACGGGTATTTCCCGTCCTCTTTTGTAGTTTCAATGGAAAGGCATTTTTTCATGACGTCATTCTCGGATGAGCGCATTACGTGACCGTACCATCTCAGTCGGCACTCGCATAGTTTGTCGGTGATGGGTGCGACCTTACAGCGAGCAGTAACATTATGATATATAAGTATTATTATGGTATATTCTTTACTAATATTATAGATGTGAAATTGAGTATATTTGTTCTTTATTTGTTAAAGGCCGGGTAAAAAAATAATGCGCAATTTTATTTCTAGCGTATTTGCGTAAAATAGCTATCCTACTAGAAATAATTCTTTTGATAAAAAGTAAAATACAGTGTCTTAGATATTTATCTACTAACTTTCATCAAAATCCGCTCAATCAAGACACGATTAAAGAACAAACGTACAAACATTTATCAGCGTTGCCCACGGTTGTCTTCAGCTTACTAAATTTATTCAGGGGTGGAAAATGGTCAGTAAAGTCAGTAAAAGTCAGTTTTTTCGAAAAATTGACAGTAAAGTCAGTATTTTGAGGATCAGGGGCTGGTTTCTGCAGATTGAGGTGACAAAAATTCCGTTTTGGAGTGGAATTCCCTTAAAAATCTCTTAACATATCTTTTTCTTTTCAGTAGGTCTCTAAAAAACCTTTTTCAGAGAATTTATTCTCTTAATCCCTTTTTTTTGGATATACATTATCTCTGTAAGGGGATACTTTGAAAATAAATTCAACAGCAAGGGGCGGGGGTCTGTGCTTGTAGGCGGCTGCCATAATTTTTATGACAATAAAGCTGCGAATACGCTGCGGCTGCGCCCAAAAACTATTGTGTTGTTCAAAAATTCAGACGTAAGCAAAACAAAACATAAATAATTCGTTAAAAAAAACTAGGAAGATTACAGTAAAATGCTTCTTATTGTGAATATTAAGGGTGTCAATTAATTAAACCAATTTCTTATAGAATATCTAATCGCGTTTAATAATGAACTTCAATATTCGTATTTTTATGAGGTCATCTATACATATAAATAAAATTGGAGTGTCTGTTTGTAATATTGAAATAACCGCTTTTTACTACATGCATATATGAATATAACGATACATACACCAAAATAATATTTTTTTACAATTTTTGTCTATCTGTCTGTTTGTTCCGGCTAATCTCTGAAATGGCTGGACCGATTTTGACGGGACTTTTATTGGCAGGTAGCTGATGTAATAAGGAGTAACTTAGGCTACCTTAATTTTAGAAAAAAATAAATAAAAAATAAAGTAATGTTGCAATGTCCAAGTTTTGTACTTAGAATGATATACCGCGGGTAACACCGCGGGGTGCAGCTAGTTTCAAAAATAAAATGTATCTAGGCAAAATCACTCAATCGTGTTTCGGGTACTCATCAAATTTAGATAAAGGTATGAAGATATAATATATGTTGTTTTGTCTTTAATTAATTAATAATACATTTTGAAACCAAATAATGAAAGATTATTGATGATCAGTATTCTTTTATTATTTGGTTTCGTTGGCAACATCAACATGGAGTCCGTTCACAGTTATGCTTAGCTTTGACATCATCATATCATGACAAAAAATTTAAAGCAGCGGAAGAAACACATTCTCCAATTTTACCTATAGCCACAGGTAATATAATAGTTTTTTTACAGTTGCTGTGTTTGTGTATATTATTGCTTTGGTGTTGCATGCTTATTTGTATGGTGGTTGGCGGGTTACTAAATACTAACTGTAAAATGGGAAAGTGCAAATTTAATGAGGACTGGCTTAAAAAGATTGATAAAAGTGGTCATGTCATAGAGGAGTGGGGTAGTAAGGAAACCGAAAATGAGGTGTTTTACATTCTGTGCATGAAAAGATTCAACATAAGTTGAGGCTTTGAAGCTGTAGAACAACATGCTTTATCCAAAAAACATAAGGAAAATTGCAAAATTAAATTAAATACTTTGCAACTACAGTTAAGTGTGCGGCGACAACCTATCCAAGTTACATCGTCGTCTGCTGTTGGTGGCAATGACAATACTCATGCAAATTCCGCTGCATGTGTAGCTTCGGGTGAACTTGCTACACAGCCTAAGAAGTTAGATCTTTTTTGTGTAAAAGACAAATCAACTAAATCGGAATTGATATGGTGCCTGAAAGTGATTGCTTCAAATTTTGCTATTCAACCTGCATGCGAATATATCAAAGAGGTTTTTGAAGCAATGTTTCCAAATGCTGTACCAAATGATTTCTCACTATCCCGAACGAAGGCAAGGTATTTAATATGCGATGCTTTAGCTCCTTTCTTTAAATCAGAGATGCTAAAAGACCTTGACGAATCATACTACGTGCTCTGCGTTGATGAGACTTGTAATACAGCCTCCAAAAAAGAACTGCAGGTGCTCATTTTATTTTGGTCCCAAGCTAAAAATATGGTGGTTTCCACTCATTTACAAACATTTTTTATAGGAAAAGCTTCTGGTGAAATTATCGCCTCAAAACTCAACGAGGCAATAGATAACGCAAACTTATCAAGAAAAAAGTTGCTGATGTTTGGAAGTGATGGACCCAATTTGAATAAAACTGTTTAAAGAATCGTAAATGATGATGTCATTGCTAGTGGCTGAAAAAAAATTATCGACATAGGGACTTGCAATATTCACACGGTCCACAACGCGTTCTTAAAAGGCTTATCTGAATTAGGCGAGAATGTGTCAGACTTCATCTTTCAACTCCATCACTTTTTTGATGGATGGCCAGTGCGTTGGGTGGAATACGAAGACATTCAAGACAAATTGAAAGTCACCAATCATCGATTCTTGAAACACGTTTCGTCGCGCTGGTTAACATTAGGTCCGGCGGCAGAGAGGGCTCTAGAGCAGTGGCCAGCGATAATAGAATATTTCACGAAATCCTTACCGAAGTCAAAATCTCCACCAACATCCATGAGCTACAAAAATATTGTCTGCTACATAAAACGGACCACTGCAGAGGTTGAATTGACATTCACAGCGCACAGTGCACAAACATTTTCACCTTTTACTGCCTTGTTCCAGCGCGATGAACCTCTAGTGCACGTTTTGCACCAGGAGTTGTCTCGACTTATAAGAATTCTAATTTGCTATATTTGTACGGTGGAAGCGCCAAGCTCAAATGACACATTTTCAACTAAATATTATTTGCCAATAGAGAAGATAGTTCTCGGGACATCGAAACAAGACTTGATAAAAAACTGGACAAAACAGACCAGATTACCTTTTTGAATAAAGCAATAAAACATTATGAAGCAGCATGCCGCCATCTTATGGCGAAGACGTGTATATCGAATAATTTGTTAAAATATCTGTCTGTGCTTAGCCCGAAAGCAAGTGATAACCAAAGAAGCATTGTAAAGGTTGCACTGGCCATGCCTTTCAATTTCAGTGAGACTGAATTATTAAATGAGTACATTCTAAACAATTCAGAAAATTCAATATTAAATAAGAATGATGCCGCTGTTCGTGTAGATTTATATTGGGCTAAAACTTTTGAAAATAAGTGCATATCTGGGCAAAAAAGGTATCCTACATTAGAAAAAGTTATGAAAGCCGCACTTGTATTATCTCACGGAAATGCTCAAGTGGAAAGAGGATTTTCACAGTCAGGCAACATCATGACTGACGAAAGGAGTAGTACTTCTGAAAGAACTTTAGATTCAATAATAACAGTAAAAAACTGCATTCATTACATGCATGAAAACAAAAATGAAAACGTGGTCATAACAAAAGATCTTATATCGCTGCTAGCCAGCTGCTGCAACTGCACACATGAGATACAAACATTACTGTGAGGAACAAAAGCTAATCAAAGAAAAACATATCCAAGAAGAATAAAGACTTGCTGAAGAAGAGAAAAACAATCTAAAAAGAAAATTAGAACAAGAAAATATCAGCATAGTCAGAGGAGAAGACAACATAAAAAAAAGTAAAAGAGGAAGAGAAATTGAAAGTAAATAGGTAAGTGATCAGGAAACTTCACTTAAAAACAAAATTACAAATTAAACATGAAACATATTATTTTTATTCCAGATTACTGAAATCAGCAACTGAATGTATAAAAAAAGGCTTGAAAGACAGCGACATGATCGCCATAAATATGGCCAAGGTGATGCTTAATAGAATAGCCAACGAAAGAGAAGAGGAACAAAAGAAAATTAAAGAGGCAGAAAAGATACAAAAATATGTCGACAATAAGAAATATAAAAATAATAACTTCTTTTTTTAATAAAAAATAATATAAGTACTGTTTTGTTGACATTGTAACTTTACGTTAATTTTTAATAATAAAGGGCGGTGCAGGTTGGCTATGGGGATGGTGGAGGCCAAACAGAAAAATCATTTTTCTTACAAACATTCTCCATAATACTATTAACATACTAACAGCAACTAATATTAGTAATTCGATGTTAAATTGACCGACTCAGTATTTTAGATTTGGTCAGTAAATGTTCAGTATTTTAGAGAGCTTTAGTCAGTAAAATCAGTATTTTCGGCAATGGAATCAGTTTCCACCCCACTAGAATAAGCACATAAACCACCGAAGGAATGTAACATAGTTCCAGTGGCCCGCCAATAAAGGCGGAGAGATGGTACACGGCGAGTTTCTTTAGTGGGTGAAGGCCCCACACTACTCTGTTCGTTGCCCCGAACGATGGGGTGTGCGGTTAGGAACATTTTTTTCCGCCTTAACAAAATAAAATGGATAAGCACATAATGTCAAATATACTATCTTATAATTTGAGAATAGCAAATATTTTTTTCTTTCTTTTCATGTATCCAGACATCTTCACAAAGTTTCTTCATTATATATTAATAGGAGAGATATATAGGGATTTGAAACTTAAAATTATCGCAAATTCGTTAAACTATTTTAAACTTATAACCACTCCTTACTATTTATATTAAAAATGCAAAAGTGCTTCTGTTTGTTACACTTTCACGCCGAAAATACTCAAAAGAACATCATGAAATTTAGGATACCTATATTATATAGTCTAGAACCTAGAAAAGAACATAGGCTTCTTTTATCCTGAAAAATAAATGGATTTTTGGGATTTTTTCATACTCCTCTATGCGTATCGTGTTTCGTATAATGACGTGTTTATATTCTGAAATCCAAGATCACGAATCCGCGGGCAAAATCAAGTATCATAAATTAATAATAAAACTGATGATACTTAAAACATCAAGGTACATTCTACTAGAGTTTATTTTAAATGGACCATGCTTACGTACTTAACTTACAATGGGTGTATAGAACTATCTATGAATGCCTCAAATCGTAATCGATATACGTCCCTAGCAACCACTTAACACTATTAATAGCGTGCGTACTGTAATCCCATTATGTTGTTTTGGTTTTTTACGAGTGTTAGGTCATTCAGTGATTCATACATGATTTTGATTCTAACATCTAATCTAAATGAAGGAGTAGGATTTAAACGCTGGTCGCGTGACTCATATACGAATACACTAGAACACGAAATTAATTATGTAGAGAAATTCTGTTTTAATTTATTGAATAATTCTTCAGTAGAATATAACATAGTGTAAATTAATCTTGTATAGAAGAAACGTTTGGTAGTCTGTTGTTGCTAGCGAAATGAATACGTAACGAATTCGATTCACATCGCCACCAAGTAAGTAGTGGTTAAGCCGCTTATCCCAACATAAATTGGCTGGCTCGATCAGGGAAGTATCAACCTCTCACAGAAGATCAGCGTGGCACAACGATACTCTTATTGTTGTGTTTCGTATGGTGAGTGAAAGCGCTGGAGGTCTAAACCTAGTCTTATGCTGTCCTTTTTATCCTTCCTTTAGATACGCCTCCAACCCTTTTTCTTGGAGTTAGCGACGTGCGTATGATGCGTCTGGTTTTGCTAGCATCTATATGCTACGGTGACCGTTTACCATCAGGTTGGCCGTATGCTTGTTTGCCACCCGCGCAGTATAAAAAAAACTACCACTACGAATTCAAAACAACTATCCATAGATAGAGATCTTGATCAGTATGCAGTAACAATGATTGCATACGCGAAATAAGTATAACAAACTAGCTGGACAAATTGGCCAGTGCATTGCAATGAAAAAATTCATTCACTTACATATTTTCACTTTCATAAATAAACGTATAGTAGTACATTGTTAACCTAGGGATGAAAGCAACTTATTTAGTGCCGAGACGGGGTTTGGCGCCCGAGCGTAGCGAGGGCTCCAATAGTTCGAGGGCCTAAAGAAGCCTTTATCCCGAGGTAAACACTGTGCTTTTCATTACGAATACGAGGAAACTAAAAATAAAAATCATGAATTAGCTAAAGAAAAAATGGGAGACTTTAAAAATTGAATTTGGAATCGTTTGGTTTTCCCGCTGACTTTGTTTTTTTTTCTGTGGCCTGTCAGCTATTCAGCCATTATTTTTCATTTTAATCATTGAAAAAATATAAATCTTCGTTATTTTAAAGATATTTAGTTGACGTTGTGTGAAAATGTCTGTGAACTTATTTATCATTATTATTAACTGTATTAAAATAAAGTCATACAAAAAACAAATTCTTTAATAAATACTTAACTTTATGTTATTTCAATTTTACATCGCGCTGTAATTGACTGGCTGTACAGAAAATAGTACTGTTTTATTTTTTATAATTACTCAGCTGTCAGTTAAAAGTAATTCTCCCTAGGGCTGAAAAGTATTACTTTCAACCCGCTCCTCAGGCAACTTCAGGTCTACTTTCAGAGTATGAGTAATGAAAAAGTGTTTTATATTCATCATCAAGTAAATTAAAGTGGTCAGCTGTAAAATCGTAACACCTTCTCAATGTTCAACACAACAGTAGCAGCCCACATAGTACCTAAATGTGGATTAAGTGAGTGCACGGTACAAATTTTATAACCCACGTTTATGTATTTGGCTAAATGATTGTGTTGTATCCTTATTCAACGGGTTAACGGTAAGCATTTAACGGGTCTATCATCATCCATCCATCAGCCTTTCAATGTCCACTGCTGGACGTAGGCCTCCCCAAGAGAACGCCACAACGAGCGGTCCCGTCATGGAGGATAATGCCGTATTCGCCACGCTTGGCAGGCGGGTCTTTACATGCATTAAACTTCTAAAAATACAATACTTTCTAACATTTACGCGAATTTTACACATTTTGAAATAAAACTACGTTTACGGAAACTATCGCGTTTACTTGATTTTTATGCTATCCCGACGTTTCGAATACTTTACAGCATTCATGATCACTGGTGGACTTAGATGGTAGGCGTCCAAAGCTGATATCTTGTTTCAATGGTTTCATCTACCCACAGTAATATGATTTTACAAACTATTGGTCGTTCGGGGCAACGAACAGGGTAGTGTGAGGCCCTCACCCACTAAAGAAACCCGCCGTGTGCCGTCTCTCCGCTTTTGTTGGCGGGCCACTGGAACTATGTTACATTCCTTCGGTGGTCCGCCGGCGGCCTATCCTTTCGGGCACCCTCTACTGAGCGACGCATCCGCACATGGAGCGTCGCACCTTCGCGGGAGGCCTTGCGGGTGGCGGACGTTCCCCGGTCCATCCACCCGCAGCCTCAGCTAGGGCGGCATGAGGCGCAAGTATCTGCGCCTGCGCCGCCCCGGTCGCTGGCGGCGGTTTGGGTCAGCGGAAGAATCCTCCTCCCTAGCCCTCTCCGCCGCTTCCTTCCGCGAGATAACCTCCTCGCAGAAGGCAGCTACCGCGGCCCAATTCCTGTCACTGCCAAGCATCGCTCTGACGACGCTCGGCAGCGAGAGGTCCCCCCCTATTTCCGCGACGAGTTCACGGCGCTGCTCGGCCCAAGCCGGGCACGACTCGAGCGTGTGCCGCGCCGTGTCCTCGTCACAGCCGCAGTGGTGACAGCCCGGAGTCGCTTCCCTCCTTGCGACTATGTGCAGATATCTGCCGAAGCAACCATGCCCCGACAGCATCTGCACGAGTCGGAAGGTAAGGACTCCATGCCGTCGCCCCGCCCACTCCTCCAAAATAAAGGTACCCTACAGTTGTTTTATAAGAGAGTGTCGGAGGCCTAAACCCCTTCTTACAGTGAAGAAAGAAAATTTTATTTAATTGTCACTAAAATGAGTTATAAATAAACAAAAAATGTTGATATAATGAATAAGTTACAACTAGGATACACATCAGACCCCTCTGTTCCCACTCAAAAGTCGGGGAGCCACTAAGACCTCGCTAGCTCCGACGTCCTGACCCATCCGCTGTATCCTCTACTAAGTCAGAGGGTCTCACAGAGGTACGTCCTGTATACGGAAATTTTGCCAACGGCAAAATTCGACGTTGCCCAATGTGCACCACGAGGAGAATGAACTAGCACTGCACCCACACTCGTGTTGCTATAACAATGATAGTATATTATATTTTATCTATATAGCATTGAAAACATATGAACGATCATAAAACTGGTTTTACTTTTTGTCGCATCGACGTTAAAAAATTATAGGTACTAACTCTGCAGCAAATATTTTCATTGGAGTTCGTTTTGGTAAAATATTGTAATGTATATACGTCATTTGTTCTGAACTAATCATGGCGTTTAAGTCTGGTATTAATTAGACATAATTATTGAATAAGACAATTCACTATTGTACAACATCCTGATTCCCATGTTACAATAAAATAGTACCTATCGATTGATGCGTGTTAAGAAACCTGTTCAATTAAAACGTTTTATTTTTCTTATTGAATAGAAATTATGTAATAATAATATTGCCTATTATTTTGTAGTTTCGTTAAGAAGATATACAATGCGAAAGTGGAAGTTTGTAGGTACAGGGAGAGACCGAAACTCACCTACCTACACCAAATCGGTCAGACGAGCGTGTATAAAGAGCATTATGAATGTTGAGGAAGCGAGAGATGTATGCAAGAATAGAGCCTCTTGGCACTCTGATCTCTTTCCTACCCCGCAAGGGAAATGGCGTGATGATAAGTAGTGATAGGTAAGTAGTAATTGTTTATTAATATACATGAATATATTTGTAAGGTTCACAAATATACGTTCGAAGTCTGTGTCTCTTCATAAGAAATGATCTTGTGGCCTCACATAACACATTCGTGTATATTTGTGTATTTTTTAACTATACAAACATAAATCGGCATTTTTTCATTTTCCTATAACTCATAATTAAAGTAGCTACTTAAGTACGAATACTTAATATTACAGTCAATTTCAGCCTTTGCGTGTTCCAAATGTACACAATCAAGTGTTACATGTAATGCGTCTTAAATACGCAAAGCTGAAACATACTTAAGTTTTAAGTAGGTTCATTTAAACAACACATAGCATCACGCCCGTATTCCCCGAAGGGGTAGGCAGAGGTGGTATTACACACACACGGTTCGCCAGCTATGTTTAAGTCCCACGTAACAAGGGGCGAGCCTATTGCCGTCTACCGAGCATATTTCCAAACTTCAGGCTACTACTGAGATTTTTTCTTTTCACAAGCGAAGCTCAATAACAGTGCCTGATCCGGGAATCAAACCCGAGACCTCATGATCTGCAGTCGCTCATATACCGCTGCACCACAGAGCCAGTTAGTTTTCAGGTTCATTTAGCAAATTTATAAGAAGCAGTTTAAAATCAATTCATATTTATTTATTATTCATTCTGTATATTTTATGTTAATAAATTATTAATAAGATATCGTGAATTATAATATTACCTATAGATATCTTGATTTTCTTATATTACTCACATTGTAATGGGATTATTTAACGTAATACCTTAATAACTCCATTAACTTTAAATGACCGAGCATGTAAAGTGCTTAAAATATATATTATACGAGTAGACGTCTGCCCGTAACTCCGTCTGTTCTAAGGTACATTAATTACCTCTATATAAAAACAGCTATCCCACGAGAACCATTAATTTTGCCAAGATAAAAATTAGGCTATGTCGTTTTCTAGGCTCCAGACTATAATTATGTATGCATTTCATCATGATTGGTCCAGTAGTAACGGCGTGAAAGTGTAACATACAAACAAACACACTTTTATATTTGTAATATTCTGTTTATAGTTAGGTAGGTACGATTACATACTGCCATGGCCAACTGGAGGGCGCGGCTGGAGGCGCCCCGGGCCGGTCTTCGGACCGCAGGGGCGCTCCAGCCGGTGCTGGAAGAGTGGGCAGGGCGACGGCACGGAGTCCTTACCTTCCGACTGGTGCAAGTACTGTCGGGGCACGGTTGCTTCAGCAGATATCTGCACATTGCCGCAAGGAGGGAAGCGACTCCGGGCTGTCACCATTGCGGCTGCGAAGAGGGCATGGCGCAGCACACGTTCGAGTCGTGACCGGCTTGGGCCGAGCAGCGCCATGAACTCGTCGCGGCAATAGGAGGGGACCTCTCGCTGCCGAGCGTCGTCAGACCTATGCTTGGCAGCGACAGGAATTGGGCCACGGTCGCTGCCTTCTGCGAGGAGGTTATCTCGCGGAAGGAAGCGGCGGAGAGGGCCAGGGAGGCTGATCCTTCCGCAGACCCGAACCGCCGCCAGCGACTGGGGCGGCGCAGGCGTGAATATTTGCGCCTAATGCCACCTTAGCTGGGGCTGCGGGTGGATGGACCGGGGAACGTCCGCCACCCGCAAGGCCTCGCGCGAAGGTGCAATGCTCCGTGTGCGGATGCACCGCTCGAATGAGGGTACCCGAAAGGGTAAGCCGCTGGCGGACCACCGAAGGAATGTAACATAGTTCCAGTGGCCCGCCAATAAAGGCGGAGAGACGGCACACGGCGGGTTTCTTTAGTGGGTAAAGGCCCCACACTACCCTGTTCGTTGCCCCAAACGACGGGGTGTACGGTGAGGAACATTTTATCCCGCCTAAACAAAAAAAAAGTTACGAGTACGTAATGGTTCCATGGCGTGTGTGTGTTTAGTGCGTGCGTGAGTTCGAGTGCCTTTTTTTTAATTAATTCGGACAATTGGATTACACTCATGCCTAGGTTTATGATGGATTGTTCGTTTTACACACTACTACAATGGTGCAACTTCTAACCATGAAATCTCGCGCTGGATTCCTGGATCTTGCAAAATCGCTGTTGTAGAGGATGAACATAGGGTCACTGTTACACCAATGCGTACCGATTAAAGGATAACTGGGCATGTCCTTCTTAATTGCGTTGTTATGGAATATAGCGAGGCTAACCAGTGGACTGCGTACGTGGAATATTCACTCGATACCAGTAGACAGCACATAACCTATTATTTCAAAATTTACATGGTTGTTTTTAAAACTGTGGAACTTATATAATAGGGGTTTAATATGAACTTGCCGTTTGCATGCACTGACCACGTTTGACTTTACAAGCTCTGATATTCTAGCGGTAAAACCAAATAACAAAGACAGTGGTATCGAGCTCATCCCTAGACCTAGGTCCAGACCTCCTAAGGCCTGACCTCTGACGTTTCGAGATTTTTCGAAAATATGTGTGTATATGTTTACAATTTATCACTGCTCGGTGAACGTGTTCGTTTATCGATACAGCTAACGAACGCACCGTACATAGTTGGTTTAACTTTCTTTCTCGAAACTACACCCTTTTTTTTATTTTTTGTTGTAAAAAGAAAAATTCTCAGCAGCAGCCCGGAGTTTTGATATGCGCCCAGTAGATTTCAACAGGCTCGCCCCCTATTACGTGGGACTTAAACAAAGCTGGCGAGTCGTGGGTGTGTAATACACCTGTGCCTTTTTTTTTTGTTAAGGCGGAAAACAATGTTGCTAACTGCACACCCCGTCGTTCGTGGCAACGAACGGGGTAGTGTGGGGAAATACACCTCTACCCCTTCGGGGAATACAGGCGTAATGCTGCTTAGAGCGGTTATATAATCTTAGAGGGTTATAAATAATATATTACAATTACCCTGTATTATGCGATAAAAATAAAGAAGTTACTGCATGAATTGAACTGTTTACAAGAAGAACCGCTGTGGAAAACTAAAGAAGAGCAAGAGTTTCATGCTGAATAGTTGGCAGTGATATTTATGCGAATTCAAGCCAATTAAATTTAGAGCCAAACATTAATTGGTACTGAGTGATTAATGGAACGAAGCTGAAGGTTAGTAGATTCTCGTGGACAGTTTATTTCTGCTGTGTTAACAACTAGTGTTGAATGTTTCTTGATTTTATTTAGTGGTAATGGTAGCAGATGAACCAGCTTCTTGAAGGTTAGATGGTAACTGTCGTGCATGAAAGTAGGAGCATCAGAAGTATAGCGCTTTCGCTGGCAACCAAACTCCACCATAAGCTACTTTGCAACAATTATTAACGTGATCGTTTTGGTTTGTGCTTAGAACAAATCCAATACATGGGTTGAAGGATAGGTATATCCTTACTAATATTATAAATGCAAGAGTGAGTGTTTATAATAAAATAATAATAATCAATATTCACGGACATTTTCACACAACTTCCTCTGGTCCCAATCTAAGCTTAGGTAACGCTTGTGCTATGGGTACCAGATTACGGATATAATACATATACTACTTTTTTTTTGTAAATACATACATATCATAGATAGAAAACACCCAGACGCAGTACAAATACCTGTGTTCATCACACAAATAATTGTCCTGAGTGGGAATCGAACACACGACCTCGTGCACGGAAGTCGGTTACACTACCGACTATGCCACGAGGCCCGTCGTTTATTTATTTATTATGCTTTCACGCCATTACTACTGATCCCATCATCGTGAAGTTTTCCACACATGTACAATGAAGCCCAGAAAAGGACATAGGCTTCTTCATCCCGGAAAAGTGAATAGTTCCCATGAACATAGATATCGATAATGTGCTGTAAAATGATGTAGGTACCTATTTATATTTTGAAGTCTAGAAAGAAAGAAGAAAAGAATTAGGGTTCCGCGCAAAAAAGGTAAACCGTTTAATTCTACGCGGATTAAGTCAATCGGCTAGTAATATAAGTTTTTAACTCTGAATTAACACGAACTAGAGACGAGTAACATACGCTTTAGGGCCCGTAGAATGTAACTCACTAAATCGTATCGACATCGTATAGTCTTGCTTGTGATTGTTAGAGAAACCGACGTGTGATGTAGCAATAATCCCTCGGCCAATCATGGTGATCTCTCAACCAATCACAATGTCACTGATGTAATAGGCATAGATTAAGTATACCTATAGGTATCAGTGTGCCTAGCCAAGTTGCGTTCAATGATCGCTTACGCTATAGAAAACTATTAAAATGTATGGAGTTTGACATCTTTAACGATATATATAACGCTAAGTCACGTGACTTAACGTTAGAGATACCTTCCAAATTTCCATACGTTTTAATAGTTTTCTATAGCGTTAAGCGATCATAGAATGCAACTTGGCTAGGGCCACAGAGTAGATTAACTATATATATTGTATGAGTATTAAAACTAAATTAATATTAACTTTTTTATAAAACTACCAGTGCAAGGGCAACTCGAGCTACTCATTATAAAAACTTTGGGGCGGTCCTTTATTATATTCCTTCTGCGTGTTTAATTTGTCCTTGTGGACGAAAGTATTTATTACTCATAAGTAAACAGTTTCATATAAGCAAGTGTGTTATAAATATTGATTTTCTTTGGAAAAATATATTTGGCTCATGTAGGTTGTGAAACCTAAACGGTTAGTAGGTATAGCAATTCAATATTATAAGACGTGTCTGAAAAAAGCTCTGTATACGATAATAATCTAATCATTTATTCATTTGTTTTTTTACACAACCCTTTATTTTCATACTATTGGCCACGGTTTCTGTCAGAGTGAGAAAGATTTAGGCCTTAATCCACCATGTTGGCTCAGTGTAGGTTGGTAGGCTTCACAAACTATCGAGTAAACATAATTTTAAAAAATTGAAGAGTGTTGTTATGTAAGGCTGAGGAACGAACTCTATATCAAACTCTTAAAATTAAATAATAATTTTTTAAAGGCTTTCTACTAACAATTTTATACCTAAATGTCATCAAAAGGAGAATGCCCATTCATGATTTCGTTTTGTATCAGACTCAAATTGATCTCAAAAATTAAGTTTTGAATATCTACAATATCTACTCAAATATCAAGTCAAAATTTCGACGAATAAAACCCTACTAATTAAAAAGTAATTTAAAGATTTAAAGCATTTATTTTTGTTACACAACATTAGTAAGAAAACGAAAAATAAACAGAGATAAAATATTAAAAGTGTAACAAAGGTAGCCAGCTCAGTTTTTGTTGTGCTAAGTGTACAACACTGATTTTCAGCTGGCCCCAGCATTAAAGTTAACATAAAAATGTAGGTATTTACGCGTACAATTATTCGTGTAACACACAAAAAAAGATAAAAATGAACTGAAAAAATAAAACCTAATAATTTACATACTTTGATCGTTTGAATACCACCCTGTAATAGTGGGCGAGCCTATTGCCAGCTATCGGGCACACCTAAAACTAGCAATAAATCTAACATTTAATACATTCAAAAATATTGTAATTATATTGTTTTTCTTTGATGTGAAAACATGTAATGCTGAGGAAGAGTAAAACCATTTGTTGGTTATTTAACTTTTTTTAGGTATCTATTTATTTAATTGGTTTTAACGCCATGTGTCGACAAAATCATCTGACTTAACTATAATGTCAATCAATAGACCAATGACTGACTGACCGCATTCGTAACAACGACGTAAGAGAGCAAGTAGGTATGAAAGAGAGTATTTGTGTAAAGATGCGAAAGGGAATGCTCCGATGGTTCGGACATGTGGAAAGAATGCCGGACAAGCGACTGGTTAAGAAGATATACAATGCGAAAGTGGAAGGATGTAGGTACAGGGGGAGACCGAGACTCAACTACCTAGACCAATTTGGTCATGTATTAAAGGAGGGTGGAGTCAGGAGTTTCCGAAACCGGCGAGCGTGTATGAAGAGAGTTATGAATGTTCAGGAAGCGAGAGATGTATGCAAGAATAGAGCCTCTTGGTACTCTGTTCTCTCTGCCTACCCCGCAAGGGAAATGGCGTGATGATAAGTAAGTAATAGACCAATAACAGGTTTAGTTCGTCTATGTACAACGAGAGGGCGATTTCCAAGAATTATATAAGACTCAAACAATATTTGAAGAAAGACAGAAAATCGATGTTTTCACATCTGTGAAACATCCCGTGACGGCTCATTTTGTCACATTAAATAACTATAAGAAAAAACTTGATGAGAACGCAAAATATTTGTATAATTCTAGGTACAAACACGTAAAATATCCTAATTTGATGAACTTCATTGGAAAAAAAATTACTAAATCCAACAAAAGTATCTATTACCTATCTTTGTGTTTGACCAATAGTTTGAAAGTTGTTCAAGAGAACAAAAGTTAAGAACAAAAGCTTATTTTTATGTTATGTATTTTTTCGGTTATAATAGTTACGTAATAAGAACTGTATACTTATTCATTCAAGTATAAGAAGCTAGTAAAATGTAAGGACATTGGCGACAATCCAACAGTCTCTGTTCTAAAAGAATTGGTACTCAATAATACAGCGAATGTGATATAATCAGGGTGATTTATTATTCTATGGGGTAATTTGAATGTATTTCCTTTTAATGTTATCCCGATATAGTAGCGGGATAAAACGTAGGTATTTAAGTCCAGCAGTGGACTTTAAAAGGCTGATGGATGGATGGATTTAAGTCCAATCTAGAACTATAAAAAAAGTTGCATCAAAATCTGTTCAGTAGTTTTTGCGTGAAGTGCAAATAAACAAATAGGCAAAAAATCTTAAAAAAATAAGATGCCTAAATAAAAAAATAAAATCATTTTTCTAAAATATCTTAAATAGGTATACAGACATAGCTCTGTTACAGCTTTATAATAGTATAGATGTAATATTTTCTGTTCCACATTAACCAACCTGTTCCTACGCCCTACAATTTTTGTGAATGTGGAAAAAGAGAATTTATCTAAGTGCAGGATTCGAACTTGTGTCGTCCTCTATCCAGGAGGAAGCTTAAGACCGCTAAGCTATCGTAGATGCAAGTTCGAATCCTGCTCGTAGAAAATTTCTTTTTCTCTTTTTCCAGTTTCACAAACGTTTGTTTCATAATCAGCTAGATTATTTAGTTGACATAAAAATCAAAATCAAATTATGGATAAATACCATAAATTAGTCAATTAACGAGTACGTCATAACGTTACCTACTTGAAACTTTTACTATCAAATTTGCTTGTATAAATCCGATCGATTATAACCTAACATTTTCACTATACATTTTTTTATTACCAATGACCATGACAAGTTTCTTATGATTAGTGGTAACCGCTGTTTAGGGACTTTAGGAACATCAAAAATACGATCTCTAAATAGTATAAGGACTATTTGGACTAAAGTGAGTTAGTGCAAATAGGCTTATACTATTATTGTTTATGTAAGAGTTCTCTTTAAAGCACAGTACAATTTTTATTCCATTTTCTTAAAACTACACTGTACTTATTTACTTAATTCACTATTTCGAAAACTGACCATCGCAAATAACAGCTCCATCTGTTTTCCATTGTACATAAACATAAGTACCCGTATAATTGCCCATCTGTCCGATGGCCTGACCTCAGCAGTGACTTATTATATATTCCTGGAGTGCGATCGATCAAGTAGGGTGGAAGGTCGTTATCTAGACAGAAATAGCAGTACATGAATGTTTAATACACTTTCAGTTGCACATGTCTGTCTCTGAAGGTGGTAGAATTAATTTCTTTATTAGACTTTGGTGTACGTGAGTTCATCATTAATCGATGCGAGTTGTGATGTGGTGTATAAATATAAGCTGTTGAAATATTCTTCACCCGTTATAAAGTCCGAATTTTAAACACTCGATCTAAATACTATACGAAACGAGTGGACTGTACTTTTTTTGGATTTAAATTAACTATAGGTAAGTTTGGACGCCGCACCAACCACTAAGCAGCCGGCAGATAAATAAAACAGCAACTTATTACACTAGCACTGAGATATCTATAGACACCGTTACTGTACCGGCTTGATTATGCCAACTGCGTCAATTTTAGTACTCTTCGGTTAGAATGATAGTGGTGAATTGCGAAAATATTATGGTAGTGATGTGCTACGAAAATTTCCCCAGCGTTACTGTAACGAGAGCAAGCATAATGTCTCACGATACAGTTGTTTATTTGGGTTATGAATCTAATACATTATCTACTGAAACCATAAAAACAAAAAAAAAAAACAGCAGCACGCCTGTATCCCGAAGGGGGTGCTTTTTTTACCACGTAATAGGCGAGCCTATTGCCGTCTACCGGGCACATTTCCAAATTCTCTCGAGTCTACTCTTGACCATAGCAACTCAGCCGAAACGTCGGGGTTAGTCAAAATAATAGTATTTTGAGAAACCTAATGCGCGTATAGACTCGTTAAATGTTGTATAATGCATATAAAACGCGAAAGTTTAAAAAGTACTACATTTCCAAACTCCGGGCTTCTAATGAATAATGCTCAATAGCACCGCCCGACCCGGGGATCGAACGCTCATACTACCGCTGCACCACCAAGGCTGTAACTATTAAACTATTCGCTTGGCAACAAATGACCGCTCGGCAGTCAAATTTGTGTTCGGTTCTGAGAGTCCTGCCCTATCGCATGGTTGCATCGCATTGCTACGTACATTGGCAATCTTAGGTTATTTTGTGTGACCACTGAAGGAATGTCATATGGTTCCGGTGGCCCGCCAATATAGGCGGAGAGACGGCACACGGCGGGTTCATTTAGTGGGTGAGGGCCCCACACTACCCTGTTCGTTACCCCGTACGACTGGGTGTGCGGTTAGGTGCATTGGGTTTATTTAGTGGGTGAGAGCCCCACACTACCCTGTCATTTTGTGTGGGTCCATAGATAACCGGGGTTGACAATGCGTGGGTGAGTGGTGGGCCCTCCTCCTAAAATATCCATTCTATAATAATAATAGTGATGGATACTAAATGTAGAACTAAATGTGGTATTTTATTATATGATATATTTTTTCTTTTTTACTGTCCTAACCATTGTAAAAAAAAGCGATGAGAAATCATGTGTCTGCATGTTTTATATATTTTTTCAGTGTTCTTTAAAAAATTGACTTATTAACGTTGATTAAATTCAACTGAAAATTTAATTTATAACGCTTATTTGCTTCATACATTATAGTTTAAAATTAAATTTTGCCAATAACTTACAATGACCTAAAATTCACAAAGACCTTATAGCGATCAAT
The DNA here is from genome assembly GCA_948253155.1 of Leucoma salicis. Lineage (NCBI taxonomy): Eukaryota > Metazoa > Arthropoda > Insecta > Lepidoptera > Erebidae > Leucoma > Leucoma salicis. Next base: position 19,816,315 of record OX411811.1, read on the forward strand.
CAATATCGACACTAAGTCATCTATCACTAGCCGCTCTCGGCAGAAAGACCGAATCGTAGGGCTCGCTGAGCTTTAAACAAAGCCCCGTCATGGCTTGTATGAGAGCATTCTACCGCAGTGGCCTATTACGGATTCCTACGGTCGATAAAAGCCTTTATTTCAGCCACAACTTTCGCAAAGTTCGTCGGTCGCAGTATCGGTTACGTAGAAATACTAATATTTACGACGTCCTTTCAATGTACGTATTTTCGTACTTATTTATGCTGATAATTGGGTCTGTGGACTTTTAGCACTCTGATGATCTAAGAACAATAGAACCGTTCCAAAAATATTGGTGACAAACTTTATTTCAAGGTTTTATGTGATCATATATATATATATCTCTCCCGCTCATGGTGTCAATTACATAAATTTCTGAAAAATACCTAAGTATTTACACAAAGTGTGAAAATATGAAATCGAAAATAACAGCCACGAGCAGGATTTAAACCTGCATCTCCTGGACCGTCCAGATGCTTTGCCAATTCAGCCATCATGACAATTAGGTACTCGGGACCTCTAATTTCGATTACACAGTCATTCTTAACGTCTTAGGTGACGCCTGCACCATCTGTCCATGGGCCATCTGATGTTAAGTACCTAATCGCTGCTGATAGACAGCTGCTGGCGCAGGCGTCACCCAAAGACGTTAAGTATGAATGTGTTATCGAAATTAGCAGTCACGAGCAATTGTTACGATGGCTGAATTGGTAAAGCATCTGGACGGTATCCAGAAGATGCAGGTTCAAATCCTGCTCCTGACTGTTATTTTCGATTTCATATTTTTCACTTTGTGTTTAATGTATAGTGCTAAGCATGTCAAATGCTAAAAAAATATATAAAAATATCTAAATACGTGACTGTTATTTTCGATTTCACATTTTTCACTTTGTGTATAATGTATAGTGCTAAGCATGTCAAATGCTAAAAAAATATATAAAAATATCTAAATAGCTAGTCATTATTTTAAAAATAAAACTAACTTTTTTATTAATCCCTTTTGTCACCCCTTTTTCTGTCCTACTATTGGGCCCGGGTCTCCTCTCATGGTGAGAGGGATTGGCAGACTTCACAAACCATGCATGCAGGTTTCCTTACGATGTTTTCTTTCACCGATCCGACTGTCCTTCAATGATAAAAGTCAGAGATGTGTGCTGTACGAGGTCTGAACCTTGGATTCGGGATGGATACCACTGTCTTTGCAGTCCTTGGTTTAACCGCTAGGCTAATGACGCAATAATCACTTTATCATTTCAAAATCCATTGTGTGGTTATATACGGAAAAACAGACTGAACTGACTGTCAGGATGGCTGAATTGGTAAAGCATCTGGACGGTATCCAGAAGATGCAGGTTCAAATCCTGCTCCTGACTGTTATATTCGATTTCACATTTTTCACTTTGTGTTTAATGTATAGTGCTAAGCATGTCAAATGCTAAAAATATATATAAAAATATCTAAATATTTAAAGGGTTTGCGTCATTATTAGGTAAAATCTTAATAGTAAAATTAAGTTTACCTGGTCGGTATAATGTATGAAAATACTTCCGACAGATGGCGCAGGCGTCACCCAAAGACGTTAAGTATGATGTGTTATCGAAATTAACAGTCAGGAGCAATTGTCAGGATGGCTGAATTGGTAAAGCATCTGGACGGTATCCAGAAGATGCAGGTTCAAATCCTGCTCCTGACTGTTATTTTCGATTTCACATTTTTCACTTTGTGTTTAATGTATAGTGCTAAGCATGTCAAATGCTAAAAATATATATAAAAATATCTAAAAACAGACTATTTATATACTGCGTTACAAATAATAATAAATGATAACGTTATTGTTATCTAGAGATAGAGCCTTGCTTATCCCAGCATGACTGGGTAGGCTCGATCGGAGAAGGACAACCCTCTCCCAAAAAAACCATGTAGCAACAGTAGGGATTCCTAACGTTGTGTTGCGTATGGTGAGGAAGAGCACCATAAGCCCCAACCCTCCCCATCCTCTTCATATGATCCTCGTTATGCTCTCCTTATCATCCTCTGCTTATCCTTTATCCTTTTCCTTAGGGTTAGTGACGTGCGTGTGATGCCTCTGGTGTTGCTAGCATCTATAGGCTATTATAACCGCTTACCATTAGGTTGCTTGCTTGTTGCAGTATGCTTAGTATAAAAAAAATGTACGTAATTTTAGTTAGTCTAGTCTGTTCCGGCATTTGAAACGAACTACTTAAAGGTATTATAGAGGTATACTCTGTCTTTTTATTTTGAGGTAATCGCTAATTTTGTTTATGTCATAGATGATAATTATAACTCTTCAAAAATATTAAAAATATATTTTTTTGTATTTACCTACATATCATAATACTATTTATATTATTAAATATTCTTATCTTCATCCTGCACTTAATAATAGCGCATTCAAATAAAGTGATTACAATTTCAAATGAGCTTTCTATAAAGGCTGCGCCGTAAAGCTAAAATGAGAGATAGTCGGTTTATGGTAATTCTTCCATTTTGTAGAGTAATGCCTTTTAGCGACAAGAACCAATTCCACCATTCTTTGTTTGTAATAAATGTAATATTTAGGAATGAATTCTGAATTCCTTAATTTTATTTTGTTCTGGTTCAAAATATGCGTTTGTTACACAATAAACGCATTACCAGTAAGTAGGCATAAAGTGGTATGTTCAAATTTTTGTGGGAAATATCTTTCTTCATTACAAGAAGAAGCCCATTTATAAGAGACAATAATTAAGTAGGAAACACTTTAATTGACACACATATTTTTAACTGCACACCAAAAACAAATTATTCATGAAAATAGTGTAACAAATTTAGATTAAAACGAGCATATTTGGGGGTCACCTGTTTACATTTAATAACATCGTATTTATCGTATTACAATTTTACGGTCACAAAGTACACCCAGACTCAGAATAACCATTTGAGGATCACACAAACAGTTATTTAAATATTTTTATATATATTTTTAGCATTTGGCATGCTTAGCACTATACATTAAACACAAAGTGACTGTTATTTTCGATTTCACATTTTTCACTTTGTGTTTAACACAAAGAGTTGTCTTGTGTGGGAATCGGACTATCACTCGGGCGAGAGGTTGGTATCTAAACCACTCTACTTACTATCTGTGCCCATTTCTACTCCAGTGGGTTCAACTAATGTTCTATATACAAAAAAATACCATGATCAAGGGATTGATGGACACAGAGCCTGGTTTTCGCCTACTTTTTTGAGAATCATGAAATCAAATCAAGCATATTGGTAATAACAAAGTTGAAAAGTTCAAGTAGTAGACCTGCCTAATCGCGAGAGTATTCTCAAATCTCATAAATATAATTTTCTGAACAAACCACATGTGAAGAATACATATTGTAAAGACATTTTCTTATTAAAAACTAGCTAGTGTCTTCGTTTGCTTGGATCTCAAAATTGGAATTCCTCAAGAACTTCTAATCGTACTATTTTTTTTCTGAACATTATATCTCTGTTTATTCAGGCCATAATGTATCCGTAACCAAATTAACTATCCTCTTTGGCAAAAATATAACTAACAAAATATTATTTTATTATCCGTTAAGTACGTCTAACTGATGTTTAGGATAGTTTGGTTTCTAGCATATCCGATGCCTATTATCATTTTGCGGCTACTTATTACCTTAATGGTTGCTGATTTTTATCCAATCTCATCACATATCCACCTCAACTGCCACTATATGCTTTTATTCCATCACATTTAATGTCCAGCATGAAGATCCATCTTTTTGTTAGGTTTCCATATAAATTTACTCCTTTAGCTTAAGAGAAATATTGTCAATGTGACCATCATCTCTACTAAGTTAATTCAACGCCTTACGTAACGATTCAGTGGGCCTAGCCAAGTTCTATGATCGCTAATGCTATAGAAAACTATAAAAATGTATGGGAATTTGACATCTCTAACGTTAAGTCACGTGACTTGGCGTTACAGATATCGACAAAGGCCCCCAGCTTAGCGGCGCTTTAGATATGTATCCAACTCAACTATCTAAGCAATGATCTCTCCCGATGATAATTTTGGTTTTGGCGGCTAGCGTCAAGAGACAATAGCAATACATCAGCCTTTCAACGTCCACTGCTGGACACAGGCCTCCCCAAGAGAACGCCACAACGAGCGGTCCCGTCATGGGGGATAATGCCGTAATCGCCACGCTTGGCAGGCGGGTTGGCGATCGCAGTGGATGTTGTTAATACTCGAGGGAGTGCTGCTGCCCACTCCCCCGGTATTCCCTCAGTCGGCTCTTACGACTCCCGTGGGTAGAGAGAGGTGGGACAATTCTAAAGCCTCCGCCCCACACGGCCAAACAATAGCAATAAGCACAAGATATATTTAGCGCACGAGTTGTGCGCAAACACAAGTGCACTATCTGTATCCTCACTGTCATAGTTCTAGAGTTCAGTCGCAGGACTAACGACTTAACCTGCTTTGTGACGCATGTGGCTAGAACACCACCAGCTTGCTAACTCTAAACTATTATAATATCTTAACGAAAAAAGTTTAATAACTTTTTGATAGTACGACCCAGATTTCGAACCCGAGACCTCATGATCCGCATTCTCATGCCTAGTGCACCAAGGCAGTTAATGATCCAATTACCTAATAATAACCAAATAATAATTATATTAAGTATAAGCAAATAAAAAACGGGTTGAATTGATAAAAAATGTAGAAGTGTTTCTAAATAAAGCCCGCAGTTTCACTCAAAAATGTTTAAATTCCAAACAGTTTTGTTCTATTGCTTATCCAAGCAGTACCTAAAGCCTTCTTGACACGAGACAAAAACAAGACATCTCGGGCGGTTTGCCCTCTTCCTAATCCACGCTATATAGGTCAGTGGGTGGTCTCTATCGATTTCCAGCACTTGTGCGTTCACAGGAGTATTCGTTTTGTCGTTACATTTGTACTCAGCCTTCGTAGGAGTAAGTGAATGATTTGTATTTATAAAATAGACAATTTTGCAAAGTACTGCTGTATGTATTAGTTAGGTTTTAACTTTTATTTATTCAGAGAGAACACCACAGAAATCTTTCAACAACGACGTTCTAAAGGTCGGTAGGTCAAGGATATAAGTGTTGTCAGTTGCGGGAGTCTTTATATTAGAAAATACGCAATTCAGGACACTTGTGATTGAATGAATTGTTGAATCAGTTAAACTGTTTTATTTTAGATAAACTTAGATCCAAGTATTAAGTTTATCAATCCTCACAAGCTTTACTCCATAAAGTAATAACAACAAAATGTCTAAAATATCAAATGTAAATTATCATACTTCATACTTCATACTAATATTATAAATGTGAATGTAAGTTTGTTTGTTACGCTTTCACGTGAAAACTACTTAACCGATCATCATGAAACTTTGTACACATATTCTCGGAGGTATTAGAAGTAACATAGGATACATTTTATAAAAAAAAATCTGAAAAATAAAAAAAATTGTTTGTCACAAAATCTCAAAATCTAGCAACTTCAACGGCATCTAGCATTTCAGTAACCCCGTTCCAACCCCGAGTACTGTAATACCGTTGCACTGTATTACCGACAATTTCAAGGGTTGCTTTATTTATTTTTATGAAATTACTCACGGACGAAGTCGTGGGTAACAGCTAGTACATATTATAATTAATCAAAATAGATGCCCAAGTAGTAGTTTTATTATATGCTCCAGACATTCGTTCAACAGGGATAGAATTCAATCGATCTAGATGGCAGAAAGCACTATTGTATATTAAAAGCGTTGTTGTTAAATATATTGGTAGACTTATATTTGAATCGTGTATCAAATCCGTACGAAAGTGATTCAATAAAAAGAGGACGTGTGAAGTGTGATTTGATTTCGAAAAAAAACTGCGTTTAGATAAGATATTGGAGACTGGTTCGCGGTTAAATAGTTAATTGAAAAAATTAAATATTTTTCGTCATAATTAATATAATTCTACTAATATCACTTATAGTGTAGGTTTAAAAGTTTGTATTTTTGGATTAATAACGGAACAACGGTTAAACGGGATTGGATGAAATTTAGATACTAAGTTTATTATTTGATTTCTCATTTTCAATTCGAAATAATGTTAGGTTCCTGTGGGGGCTGTGGGATTAAAATACTAACAACATTAATGATCTACTTGGAAATTTAGTACACATGTGATGTGATGTCTAGCTTTTGCATGGCTAGTAGGTTTATATAATTCAACTTATATAATAAATATGCGAATGTATATATAAATGCTAGTTACGCAATCACGTAAAAACGACTGAACTGATTTGGATGAAATTTGCACACAATAACCTTGATTAACACATAGTATACTTTACATACCTTTTTTCATCCTGTAACATTTCACGGGGTCATCTAAATATGGCTTACTAGCTGTTATCAATTTATGTTAAAATAAGTATTGATATTCTTGCTATATGGCGTTGCCGTATATTGCAGCTAATTATCTTTTTTATATATGTTTAATTTGTTTTTGTCCAGCCAGATAAGTCGAAGAGAAGCTAGGTAATGTACAACTCAAAAATATAATATTGTAGTAGGTATAACAAAATATTTTTCTCGTAGTAAACACAGGAATAATTGGCACAATAATTCGCTAACACTATTACTAATGAGCGCCTGAAACACATTTTTGTATGTGCGTGTGTGATTTAACGATCACCAAATTTTCAGCGACAAAAGCCACTCAATAGGTAGTCATAGCAAAATCCCTATAAAACCTTCACTGACTATCAGATCTTTCTAAAAGTTCAATCCATAGGAAAATTTACTGCCGCACATAAAAGTTTATTATCTTTGTAGCGGCAGCGGTGAGGGGTTGATGAACCCAAGATGATGGATGAAAGGTGATGATGAGTTTCGAAGATATTGTTGTTTGAGAAATAAAAGATGCGTTAAGTTCACAATCAAAATTGCATGTAATGTCGGTTAAGTAAAATGTACATAGCTCAAGGAGAGGGGGTGCGGGTACAATTATTTAAACTTAACCAATCGCGACCGATAGAAAAAGATATGGCGTTACGTTTAGTTTAATTTCTTGTCGCGAGATGTCGAAAGCGTATTGAATATATGTTGATGGAGTGAGAAGTATGAACATGCCCCCGGCCTTGGAAGCAGTGGCTTTCAATGGTCTTCCGCCGGTGTATCAGTGTCGACTACATCTTGGAGAAGAGGACAAATCTTGGCGAATGCGCGCCTCACTACGCCCGATGACGTCTGTATATCGGCCACCCGGGATATGCCATCCTTTCCTGGGATCGTGTGAAGGACACGACCCAAATGCCACTTCAACGGTGGGAGGTTATTGTCCTTAATAATCACTAAGGAGTTTGGCTTGAGCTCGTCCTTATTCGTCGTCCACTTTGTCCGTACCTGCAGCTCTGAGATGTATTCCTTCGCCCATCGGTTCCAAAAATGTTGGCGAAGTTGTTCCACCCTCTGGTACCGCTGGAGACGACTCGCTGGAACATCACGCAGGTCATCGCAGGCTGGGGCAGTTAGTGATCGGCCAATTAAGAAATGACCTGGAGTGAGCGGGGAAAAGTCCTGTGGATCGGAAGAAAGAGGGGACAGAGGTCGGGAATTTAATACGGCTTCTATTTGAGCCAGTACTGTGCTGTACTCTTCAAACGTAAGGTGCGCGTTCCCTATCACACGACGGATATGGTATTTACTCGACTTTACTCCCGCCTCCCACAGACCACCAAAATGCGGGGAATAAGGGGGAATAAAATGAAATTTAATATTTTCACTAGTTGCGAATTCTAAAATATCTAAACTACAAGTATTTAAAAATTTTGAAAATTCCTTCATAAGTCCCACAAAGTTGCGACCGTTATCCGAATAAATCTCTGCAGGTTTACCGCGGCGTGAAATGAATCTTTTTAAAGTTAATAAATATGCTTCACTGGAGAGGTCACTGACTAGTTCCAAGTGTATCGCGCGTGTCACGAAGCAAACAAATAAACAGATGTAGCTTTTAATAAGTCTAGCTCCCCTACCCTTGCGGTTCAGAATGAGCACTGGCCCAGCATAGTCCACCCCACACCTAATAAATGGAAGACTAGGTGTAACTCTTTCTCTAGGTAAGTTACCCATCATAGGAGTAAGCGTCTTACCTCTAAAGCGTGTACAGGTAACACAACTGTGTACTACCTGGCGAGCTAAGTTCCTGCCTCCCACAGGCCACCATGATTCGCGTAAATGAAAAAGTAATGCCTGTGGAGCAGCATGGAGAAGCTGAGTGTGCTCATGGCGAAATAATAAAGTAGCAAAATAATGTTTACTTGAAATTAAAATAGGATGTTTTTTACCGTAAATGAATTCATTGGAATTAACTAAACGGCCACCCACGCGCATTAATTTGTAGTCATCTAGGAATAAATTTAATTTAGATAAACAACCTTTATTTTTAATAGTCCCGTTATCAGACAACGCCTTATATTCAGTCGGATAAGATTCGATTTGGCATAATCGGGTTAATGTTTTATTAGCGTAGTCTAACTCATCCACACTAAGGCCGCCTGTACGCTTATTTGTTTTGTATCGACTATTATGAATGAAACGCAACATAAAGGCAGCTGCACGCCTTATACGCTTAAATTGGGAAAACCGATGGAATGGGAACAAAGACAATTCACTATAATCTTTAGCTATGACCGCTGTGACGCATGACTTAATCTCAGGTAACTCGCGATGTTTGAATGAGTCTGAACTTCTGTGATCGTCTATTGAAAAATTAGGGTTTCGAAGGAATTCAGGACCCTCCCACCACAAGGTAGAAGATGAAAGTTCTTCTAAACGAACACCCCGTGATGCTAGGTCAGCGGGATTATTTTCACCACTGACGTGACGCCACAGAACCTCAGGTGTCAGATCATGTATTTCCGCAACTCTATTTTGGACAAACGTTTTAAGTTGGTTCGGCCTCATGTGTAGCCAGCCTAAGACTATCGTGGAATCGGTCCAAAATACGACGTTATTAAACTTACAGCGTAATGAGTTACGTACCTTGTCATACAGACGAGCTCCTAATAACCCCCCACAAAGTTCAAGACGTGGGATACTTACGGGTTTCAACGGCGCGACCTTTGTTTTTGAAAATAGTAATCTAACCGATACCGTTAGATCAGTGTTAACTGTGCGAACATAAATGCACGCGCCGTACGCCGACTGAGATGCATCGCTAAAAACATGCAGTTCGATATACATAGGCTGCGTACCTATAACATGGCGTGGAATACGCACTGTGTTCAGCGCTTGCAATGATATAACAAACTGGTTCCACGCGCGCGCCGTGCTATCATGTACATTGTCATCCCAACCTAGTTTTAATAACCATAATTGTTGTAAAAGTACTTTGACTACAATTATGACGGGACTTAACAAGCCGAGAGGGTCAAAAATTTGCGAAATGCTTGATAAAATAGACCTCTTAGTAATTGGTTTGTTTTTATCAATATTAATATGTGAATTAAAATAAAAGTTGTCGTTTGCATTGTGCCAGCTTATACCTAAGGTTTTAGAACTAACATTTTGATCTAAACTTAATGGTTTAAATTGACTAAAACAATGACTGTCATCATCGCGTTTAAAATTAAATATCCATTTTCTGAGTGGAAAACAGCCTGATTGTAACGTTTTCTGGGTTTCATCACATAAATCTAATAATTTAATTTTATCATCTAAACCCGTAATGTAGTCGTCAACGTAAAAGTCCTCGTTTATGGCCCGAGAAACATCAGGATTAGGAGATTCAGACGCTAATTGTTTTAGGCACCTAACACTAAGAAAAGGCGCGGAAGCCGTTCCGTACGTCACAGTATTTAATTTATAAATACCTAACGGCTTTGACGGATGATTACGCCACAGAATCATTTGCAAGCTACGCTGACCCTCATCTACTAAGCATTGCCGGTACATCTTCTCCACGTCTGCGCATGCTACGTACTTGTGCTGCCTAAAGCGGAGAAGAATGGCAACGAGATCACCCTGTATAGGAGGGCCAACTAGTTGCAAATCATTAAGTGACTTACCGGAGCTCGATGGTGCGCTTGCATCAAATACCACGCGCAACTTGGTGGTGGTGCTGAGCTCGCGGAACACGCCATGATGCGGCATAAAATAGCACGGGGATTGAAAAGAATCTACCTGTGTCATATGGCCTAGATTAATGTACTCTTGCATAAAATTAACATAAAGACGATTATATTCTGGCGAACGTTGCAATCGTTTTTCTAATGCAAAAACTCGACGTTCTGCCTGGGTATAAGAATCTCCAAAAGTGTCAGGTGACTGACGAAGTGGAATGTGCACGCAGAATCGTCCCTCACTATTGCGTGTAGTGGTGCGAATAAAATGATCCTCGCATGCACGTTCTTCCTCAGTCTGCGCGTCTCTGACCTTAGGCAGCTCCTCAATCTCCCAGAACAGTCGAAGTTGCGTATCTAATGAATTAATAATATTACAATGAATCGGCGTATTTTTGCGTGAATAATTAATAATAGGTCCGGAAATAATCCAGCCTAGTTTTGTGTTTTGTAGATATGGACCACTAGACAAACGAATCTTTCCGTCTTCTAACAGATCCCAGAACCTATCTGCGCCAATTAAAATGTCGATGGTTTTATATTCTAAAAATTCCGGATCGGCCAGCCGTATGTTGTCTGGAATATAGACTTGCGCGCTTAGTTTACATACAGCAGGCATCGAAGCCGTGATCTTAGATAGAACATAACAATAAATGCGCGTAGAAAATGAATTATTGGTGTAGGATTTGATATCGATGTTACAAGCTTGCAAACAATGTACTACCGAATCACCTACGCCTCGAACTTCGTTTGTGGACTGTAATAATGGTACTTTTAATAATTGACATAGTGATTTAGAGATGAAACAGCGCTGGCTTCCATTATCAAGGAGCGCACGCGCTTTATGATATGTACCGTTTACATCGGCTACCTCAATTATAGCTGTTGACAATAACACGGATTGCACACCTATAGATCTAGTAGACTGTGTTTGCATGTGTGCCTTGTTTACCTGGATAGGAAGGGCGGATCCCGAGGAGGTTGGTACGGCCGCGGGGAGAGGTGCAAGCGCATCACTCGCATTCGCACTCAACACCTCAGTGTTTGTTGTAGAATGGCATGCGACTGAACTATTTGCGTTATCATTATGTAGTAATGAGTTATGTTTTTGACTACAACGTCTACACGGCCCATACCTACAGTTACTTACCGAGTGTCCCGATTGTAAACAATTCTCACATAAGTTGTGCTCGCGTACAAGTTTAAGCTTTAAATCTAAATCACTATCGATAAACTTTTTGCACGTATACAGTGGGTGATTTGCATTGCATTTTACACATGATAACTTACCGCGTTGTTGTTTATCGTTCGTTTTACTCGGCCCGCTGGATACATTGCAGTGTGATATGTTGCGAGATTTTGTGTGTTGTTTTTGATTATTAGTGTTTTGTGCGTCTTTACAATATGAACGCTGCAATGCCTCCAGCATGTCCGCTCGGTTACGAAGAAAATTAATTAAATCTTCCACAGTTAATCGCGTGGGATTGTTATCAATCGGGTTAGGGAACAATGTGCATTTATGAGTCTCCCATTCCCTTTCAGTAACTTTGTCTAGCTTCGACACTATAATAAAAATAATCAGAGTATCCCAGGTATCCGTAGGCTCACCTAGGATCTTAAGTGCACGTACATTTTTTAGAAATGTGTCAATTAATGTTCTGATCAAAGAAGGTGACTCTTTAGTTAATGCGGGTACAGTAAACAAAGCTTTTACGTGATTGTGTACTAAAAGTCTGCAATTATTATATCGGTTGAGCAACAACTCCCATGCAACCTGATAGTTATTAGACGAAAATTCTATGGAATGTATGACTAGTTCGGCATTACCTTTTAGGGACGATTTGAGATAGTGGAACTTTTGAATGTTAGAAATATCTTTAGAATTATGAACGAGTGAGGTAAATGAGTCTCTGAACTCCAGCCATTGCTCATACGATCCATCAAACGTAGGCATAGATATGGTAGGTAGTTTAATATTAGTATGACTATGACATGACTTGGAGCAATCGGTAACCTCATCAGCATTGAGCATAAATTCGGCACGAGATATTAAACTATAATAATTATCTTCAAATAGTTCTCGCTGATTTAACTGTTCACCTAACTCACTATCGGAAACCCTTTCCTCTATTTTCGTTTGAATGTCGTTAAATTCAGAAAATAAACTAGAACATCCTTGAATTCTTAACTTTAAATCAATGCGTTTTTGATTGGGAAAATGTTGATCATCCTTTATAGACTCTAAATAATTATTAAATTTGGTAAGCCTGCCCTTAATTATACCACGTTTCCTAACCAAATCACGAACTACCTCACTACTTTCTACACCTAGCAAAATGGGAGATTTATCCCGTGATTTAGCGGATTCAATAGGCATTTTGGTGGTCAGTGAAAAGAGGAGTACTCACGGTTTTATAATCCAATCAGACCACACTGATGCTAGCAACGTCACCAGATTTGTAAGACTGGAAATTGCGATATTCCGAGAATACGATGCAGCAATTCACTGAAATTGAAAGCACAGGCACAATATAGCACCAATAGAACAGGAGGTGATGGAAAAGAGAAGGATTGGCCCCACCGATTTGCGTGTAATTTTCGATGAAACGCCAACAAACTTCAGTTCCAGTGCGCTTGGCCTCCGTTGGTTCGTTTGGCAGCTTATTTCTTCGAAACTCGTCCGAATATATGCGATATTTGCGTTTTCTTCTCAAACCGCCGCGTGCAAAGATCCACGATCCACAGGTCGCTCGTCGACTTTGTTCAATTATTTGGCGAAGAAGGCCCAAAATGTAGCGGCAGCGGTGAGGGGTTGATGAACCCAAGATGATGGATGAAAGGTGATGATGAGTTTCGAAGATATTGTTGTTTGAGAAATAAAAGATGCGTTAAGTTCACAATCAAAATTGCATGTAATGTCGGTTAAGTAAAATGTACATAGCTCAAGGAGAGGGGGTGCGGGTACAATTATTTAAACTTAACCAATCGCGACCGATAGAAAAAGATATGGCGTTACGTTTAGTTTAATTTCTTGTCGCGAGATGTCGAAAGCGTATTGAATATATGTTGATGGAGTGAGAAGTATGAACAATCTTGATGAACCGATGTTTCCGGAGTTTATTTTACTAAACTTGGTTAGTTATAGGTAGCTGATAGTTGTCGTCGCTAATTCATAATACTATCTTAAAGTGTAATAATATAGTGTGATACTATTTAGTCTAACAAAATTGTCTTAAATAATAATAAATCATAAATGTGGGTTTTGTAAATATCTCCAAACTAAGCCGTACAGATAAATTAGGTATTTATTACATTTAAATACGAGCAAGGTAATTAGATTCGTGGTTCAAATCTGCCAAAAAAGCCTCTAAGACCTAAAATTAAGTCATGAAAGTCCTCCCTCTTCTCTAAAACAAGTAACCGATATACATTTATTTTAGTTAAATAATAAATTACTCAATGTTACTTTTAAAGAAGCCAAGAAAAAATATGTTAAGGTAATTAGAGCAAGGATACTTGTCAAGAATTTCATATAAACGTCCGAGCGCCACCAATCCGGTTTTTTACCGCGTTGTGTGCACACCTATCCACATATCACGATCAAGAAGTACTCCCACTAATGACAAGCATTATGACGTGTTAGAGTGAGAGAAAAACAGAGAAAATGACGTCACTCGCGAGAGTAACCGTACATACGTTGGATGTTGTCTATGATACGAGTAGTATAATGTACTATACTGTATAGTAAACTCTCTGGCTTTGTGCCACCGCAGCTGTCTTCAAAATGTCCCCTTAGTTATTAACAGCATTATAAAATTGTATTTGTTTTGAAGCATAATAGCAAATCACGTGGTGACTGTCGTCAACTTGTATTTTGATAGTCGCGTGGGTCATCAAATAATTATGATAATTTTATACAGATACTACAGCGAGTCATTTGATATATATAATTCCGTAGATGTTCTAATGTTTTTAGATGTAAGTAATATTCTCTTTAAAATCTAAGACCACTGAAGTGGTAGAATATCTACGTATATTATTATATCGCTATCACCACAGCTAGTTCACGCAAATAATAAAGATAAATAAACCTCGACCCGAGTGGCTCAAACATACTAATATCTTGGTCCGTGGATCCAAATCTCCTATAACTTAAGAAGACTGATGCAGTAGTCCTTGCCTGGAAATAAAAAAAATAACTTGCGCAACTATAAATATTTAGCTTACGTCAGTGTGATCTCCAATTAATTGGATAGTCTTTAAAAATACATTAAGTGAAACATTAGTAGTTAGTTATAAGTTTAAATGCTATCAACTTATGTTAACAGCATTTAGATCAATATCAACCGTGACTTAATAATTACAATTCAAATTAAAAATCAATATGAACAAAGCGATCAATCAAATCAATACTAAATCTACGGGACTAATATTATTATAATGAGTTTATCTACTTAGGTTTTCGTTTTCGACTAAAACTATAAAAAATATTGCATTGAGTACCTCTCAGCAAAAACAGGTGGTGGGTGCGGGCAAAGTTGTATTAATTTATTTAATTAAATTCTTGATTTAAAATAGCTTTGTTAGACTTATAGACACAATTTTGCCAATGTCGCGTAGAGATATCGAATACACCATCATACGAAGGAGATTGTTCAGTAACAGATAAAAGGGCCGGTGATTAAGAGACTAACTAAAAGTTATTTTATATTTTATAGTCAACAAATTACCATATAAATGACATAATATTCTTTGGGTATTGAACATAGACTATTAAATGACGAAATTGACGCAGTTAATCTGTGCAAGTGCAATTATGTTATACTCGTATGTGTACATAATGTCATGCTTCTAAGTAGAGGAACGGGTTGCTTACAGTTAGTGTGAAAAGCCTCTTAACATGACTTCAATGCAATTTACATGTATCACTATAGTATAAGTACACTTTAATTACATAAATAACTTAAAACGGCGATTGAGTATATTAATATCTATCATGTAATTATTCAACGTCATAATTTATCAAATTACTCAGATTTCATGCCAATTTATAGGAAAATATTATCATTTTGATCTGTATTTTTAGCACTTGAAATGCTCAGCTACTTTAAAGGAAAATTACCGAAAGGTAGTGCGGTCGCTCAGTGAATTACAGCACTTCCCCGGGTTGGAAGGCCTGAGTCAGGTGCGATTCCCGCTCGCACTAAAGTTCTTTTTTTCCTCATCACAAATAATAATTTGTACTTTAAAATACTATCATACAGCCTTATATCCTACTACAATTATAAATATTTCTGAATATATTAAACTTTTTGATGTCTGTCCGTCAATGACGCCTAAACGATACAGCAGATTGGTATGAAATTTGGTAAATAGATAAAAAAGACACAGGATACATCCCAAAAAAAATTGTTTCCATAGAGTAGCTATTTTTCGCAAATGACCTAACAAATAAACGGATTTGTACGAAATTTGCTAGACAGATATATTGTTATAGCCTGTATAAATATTCTTTGCCCCGGAAAGGACTTATTCCTCGAGCAATGAGCGAATCTAGGGATCAAATTTTGAAGTTCAAGCAAAGGAAATCGCGGGCTATTATATGCTAGTTCTAAAATAAAGCACAGAGAGACTTAGTATTAACTTATATGGCTAAGCATATCAAAAGCGTAAAAAATATGAAAATAACTTCTTGTTTTATGGCTCTGGCAGGAGTGTGTCCACAACTTTGCCAATGCCAATCACGTGGCGGACATAACGTGCCGTTTGATAACATATTATTGAAGCAATTTTGTGTTGACTTTTATCTATCTATACTATTATAAAGCTATAACAGAGCTAAGTCTGTACATTTATGATATTTGAGAACAAATTACTATAATAAGCTATTAACGCAAAAACATTCGTGATGTGCTAGCATGTTTCTCTCTATCTGTTGATAAAACTTCTAAAAAAATGTTGTGTGTACAGACAAGCCACGACGATATATAGCCTAATACAGTAATTTCTTTTCAAATATCTTAAATTACAGACAGCGCCGTTACAGCTTTATAATAATAATTAGGATTAACTAAACATATACTATATTACATTTAATATGTAAAAGAAACAGCTTTTTATCCGATCTTCAGTAAAAAATTATGAGAGACATTTAGAAAATACTAGATAGCATAATAAAATAGTTTTTAAAGACCACACAATCAAATTACCAACTATTATTCTAAGTTAATAAAATTAAAACTTAATACGTACATCTAAAAATCTCTCAATATGTGTGACTTGACTTAACATTACATATATTTATCATCCCTAACCCATATAGACCTCCATTATGGGATCTAATATTCTAACATCGATGACGTCAAAGTTATATAAACGGTCATAAACAGCCCAATAAAATTCTATTAATGAAATCATATTTATATATACACAGGCAGAGAAATTTAATACTACGTCAACATAAGGGATTACATGGCATTGCTTCAAAGGATATTATTAAAAAAATACCAAACATAAATAACTTTAACTTTAAACTTGAGGTCAACATTTTTTGCCAAGGGTTTTCAGCCTCTATTAAATTACAGATATATTATTGTCCCTCTTTCATTACCTGTGGTGACAGACGAGAAAGATAGAGAAAATAACACGTACATTAAAACTAAGAAATCTATGATTTTAACTAGACCAGTGGTTCCCAAACTTGTTGGGCTTCGACCCACCTAATAAAAACTACCAAATTTGGGATCCCACTCTTGGCCGTCTTAAAAAGGGGGCATAAAATATTGGTAATGCTCAGATTCCCTAGTCTCTGTGCTCAGAACAAGAAAATATTCGTAGACGCGAAGCCTCACGACGTGGACTAACTGAGAGTTGGTTTCAAAGTACGTACTTTTTTCATTTGAGATTATCATAACCGACAACATATTTATATTGAAATTTAGTAATTTTAGTTCGCTCATAAACAATCGAAATTTAAACGTCACCTATATAGACAAAGTACTATTCAAATAAGAAAAAAAAACTAATTTAGAATAGATTTTTTGAATACTTAAGTACCTACAAACAACAGTCCTTATTATTCAATATATTTCAATAGGAAAGGGCGGGGCCACTCAGTGGCTGTCCGGCAGTTATCCCGATCGGTCAGGTGATCTTATGTTTCAGGGCCCACTCAATATTCGCTCGCGACCCACCAGTGGGTCGCGACTCACACTTTGGGAACTCCTGAACAAGACTATTGTCAAACATTATGTGTATGCTATAAAGACCTCTTCTACAAATTAAAATGGTAAACTTTCTCTACACAGCCATGGTACCAAACTATTGTCAGTCACATAACGAAGTAAATTATAAACAAATTATTCATTAGCATGACTTATTACGATTGCGTTTTGTAATGCATCCGGGGTTGCTCAATTTCGTCAATTTTTGTCACGCAATCTTATCCCATAAATGGAAATCCATGAATGGAAGTTTAGAATAGTTAAACTCCTAGGACCGTGCCAGGACCACCAATTAAAAATGTGATTATATATTTATTTTGCTTATATGTTTACTAGCTTTTGCCTACGACTTCTTCTAATTAGTTTGTCGCTATCCCAGGACAAACTCAATACCTACATTTTCTCAGTTGGTGTCAAAAATGTCTTAAAAACCATTAATATGGGTTTTTTTTTGGAAATCATGTGATGTTAGTTTAGTATTATTTCGCTTATATATTTATATTAAAATTAGATCTTTAAGTGATAGTATTAGATTGCTATTTTGTAATGTAAGCTATTGTTGTAAACAGCAAAATTAGAGGCTCGAGAGTAGTTATTATTGTTCTAAGAAGACTCATTTTATTGTCTTGTTTTCTAGGTAGGTACAAGCTTCCAAAAATACCTTTATGAAAACCTATATAAATTCATTCAAGCAAGCATTAATTTAAGTAATTTAGCTAGAACGTTTTGAACACATTCGTCTCAATTTTCTATGTAATTCAGTTGTTTTAACTAAATAATTACAGTACATTCGCCGCTCCATTCCTTTTGTTACTATTATGATATTATAGACTTCATAGTTCAAGAAATTGTTTGACGTTTTATGCAAGTATCGCTTTTTTCTTCTCTATTTGTAGCGGGTCAATTCTAAACAATATCTAGTTGCACTGTTCTTACGCAATGTGTAATTTATAGGTTAGGTAGACAGTCGCTTCGTGTATGTCAATACTGGTGGGTCAGCTAAAATCGAACAAATCGGAAGCCTAAGTTTGGGACAAGGCTAGGGAGATGATTACTACATACAGTGAAATAGAACTACTTGTACGGAATCTATCACGTTTACTTGATTTGAATCCGTAGCCATGAGTGTTGTAAAGTAATCGAAACGTCGAAGTACTAGAAATATGTAAACGCAATAGATTTCCTAAACGTATTTTTATTTGATTTTTACCATGTTTTTATTAACTCGCTTTCTTGTCTGTCCGGGTGGAATTTTGCAATTGATTTTAAACTAACTTCCCTATGAGCTAGAAACTTGAAATTTGGACCATCGCTCAGAAGTGGCGATGCATGAAAATGTGGAAAAAGTAGAAGAAAATAATAATAAAATAAAAAAAATATCTGTGAAAATGTAGAAAAAGAGAATTTTACTGCGAGCGGGATTCGAAACTTTTTTTTTAATAAGGCGGGAATAAATTTTCCTAGGCGCACACCCCGTCGTTCGGGGCAATGAACAGGGTAGTGTGGGGCCTTCACCCATTAAAGAAACCCGCCGTGTGCCGTCTCTCCGCCTTTGTTGGCGGGCCACTGGAACTATATTACATTCCTTCGGTGGTAGCGGGATTCAAACCTGCGTCCCTGAATTTGTTCTTTAAAGTAGCTGAGCACGACAAGTGCTAAAATACAGATCAAAATGTTTAAAAAATTAAATGTACCGTGTTTTGATAACGGACTATTTTGTACTTTTTAGTCCGTTACAAAAACATGGTACATTAATTTTTAATGACTTAAAAACTGGTACCTATACATTTTATCCCGCTACTACATATATCTGTGTAATGTATTGTTTTAAGTGAGTTCCTTATCTAGTGGGTAAGCAGATAACACTGCAAGACAGAAGGAAATTTGAAAATTGCCTTGTAAGTAAGTTTTCACTTAATCTTGGTCCCAAATACCTAGATACCACCATCTTCTTAATTTTAATCACGGTATCCATGCGTTGTCCTAATATATATCGAAAGGCAGCTGCAAATAGTACGATTTTCCACGATATCTTATTTCTGTAAAAAATTGATAAAACAGTGTTGTCATTAAAAAAAAATATCTATTTATTCGAAGTAGTTCTGTCTGAATATCAGTTTGCCTAATATATATATGCTTGAGCAATTTTTTTATTTATATTCAAGTCCATCCATCCATCAGCCTTTTAAAGTCCACTGCTGGACATAGGCCTCCCCAAGAATGGGGGATAGTGCCGTAATCGCCACGCTTGGCAGGCGGGTTGGCGATCGCAGTGGATGTTGTAAATACTCGAAGGAGTGCTGCTGCCCACTCCCCCGGTATTTCCTCAGTCGGCTCTTACGACTCCCGTGGAAAGAGAGGGGTGGGACATTTCTAAAGCCGGCCCCACACGGCTGTATTCAAGTATTCGAATAAAAGTGTCTTGATAAACGATCGTAGCGCTACTAAGTCCAATAGTAAACCTTTACCATTCAGGGATAAGTAGCCACTCAAATATAGGATACAACAATTTCATTAAAACTCGATCTAACTGCTTAGAGAGTTCAGTGACTAAGACACATACCATTTTTTCGTTAGACGGGAAAAATGTGGATACCTAACCGCACACCCCGTCGTATGGGGCAACGAACAGGGTAAGGTTGGACCCTCACTGTATTGGCAGACCACTGTATCTGAACTAACACACATACCTACAAATTATATAAAATATAACATCCAATATCTTTAACGTCTCTAACTTATAATAAATCTCAGATAAATTAAACCATTGGCTCCGGTGACGTAACTTGAAGTTCATTCCCATTAGCAATGACTGAGTCACACACTCCCACACTGCGCTGCTCAGTCTGGTATTGATCTTAAGACACTAACACATCTTAAGATGGCAATCACACTGTTAAACATTGTAGACCTTAAGTATGCTAATTTGATTCCAATCAACAAAGTTTTGGACAAATCTATGAAGAGAATGATGAATGCTTTTTGCTTTTGTAAGCTTTAAGTCGGCTTCCAATCTGTTTTTGCTTATAACTAGTATTAACACAAAGTGTTCAAAAAAAAAAAATGCTGTGTTCGCGAAATTCTTAACACCGCTTTCAGAACACACCGTAGGTAATGTCTATTGAAACAATTCGTACTAAATTCTGCCTGTCCACAATACGAATTTATAAGTTAAAAAAACTACTTAGATATTTTTATACATTTTATTAGCATGTGACATGCTTAGCCATATAAATTAACACAAAGTGCAAAAAATATGAAATTGAAAATAATATTCATGAGCAGAATTTTAACCTGGATCTCCTGGAATACCGTCCCAGATGCTTAGTCAATTTAGCCATCGTGACAGTTACTCAATTATTTGGGACTGTGAATTTCGATAACACATTCCTTCTTAATGCCTTGGGTGACGCCTGCGCCGTATGCAAATACTTCCAGCAGTTAATGTCAAGTTCACATTTTCGCACTTTGTGTTAATCTACAAAAAATAACTATCCAGTACATGTGAGATCTATTTAAATACAAAGAAACTTATAACTCAGGAATGTTTATTTTTCTTTTAAGTTTTCAGTTCAGCCGTCAGCTAGTTTAGTATAAAATTCATGAAAAGCAGCAAGCCTATTCAACAATGATGTTTTGCTGAACATTATTTTTGCCTTTTACTATAAAAAATTTCATAATTACGAATATTGTTTTCAACAAAGGAGGCACCCTCATCTATATACACGTAAGCAACTTTAAACGTTCAAAGTGAGGATCACAGCTATCTGTGCGCTTAAGTCGACTGATGGCTCTAATACCTACATTGTTTGTGACCTTTTAAAAGCCATTAGGTATGTAGGAATACCCCAATAATGCCATATCGAAGAAGTGATCGAAGAAGTACGTAAGCATGATATGCATTTTAGATAACTTGAAAAATGTCCATCCATCCATTGCCACCGGAAGGCCGCGGCGCTGGGATCCCCAAGCGGGGCATGCCTCCAGAGTGTGACGCACGTCGTCGACTTGTGCGCCACACTCGTGGCATCCGGGGGCTCCTTCCCTACCAATACGATGCAGGTACCTATCGAAACAGCCGTGTCGGCGCAACCGCCGCTAAAGTCTCCCGTCCTGCTCCGGGAGGCTCCAGCTCTTCCCTCCACCGACGGATCAACGTCCTTCGGGCCGCTTCTTCCCGTGCTCTGCCCAGACTCCTCTCGTAGAATTCCTCAAATTGTAGTGTACCTACTTTAACCTAATAGGTTAAATGCACACTGCAATTTAAATTGAAAAGCGAGAACTTTGCAATTGTAACCTCTTGTATCTTAGTAGGTACCTTTTGTTTTGTTAAGGCGGGAAAAGATGTACCTACCTAACCACACACTCCGTTGTTTGGGGCAACGAACAGGGTAGTGTGGGGCGCTCACCCACAAATAAACCCGTCGTGTGCCGTCTCTCCGCCTGTATTGGCGGGCCACTATGTTACATTACTTCAGTGGTCATCTTAGTAGGTACCTAAATATATAATATCAAAATCTATGGAAGGTCTGATAAATACTCTGCAAGGGTCTCCTCTCAGAGTGTAGGAGAGATTTATGTCATTGTCTACCACGCGTATTCAATCAAAATAATGGTTCTACTATTATACATTTTTCGGGCTAATATTCGAGTTGTTAAAAAGTTCTTTTAAAATAATATATTGTAAAATATTATGTAATCATATTATCCTAACTTGTTCTTTCTACAATTATAATATTATAATACAACGTGTTAGGATTATACTACATTATTGTTATGAGGCAAAGTTCAAGGTCGATAATAATATATTGTAAAAGAAATCGATAAATTATGAGTTTTCGTCTCAAGAACTGTTTCCATGTATATCATATATTTTTTAATTTTTCAAGGCGCTTGTTAGGCCTTTTATTATTTTAGTCAAAAAAAGAACTTACATAATAGACATATACTTAATAATAGACTTAATTGATGGAATTGTTATAATAGGTAATTAGATCCTTTATCTGCGTGGACTTCCCAATTATATTCGGAAGTTAAAGCGAACGAAGTCGAGAGTATAATCTGATATTATATAAATACGAGACTCGCCCACTTTTTCAGAATAAAAAGTAGCTTATGTTATTTTCTGGGTTCCGTATAATATGTATGCAAAATTTCGCGTTAACCAGTTAAGGCGTTAAAGCGTAATAAATAAATAAACTCACTTTCACATTTATAGCATTAGTAATACTTACTAGTAGTGGATCGTATGGATTGAAGGCTTTGCAATAACTTTTTAATATTTTGTACTTATGTTTTAGGTATATTTTAAGCATTGGATGGACATGCTCAATCAATTTACTAGAATTTCCCATTTTCGCACCTTGTGGTCTAGTAAAATGGCCGAACCTGTCAAGTGCTTAAAATATTAAAAAAACTAGCTGATACCCGTGACTTCATATGCGTTGCTTGTTGTAACGGAACTGTCATCCAGGAGAGGCAGGTCCAAATCCTACTCGTGGCTATCATTTTGGATTTCACATTTTCGCACACGATGTTCTGATAAAATATTTAAATAATTAATTGAATGAGGCGACACTTGGCGGAAGTCCATTGTTACTATTATAGAATGGATTTTAGGAGGAGAGCCCACCACTCACCCACGGATTGTCAATCCCGGTTATCTTTGGACAGAATAACCTAAGATTCCCAATCCGCACTCTCACAGATAGAGGAGAATGTGATAATAGCAAAGTAGCATGCACAATAATGACAAAAAACTCACCAACGCGACACAACCATGCGATACGGTAGAACTCTCAGAACCACAATATTGCAATATTCCGCAAAAATCCGAACATAAATTCGACACGTGTTTCACCTCTAAACGAGGCATTATCAAGAACGCTCGGCAACAAATGAGCAAAGCTTACTCGTGCAACTTGCTTTTATACCCCTTCCACTATACAACAGTTATGACGTATCGCTCGAACGATATGAAAACAAGTTTAGTAGTGGGGAACTACAGCTAGTTTGTTCATTCAACAACATGTTACTACTGACTTTAATTATTTCTAATTGTTCTAAAACGGACAGTCTAATATTTAACGAGTCTCGTTATAAAGAACATATAGCTGCGTATAGGCATAATTACCCTGAAAAGTCACATTTTGCGAAACATTTATTAGATTGTAACCATTCATTAGATAATAGTCATACATTCGAGCCCTTGCATATTTGTGATAAAAATATTAGACTGTCCGTTTTAGAACAATTAGAAATAATTAAAGTCAGTAGTAACATGTTGTTGAATGAACAAACTAGCTGTAGTTCCCCACTACTAAACTTGTTTTCATATCGTTCGAGCGATACGTCATAACTGTTGTATAGTGGAAGGGGTATAAAAGCAAGTTGCACGAGTAAGCTTTGCTCATTTGTTGCCGAGCGTTCTTGAGAATGCCTCGTTTAGAGGTGAAACACGTGTCGAATTTATGTTCGGATTTTTGCGGAATATTGCAATATTGTGGTTCTGAGAGTTCTACCGTATCGCATGGTTGTGTCGCGTTGGTGAGTTTTTTGTCATTATCGTGCATGCTACTTTGCTATTATCACATTCTCCTCTATCTGTGAGAGTGCGGATTGGGAATCTTAGGTTATTCTGTCCAAAGATAACCGGGATTGACAATCCGTGGGTGAGTGGTGGGCTCTCCTCCTAAAATCCATTCTATAATAGTAAATATTTAAATGTTAATAAAATCAAATAAGTAGATAAATTACGCTTAATTTTATTAAAATAATCACGTGGCATATTGTTACATAATAACAATACATACACTCCCATCCGTCTTGCATAAAAATAGAAGTTTTGTGGTGTTTACGGCAGCGGACTAGCCACAATCCATCTCATGATAACCACTCGTAAACTATCTGTATTAGAGCCATAGCCAAACCACTGAGAGTGACGGTTCTCGCTGGTAATTGTGGTTAGTGATAACCTTATCGCATACGCTTGGGAATCGGTGATCTATTTATGCTAACATAACATTATGTGAATGTGTTCAAGCTGCCATGCCTTTTTTATACTGCATAGTTGGCGAACACGCATACGGCCCACCCGATGGTAAGCGGTTACCGTAGCCTATAGACTAGCAATACCAACACCAGAGGCATACTCGCGCATCGCCGTCTTCAATGAGAAGGTGGATAGGAAGGATGATAAAGAGAGAATGGGTAGGACACCAAGGAGAGTAAAGGAAGGATAATGAGGAGAGGATAGAGAGGGGGTTTGGGCCGCCGGCGCTCTCTTACCCACCATACAAAACATAACGGTAGGAGTAACTACCGTTGTTACAAGTTCATGTTTTTTAAGAGGGTGGTACTCGATATACCCGATCGAGCCGGCCCATTCATGCGGGGATAAGCAAGGCTCTATGTGGATTTATCAGCATCTGATGAAGCTTTCCATCGTCGATAAACCCACATAAACTAAAAAAAAAAAAAAAAGGATCCCTTCCACATCCGTTATGGTACGGCATTCCGAGACCTCGAGTTTTCAACACTTAAGAATGTTGTTAAGGACAAGCCAGGACAGGTAACATATACCCCATTGGGATTACTTACGTAGACATTTTCTATTAAATATGCTGATTAGCAGACATATCTACTGCTAAAATATTTTCGGGTTTGAACCCACGTTTGGTTTCATAGCTATCAATTTTATTTCACAATCGCATTAAGCATGAGTTCAAACCACTTCGTAACTATTACTTTCTATTTCACATTTTCTTTGTGTTCTTTTATGTGGCCAAGCATTTCAAGTGCTTAAAAATAATAATACATGAGAAATAGTGATTCGATAGTTTTATGTAACAACGAATATTCCTCGAACATGTTTTTTGTTGCAATTTATTTCGTTGAGTTTAAGGTTAGCTATTAAATTATAATTTGATATATGTAAGTAATATAATATCCACGGACACGGACATTTTTCACACAACGTCCTCTAGTCCCAAACTAAGCTTAACGCTTGTGCTATGGGTACCAGATTACGGATATAATACATATACTTACTTTTTTTGTAAATACATACATATAATAGATAGAAAACACCCAGACGCAGTACAAATATCTGTGTTCATCACACAAATATCTGTGTTCATCACACAAATATTTGTCCTGAGTGGGAATCAAACCCATGACCTCGTGCACGGAAGTCAGTTACACTACCGACTACGCCAAGAGGCCCGTCAAATATTAATGGCCTCACTACGTTTTCGGCAAGGTTAAGAAACTTTCGCTCGATTGGCATCTGTTGGGTGACCAAAAACACCAATTTATGAATATCTTACCTCCTCTGCGCTTCGGAGAGCACGTGAAGCAGTCGTTCGATGTAAATAAAGGTGAATCGGTTAAAACGAAATAGATCGGAAGTCGACCCCAACAGAATTTGGGATTGGTAAGGCTAGGAAGGTAGCTACGGTTTAGACCAGGGGTCTCCAAACTACGGCCCGCGGGCCAAATCCGGCCCGCCAGTGCCATCAGTCCGGCCCCCGACAGCTTAAGACTAATAAAACGGCCCGCGACAGACAATGTCTTATTGTTGTTACTATTGCTGTGATAAGATGAAGAATAAAACACAGAATGATTTATGTAAATGTGTTTTGGCCATTAGAACATACTGAAAAAATCATTACGGCGCTAAGGCTTCAAAGTTTGGAGAGCCCTGGCTTAGACAATTACGTCGACTCAATAAGTATGACATTTATATTGTTTTGAGTCGGGATGGGACGTTCTAAATTTATTTGTTTGTTCGTAAAGTCACTAGTAACACAGAAGCTTACTACGAATTGCTATATTTATTTTTCAACTAGCTGACCCGAGACCCGACAGACGTCCTGTCTTAGCTATCAATATTCAATTACTTGCGAACTGTCAAACGCGCGAAGACAAGATTGTTGATTTTGCGCATTTTTATTATTTTTTCTTTCATAAGAACCTTCTCCTGGCAATAATAAACAACAAAAAAATAATTAGCGAAATTGTTCGATCCATTCACGCGTGTTGCGATGACCAAGGGAAATAGAGATTCATTTATATATATATATATATATATTATATATATAGATGATTATAAATTCTTCTAATAAATCAATAGCAGATACATGCTGTATCATCAACCAAACCTCGTGTAAGCACCGCGTACGTTCTATATTTGTCGTGCTATATTTGAAACGTTCGTGTCACCGCGTGCGACATCACTACGTATAATTCGAGACACACACGGTTAAAAACATTATGGTGGTTTAATGATGTTGTTTAATTTCTCTATAAACATCTGATATTTGGTTTTAAGTAAGGTAGTGAATTAAGATATAGCTCGTTACCTGCATGTCATATGGAGATATACGGATATATTATTACCAGCTGACACCGGTGGCTTAGCACGTGTGTTCTAGACAAAAAATATTTATACCTACCTACAAAAAAAATAATTGATAATACTGCTTTTTATTTAACCGTGACAATGATGAATCTTCATTGCGTTCCACATTTTAATTACAATTTTAATAATAAGACGATCCTTTCAATGTACTATATCTCGATCATGCCCACTAATGTTACCGTGACTTGACAAAATTCAACGTAGACACACAACAAGCACTGCACTTGCGCATGAGACAAATAGGATTGTATCCAACAAAACCTAATTTCGCTTTTCAATGAACTGAATTATCTTGAAGTCCTTTAAAACTTTCCCAAAGGCTTGTGACGTCTGGCTAACCCGCATTGGGCCAGCGTGGTAAACTAAACTTATCTCATTATATCTATCATCTCCTGTTGGACAATATAAGAAATTGAAATAAAAAGAATTGATTCCAACATCAAACTTACGGTCGAAATTCATACTTGCCTATTTGTTAATGTGCTCTATGTCTTAAGATAAATAAAAAACATATTATTATATTTATTTTTACGCTTAACTGGGCTGATGTCCCAAATATTTGCACACAATCCGACCTTGTCTTGCAGTCATTTGTTTATATAATGAAGTTTTTACAACGCTCTTGACAACATAAATAAAGTTGATGCCAATCAGTTTTACACAGATGAATTGATTTATTTTTTATTGAACTTTGACTGCACAGTTAACACAAAGAATCATACCTAACGATGACACAGCCATGTAAATATTTTTTATATAAGTAAGTATAGTTATTTTTAGCACCAGTAAATTTACTTGTAATAACTAAGCTTGCCTGATCACAACAATGTATGTAAATACATCCAACAGATGACGTGGGCGTCACCTAAAATTGTTTAAAAAAAGTGATACGGATATTGATGACTCTGAGTAACACTAAGCTCACGCAGTTGTAGTCACGGGTTGGGAGAGCGTCTGAAAGAAAAAAAATAATCTAAAAAGCTTGACAAGGTTGCGCTGGTTGCTGTAGCAATGTGGTCATAGATGCTAAAGTACTCTAATTTGGAGTTTGGGTAGCATTACCATGCCCTAATTTGGCGGCAAAACTACGAAATAAGAGGTTGTGAGGACCTTTTTTTTTGTTTGCTTCTCTATGTGCTAACGAACGTGCAAGACACTAAATACCCGTCCTCTTTTAGCATAGGTATTACGTACACTTGCGGGAGAGACTGAAGTAAGGTATTAATATAATATTACGTTCCATCGTAAGAAAACTCTAGTTTCACTTTGAAGAACAGTAGCAACACTTACGACTTCTATACATATTAATTCCCAATATGTGCAGCCGTGAGCAAGATTTGAACCTGCATCTCCTGGAGTACCGCGTCCCAGATGCTTTGCAGAATTGGCAATATTATATAATTATCATAGCTGTGTGTGCGTTCACTCGAAAATTTGTATAAAAAGTATATAGTAATATGCATTGCTATGATTAATATTATAGCTAATTATAATTCTATTATAATTATATATTATAGCTACGTGTGTGACGGCTTAAGAATATTGGCAATACACAATTGAAGCTAAGCAGCTATATTTTCGAAAACAGTTATTGCTACCTATTAGTAAGACATCGAGATGAATATTAAAAACACCTGCACCATCTGTCGGATGTGTTTGCATACATTACTACGACCACGATACAAGATAACATATAAAAATAGTGGAACTCACACTTCCTCCTGGAACATTAAAATTGCAAGAGCCATCCGCATTCCATATTTATTAGAAAGTCTAGAAAGTAGACACTGCTCTTAACTTCAGTTTAGACTTTAAAATAAATTCATTACAATAGTATTTCCACTAAAACAGGTGATCATGTATTCCCATGGGTGTCGTATGAGGCGACTAAGGGAAGTATTGGTATCGGGCCCGAGCGGGTAGGTACCACCATCTCCCGCGTGAGCGGCCATGAAGCACATCGTTGCGTTTTGGCTGTAGCAGGAGATAGCCGTTTATTCTTTCATTGCATATCGGTGAAATGAAATGGTGAGCAGAGGCTTGACAATACTCTCGGTATAGTTGAGCCCATGAGCGACGGTTACCATTTACCGTCAGATGGGCCGTGGCCCGTATGCCACTACACGCAATAAAAAAAATATATACTACAATGGGAACACATACAGCCAAGGGCGGCTAAAGGATAGTACTTGGAGAGGAAGGATAATAAGGAGAATATGAGGGACAGGGAGGGGTTTAGGCCTCTGGCGTTCTCACTCACTTTACGAATCACAACTGTAGTCGAGTACCGTTGTTTCACGCAGTTCTTCTGTCGGAGGGTGGTACTACACCGAGCACATTCATGCTATCTAGTTACTAACCGAATTTCATTCAAATCTGCTCACTTGTTTATCTTCACAAGCTTTCACTTTTATAATGTTAGTATTCGTATCTATATCTTATATAAAGTTCCCTCCCTAATTTATTTTTGTTCCCACGACAGTAAAACTATGAACAAGGTAACGTCGCTTACAGCCACCTGCAGTGGCAATAAATCATGTAATGAATACACATTCCAAGCAGAACAACCTACATATGGACGTAATATTGCTACTCTAGTTTTAATTTAAAAGTATTATGGGGACAATCAACAATAATGATTATGCTTACAATCAATTACCGAAGATGGACGATTAAACTATTATTGGAAAACAAAAATCCTTTGTTCATAAGGCCAATTAAATTCCACAAGATTAGGTACATAGTGATATACCACTGAAGGAATGTAATATAGTTCCGGTGGCCCGCCAATATAGGCGGAGAGACGGCACACGGCGGGTTTCTTTAGTGGGTGAGGGCCCCACACTTCCCTGTTCGTTGCCCCGAACGACGGGGTGTGCGGTTAGGTAATTTTTTTCCCGCTTTAACAAAAAAAAGGTACATAGTGATAGTTAGAAGCTATTAAATATAACGATGTAATTCTTATTATTTGTTTAAGCAGTGAATTAAAGACGCTGTGTAGCCACAACATTTTTACAACTTTTTCCACTTTTTTAATGTTGGATCTTTGGGAAATTAATGTAGATAGGGGTTATTACATTATGGTACAGTACACTCAGGCATAACACGAAAAAATTAAAAGTTACCAAATCACAGGTTACATATTGTATCACATATCACAGTTTTCAATGGTCATGTCGATAATATGCCATCTGCCGTGAAATAATGGCAGTAAATATCCCCATTTACAGTAATACTTAATGTATTAGCTTCTTATGGGATTATTAGAAATAAAGTGTTTATTTTAAGTGTGACACAAAAAACACTTCCCTGTCGGCTTCAAATGTCACGATATAAATAGCACAGCCGGGTTATTAACGAATGTAAAATGAAGAGTTGATTATTTGTTCTTGGCAAATGCTTGTTTTTATATTAAAAAGGTTGAATTTATAATGGTATGTAGATTTGAGTGTTCATAAAAATGAATGAGTGGACGTCAGTATCGTATTAAATCCCATTTTTTTCTGAGTTGTAACTCTTAAGACTCGGTAATACAATAATGCTTATTTAGCACTACGCGACGACATACGAATATTTAGCAACGTTATATTAATATGGATCGACAAAGGTAATAGAGGTAAAATAAGGTACTACAAAATTAAAGTTGTATAAATGGATCAACGGTGGTGAGTGATGGACGTCATTTGTGAATGTTAGTAGTTTCTAGTTATAAAGATTTTTAACGACCTCCTACTCTAGGTATTATTTGGCATGCAACTTTTATAGATATACCATAACACACAGATAGCGAGAATGCCAAAAAAGACTCGCGCCACAGAACACAAAATAATACTGCGTATAGAACAAACACTTCCCCTCTAACCAATCGGGGCTTCCACACCGGGGCTGTGATTCTGAGGTCTCAAGGAGGCTGCTTGAGCACGGGATGAGTCACGCGACGCAACTGAATGGGATGTTCTTGTGCTGTTTACGGTTGTTGGCCAAGTAAACGTGACAAGGATAAAAGCTTTCATAAGTTTAAAAATATATATCGAGACAATTTTAGAAGTATAATGTTTCTACATTTCAGATTCAGTTACAACTTATTCACGGACATTTTCACATAACGTGCTCTGGTCCCAAACTAAGCTTAACGCTTGTGCTATGGGTACCAGATTACGGATATAACAAATAATACATGTTTTTTTTTGTAAATACATTGTTTTATATATAATAGATAGAAAACACCCAGACGCAGTACAAATGTGTGTTCGTCATACAAATAATTGTCCTGAGTGAGAATCGAACCCGCGACCTCGTGCAAAGAAGTTGGTTACACTACCGACTACGCCACGAGGCCCGTCAAACATTGGTAATATTATCGATAACGTTAATTTTATTGGCTATCAATCAAGGCCTTTGATATTTTTAATAATTTTTATATATCCATGTGTTTACTATTTTGCATAATGTTAAAATTTTACATTTAATTTTAACATCGCTGTCAGTAGCTTCCCATTAAGCATCAAATATTTTTATCATAGGTACCTACAGTACGAATTACTAAATGCGACAACATTAAAAAGAATAAATGGACCAACAAGGGGGGTTAGGCAGAATGTCACATGTCACGTGTCGACCGTATCGAGAGCACTGTGATTGGTTGACAGATTACCGTGATTGGTCAACTGATTATTCTGACATCATGTGTCGGTTTCTCGACCAATCACAGTGATCTCGATACGGTCGACACGTGAAATAATTATGACATTCTGCCTAACCCCCCAGGCCATCACCAGTACCTACTTGTCACTTAGTTTTCTTAGTCGCCTCTTACGTCATTTTTGGGTTACAATGAGGTGTAATAATGATAATTAACTTGTCGACCCATGCTGAATTCTGCATCCATTAAAGGAGGATCTTCTTAGATGATTTTAAATCGCCAATTTAAAAGAAGCGGTACATTTTTAGACTATGGGTCTATTTTTCGTCATTAGCCGGCACGATAAGCTTGAAAATGAGGGGTAAATCATAGAATTTGATAAATGAATAAGGAAATCCAGTCCGCGATAGGGATGCAAAAAGAACCAAAAAGTATCGATATTTTTTTTAAATATTGGTATCGGTTCCGATATATCGAAAAAAAAACGATATATCGGTGACTTTTTTTTCACTTTACAAAAATGAATATAATCCCATCGCGAAGGACTTTACAAACGTACCATTTCACGGACCTTTTTACGGCTCTGAATTCCAGCAAAATTTTGTCAGTGGTGACAACAGTTTTACCATTTGCAAATGTGAAAGTAAATTTGTTTGCTAACTCTTGACACCGTAACTACTTTACCGATCATCACGAATTGTGGCATAGGTACATAATACCTCAGAGTACAGATTATAGACATAGGCTACTAACTAATTTAAGTGGAGAAGGTAGAGGTTTCCTGTGGGATTGCTATTTTTGTGTAGATTATTTTTATGCCAGCGGGTGACGGAATTATAACTCTTCCTTTAAGACAATTTTATTTAACTGCGTCCAGCGGCGGCCGTAATCGCGGTTCCGGCGGCACCCTGGCGCTTAGGGAGTCGATGATCGCACCAATGCGATCGATAACCTGGCGCATCTGCTCCTCGCTGAGGAGTTCAGGGGCCAGAGACCCCGCGCCCACCGCTGAAACTGAGGCTTTCGGCACGGCCTTGGCGAGCCCTGGTTTGGCTCGTGGGCCGCTGCGCTCCTTTCGGAGCTCTGCCACCTCATCCTCGAGGCGCCTGCAGCGCACCTCCAGCCTCGTCTTCTCCTCAGCCATGCATCCCCGGGCACCAGAGGCTAGAGGCCGGGCGGCAGAGCACGGGATTGGGGTAATTTTTATAGGGGTTTTCTTCCCCCCGGTCCTGTCTGTTCAGGGTTACGGGTTGGGTGGAACGGTGGTCTGCATCAGACCGTGCCCACCGCTCGCAAAGCAATCGGTGAGCCCGTCGCCCAGGGCTCAGGCTAAAAGCCCCGGCTCCGTCTCCCAGGGCCGGGGGGGCCATTATGGCCCCGCTGGCCCTCCACGGTAGACGTTCGGCCCACTGCAAGCAGTGAGCCCGTCGCCACTCGGGCTGAAAGCCTCGCCTACGGGGTTGGGGGGGCGCTGTGACCCCGCTGTCCCCACCCCAGGGTCGGGGGGGGGGGGGGCACTGTGGCCCCGCCGACCCTCCACGGCGGACGTACGGCCTGTCCACTGTGCCCTCTGCTAATCAGAGGGACACGCGGAGACCCGTCCCCTGCCAGGATTCAGCCGCTGGCACTAGAGTGCCGACGTTGCCCGGGGTGCACCAACGCGGAGGTATCCCGACCCTCACCCCAGGCAAGCCCCTTCTATAATCATGATTGAAACATTACCTGGAATCTGCAGGTTCATACTTCCCCGTAAAATTATAGCAAAGTTGTCGTGTTTGGACTCATTCGAATTGTCACAATGAACATGTTACAGATAGATTGCGATCAGGGTCTGATGATAGTGTAATGAAGAGCGCAATCGTAACGTAGATTCAAAATTTGCACTTCATCAATTTAAACTCTTTATGTAGATTATTTTGCTATATAACTTCCAAGTTGTTTCGTTGTTTAAATAATTTCCCAGGCCCGCTGTAAATGCAGCCATGACCAACCTCCTAACTTATATCTGATGCCACCAGCTCGTCTGCCGCCATGGACGATAAAAAATCCAATAAAACCGGCCAAGTAGGTCCTCTGTATGGGTTAATAATTACGTCGGTCCTAAATCTATTTTTATAACTGTGGAAACGGTATGACAAATGTTATTACAGCGGAGCCATAAACCGTCGCCATAACCTCTTATTTGTTGTGCTGGTAACGGGAACCGTTAAGGTTAATGTTGGCAAAAGTGCTAATGTCCCCTCGTAGTAACCTTCCTTCACAGAGTCTTGCTATATCAGTCACACATATAATTTATATTAATGTATTGCTTTATTAGCATAGCTGATCGCGCTACTATCTAGATGTGCCAGTAGGTACTTCTTTTTACCAGGGAGCTTTATGACGAACTAGGTTCAGTCCGCGATTTCGTTCGCGTGGACTTCAGAAAATATCTACCTTACTACAGAACACTAATGATCTCTATATAAATATTTCTATGCCACATAAACTATCTATTTCCTGGGATAAAAAGTAGCCTATGTCGATCACTTGCCCAACAACACAATACAAATATATTCCAAACCAAATACAAATGTATCCCACGGGAACCTACATTTCCTTAGATTTATGTTTTTTGATGTACTTAATACTTTCTGATATTTACGCGAATGTTACACATTTTGAAATAAAACTGCGTTTACGGAATCTATCGCGTTTACTTGATTTTTATACTATCCCGACGTTTCGAATACTTTACAGCATTCATGGTCACGGGTGAACTTAGATGATAGACGTCCAAGCCTGATATGTTGTTTCAGCGGTTTCATCTACCCACGGTATAATATATGATTTTACAAAATTTTTGGTTTATTTATTTTGACCCACATTTTTTGATGTGGTAAAAAGTAACCGATTCGCGTTCCAACCCAATAATAGTTATTAAAATAATACGATGGGGTTTAAACACATTACAGTTACTTTCAACTTAAAAGCAAGAATATTAATCAAATTTTCTGACTATTAGGTACAGGCTAATGACACTACGATAATTTGTAGTGAGGTCCATTAATTTAAAGAATGACTGTTACCACTAAAAATAATACCTACTGAAATCACACCAAGTGTTTATTTTAAAAGCAACATAATTTCTTTTAAGATAGATTGGTTCCAAATGTTTTAGCGGCCGAAGTTTTAAAGAAACTATAATGGCCATCGAAATAAACATTTGATATTTATTAAAAACTTTTTAAGTCGTCTTAAGACGATATTTACGGTCATGTATCTAAGGAAGGTGGAGTCAGGAGTCTCCAAAACTGGCGAGCGTATATGAAGAGAATTATGAATGTTGAGGAAGCGAAACATGTATGCGAACTCTCGCATCTTGGCACTCTGTTCTCTTTGCCTACCCCGCAAGTGAAATGGCATGATGATAAGTAAGTAAGTATAATCTCTCAGGATCGGATCCAAATAACTTTCTGTCTTTCTCTCCTAACCGACTTCCGTGCACGAGGTCGTGGGTTGGATTCTCACTTAGGACAATTATTTGTGTGATGAACACAGATATTTGTACTGCGTCCTATTATATTTCTATCTATTATATGTATGTATTTACAAAAAAATAATATATGTATTATATCCGTAATCTGGTTCCCATAGCACAAGTGTTAAGCTTAGTTTGGGACCAGAGAGCGTTGTGTGAAATGTCCATGAATATTTATTTATTATTTATTTATCAGCTCTCTCTCTCTCTCTTTCTGACTTTAAAATTTAATCATCGTTTACAAAGATTACAAACTATCTTGTGTAATACAAGCAGAAGTCCTAGTCCTTTAGCGAAACGTAATGGACTCATAATGACTAAACACAATTAGGAAAACAAGAAGACAATAATCACTATGCAGAAGAGATCGAAATAAATATTTTATAAGCGTTAACAACTCTGGAATCGGTTAATTTCAAACAATGTCAACACGAGTATACATACAGATATAGGTACCTACTTGCCTCTATATTTTCTTTATTTACAGGCGTATGACCTGAAACGTCTTAAATTACATGTCATTCACTCACCGTCTATTTGTGACTATTAATACGGCATTAAGCTGTGAGTAATATCATAGTCATCCTAGCCACTATACTGGTACGAAGCAAATCTTCTTCTTATTCTTTCCCTGTTTTGTAAGGGGACTATCAGAACCACGGCAACACGTTATCTATTAATCAGCTACAGCTCCCTTTTAGATCTATGGGCAATGTTTTGACAGACATAGGATTAATATTTAAATAATTTCTCTATTAAATCTTTTATATGTTTAAGTAATTTCTTAATACTGTATTAATAATAATTTATTAATAATGTTGAAAATACAATAATAACTATTAAAGATTCGCGAATTGTATACATTTAACTAACACAAAGGGTCTGCGTGATCTTTGTGGGGTTAAGATAATTAATACATTAAAGAAGAAAAAGATCCGTTGTGTTATTTGAAAGAAAAAAAACACAATGCCATAATATACGGCTTTAAATTTCGAGATTTTCTGGTAAGATTTTCTCACTAGCAGCGCAGACTTAGGAAGTTGGCGGTGTCCCTCAGAAATCATGTAAAACCTTGGTTGCATTTGCCTTGTGAACACAAAGTAAGTACGGAGCAAAGGCGTACGGGATATATCGGAATACCGTCCTATCAGACTGTGAGAATGAAATACCAGAGAATGCACTTGTATTTGTGTATGTAGCTACAGGTGCACTATAATATCTCCTACGTTGGTGCCTAGTCTCTATTGAAATAAGCCGCCATCACTGAAAATCGGTGTGGAAATTATTATCTGACATCACCCCCAAATTATACGTTCCTAATTTGCATTATACTGTGTCTGTGTGGAGGAAGACTTGCGCGACAAGTTAATCGTTATTCTCAGTTTAATGGCTGTTCGGATTAGTAAGTACATATCGATTGGCTTAATTGACAAAGGAATTATGTAGAAAGGTTAAATTATAAAAGATCAGACAAAGTGAAAAATGTGAAATCGAAAATAACAGCCCCGAGCAGGATTTGAACCTGCATCTCCAAGATACCGTTCAGATGCTTTGCCAATTCAGCCATCGTGACGTCACCCAAAGACGTTAAGTATGAATGTGTAATATGTATAGGTATATTAAATTAGCAGTCAGAAGAAAAGCATCTGGACGGTATCCAGGAGATGCAGATTCAAATCCTGCTCGGGGCTGTTATTTTCGATTCTACATATTTCACTTTGTATTTAATGTATAGTGTTAAGCATGTCAAATGCTAAAAATATATATAAAAGTATCTTAATATTAGAAACAATCTATATCTACTATTATAAGGCTGTAACAGAGTTGTGTCTGTACATTTAAGATATTTGAGAAAAAATGACTGTAGGTGTCCTACTTCATACTTCATACTATACTATAATATTATAAATGTGAATGTAAGTTTGTTTGTTACGCTTTCACGTGAAAACTACTTAACCGATCATCATGAAACTTTGTACACATATTCTCGGAGGTATTAGAAGTAACATAGGATACTTTTTATTAAAAAAAATACGAAAAATAAAAAAAATTGTTTGTCACAAAATCTCAAAATCTAGCAACTTCAACGCCATCTAGCATTTCAGTAATGAAGTTCCAACCCCGAGTACTGTAATACCGTTGCACTGTATTACCGACAATTTCAAGGGTTGCTTTATTTATTTTTATGAAATTACTCACGGACGAAGTCGTGGGTAACAGCTAGTAATATTATAAATGTGAATGTTAGTTTGTTTGTTACGCTTTCACGCGAAAACTACTAAACCGATCATCATGAAACTTTGTACACATATTCTTAAAGGTATAAGAAGTAACATAGGATACATTTTATTAAAAAAATATGTTTTACGAAAGATTAAGAATTGTTTGTCAAAAAATCTCAAATCTAGCTACTTCAACGCCATCTAGCATTCCAGTAATAAAGTTCCAACCCTAAGTACTGTACTACTGTTGCACTGTATAACCGGT
Source organism: Leucoma salicis (assembly GCA_948253155.1). Lineage (NCBI taxonomy): Eukaryota > Metazoa > Arthropoda > Insecta > Lepidoptera > Erebidae > Leucoma > Leucoma salicis. Next base: position 19,853,788 of record OX411811.1, read on the forward strand.
CACGTCAAAATGTTGGTTTTAAATTCAAGACTTTAATTTCAAGGGTTGCTTTATTTATTCTCATGAAGTTCCTCGTGGACGAAGTCGCGGGTAACAGCTAGTTAAGCTATATAGGCGTGTCGAAACGCAATATTATTTTTTTAGATTTTTGTCTGTTTGTCTATCTGTTCGTTCGCACATTACGCAAAAACTACTGAACGGATTTTTGATGCAACTTTTTTTATTTGATAGCTCTTGATTAGACTTAAAAACATATTATCCCGCTACTATATCCGAAACTTGATATATAACCTAAAAACTAGCTTTGGCTGCGGCGGAGCTGCAGGCGAAGGTTAGGTACCTATGATATACTTAAGACTATGGAATCTATCGCGTTTAGGTATCTACTTGATTTTCTGGTATACCAACGTTTTGAATACTTTACAACATTCATGGTCACAGGTGGCTGAGATGTTGGACGTCCAATGGTTAATCAACAACAGTTACATCTAGGTACCAATAGTTGTAATGATTTAAAAAAAATCTTATCGTTTCTATTTCGTCATAGATAACAAAGTTATGGTCATAAATATATGCTACGAATTCTCATGAATCCCTTTGAACATACCGATTACGACACAAGTATACCAGTGTAATTCAGAAATATCTTCCAACTCTAGCAAAAAAGGCCTTCACCAATAAAATATCTCACCGAAATGTCTGATCTGACAATGGCCGAGGGAACAAATATATAGGTTCTATTACGTAACATTGTTCAAAGTATTTTTGTTGTCTGAGTAAAAAATACTAGGATGTATTGAATCATTTTACGTCGCGCTTCGAATCTATCTTGTGTGATATTTATCTTTTAACATTGTTTTTGTTGTGTGATTGACAAAATGATAAATGATCATTAGATATAAGTACTTAGTTCACCTTAAATTCACCTATGTTTGCAAAGTCCACTGCGATACATAATTCCGGGGTTTTTTTTATAGCAAGTGGGTGGCAAACATGGATACGACGCACCAGATGGTAAGCGGCTACCGTGCCTATACTCGCTAGCATCACCAGAGGCATCACTCGCGAGGTGGATAGGAAGGATATTAATGATAATTCGGATACTAAGAAGAGGTAATGAGAAGAGGATAGGTTTGGGCTTCCAACGCTCTCACTCACCATACGAAACACAAACGATAGGAGTACTTACTGTTGTTTCATGCTGATCTTTTGTGAGAGGATGGTCGTTCCCTGATCGAGCCAGCATTCATGCTGGGATAAGCAAGACAAAAAAGCTAACCAGCACGCCAATTATAACATATATAAATAGATAACTTAAATGAAATAACATTACGTAGGAGATAGTATGGTCTTGAGAAACACAAAGGACAGAGCCAAGCCGCTTCCTACCATGAAATAAATATATATAACAGAGAAACCCTCACAAAACTGACCCACATTATACATTGTATGAACAACTTTTCTCATAATAACATTTTTTGCAGGTTTATGTCCCGAGGTTCCATGACAGGACATTAAGAATGTTTTATCCGTCCTAATTGCGTTGGCTCAGGCTTTCCACATTAATATAATTTACTATCAAAGTTTGAGGTTATTTTACTTCTTTTTCCATCCGCTATAGATATATATGTAGTTTAATATTATAAACTCTTCTAACTCTTGACTTCTGGAATTAATACTACCTAAACACTAACTATAATTAGGTAAGGGAAAGTCGGGTAGCCCCGGACGGCGGGTAGCCCCGGATATTTCAATTTCTAATAAACTAAATGCGTTGCATACAATATATTTAAATGTGTGCCTTTTAGAGTAGATAAAAACACAATTCAGTTGCAACGTGAGCACCGCGAAAATAAGTCATGAGTGAATGTTTTGTTTCCGACAAAAAAAATCGTTTCTCCTGTCAAAATTAATTGCAGGTTATCAAGTACAATACGTAAGTGTGCATTCTTGTATATCGTTCAATGTTTTAGGAAATTTTATATATTTAAAGGTTTCTAATAGTATTTCCAACAATTGTTCTACAATTTGAGAGATATGTTTAAAAATATTACCTACATGAAAACGATCGGGTACCCCCGGACGCGTTAATGTTGGGTACCCTCAGACATCGTTTTACGTTTTGAATTAAAGTATTTAGCATTTAAGCATTGAATTACGCAATATTGTTTTAAAACAAACTTGCTTTGCCAATTCAGCCACCGTGACAATTGCTCGGGACTGTGAACTTCGATAACACATTCATTCATAACGTCTTGGGTGACGCCTGCGCCATCTGTCGGAAGTTTGGCGGACTGTTTCTTGTTAATATCATATAGGGCTCGCAAGGCACATACCTCTGCCTTTTTACCCCATACTTTACAATCATGATTGTATTATAACCAACCTTTATACGCAGCTCCGCCGCAGACAAAGGCTAGTTTTTGGGATATATATCAGGTTCCCGATATAGTTGCGGGATAAAACGTAGACATACCTACTAGTAGTTATAATATTTTGTAAGTCTGAGCAAGAGTTAACAAATAAAACAAGTTTGATCAAAATCCGTCCAGTGGTTTTCGCGTGATGCGAACAATTTTGTATGCAGCGACGCCTAAAGAGTCTAAAAATACAGTCAAATAACTGCTGATGACTTCTCAAAGATCTTTTTGTACAGATAAATCTCTGTTATGTCGTCCGACATCCTACACTGGGCTAGCGTGGTGGTCTAAAACATATATAATAATACCTCTCACTTTTGGGGAGAACCGGCCCAATAGCACAGTAACTGATTGCAAAAAAAATACATACTTATATATTTTGTTTCTCAATAACAACAGAGTATAAAAGGCGACTTTTTTGAAAGATTATATAGTTAATTCGTGATCTATATATTAGACAGACGTTATCAGTACCCTGTTATCGTGAAAAATGTCCCATTCCGTAACTCGAGATCAAGTGACTCATTTCATTAACCAAATCGTGGGGTGAGTTACACAATCTTATCTAAGATTAGACGCTGTATTTTCACTTGGAAAACCATTTATACTATGATGAAAATTACGTCTATTATATACTTTATGCTTTCATTGTAAGTGTAGGGCTTTTGCATTCGTGCTAACTTTTTATATGAAACCCTAAATTTTATAGGACGATAAAAGAGAAGAGCAATGTAAAAAAAATCGTAAAGAATCTTGTGGCAAAATATGCTAACTTCACGAGTTTCTCTACGAAAAAATGTATACCACATAGGGTCACAAGCACCAAGATAACAATTCTCTCTATGAAAGCACCTATATATATATATATATATATATAAAAAAGCACATATATATATATATATATATATATATATATATATATATATATATATATATATATATATATATATATATGTGCTTATTATATATATATATATATATATATATATATATTATATAACATAATATTAAAGTAACAGAGCGGGTCAAATGCTAAAAAAATATAAATCGATAAGATAATATTATCTTAACTACATATCTCTAGTTCGTCACTATACGACGTAACTTCCGTGTAAAACCTTACTAATCTTCCAATATTACAAATGTGAAAGTTAGTTTGTTTGTTTTTTACTTAACTGGAACGATCATCATGCTCCATGGGGACTTAAGCTAGTAGTAATATAATTTCTTAACTTTGCTCGTAGATACTTCACTTATACTTGATGAAAATGCACGTTTCATTTTCATAACGTAATCTTTTGTATTTTCTAAGGCTATTTTCCTCCATGTTACTTAAAATTTCCACTACGCGCTGAGATAAAAAAGGTATATTCAATGGCCGGAAAAACCTTCTCTACACGCGTGAAACGCGTTTATCCTCGTTGTGTTAAAGTTAGAGTAAATAATTTTACCGTACAAGACTATTAACGTAATTGATTTCTAATTATTGTAACAAACACACACATAATGCCCTTAAGATGACGGACTAAAAATACAAGTGTCACCACCCCATCCTTTCCCGCGGGTGTCGTACAAGGTGACTAAGGGAACTAAGCAATACTATCACTCATTGCATTACTGGTGGTAGGGCTGGGTACCAAGCGAGAGTGCTCACTTGCTATCGCGTCCACACGGGTCCATACCACTGTCTCCTGTGGTCACGAAGCACGTCAGTGTGTTTTGGCCACAGATTAAAAAGTCCAAAGTTTTGGCTGTAGCAGAAGATAGCCGTTTATTCTTTCATTTCATATCTGAGAAATGAAATGGTGCGCAGGGGCTACTCTCGGTATAATTGTGTCCATTAGCGACGGTTACCACTTACCATCAGGGCCGTGGCTCATCTGTCATCATTATCAATAAAAAAAATATATAAATATTAATAAACATTATTTATTTCTATATAAAAATAGCTATCCCACGGGAACCGTTAATTTTTTCGGGATTCAAAATAGCCTACGGTCTTCTTGAGGCTTCAAATTATAAGTTTTCTTTATAATTTGTTTTTACACCCTGCACTAAGTCATATACTTTAGACCTATTATATGTGTTGTTATAGAACTTTTCCTATCTATACGCTTGCGATTGGAGTAGCCATAGAACGTTCTCGAACCCTGGCGTACTCTGCTCGCATCTGGGATCGCATGCTGGCCATATATGGTAATATAATGAGATTCTGGCCTTTGTGGAAGTGGAATCATGCGACCCATTGGCGATAATCTAACTGGGTAGGGGGCCTAGGCAACCGCGCGTATTTTAAATTTGCGGATTTCGTATCCGGTATCAATTGAATATGCAACTTTATAATTTATTTAGTAATTTGATCGGTTACATCGTAACAGGTTAGCTTCATGCAGTCTTCCACTCACAGTTTGGTTACTCACAAGTAACTGGTGCTCTGACTGGAGCCTTTGAATCAACTGCATGGCCGTAACACTTCACCACTAGCACGATAACGTGACCATAACCTTGATATCACGTTTTGTTTTGTTTCAATCTCCTCAGCACTTCTTGGTTATATCACTAGCACACAACTCATAAATAAATAAAATTGTAACAACGTTGTCGCCGGCTTAAATTTTCTTCCTTTTAAAAGGAAAATTCGTATCATATTCAGATTAGCAAAAAATGTAATAAAACAGGCCATTATTAAGCCGCTCAACCGTTCTATTTAGGGGCTTTGTTACCAGAAAATTAGATGTTTACGTAATTATTAAGCAGTTTTTATTGTTTTGTGTTGTAATGGGAAGCCTTTTATAGAGCTCGTTTTCTATGTTATGAATATTATTATATTGTTCACAAGGAAAACTTTACGAATTGTAACGTTGTAAAAATATGTACTTAATAAAAAGAAGCTCTTGAAAATCATAATTTTTATACATTTTAATGTTGGATGGTCTCTCAGGGTGGACATGTTATATTCCAATGTCCTAAAATGGTTTGAGGAACTTTATTAGTCATCGAAGAAATACACACATGAAGACTGTCTAGGGATATAAAGTTTTTAATTTCAAAAAATACTGGCCAGTTTTAAAATCTTTTTTAAATAAAGTTTATTTTGTAAGCCTTTTTGGATGACTCCAAATTTGAATTTGAAAAAATAAATATTGCGAACAAAATTTGCGCCGCATAACTTTAGCGAAGTTCGAATTCGAATTTCGATAAAAAGAAGGTTCGAGTTCGTTTCTATTTACTTACATAACTTAGTATTCGATAATTTTTGGTGACAAATTAAAGTTTTAGAACAAGTTAGCAGTTAATTTTAAATTAATGCCACTGTAGGCATCTGATATCTATATGATATAGGAAGGTGGAGTCAGGAGTCTCCGAAACCGGCGAGCGTGTATGAAGAGAGTTATGAATGTTGAGGAAGCGAGAGATGTATGCAAGAATAGAACCTCTTGGCACTCTGTTCTCTCTGCCTACCCCGCAAGGGAAATGGCGTGATGATAAGTAAGTAAGTAAGTAGACATCTGCAAACACAGCTGTATAGAGTTTGATTCTAGGTGGAATCGCTCTCACTGTCAGGACAGTGCCCAAGAGAGGACAGGAAAAGGGTTGAAAAAAAAGTGCCTAAATTTTATTCCAAAAAGGTTTAAAGTTTTACCATTTGCATATACCTAGCTACGTATTGAAGGGATTAATCACCAACAAAAGCATTCCCAGTGAGTGTCGATTTCAGGGCTTGATGTTAGCTATCAATAGAATTTATACAAAACCCTTTACATATGTATAAAAACAATTTCAATATGACGTGTATATATACCTATCGATATTGGAATGTATATACTGTATCTACAGTTAAACAAATTAACACATGTATGCAGTTCAAACGTACGGTTCAGTTTAACAGCAGGATCTTGTGAACCTACATATAGGTACCTAAGTTGATCTTTTTATCACTGAAGTCAAACCTTTTAACGGATTCAAGAACAAAGTGACATTGAAATTTCAGTATTACATATATAACCCGCAACCTTAAACTCCAATCACTTTACGAGTATATTGGTTTTTTCTAATTTTATAAACCTTACATAATATTGGAGTGATGACTAGTTGCAAAACCAAGGGCTGCTAAGACAAGGTATTCGGTTCGATTTCCAGTCCGACACCATATCGTAAGGCCTCTTATTTTTCAAAATTATGTTTTTTTTTATAATAGGTACGTGGGTGGCAAACAAGCATACCCACCTTATGGTAAGCGGTAACCGCCCAGCCTGTAGAAAATTTCCAAACCAGAGACATCACACAAGCGTCGCCATTTCCAAGAACAGGGGTAGGATGTGGATAGGAAGGATAATAAGAAGAGGATAAGGAGGGGGTTCGCCAACCCGCCTGCCAAGCGTGGCGATTACGGCACTATCCCCCATATGAGCGAAACTCATGTTGTGGCGTTCTCCTGGGGAGGCCTATGTCCAGCAGTGGACTTCGAAAGGCTGATGGATGGATGGATGGATGAAGGAAGGGGTTTAGGCCTTCAGCACTCTCACTCACCATACACAATGGCAGGAGTAAGTACCTACCGTTGTTTCACGCTGCATTTGAAAGATTTAATTCTAGAGCTTGCGATGTCTTCCAATGTAGTGGACTGTGTTCTAGATCCTTAATTTTCTTAAAGGACTCTTTCACTTCTTTATATATTAATACAAATATTTTCATATAAATTGGCTGAGATAACATAGCATCACGCCTGTATTCCCCGAAGGGGTAGGCTGAGGTACATTACACACCTACGTTTCGCCAGCTATGTTTAAGTCCCACGTAATAGGGGATGAGCCTATTGACGTCTACCTGACACATTTCCAAACTCCGGGCTGCTACTGAGAATATTTTCTTTTTTTTTTACGAAAAATCTCAATAACACTACCCGACCCGGGGATCGAATCCGAGACCCCATGATCAGCAGTCGCTTACACTACCGCTGCACCACAGAGGCAGTCAGGCTGGCTGAGATAAAGCTTATTGTGGACCTATTTGTTTTGTGTATGATCCGAACACCTCAAGCACTACAATAGAAATAACTTACAACGTACGAATTCAAATTCTAACTCAAAAATACCTGTATTTCTGGCCTACTATAATATACCACTTACGAGTAAAACACTCAAGAATTCGCAAATAGTTAACACGTTAGAGGCAATTGCACCCGCAATAACAAAGCGGCGATTGCAATCGCCACAAGCGGCCGGATTCCATAGTAAAGCCATTCATGAGAAGAACCCGTCAAGAAACTCATGGGCCACTTTTTAAATTCGCTAATTTAATACAGTTAAAATTCTTTCTAAAAAGACGTACTACTTATATGATTATTTTTACTTAGAATCAAATACATTATTCATGCATTAAGACTGTTAGCATTTCAAATATCCTTGTAGGAAAGAAATTGCGATGTAACGCTCAATTTTATGTAAACTCTTCAATATATTACAAGCCAATCTTTCTTTCTTTGTGTAATAGTAGATGTGAGACTCAGTAAATCTTACTGTGTAAGTGAAGGCTGTAACCTTGTTAGTGCTCTGCTGTAATTGGATCTCTACCACTAAAGAGATTAGCCTTGCTGCGTGCACCGCGCCCTTTATTAATCTAATAACAGATACAACTTGAACCATTTCCTAGTAACTGCTTCTGTTGACGTTTCAAAATTCATATGCTTGTACAGATGACTTTAGGTTTTAATTGCTGAGTCAGTAATATTGTCTTGCTCTCAAAATGTTCACGGATACAAGGCATACATATCACCAGCGAAAAAAATTGTGCATTGACAAATATATAGGTACAGAACTAGCTTCTGCCGGCGATTCTGTCTGTGAGGACATCAGAATTAAAATCCATCAAGTCATTTACGCGTCACCCAAAAATATCTGTTTTAATGGGGTAGAATATATTCATCGGAAATTATTTTATTGGTAAACTGTATCCTATATATTAATTCAGTGTCTCTTCTCTTGTTGTTTTTTTTTCTACGGTATGCGGTTACCCTAGCTTATAGACGTTAGCAACACCAGAGGCATCACTCGCGCGTCGCCATCTTAAGGAAAAGGAGGAGCGATACTACGGAGAGGGTAGGAAGAATAATAAGGAGAGGGTTTTGGCCTCCGACACTCTCACTCGCAATACGAAACACGCTGATCTTTAGTGAGAGGATGGTAGATCCTTGATCAAGCCGGCCCATTCATGCTGGGTTAAGCAAGGTTCTACGACTAGATAAAGTATCTAAGTATATTCTGATTTCATTCAAATCCATTCACTCGTTTAGGCGTGATTGACGGACAAACATCCAAACATCTACACAAATTTGCACAATTTTGTTCTGTATTTTAGCACTTGACATCCTCAACTACTTTAAAGAACAAATTATTTGTGAGCGAGAGGGAATCGAACCTGCGTCCCTTCCAATCCGGGGAAGTGCTAAAGCTTAGCGGTTAGAGCAATCCGGGGAATTTCTAAAGCTTAGCGGTTAGAGCACTTCCCCGGATTGGAAGGGACGCAGATTCGATTTCCGCTCGCACTAAAGTTCTCTTTTTCCACATTTTCACAAATAATTTGTTCTTTAATTTTCGCAATTTTAATGGTAGTAGTCAGGAGTAATAATAAGATTACCCATATTATTATTATTGTAGGCTTTCGATATTTGTTCTGTAGTTGCACCTTGGTGTTTAATTTTATATTTTAGGATATTTACGCAAATACTCGTATTAAGTGTAAGTAAATTAAAATAAATAGAAGGAGGTTGCATCTCTTATACAGTATCTCAGTTGCAACTCTCACTATTGGTGTTGCTGATTTGAAACATATGGATACTAAAAAAATAATGTATAAGACATAGTCTGTAAAGAAAGAAAGAAAGAAAGAAAGAAAGGAAATATTTATTTCTTGTCACAAAAGACTTCAGCTTGCATATTTATAACAAAAATAAATAGGTATACCTAATAACTATTGTAAAAAGTGGAAACTGAATTTTACAGGATTGGTATTTCGTCTTATGAAGCAGAAAAAGACCCATTGCTCAGCAAATGTTGCAACGCCGAGCCGCAAAGACTTTATTTCACTTGTATCTCAAATTAGTTTCTACTGGAATTGTCAACGCTTCAAATAAATTGCAATGGCATTTCGAATGAACAATCATACAATACTTTCTCAAATCGCTCTTCTCGCTGGATGGCACGGCAAAGTATCATCGGAACGCCGAGGGATGCTTCGGCATGCCGAGGCATCCCGTGGCATGCCAGAGGATTAGGGGTTCAGGAGTTATTTAGTTGTGTACTAAAAAACGGGATTTAGTGACAATAGTAGTCCTCGCTAAAGAGGAAGAGAATAAAATAAGTGCGGGACTAAAAAGAAAAAAAAGCTGGGTACATAAGCTATGGAGACAAAGATGTACAAAAGGCGAATATAGCAACTTCTTCAATAATTTATGATATGAGGCGTCTTGACCCGCCCTCCGCACCGCGCTACCTGCGCTCGCATTTGTACGTACGTGCCAAGGCGTGCTGAAGCTCGCCGAGGCGTATATTCTATATTGGCATGCCAAAGAATGCCGCGGCATCCCGTGGTATGCTGGGTCTGCTTATAACGATATCAACGAAATTTGTGTAAAATTGTATTATAATAAGATTCAAATTAATTTTCACTTCACACAAAAATCCTTTGCCGTGCCATCCCGCGCCATCCCGTCAAGCGAGCGATGACCTTAATATGTTTCACTTGGACTATAAAATAACGTATGATTGTTGCTTATAATAGGTACCTTAAATAGGTAACCTTGCTGTGTTCCTCGTACTAATAACAATTTTCCATTGATTTTTAGTTAGATAGATACCAATTTAAACTGTTAATAAGGTTGTATACCAAGTAGAAAGTTTCGCCGAACGGCAACTTAAGGGAATTGATGGCAGTTCGCCAAGTCGGACCGCTAAGTGACGAGCCGATGCAATTTCAAACTTCTTCTTTCACTCTAAGATTTCAAAGCTTCGATGGTGACATGAACGAAAATAATTTAACTATATAGAGCATTTATCGAACAATTTTCTACAAATGAATGTTTGATTCACACTTCAATTGCTAATTGAAATTTTATAGTTTTTGTTCGATCCAGCTTTCATTTCATATCAATCCGAAATTACTGAAACGAAATCTGTACAATTTTAAAAATAAACGACAAGTTATAATTATTTTGTATTGACGTTATTGGGAAAGGTATAGTATTATTTACTAGCCTTTGCCTGCGGCTCAACCGCAAGCAAAAGCTATTTTTTAGGTTATATCTCAGGTTCCCGATATAGTAACGGGATATAACGTAGTATACCTACCAGATTTTAAATGTGACCAATGGCTATCAAACAAATAAAGATTCATCAAAATCCGTTCAATAGTTTTTACTGGATGTTTGGCCGAAGTTCGAAATCACATTCATTGGCCCATCTCCAATTTGTATACTTAGTGTAAATGCCCGAGCTTATCCAATTTAAAATTTTTATAAATAAAAACCATTATACTATGTAAGGGAGATATCAAAAGAAAGTAATTATCTTAGCTTGTCAGCTATAAATAATTCCTATAATGATATCCATGGATTATAAATAAATATACAGATGCTGTGTGCAATATACGAAGGAAATGAATTCATTTGAGTGCACGTCACGTACCTACATCTGTTCCTATTATACTTTTCCCCCAAGGGGATGAGAATTTTCATTACATCTTATAAAAGATTTACTACCTCCAGTTATATGTTTTTTCGAATATGTACGAGTACTAACGGGCTATTATGGACATATTCTTGCAGTAATCTACTATCGTATTAACAGATTTTATTTAAAAGAGTGAATTGACAATTCGTTGATATTGTAACAGTAACAACTTCCTCAGTGGCCTAGCGGTAGCGTATTAGGCTACTGATCATGAGGTCTCAAGTGCGAATCCCGGATCGAGCCAGCAAATTTTTGTGATGAGCTTTTCCTTCAAAAAATTAACTTAACAATTGCTCAATAACATCTCAGGGTTAGAAAGTTCGCGGTGTTTTAATCCATGCTTCGGAAAACTCGTAAAGTAGTCCTGCACCTGCCCCTTTAGAATGAAAAACGAAACGTTAGACGAACTTTTCGTTTCGCTTCATTGTGATTGGTCGCCTGAATCACGCATCGAAATCTCGTCTAATCAGGAATCACGCGTCGGACTGTTGATCAATCACAATGACTCGAAACGAAAGTTCGTCTAACGTTTCGTTTTTTATTCTAAGGGGGCGCTGATCTCTCTCTAGTTGTGTCAAAATCCTATCAAATTACGAGAGTTAGGGAACAGAGTGTACCTACTTGTATGCACTCTCGTGCACTAATACTACCAAGTACTTGTAGTTAGCATAGTAGTATGCAGAAGGCTTGTGACGTTGGCCGATCCGTACTGGGCCAGGGTGGGTTATGGCCACCACATTGAGAGGACACCCTTGCCCAACAGTAGGACAATAGTGGATAGTGAAAAAAATGTATGTCTATCTATGGTCGTAAAATTTGGAAATGCCTGAGTCGGGCTGCGATAGAACTCTATGTAGCTTTCGAGATAGGAGAGACCGGCTCCTATGTTCCTATGGAAAAATATTTGTGTTATCCATAGTACTGATAACAAACCTGAGAAATATTTAGTTATTTTTATACATATATACTTTTAATATTTGACATACTTAGCCATACAAATTAACACAGTGTGAAAATGTGAAATCGAAAATAACACTCACGAGCAGGATTTGAACATGCATCTCCTGGAATACCGGTCCGGATTCTTTAACAATTCAGCCATCGTGACAATTGTTCGGGACTGCGAATTTCAATAACATATTCATTCATAATGTCTTGAGTGACGGGAGTTATTTTCATTTCTCATTTTCACACTTTGTGTTAATTTGATGGCCAAGCCAATGTCAGAATGTCAAAAAATATATAAAAATATCAAAATAGATATTATCATAATCAAAAACATAAACGTAATTATAGCGTTATAATATTCCACTGAATCCACTGCTGCACAGATGGCTAATTAGTTTAGATACCAACCTCCGATGCCTGCCTTGTAGGCTCGACCCACGCAGGCAATTTATTGTGTAGATAATACAATTTATTCTGAGTCTGAGTGTATTATGTGGTAGTGAAATTGTATGTTTGTAAAGTTTCGATAAAGGGATCATAAATTAGTGAAGATGTTGCCTTTTAAAAAAATGTTTCCAATGTATTCCAATGATACCAACTAGAAATGAATATACTTATGATATCACTCTAAGCCCTGTGCATACCGACACAATATTTATATTACAGTTGATTTACTTCACGAGATGAATAATAACTAGCTTTATGCTGTCATCCATCATTAATACAGTGTAGGATGATGAACTATGTGCATACTAATCAAATTTATTAACTCGCTTTATGGCCGTCTATTAATCGTCTAGACACTAAAAGTGGAAGTAAAAAATTTTATTACGCTCATAAAAGCTAAAAAGCCAAATTACTTTGAAAATCGTTTGTCATATTTGTTTATGTCTATTTAAGTAAGGTAACGCTTACTAATATTATAATGTGAAATAGAATCCTTTATTAACGAGCAAATTAAAGAACAAATTATTTGCGAAATTGGGAGAAGAGGGCTTTACTGTTGCTGCTAAACTTAGCGGTCCAAAGCACTTCCCCGGATTGTATGGGACGCAGGTTCGAATCCTGCTCATAACGCTCTCTTTTTCCACTTTCACAAATAATTTATTGTTTAAAGTAGCATATCAAGTGCTAATTAGAAATCAAAATATTATCTTTTATTAATATTGAATATGGAGCACTAAAAATACTGGTGGTAGGGCTGAGTATCAAGTGGAAGTACTCACTTGGTATCGGGCCCGAGCGGGTTGGTACCACCATCTCCCGTGTGACCGGCCATGAAGCACATCGTTGCGTTTTGGCTGGATCAGGAGATAGCCGTTTATTTTTTCATTTTATATCGGCGAAATGAAATGCTGAGCAGCAGCTTGACAATACTCTCGGTATAGTTGAGTCCATGAGCGACGGTTACCATTTACCATCGGATGGGCCGTGGCTCGTCTGCCACTAGATGCAATAAATAAAAATAAATAAAAAAAAACCGTCATGAATTAATATTTTTCGTATCGTTTCTTTTCAGGTAGTGTTGGTGTTCATCCTGAGTATTGCATCGCTCATCATCTACTTCATTGACGCCTCCAGGTAAAGCAATATCCGTGTATTCTTCAGCCACAGAGTAGCTTAGCACGGTGCAAGGAATAACATACATACATTAAACAATACAAATATCTACACTAATTACTACCACCCGTGTTAAGTTACGTACACTTCGTTCCAAATGTAAATATGCGTACCAGTTTACTTCAAAAACGTGCATATTTATATCATTTATCTTAGAAATACTACATGTAGAACATATCTATCGTTTATACTGAATATAATAGTAAAATGCCTAGTTTTAATCCTAGTAAATTGAAAAACGTAGTTATAGACATTTTATTAAATACCTACGTAGATAGGTACTCTTATGTGTTGCTAATTTTCTCTGTTTATGATAATGCAAGAAAAGGCTGAAATGATTTGCTAGCACCAATATTTGGGAACATTTTTTTTGCTATGGAGGGAAAAATATACAAAACCGCACATTCTATCGTTTGGGGCAACGAGCATGGAGATTGCAAGTGCTGTATTGGCGGGCCACTGGAGATGTTTGACATTGCTTCAGTGGTCTGCCGGGCAATTTGTGTCAGCAACTTATAAGGCTAGATGAATAGGTTCACATGAAGCTACTGTTGGACATCTCAAATTACATTACCATTGACCATTAGGACAAACACTGTAAAGCAACAGCTTGTTTCAGTTACAAATAGGTACATTAGGTAGTATGTTTACATTCTAATTTTCTACAATTGGAACGAAGTTGGAATAGGTAATTTTAATATTTTCTATCGCTATAATATTAATTGATTCCTAATCTTAATAATGCTGAATTCAAGGAATACGTGAGTCCCAAACTCATAATAAATGTGTTCGAAACTGTTTGCTGGTTATTTAGTAGTAGAGGACCACGTTGCGAAAGTGACTTTAGACAAGAGAAAAAATACCAATCCTAATATCATTTCAGCCGTAACATTTACGATGATTATTTTTACGTATTGTATTTTGCATGAACAAAAAATACAATATCATTTTCTTTGTATTCATTATCTTTCCTGTTATCGCGACGTGGTTTATACATACTATGTACAATATATGTGTCTAGCTTTTGTATCAATGTCTGCTGAGATATATATTAGATAAATGGCTTTTACGTGAAACTGTAAATGGTTGTTCATTAGTATGTTCGATGTTGTTCGTATTTTCACAAGTATGTTTGTTTTCAGTGAAGATGTTGAAAGATGCCAGAAATGGAGCGACAATATTACTCAGCAAATCGACCTTGCCTTTAACATATTTTTTATGGTCTACTTTTTTATACGAGTGAGTATATTCATAATGCACAGGAAATTAAAATACTGGCCACTAAACTTTTATATATATAAATTAAGAAAATATTTAATTTAATAATAGTTTATAAAAATTAAAAAAGAAATACTTTATAAATGGCAAGGTACCAGAACGCGAAAGCTATTCAATCGGGACTGATGAATGATAGGTATTACCTGCCATTTCGATGTTTAACTTTATTATATTTTAATTAATTTTGTAACAAAGAAAACTGATTCGTAGGTATATGAGGTTTGTGTTTCTAAAGAACTTAACACATAATATTTTTGCTTATTTCTGTTTCAGTTTATAGCAGCTAGTGACAAACTATGGTTCATGCTCGAGATGTATTCTTTTGTAGATTATTTCACAATACCCCCATCCTTTGTATCGATATACCTGGATAGAACATGGATAGGTGAGTAGCCTATATTCATTTTCATTTAGTTTCATAAAAGTAAGATTATATACTTACTTTTGTTACTGTTGTGATAGCCTAGCGGTAAAACCAAGGACTACAAAGACAGTGGTATCGAGTTCGATCCTCAGTCCAAGATCCAAACGTCAACACATAACAACTCTGACTTTTCGATATTTTTCGAAATTATGTGTATTTTTTGTTTACTCGGTGAAGGAAAACATCGTGAGGAAACCAGCCTGCCGTTTTTTTTTGTTAAGGCGGGAAATATGTTCCTTACCGCACACCCCGTCGTTCGGGACAGCGAACAGGGTAGTGTGTCCCACTAAATAAACCCGCCGTGTGCCGTCTCTCCGCCTTTATTGGCGGGCCACTGGAACTATGTTACATTACTTAAGTGGTGCGGGTGGCAGACGTTCCCCGGTCAATCCACCCGCAGCGTCAGCTAGGGCGGCATTAGGTGCAAATGTTCACGCGTGCCGCCCCAGTCGCTGGCGGCGGTTCGGGTCTGCGGAAAGATGTCTGCCAACCCGCACTAGGCCAGCGTGGTGGACTATGGACTAATCCATCTCACCATGACAGGAAACCCGTGTCATAGTGTGACAGAAACAGGGTAGGGAAAAATTTTGTGATTGTATAAAGTAGTAAGTACCTACCTAAATAATGACAGATCGATTGAGCCTTTTATATCATTTTTGTGTTGTGTGTGCACCACCACCGTGTGTGTAGCGTTTTTTTTATTGCATATAGTGACAGACGACCCACAGCTCATCTGATGGTAAATGGTAACTGTCGCTCATGGACTCAACTATACCGAGAGTATTGTCAAGCCGCTGCTCACCATTTCATTTCACCGATATGAAATGAAAGAGTAAACGGCTATCTCCTGCTACAGCCAAAACGCAACGATGTGCTTCATGGCCGGTCACACGGGAGATGGTGGTACCAACCCGCCCGGGCCCGCTACCAAGTGAGTACTCCCACTTGATACCCAGCCCTACCACCAGTCATGCAATGGATGACAATTGCTTACTTCCCTTAGTCGCCTCATACGACACCCGTGGGAAAGAATGGGGTGGTGACACTTGTATTCTTAGTCCGTCACCACACGGAACAAAACGTATGATTTAGCAAAGCTTTCTAGTGGTAGAGACTTTTTTTTTTTTTTTTTTTTTATTTTAGGTGGGCAAAAATGTCCTACCGCACACCCCGCTGCCCGGGGAGACAACGGGGTGAATGGGGCTCTCACCCACTAAAAACCCACCGTGCGCCTCCACCCGCCCTTACTACGGCGGATCACGGGTACCGCGTCGTTACGACCGCGATCCGCAGGCGGCAGCCCCTACGGGCACCCTCTCTTGAGCGACGCCTCGCGCACTTGGGCGTCGCACCTTCGCGGTAGGCTTCCGCGGACGGCAGGGTACTCCCCGACCCCACCGTCCGCAGCCTCGGCTAGGGTGGCATCAGGCGCAAGTAAGCGCGCGCACGCCGCCCCTCGCGCCGGCGGCGAATCGGGTCCGCGAAGGAGGATTCCTCACGGGCCCTCTCCGCCACCTCCTTCCGCGAGATGACAGCCTCGCAGAAGGCGGCGACCGCGGTCCAGGCCCTGTCACTGCCAACCATCGCTCGCGCAACGGCCGGCAGCGACAGGTCCACGCCTATGACTGCAACGAGTTCCCGGCGCTGCACATCCCATGCCGGGCACGACTCGAGCGTGTGCTGCGCCGAGTCCTCGTCGCAGTCGCAGTGGTGACAGCCTGGGGTCGTCTCCCTCCTTGCGATCGTGTGCAGGTATTTGCCAAAGCAACCATGCCCCGACAAAACCTGCACCAACCGGAAGGTGAGGATCCCGTGCTGCCGCCCTGCCCATTCTTCCAAGATCGGCCGGAGCGCCCCCACAGTCCAGAGACCGGCTCGAGGCGTCTCCAGCCGAGACTTCCACTTTAGGACGGTGGCGCGGCGGGCATCTTCCCGCCACGATGACATTACGCTCGGCGAGGGGCGGCTGCCCCCCGCCCGCGCCGTCGACGCCCGCCGATAGACGTCGGCGAGCACCTCCGCCTCCAGATCCCACGGGGGGGTTCCGGCCAACGCGCAGGCTGCATCGGTCGAGACCGTGCGGTACCCGCGTATTGCCCTGACCGCTACGACCCTCTGTGGACGCCACAGAAGGGCCCTATTGCGAGCGGCCAGGGACTCCGCCCACACGGGCGCGCCGTACAGCGCCATCGACCGTACTACCCCCGCGTAGAGTCGTCGACACGCAAGACTCGGTCCGCCCAAATTCGGCATCAGTCGCCCGAGGGCGGACGCCGTGTTGACGAGCCTTGGCGCAAGACGGCGGAAGTGCTCGTCAAAGTGCCACCGTCCATCCAATACCAGGCCCAGATATTTGATGTGGGCCTGGATTGGCAAGCCTACCCCATTGACCGTTATCGAGGCGCTGGAGGGCGGGCCCCGTCGGCGCCCATGGAACAGTAGGGCCTCCGACTTTTCAAGGGCCACCCTAAGCCCCAGCGCCTCAATCCGCCTGACCACCTCCGCGGTACCTGAGGTGGCCAGCGTTGCCGCCTCCTCGAGGGTCCAGCCCCGAGCTGTGACGAGCGTGTCATCTGCGTAGCAAATTACGCCCAGCCCGGGGGGGAGCCGGCCACGGAGGACGGAAGCCCGGCTGGAGGGTCTCCGTAAGGGGGGGGCCCTGGGCGCGGAGCTTGTTAAGCGCCGCGCGGTACGGGCGTCCCCAGGGGTCACGCTCGAGACCCTCCAGCATCTCCTGCCTTTTCGCATCTTTGGCGCGACAGATGGCCAGCTTTAACGCGGCGCGCGCACTGCTGTACGCCGCATACAGCCGGCCCTCCCGCTCTTCGTCGCGGATTCGGCGACGGCGGCTGCGGGTGTAGGACCTCCGGGCACGAATACAGGCCGCACGGAGGTCCGCCAGCTCCGGGGACCACCAGTAGACCCCCTTCCGTCGAGGCGGGCGCCGCACACGGGGCATGGCCGCATCGCAAATCTGCGTAAGCATGCCGCGAATGCGGCCAGCCTCGGCGTCCACGTCTTCCGTCAGGGGGGGAGGCAGCCAAGATTGAAAAATGGCCGCCTCCACTAGCAGGTCCCGGTCGAGCCTACCCACAGCCCATCGCGGAAAAGCGGGAGTTCTGTCCGCCTAGTGGTAGAGACTAGCATAACCCAGCTTGAATGGGCCGGCTCGATCGAGGAAGTAACACTCTCTCACAAAAGATCAGCGCGAAACCTATCACCTACCATTGCAGGTATTACTACCATTACCACTGAAGTAATGCAACAACCAGTGGCCCGCCAACACAGGCGAAGAGACGGCACACGGCGGGTTTCTTTAGTGGGTGAGGGCCCCACACTACCCTGTTCGTTGCCCCGAACGACAGGGTGTGCATTTAGGCACATTTTTTCCCGCCTTAACAAAAAAATTATGGTACTCCTACCGTTGTTTTTCGTATGGTGAGTGTGAACACCAGAGGCCGAATGGAGACCTTGTTGTCACAAATATGTTTACCAGACAACTCTTGTCTTAATATAATTCCACAAAAGTGGTGTATAAATTTTATTTGGTTATGGAGTGACTTGCCGTGTGGGGCCGGCTTCAGAATTGTCCCACCCCTTTCTACCCACGGGAGTCGTAAGAGCCAACTGAGGAAATACCGGGAGAGTGAGCAGCAGTACTCCCTCGAGTATTAATAACACCCACTGCGATCGCCAACTCGCCTGCCAAGCGTGGCGATTACGGCACTATCCCCCATTTCTTGGGGAGTCCTATGTCCAGCAGTGGACGTTGATAGGCTGATGGATATAGAGTGATATCTAATATGTTAATGACAATTAATATATAGTTTTCTTTTTTCTTGAATTCTCTTAACATTTTGCATTTTCATTTCAGGACTGAGATTCCTCAGAGCCCTACGCTTAATGACCGTGCCTGATATTTTGCAATACCTCAATATACTAAAGACATCGAGCTCTATTCGGTTGGCGCAATTAGTGTCTATATTTATATCGGTATGGTTGACTGCTGCCGGCATTATTCATTTGGTAAGGCATTATTCATTTGTTTTACATTAATTCTTTGTTGTCACCTACTAGATTTATTTAACTGAGAATATGAAACAACACAAGATTGCTTTAAGTTCTGTATCGGACTTCATGATTTCAGAACGTTTTTTATGGCAGGCAAGCCACGGCCTACGTGATAGTAAGCGGTAACCGCCGCTCACTGACTCAGCATTACTAAGAATATCATGAATAAGAGTAGATACTTCAAAATGCAAATTAATTGATTGAAGCATATTTAGCCCTTGAATACTTTGAACCTATTCGTTTATGCGAACCTAACACATGAATACTATTTACCTACGCACTATTACCTTAATTAATTTTATCGTTCAGTTCTGTATTCTATTTCAATTAAATCAATTAACATTTTTATACATTGCAGCTAGAAAATTCTGGTGACCCGCTAGATTTTGAAAACTCGCAAAAGCTCTCATATTGGACATGTGTGTACTTCCTTATAGTCACGATGTCCACCGTAGGTTACGGTGATGTGTTCTGTCACACAGTACTTGGCAGAACATTTTTGGTTTTTTTTCTTCTCGTTGGCTTGGTAAGTAATATTTTCAATTGTTATTCTCATGAAATACGTCTTCAATTTAAATGTCAATTTATTATAATATAACTTCGAAAATACGTGTGTAAAGATTTAAATTTGCAAGGAGAGGCAAGTTAAGTTAATTTAAAAATGTATTATTTTGTAATTTCTTCATGAATACTCAAAAGAAATCATGTTCTTGACTTGCTTTAATTTTACAATAGTATACTTAGTTATGGCTATTAAGCCATCTGTAACGCTTGCGGTTCCTTGCATAAAATGTATTAATAACAAAGCAAAAGGAAATATAACAAAATTTACCCTTAAAGGTTACGATCTAGTTGAAGTGGGACTTACTAGACAAGTAACTTATCGCACAGCTCGTGAATGATTGTAAGCCTGCCTAGTGCACTATTTATAGATAGCATGACCGTTGTGTGCCACGAGGATCGGGTGACGCCGAGCGACTACGCCCCGCCCGGCACCTGACTCGTTACGGTGCCCCAACCCATCTATGCAATCTTCTAACTTCTCGGCAGCTTTAATGGAGCCTTCTTTCAACTGTCATCAAATTCTTAATAAGCTTTATTTGGAGCAGCTGCATGAGTGTATTTTGTTTTGCTTTGTTACGTAATATTGTGAACGAATATACTGCCGGAGGATCTGTCTCGCGCTTATGATACGGAGTGTTCTGGGGACTGTGGTACGAGACGAGATAGGTAGGCGCGCGTCCACACGGAGCCCGGCGCGCCCGGCGCCGCGTCCCATCCCTCCCCCTCGCGACCTTTGCATGCCGCACCTGTGCCTGGCTGTGTTCAGTTGCTCACATCACCGTTAGACAAACACACTTATTCCTTTTATTTTATTTTTGCTCCGCTACCGGCTACACTTTGACTCAGTGTCACCATAGAATGTATACCGAAACTCGAGGTGGACATTGTCGTGCATCACGCGATGGTGTCCGCGTACGCCCAGACTCGATGTTCGATCGACACCGTGGTCTGTTGCAGGCAATGTTCGCTAGTAGCATTCCCGAAATTATAGAGCTGGTAGGAAGTAGGTCCAAGTACAGTGGCGAGCTGAAGCGTGAACATGGAAAAAGGTATTAGTTTGGTAATATAATTGATCGTCGAAAGTGAAGGCGATTCATTTTGAGGAGCGGCAGCTACTAGCGAGCCACACTCGATATGAATCGCCCAAGCTCTCGGGACGATGTAAATCATCACCTATAAGAAAGCTTGCTCAGTGCCGTCAGATGTATTGTGTCATCTACTCGCGTTCACTCGCCGGCTTGCCGTCGGGCGGTGATTTGCGTCTCGCCCCCGTACTATGCTGCACTTGGATTGGCTCGTAGCACTGAGGCAAGGCGTAATCAAGCTGCTCTGCGACCGGCCGACCCGTGCTCGCGCTCTACCAAGCGTCTATACCGACTACCCATCGTTTTTAGTTTAGGTACCGGTTGAATCGATTTTTTTTAAGTTCTAATCATCGTTCGTTTAGTTAGCGTATGTATCCTTAGGCTTTGCATGCATCCGGTCACGAGTCCCGTCACGGCTTGCGCCGGTCACCGCTCCCGCCGCTAGCGTAGCTCGGCACGGCACCCACGTCCCGCACACCCACACACAGCCACAGCCACAGCCACCACGCAGACAGACCACACTCGGGCTACACAGCCTTGCGCGGCGAGAGGGTACGCGGCCGCGGGCCGGGCGGGGCGGGGCTAGGCGGGTCACGTTCGGCCACTCACCTTACGGTGTTGCTGTGTATCGTAGGCTGTGTTCGCCAGCTGGATCCCCGAGATCACGGAGCTGGCGGCGCAGCGGAACAAATACGGCGGCCGGTACACCAAGGACGTCCGCCGCAGGTACCCCGCTCTCACGCCCCCGCTCCACGCGGCTTCACGCCTTCCTACCTCTCACGGTTTCGATCTTGGTTCATTGAATGCGGAGTTTGCTAATGAAATTTATTAATCCTTCACTAGAATCGGTCTCTCGGTGCCGTGGCGCATGCTCCAAGAGTTAGCTCCCGGCGGCCGCGCCCCTCTCCCGTACTTGAGAGACAGGCGCGCGGCCGACCGACGCACTACTACATGCCTTTTTTCGTAATTTTAACTCGAGATACCGTTGAGCTTTTAATCCTTCTAACGAGACTAGATCTGGAGAGAGCCGATGTAAAGTTGTGTAATGCTGTCAATGAAGTAGTGTTTGGTTTGTTCGCTTGCACACGATGCCTGTCGCCACGCTGTAGCGCTAGCCCGGCACCCGCCAGGTCCCGAGGTCACACACAGCCAGTGCCCGCGCCGCCCCGCCCGCGCCGCGCTGCCCGACCGACACTAACGTTAACATGACTCACCGCCGCCGCCCGCAGAGAGGAGCCGCCCCGGAAGCGAGCCGTCGGCCGGCGGCCGGCCCGCGGCTCGCTTCCCGCCGGCTCTACCGCTCATCGGTCGAATGAATGTGAACGTCTTGTTTTGTCTGTCGGCGTTTAGGCGATATTTGCCAGTTGTATCCCAGAGATAATTGACTTAATCGGCACTAGACCCAAGTATGGCGGCACCCTCAAGAATGAGCGGGGACGCAGGTGAGCCGCTGTCTTCAATCCGTTCCGTTGAATGTGTTCCGTGTTGTGACATCTATTCTTCCTTTTCCTCTCTTAGCACGCTTCTGTGTTCTCACTTATCTTGGCGGGACGCAAGTCCCGCGAATTGTCTTTGTGTTTATGAGTCGATATATTGATTGTAAATTACCTTTGAATTGATTAGAATTCAGTTGTATAGTGAACAGCAGATAGTGGCTAGTGTTATCGCTCGTCATTATAGGTATCATGATTATGTTCTCATAGTATACGTATGTACGTAAAGGAATGTTAAACGTAAAGCTTAGTTACGGAGAGTTAAATGTTGAGTGATACCGTATTGTAGTGCGTTTTTGGAGTTGTGGTGTGCGATGCGATGCGAAGCGTCGACAGCTCCTTTCTGTGGGCGCGGCTGGCCCGCGGGGGGCGCTGTTGATGCGTGCGTCCCACCTCACTTGCTCCCCCTCACCCTATCCTACTCCAGCCCGGCACGAGGCGCGAGCCAGCGCAGTCCGCTCGCCGCTCCGTCCTCTCCTCTCCGACTGTACTCCTCTGCCTGCACGTCTACTTACTGTTACTTATTGTACTTGTACTCTTAATGTTGACCATCTTAATGTTTATGATCTGTTATGTAATTTTGAGTCGACCCCCTCGGTTATTTTAGTGTAATGTATTTACGTATCTAAATATAATTCATAGAGCGTGGCAAGGCTGTGTGCATTGAGGACATTTTAACGCAAAATTAGTTTAGTTTTTTATTGACATATCATTTAACATGATCGACATCATCTAGCAGTGATACACAAATCATTTTTATATGAACATTTTTGAATTGATTTGGAAATTGTTTGCAAAGTTAATGGAATCATAATAAACATACAAGGTAGAAAGATTTAACTGTTTTTTTATAAATAAAGATGAAATCAGTTCTTTGCCACACCTTAGAGAATAATATTAGTTTCTGCATGATCTATATAGAATGAGCTGTTTGCATTTTGATTACATTTCTGTAACTTTCTAAACTGTTATGATTTTTTTCTTTGTTATCATCACACCTCCAATTTTGTTTTGTCTTAACAACATTAACTTCCATCATTATACGGACTGTCGACTGTCACATTCGCCATGCTTACATAACAAGGAACTTATTAAAAACTCCGATTCAAGGCATGACACACATAATACCTAGGTATATAAAATGTTATATATCACCATAGTGATTGCATGTCATATTTTTCAAATATAAACGATACCTACTCAGATGCAATCTTTTACGTAGATACGAGGTTTTGCCTTAACACAGTTTTAGAACCTAAAGATCCAAAAGAATAGTGAATATATTAAAGAATGAACAATGAAGAATATATATAAATATTTTATGTCTCTTTCATTGCTACGAGTACACAAACGAATAGGCACTCCATACAATATTTTGTATAAACATTATGTAGGTACTTAATGTTGTATGTCCAGAAACTACCTAACATCCCGCAAGTTACACCAACCCAATCCATACTTATCGTTTAATTTTTATTTTGTATAGTGTGGTAGATCGCAACACAAATCCTGAACGAAACTGAGCTTTCTAGAATAATGTTCATTTATTTGTGGATTTGAAATGTTAATGGTGTTGAAAATATTGATTTTAATTTAAACAAACTTATGTTCAGTAATATTATTTATTTTGTTAACCGCAAACCAATGAACATAGTAATATATGGAGATTAATTGTCACTCTACGTCATTGTTTCAATCAAAATATTTAACAGAGAGCATATAATATTACATTTTCCAATTAGCATCAGAAACAAAGACGTCGTTAGTGTAGTTCTTCATGCTTTCATCACTCACTGTTTTGTTTAACCCTGCCGTGACCTGTTCACATTTTAGCAGATGCAGTTTTTACAATTAGTCTGGTCCCAGGTGTTAAATAAAACTTCAAATTGCTGTTTTACTGTCAATTCTAACAAATGTAAGAAGGGCTTTTTTGGAAATTTACTTGTTACAAAATTTAAAGCCAATTCAATTTCAAACTGATTTTTAAAAACACGAAGCTTAGTAAAGATATGATTTTTTTTTTGCATTTTAATCAAAGGAGTTCTTTCAGTGTAACCAAAAGCTTTTAAGTTTCAAAGAATACGCTTCTGAATATTTTTTATTTATTTTTCAAAATGCATTTCTGTTTTTAGATGCACCTATTACGCGATCTATTTTATGTGATATTATAACATTTGCTTACGTTTTCAGGCATATTGTTGTATGTGGTCACATAACTTACGAATCAGTAAGTCACTTTCTAAAAGACTTCCTACATGAGGACCGGGAGGATGTGGATGTCGAAGTTGTTTTTTTACACAGGTCTGTATACATTTTATCGCGTAATTTAACTAATTAATAATATATTCGATTTCAAGAAAATTATGTAAAAAGTTCCCATCAAAGGTCTGAATAGACATTTTGTCCCTATACCATATATTTGTGCCAATGATGTTTCAGTTCTCACGTAACAATATGATAAGATTATGATGGTTACGGCATATAGCAATTTGCATAACATAATACAAAAATAAGTAACACAATATAAAAGTATTGTGCTATTAACCTACATTAATAGTACAATTTCAATTTGTAGGTACTTCAATATGGCATAACCATACAGAATATCTAAGCTATATTGTTAGTAAGATTTTCAGAGGCAATTATGTCAGAAAGTATTAACTGAACTCAAATAGGTACCTGTGCACAATGACAAAATATGAACTGTCATTATTAAAAATACATGAGTGACAGAATATTAAAAAAAAATAACTATGATAATGCATAAGCGAGATTTAGATATATCTACCTAAAAATAGCGTGGATCTGTTCGACCCTTGCGAGGTGGTGTATCATGTACGATCCGACGACGCTTTCAGAAAAGAGCCCGACTTAGAGCTGGAGGGTCTCCTGAAGCGTCACTACACCACCGTCGAGTTTTTTCAGGGTACAATGATGAATGCCGTCGACCTTGAACGAGTCAAGGTTAGATTACAACCATAGTGCAGGCATTAGATTACCGCACGGCCGTAATATCATTGAAGCGTCTACGCGAATCAGTATTTTTATTTATTTTTATGTGCATAATAACAGATCTTTTTCTTCTGTAAAGACGCTGTCTCATAGTCACAGTAGGTATACACTTTGGTAACTTTATCTTGTGGTTATTTTGATGCAATCATTGCTTCTACGGTGCTGCGGATTCGTTTCAGCCTTTCGAAGGCTGAAACGACCCCGCATCATCACACGACTGCATATTTTGATACATAGATTTGCATGTAAGGCCATCGACAGGCGGCGGAACTGTCAAGTTTTCGTGGCAATTATTATTAACTGAGCGTTGATGGCAGGAAACCGCCCGACCTGGAGCTTGAAGGCCTGTTCAAGAGACACTTTACCACTGTGGAATTCTTTCAAGGCACCATTATGAATCCTATTGATCTACAAAGGGTAAAAGTAAGTAGCGCTCATGGAGATGTGATAAATTTTGGGCGTGGTGTCAGTTTTAATGCTGTACAGACTATTTCTATAGAGTAGAGTGCTCGTCCACTAACCTATCGCGAGAAATTGTCGGTGCGTTGTTCGGTACCCTTCTGTCGTTACTGAGCGCTGTCTATGCCTGTCGCTACTGAGTGTTATGTACCGGCCCGCTGGCGGCCAGGCGCGTTGTGTGTCCTCCCCTGGCCTTTGCCACAGGCCACCATATGTCTGATTGGGTGTTGTTGCAATGCTGATTCGTGTGTTACCTCGATATCGATTTTACTGTACGTTGGCATTAAAAAAATTGGCTTTAATGGCTGCCGAAGAAAGGATTTCAATTTCAAAATTAAATTAAGTAGCATCGAGTACAGTTATCGATTGTCGATTTGTTGAGGGTAAGTTGGCATGGCTTTTAGGAATGGTAGCGCTATAATGTTTGCATGCACATCCACTAACAGTATCCCACCTGCTTCTCTTGCAATGAATATTACAACTGAATTAACGAGAAATTGTAACTGGATCAGAATTTGTTTTTCTTTAATTATTTCAGACTATAAAATACAATTAGGTCAGAATATGAAACGTAGTATTCATTTGCAGTTTAATACATAGATCTGCATGCGCATTTTTACGAACTTCTAGTTAAGACAGTACCTATTTTTCTTCGCTTGTATATAGTTTAATTTATTATGTGTTTGTATCATAAATTGTTGACTTTACTGTTTTATAGCTAATGTACATACTAGTAATACCTACATGTTCCAAAAATTTTTATCTAAAGGTACTCTCATACCTACTTTGTCTCATACTTTTGATTAGTAAGTATCATATTGAATTCTGTTTAGACGTTTTATCGCTTCACGATGTTAAATTA
Organism: Leucoma salicis; assembly: GCA_948253155.1. Classification (NCBI taxonomy): domain Eukaryota; kingdom Metazoa; phylum Arthropoda; class Insecta; order Lepidoptera; family Erebidae; genus Leucoma; species Leucoma salicis. The sequence continues at coordinate 19,880,750 of OX411811.1, forward strand.
TAATTTTACTGTATAATAATGTATCATAAATGATAATATTTATTTTATCATCGTCCCTGTCAAGTTATATTGAAATGTCCAAACAACAGTTGCACATCAACATTTGTCATTAAAATCAAAATGTACCCTACACTAAACTTTTCTGTGTTCAATATTTTTTGTGATATAGGTGCATGAAGCAGACGCGTGTCTGGTGCTAGCCAACAAATACTGCCAGGATCCTGACGCAGAAGACGCTGCCAACATTATGAGAGTTATTTCTATCAAGAATTATTCTGATGATATTAGAGTCATTATTCAGCTAATGCAGTATCATAATAAGGTATATTTTCATTATTACCATGATTTTGTTTTTGAGTGACGTTTAGGTATCTATATAACGCGAACTAATATTCTTTGTCTAACATCCATATTCTAAAACGTTTCCTCAACCTTTCCTCGACTCAAACTCAACTGAGGATACCTCAAGGAATCCTCGAAATTGGTATTCTTAATTCGTCATTAATTACGTCATTGTATTGCAGATACAACATTGTTTAGGGCAAAAATCTCAGACTAACTAGACGGATCCACGGCGTGGCCGCAATTGAAACAGCAATATTTTTTTAAATGTTGCCAGGTTGACAAATATTTAACCATATTTGGGCAAAATAAACGATAGTTAGAATGAGGTCTGTAACTTGATCGTAAACAAGAAACTTCGTAACAAATATTTAATTGAAAATCACAGCGTTTATCAAAATAATTATTTAAACGTAAATCTACCACCCTTTCTATTCATCCAACCATCAGTCTTTAAACGTCCACTGCTGGACATTGGCCTCCCCAAGAGAGCACCAGAACTAGCGGGCTTGTGCTGACTGCATCCAAAGGCTCCCTGCAGCTTTGACCATATATTTGGTCCATCTGGTGGGAGGCCATATTACGCTGCGCTGTCCGATACGTGGTCGCAACTCGAAAACCTTTTTCCCCAACGGTTGTCAGCTCGTCAAGCGATATGGCCTGCCCATTACCACTTCAGCACGTATACCCGGCAGGCTATGTCGGATATTCACGTTCTACGGCTCTACGTAATAAGAATTCGATCACGTAGGGAAATACCAAGACTTTGAGCCTTAATGCAAGGTAAGTATTCCATCCATCCATCCATCAGCCTTTCAAAGTCCACTGCTGGACATAGGCCTCCCCAAGAGAACGCCACAACATGTGTTTCGCTCATATGGGGGATAGTGCCGTAATCGCCACGCTTGGCAGGCGGGTTGGCGATCGCAGTGGATGTTGTTAATACTCGAGGGAGTGCTGCTGCCCACTCCCTCGGTATTCCCTCAGTCGGCTCTTACGACACCCATGGATGGAGAGGGGTGGAACAATTCTAAAGCCGGCCCCACACGGCAGGCAAGGTAAGTATTGCTGCTCCATAAATTGCCGTTCTGTTCGATATCTCATCTGGTAAATAATAATAAGTTATATTTCATAAAATAATAGTACACAAGAATATAATTAAATTATCTTTTCTTTCTTTTCTGGGTCAAATAAGAAAATAATTATCTTTCTTAGACAAAAATAATAATTATTATAATTATTATAATTTATTATTATTATTATATTATTCGTAAATAATTATAGTAGACGTCAATAGGCTCGCCCCCTATCACGTGGCACTTATAAATAGTGCGCGAGTCGTGGGTGTGTAATACACCTCTGCCTGTTTTTTAAGTTACAAAAACTTTAAAAGCTATACTTACATGAACATATTCACTGGCAATGATTTTGCCCCCAACGTTACTATTTTCTTATTATGTATAATGAAACATCAACAAAATGTCGTGGAACATATTTTGGGTATTTCGTGGGTTGCCTCGTTTTCCCGTAGCATACACCCATTTGGATCTCGCATCTGGATTAGAGGGAAACCTAAAATAGTAAATATTTATCATCATCTCATAAATTACATATAAATTTTAGTAAAGTGAAAACTGGGCAAATTAAATTCGCAATAAGGCAACACCGAAACAATTCTCAGTAATAGAAAGTTAGCTAGAAAACGTGTTTTGCGAGTGTATCTTAGTAGCAATTATTAATTTTGAGTAAAAAAGCCCATTTTATATCACTTTATAGCATTCAATCATTAATTTTTTTCATTTTCGACTACATATGAATGAAATGTTATACCTGTATTTTTTCGCTTGCTACAGCTTTTGTAGCTTAGTAAACTATTTTACAAGCACTATTATCACGTAGTCTTTTTCTCAAAACACTCATTAACACAAATTAACATTAAATTTTAATTAAAACCCGATTTTTTATACAAATGTTCGATTATGTCAGTTGAATCGTGAAATCTATGACTTTGTCTGCTTTCTGCACCAGTAAATTGTATCTTGTGTTCTCGCTCATACACGTCAAAGAATTTTCTTCGCTCTGTCTAGTTATACTTAGTCTGAGGCAAAAATGCTTTGATTTTATATCTGTGGTCTGGAAGCCAATTATTCAGTGAGCCAGTAAAGGTACGCCTACAAGAACTCAAATTAAAATATAAAAAATCGCGGATCGTCTACCAGATGTGAAAACGTCGAAATTATTTTGTAGTAATAATGAGTAGAAATAAAATGATCATAACTTTTTTAGAGACAAAGTACTTGTAAAGACGAATCATACGAGCCCAAACTCGATGGAGTTGCGTCGTTTCATTACAGAGTTACTATGATCACCTTTCAGCTCCATCATCAAACCCTGTATATCATCTAGGACTGGAGTACTAGTCAAGACAATTCAAACGAGCTCTAACTCGATGGAGTTGCGCCATTTAATTACAGAGTTCTCATAGCCACCTTCCAGCTCCATCATCAGACCCTGGATATCATCTAAAGACAAAGTACTCATCAAGACAAATCAAACGAGTCCAAACTCCGATAGGGTTGCACCGTTTCATTATTGAGTTCCCATTTCCACCTTCTAGCTCCATCATCAGATCAGTTCCATGTCATCATAATATTGCATTGTCACGCGATATACATATGCGTGTAAAATTTCAGCTCAATGGGAAACCGGGAAGTGTGTCAAATTCTTGTAAGATTTGAACGGGACAAGTAAAATAAAAGCGTCGCCACGCTAACAGCCGATTTACCCTCCCTCCGCATTAGATATTTCACATCAAAATTAATTCGAGGGCTACTTTAGGCGTCGGTAATCCTGCTGGTAAAAATAGCGTAATCTTTGGAATTCAACGGTATCGTAAAACTCAAGGGTTTTCAGCATCTCGCAAGTAACATCTTATGAGATAATCATACGGATTGTCATAAAGTTAGTTCTAAAACCGCTGGAAATTAATTTTAAACACTATAAAACAATATTCACGTGAAATAATGAGCTTCAGTAAATTGTTTATAGAACAAAAACTTGAGTAACAGAACCTTGAGTATTCCTTAAGGTTAGTCCCGACGTACCTTGAGATTGACAGTTGTTTCCTCACCTCGAGTGAGGAAAGGCGTCAAGTGGATGAGATTTTTTGCAACTAAGAATACCAATCTCTTTGAGTGCGCTTGAGTGGAGTCGAGAAATTTTCGAGGAACCATCTTAGAATATGGGTGTAAGACGCAAACTAATAGTTAATATTTTATACCTACAAATGACAGATGTGTCACTTTATAATCTTGTTTATAGTTTTCTACATTAATTGTTATTGCAGGCCTATCTTCTAAACATTCCATCGTGGGATTGGAAGCAAGGTGACGACGTCATCTGTTTGGCTGAACTGAAGCTCGGCTTCATCGCTCAGAGCTGCCTCGCCCCTGGTTTTTCAACAATGATGGCAAATCTCTTCGCTATGAGGAGCTTCAAGACGGTCAGATTTATTATCAATCTTATACTCAACGTTGCTAAGATTATATCTAAGAACTTTCAGAGACTGACTCGACCACTGGCTGGAAAACAGACATTGTCGCTCTCTGAATGTGTTCTTCTTTCTAACATTACTATGCGGCGTTTCCACAGTCCCAAGAAATGGCTATATGGACTAATGACTACATGCGAGGTACGGGCATGGAGATGTACACCGAGACGCTAAGTCCGACGTTTATCGGGATGGCGTTCAAACAAGCCGCAGAGTAAGTGGGCGAAAGATGCTTGCAGTAATGTGATACGAGACAAGCCACACACGAAACTTTTAAACTGTACAAGTGTTTGAGTTGAGCATACCATGTCGTGATTACAGGACAATCCTCACTAACCTAAAACAGATCGCATAGCTTATCACATTAGTGTTGTTCTTCATTTTGGTTTGCAAGCTTACAGTTTGTGATTTTGAATATAAGTGTTTCTTTACCAATTTCGTTTTCATAGATGGGTACTGCACTGAATAATCGTTAGCTGGAGATAAACTAGGGATATGATGTACTAATTGTGAATAGACCTACAATACAACGATGGCGTTAACAACTGTTTGAAGGAAGAGCACGTGAGCCTCTTTTGAGGCTGCTATGACTAACATAGCACGAGCTTTAGCGTCTCCTATTGGTTGATTGCAGTCCCCCGACACTCAAGCTTGGCAGAACGATTACCTGCAGGGTACTGGCTGCGAGATGTACACCGAAACACTGTCGACTTCCTTCACGGGAATGAGCTTCGCTCAAGCAAGCGAGTAAGGCCCTGTCCCCCGTTCCCTGTCCTTGGACCTTCCTGCACTACCCCCGCACCGTAGATACTGTATGCCAAGTTGCTAACCCAAGGTGGATGAATGTGCACTGATGAAATAAGAACTAGGCACAAAAATATTAAAACTAAAATTACATTCTTATTTTCCAGATTAGATTATGCATGGTGAATGGGTAAACTTTAGATGTTTGGCGGTATGTTTGACGCTACTCCTAGAGGATAATTAGGAATGTTTCGTATCCATCTAATGACGATAGTTTCATTTCATTTATATATTTCAGTGCAGTAATAAAAAGGTCATATTTATACAATTTAATACATTTAAACACACACTTGTTCGTCAGCTTTATACACTAACATAAATGTCACTCGTTTGATCATTGAATGTGTTCTAGATAATCTATTTATGGTTGCTATCATTGTTTAGGTGCTTCCTCCCACTATCGCTTTCGGTTATTAATGTGGTGCATGTGACGCTAAATATACACTATATACAAATTACACTCACGCAGATATATTAAACGCATGTTCACCGTTGTCTTGAGTAGTATAAATTATTATTGTTAGGTATTTTTGATTAATTTAGATATTTAAATATTTAGTGAATGATAATGAATTCGATGTACTTAGTCGCACATAATTGTTGCATGAGACTCTCCTTACTTAGCATAAATTTAATAAACAACGTCCAACTAAGGAGTATGTATTATAATGGTCTTTGGTCTTAAGCCGACTAAACAACAAGTATGTTGTTGTACATAGGTACGATTATTTATAAGTTTGGTGACGTGACGAACTGAACTTTGTGCTGGCGCTTTATACCTACTCTTAATGCTACGATTTATACAAACATGATATTAAAAATATAAAGTGCTACAAAGAATTAATTAATTCTGAAGTCATCGGTTTAACACATATTCTAACTTGTTCAATAGTCTTTTAGTGCATGAAACATATTGAATCATTCGAACTAACCGATAGTACCGTAGCTATATGCCTCTTGGTTATAAATCATTAAAAACTTATATAAGTAAAGGTCTGTGTACATTACTATTATTTTCAAATAGGTTGTGTTTCACGAAGCTGAAATTGCTGCTCCTCGCAATAGAAATCAAGGGCGAAGAAGGTGCCGACAGCAAGATCTCTATCAACCCTCGGAGTGCGAAGATACATGCTAATACACAGGGATTCTTTATCGCACAATCAGCTGATGAAGTTAAAAGGTCAGTTTTACTCTGTACAGATTTTCAATATGTTCGGACTTAATACCATCTATGCGATATGGATGTAGGAGCAGGTACAGGGGGAGACCGAGACTCACCTACCTATACTAAATTGGTCTGCGTCTGTACATTTAAGATATTTGAGAAAAATACTGTAAAAGTAATGTGTAGCCTATTTGGACGCGTTTAATCTCATACTTTTTTTTAATGTCTGTTTGATTCTCTGTTAGTTTGTTCGCACATCAACAAACCTACTGATCTGATTTAATTTTTTTTTAATTTCATAGGGAATTAATTAGACTCTTAAAATTAGGGTTAAAAATAGTTTACATTATCTCGCTACTATATCTGGATCCAGATAATATATAACCAAGAAACTAGCTTTTGTATGCGGCGGAGCTGATTCGAGCCGAGTGATACATTCATCTATATATGCATGGAAACATATGTTTCTGTTCCAGAGCTTGGTATTACTGCAAGGCCTGTCACGAAGACATCAAAGACGAGACGTTGATCAAAAAATGCAAATGCAAAAACTGTAAGATCATTGAATTACTATCTCATAATTACTAATCAGTTACAACGAAATAATCTTGTTGAATGATGTAGGTACAATTAAACATATGAATGAATACCTTAAAATCTGTTCTGTGACATACTTTCTGGAAAATATTTAAATGTTGCAATAAATTGTGCCCTGAATATTACCTTAATAATAATTATGATTTACACTTGTCTAAGTACATAATTATTGTTCACGAGTAACACTTAGGTACCCAAGCCCATGGGCCACGTCGACACAGACTCGCTCGGCCTCACACTGTTTACTTTCTATTTGTGAGACATTAATGAATATTGTTCGGCTAAACTTTTAGTGACCGCGCACCAGCGGAAGGTTGGAGCCGACATAGGTAACTTGCACTACACCTAACCTCACAAATTGACGTTTTGCGATATTTATTTTTCGTCTAAAATATTTTGAGTTGCTTTAGTAATGTTGCGTCCGTACCTCACAGACTGGATCGGCTGCAAGGCATTATCTTGACCCATGCTCGTTCACATCCTATAAATTAGCGATCATTGTGTATGTCCGCTCGCTCGTGAGAACCGCTACAAGATATGAAGCACTCCAACACCATATTTTCTATGCCTTTTGAAAATCTCCGCTCAATTTCTGACTTGTATCAATACTCAGAGGATTTAGTGCATCATACAATCGCTAAACATTCATATATCCAATCAGGACCAGTACATGTATCACAGATGTCACTTGTCAAAATTATAAGGATCACAAGCGGTCAGATGTCATCAATGAGAATTGAACACAATTGATATGATGCACTTCAGAGCCCAGCACAGACAGTACTTTGCATGTATATTAAATATTGAGTAGAACTAAATATATCACAAACAGCAACTGCACCGTCATTTTGCCCCAAAACACATACATAGATGATGTATACGTTTGTGAGTCCATGAAAGCATGTCTCAGAAAAATTGAGAGAAAACAATGCGTTGATTAAAATGACTCGGTGGAGAGTGAGCTTTGGAGGATAAAGACCTTGTACAATAGTTCCGGCTTGTCTGTGCTAACGACATGACAGTGACTAACAGCAGGAAGAAAACTAAATTACAGTCACTCCTCATTACATTCATCAACGCTTTCGATAGAACCAAATTCTATTGCTAAAACATTGCTTTATAGCACAGAATTTGATTCTACCGAGCTCACGTAACAATTATATCAAGAGGTAGGAGCGTACTTTCGTATTTGTCAGTGTTTGGATTTTTACAGATGTCGGAATGATGATGATGCAGACTGGGATGGTGAAACAAAGTCTTAATACGTACCGTGCTTGTCTCGATGGTACGGAAACGAAAGAAAAATAATACGTATTACCGTACCTTACACAATATAGTTTGTTTGCATCAACTAACCATGCTATGGGCCAAGGAATATGGGCTACAATATACGCTAATATACACGATTAAACGACACACGCAGCTACTATAGTGCAGCTAGGCTAAGACACATTATAACAAATATAGCTCGCTTAGTAAAAAACGAAAATAGGGTAAATATTATACCGAAATTAAACACTATTCATAACTGCAAACAACACCAACAAAGAACTGATTACTATCGATCCAAATTGACCGTACATAATTATATATTCTTGAGATAAAATATTTACCTACTTAGTAGAAAATTGAAATTTGGTTGTTAGTAATCAGAAGTTGAACATCTAATGCGTTGTCCTCAAACAACTATATCTTTCTCAAGAAAAACTATCAATTTTGTATCTCTATCTTTAAAAGTACATAATTATTTCCAATTATTTGTAACTCCCAATATTAAAACAGGATGTATAAAATAGTTATAAAGTGAGTTTATAACGTATTATTTCTCGGTTCAGTGGCTACATTCAGGAAAGGCGTACGAGCCGTTCAGATGGTTGGCAGGGCAAGTACGTAAACTAAATGTGTATAAAATTCAGTGTAAATGTCATTGTGATGTTAAGCGTGTAATGTGCGGGAGTGGTGTGACTCCCGGCCACTGTTCGCGCCAATAGCGATATTGTGACCTGTTTATCATTGTCTTGTCTTATCATACGTTTCTATATATGTGCATTTATACAGCAGTTAGATGTTTGCCTCTCTATTAGAAATAATTTAAAACATCGAGAGACATTATGTGATGTCATGTATTTATTTTGGTGTTGTTGTTTTTATAATTATCTCAAAATATATTTTTATAGGAGTATTTTGATACCTGATTTACTGCATCGACATAGTCCCTCTGGTATTGATGTTGTGAAATTTTAGTGTTTTTAAATGAAGTTAATTTGTAATTTTACTACGCTTATAATATCGAAAAGATTATTTAATATAATATCCTGCATAGGGAACGTTTCAATTAGATGCTCCCGCCTCGATAGAACGTGAGGATTTCGCAGTCATTGGCTGCTGCGTCAGTATCGGCTGAACAATTTGGTATACTCGCTTTACAGTTATCACATCCCTGTAAAATTTGGGTAATATTCATCGGAACCATCCGTTCTTAGTACGCTCGACGTTACATTAAGCACTTCATTATATCCATAACCTCATATCTCTTACATTAGTCATCAGTTAACTCGGGTATTTAATCCATTTAGCTCCGGTTTCCAAACAATGTTAGCACGTAGAGCTTTTCCAATAGTTAGTTTAGATTTTCGTTTTGTGTGTCGTTTGTAGCTTTTTGTATGTAGGTGTATTGCATGCGTGGTGTAGGTATGGTTGTTATATTAGATTAGTTAGTTTTGAGTTGTTTGAACTTTTAACAATTTAATTGTACGTCGGTTTCATCTTCAGCTAACTTCAAAGCTTTCTTCAATAATCATAACTGAACTAATTTATGCATAGTGCTGGTGGTGGTTATTTATTAACTGCTCGAATATTCCAACGCTCTAAAGCTATAAGCTTATTGCTTTCAAACGCATACAAAGATGAAACCGATATTTATTGTATTTTGAACTGATAACAGTCATATTGGACAGACCAGCCACACGCTATACTATATAACGCGATGTGCTCTATGTATTGTATTTATTAAGTGGAGTGGAATGCGAACTTGTGCTGATGTTTTGCAGATGATCACCATCCTCCCCCCACCTTCACGCCGCCAGAGTTGCCCAAGAAGGTCCATGTTCGAGGTACATCTCAGGCTCAGAGGGCTGAGTGTTTCTTTTTTTTTGTTTTTTCTTTTAATCATTGGCCCACTAACATTTGACCGGCAATGTGCTTCGTCCTAGGTTACCGGAAGGTACCGTGCACTTAGTTGCTTTGTCACGCATTAATTCATAGCGAGCACTGTCGTCCGACAGGGATATCTCTGGGATTATGCGCTTATCTCGCATGTACCCGGCTAAGATGTAGTTAACACTAATCCTAGTTACTCAAACGGGCGATTAGTTTAATGCCTGATACATTATACCACTAATATTTCTAACAAATCAAATTGTATTAAACACGAATCAGATCTTTTGTTTTTACCTTTATTTCGCATTCACTTCAATAAGTAATGATTACAAAAATAACATTTTCCCATCGATCTGTGCTTCTTGGTAAACTCTAAAGCGGATTTATATCATTTGTGGTTTGTATCCCTCTGCCAAGCATTGCAAATATATCATTGCATTGCATTTTTCTGATTGATAATTTTTATCTACCTATGTTCAATCATTAAAGTTGCCAATATATGGATACAATTACAAAATAGAATGTAATTCAAACGCGTACAAAAATTAAATTTAATGGTGGTAGCATATTTTGTGATCGGTGTGATACAAATAACAGAATATTTTGTCCATGATTGGCGACGTTACAGAGAATGCTATGTGGGTATCTCACGTTTATGCTTTTACTGTTGTATTTGATTACCATAAAATTAATATACCTACAATATATTATTATAATGTGTTTTAAAGTACTGGTAAAAATATTGAAATAAAAAAAAAATATAAAAAAATTAAATAATTTCCTGTGCAGTATTTTTTCTGGCTAAACTAAATCATGGCTGTAGGCATAGAGGAAGTATATTTATTTTCTTGTATGTTATAATATACCGTGTAGCGTAAATCGATTATAACTGCTTTTCAGGTGAAATAGCTAGAGAAAGGGGAGAAGACACTAGTTGTAAGTAAACTATTTATCTACAAATTATATTTAATACGATAATAATAATAAAATGTTTTATAATGATAATATGTTGCGACAGTACATGTAATTTTGAAGGCATTGCCACATATTTTAATAAATAATATATTTTTCTGTAAATCAATAAACAAAATTTATTTTGTAAATGTTGTGCACTTACAAATGCCTATAATTTTAATTTACTATCCCTCAGTAATAAACCGCAACCACCGAAGTGTGGCGCCAACAGCGCTACTATCTCCGATGGCGAACCAGCTCATGAATACCACCACCACGAGACAGGTCAACAAGGTGAAACCGAATGTCAACAGAGCGCCACCAGATACGTAAGTAATGAAATAGCACCCTCTTAACATTATGATACTGTGGTTAATGTTAGAGGTGGTACATGAAAAAATATTAATACGGGTTTTTACAAAATGGGCTCCAATTCTATTCGTATTATTTTATCATGTATCACAGAGGCAATATCGCAATAATTGTAGCTTCAACAAAGAAATCAGTATATTTTATTATTTCTGTTTATTAAGCATTTGACATGCTTAGCCACATAAATAAACACAAAGTGCGACAATGTGAAATCGAAAATGATAGCCGCGAGCGGTGTCTGAACCCGCGGCTTCAAAATACGTATGGACATTTATATAAGACGGCGCGGATTAAAGCCCCGCTCGCGGTTATCATTTTACCGATTTCACATTATCGCGCACGTTGTGTTCAATCAGTGTATTAATTTTATTAACATTTATGTGTACTCGTATTATTTTCGTTTATTAGTAACGCAACGATTTATTAGAAGTATTGTAGTCGAAAGAATAAATATTACTAAAATTAAAAACATAATAAATACATTACATATGCTAAACCCTATTCTTCCTGTATTTATTGAGGCTTGTTGTTGGAATCATTTAATCGTCTTTTAGTTTAGCACCGTGTGCACAAAGCACTAAGATTGAGACATTATTTATACGCACTTTTTATTTCTTTAAGAAACGGAGACGATTCTTTGACCCTGTGTTACAGGAATGCCCAGGACGAAGATACCAATTACCAGGCCTATCACCTCGCCTACGAAGTGAAAAAGCTCATGTAAATGAAATATTATTCAGTTAGATAATTTTGCTATCAGTAGTTTGACAGCGCAATTTTGCACTATTATTTTGTGAGTAAGTTGGCGTTGAGCCAATTTGTCAAATGTTATATGTTCAACTCATACGCAGACTTCACATCAAGTTAGTCAAGTAGTGCTTGTCATAGAAACATTTTAGTTAGGAGATTAGTTCGTAATCACATTTCAGTACCTAGCACGGCGTACAAACAGCATGTTTAATATCACTTTCAATATTTTTATCAATATAATTTTATTGTTTTATTTATTAACTTCAAGTAGCGTAGAGTCAAAGTTATAACTCCATTCAAAAACAGCTTGTTCTAAATTCTAATCACGTGTAGAATACAAAGATTTAATCAATCCATTAATTTGTTGCTCTGTGAGCTCAAAATATAAATATTTTTTTTCTTTTATACTCACAAACTTAGTCAAAAAATGTAGCAACTTTAATTTACACTTTTATTCAATAGGTATATATAGTTGCATTCTCTACATATAGATTAAATTGTATATTTAAATAAAAGCAATAATAATCATCCACTTCAGTGAACAACGTATTAAGTAGATTATACGTATTGGTGATAATATCTTGTTTTAAAACCCATTGTTTTTATAGGCCGACAAGCAGAAGCAGTGGTGGCAATCAAAACAGCAATGGAGTCAGCTTACCCGCGGGTCTAGCTGACGACCAGTCAAAAGACTTCGACTTCGAAAAGACTGAAATGAAATACGACTCCACTGGCATGTTCCATTGGAGCCCCGCCAGGAATTTGGAGGATTGTATATTAGTACGTCTAAAATTCTATAGAATTTCGACATTGAAGATAGTATATATATATGGAAACGGGATCATAACATTTTCATTTCTTGGGTTACAGGACAGAAATCAAGCGGCAATGACAGTTCTTAACGGTCATGTAGTCGTGTGCCTATTCGCAGACCCGGATTCACCATTAATAGGTTTGAGGAACTTAGTGATGCCACTGAGAGCTTCAAACTTCCACTACCACGAGCTAAAGCATGTAGTCATCGTGGGTAGCGTCGATTATATTAGAAGGGAATGGAAAATGTTGCAGAATCTACCAAAGATTTCTGTGTTGAATGTAAGATACATTTATATTACAATATTTTTTTATATTATTAGTTTGACAAACGTGGAGTTATGGCTTGCCTGATGGTAAGCAGTTGCCGCAACACTAGAGGCATCATTCGCATGTTTCCAATACTATTAAAAGAGGAAAAAACATAGGGATGTAATGAAGAAGAAGAGTATAGGTATGGACGGTCCTCCAGCACCGTCACTCACCATACGATACAAACTGTAGGAGCACTTACCATTGCTTTATGCTGATGTACTTCACCGGTCGAGCGGGCCTATTCATACTGAGAGAAACAAGGCTATATACTAATCTAAGATATACATAATTAATTGAATGAAGCGACACTTGGTGGGAGTCTGTTATTATCAAAAAATAAAAACCCACCACACACCCACTTATTGGTAATGGTCACTTAGTGGTTAAACGGTTATCTTAGCACAGTCGCGCATTTTGCTTGTATACCCCTTCCCCCCCCTTCCACTACCTCACAGCTGTGACAAATCTCTCAAATAATACATAAATAAGTTTATAAGTGGGGAGTTAAGTACTAAATATAGTTTATTCGTTCAATAATAAGTTTATATTTTAATAAGATACTCGTATATATGTAAGTAGTTAATTCTCAGTAATATACAAGTTACTCTATGGTAGTTAAAAAGGAATCTTAGCTACAGCACGTGAACTGGGTAAGTTCAAATTAATTAAAATGAATAATTGGCAAGCTCTGACGTAGTGTAAGATAACAAGAGAATCATTTTAAGCTAGGACAGTTCTTTTTTCGCGGCCTCGCGCGAAGGTGTGAGTGACCCTCCGTGTCGTCGTCTGCGTCGCTCTCAGTAGAGCGTACCCGAAAGCGTAAGCCGCCGGCGGACCATTGAAGTAATGCAACATAATTCCAGTGGCCCGCCAACACAGGCGAAGAGACGGCACACAGTGGGTTTATTTGGTGGGTGATGGCCCCACACTACCCTGTTTTTGCTCCGAACGACGGGGTGTCCGGTTAGGTAATTTATTCCCGCCTTAACAAAAAAAAGGGAAGAGTTATATATCTTCTTACATTACAGAACAAACAGCGATAGATGTATCTAATATTATGTTTTCACATTATAGGGTTCACCGCTAAGCCGAGCCGACTTGCGTGCAGTGAATGTGAACTTGTGCGACATGTGCTGCATCTTATCAGCGAAGGTGCCGTCGAACGATGACCCAACGCTGGCGGACAAGGAAGCTATCTTGGCTTCGTTGAACATCAAAGCGATGACCTTCGACGACACGATAGGTGTGCTAAGCGCGGGGGTAGGAACGAATGGTAGTAGTAATGCACCACCGCCGCCAGGGCAGTCGCCCGCACCGGTGTTGTTGCAGAGGAGAGGATCTGTGTATGGAGCCAATGTGCCTATGATTACTGGTAAGTTGTAACAATCACATATATCGAACAAGTATGTCTCCGGCGCTCTCACTCAGAATATGAAACACAACGATAGGAGTAACTACCGTTGTTACACGCTGATCTTTTGTGAGAGGGTGGTACTTTCCCGATCGAGCCGGCCCATTCGTGCTGGGATAAGCAAAGCCCACTAGAAAATATAGTATATACCTACTTATATTGAAGTTATAGATCTTGCTATGTTATCTGATTGTGAATTAAAATTCTATAACCCCCATAATCCAAAACTGTTCTCACACATTACTGTATCACAGAGCTGGTGAACGACAGCAACGTACAGTTCCTGGACCAGGATGACGATGACGACCCTGACACAGAACTGTACCTAACACAACCGTTCGCCTGCGGTACTGCCTTTGCTGTCAGTGTCCTCGATTCTCTTATGTCAACCGTAAGTATTGATCTACTCATTTCAATAGTATGAAACCAACTGCTACAAATATTGTTTAAGCGCTATTCACACATTTCCGGGTCAGGGCTATCCGTGTTCCGAGTTGTTTGTTTCAGTGTTCGCGTCAGGGACGTGCCATCCGTCACCCGTGTTCACACATATCAGGGAAATCAGGTATCAGTGTAATCTGTTTCTTTAGCTGATACGCACACAGCACGATGTCCTTATTTAACAATGTAGAATTAGCAATGATTGCAATAGCGCTAGATGAAGAAGAAGCAGATCACCAAGAAGACTTTCAGCAGGCAAAACGTATTGGGGTATGTCGTCATCGTACCTAGAAAAAAAATCGGATAGCACTGCCAGAACGTCCGTGCGTCAGAGCTTGCTCCGGGACATTGACGATCCGGACGCGCCTGACACGGAGCTATGTGAACAAGTTCGTACAATTTGTACGTAACCGGTTTTTTCCCCGTCCCTGACGGAACACGGCAGGCCCGGGTACCCGGAAATGTGTGGATAGCGCTTTAGGCTTTAAAACAGGTTTTGACATGATATTCTTGATATTACCTAATCTATACTATTATAAAGTTGTAACAGAGCTGTGTCTGTATATTTAAGATATTTGAGAAAAAATGACTGTATTAGGCTGTGGGGATTGTGCAAGGTGTATGACGTAATAAACACCGATGTATGTAGAGCCTAGGCATACCTAGGAATATTATAATATTCGCGGTGGTGGATAGTCGCTCGCTAGCCGCGCTATTTAACGGTAAAAGACAGAACAATATACGACACACCAGGCATTTCATTTATCTCCTCATAGGAAGCACCTATAAGTCTATATAATGCCTATATCTCTATGTATTATATATTGTATATATATTGCCGTGTGGGGCCAGCTTTAGAATTGTCCCACCCCTCTCCACCCATGGAAGTCGTAAGAGCCGACTGAGGGAATACCGGGCAGCAGCACTCCTTCGAGTATTAACAACATCCACTGCGATCGCCAACCCGCCTGCCAAGCGTGGCGATTACGGCACTATCCCCCATTCTTGGGGAGGCCTATGTCCAGCAGTGGACGTTAAAAGGCTGATGGATGGATGGATGGATCGCTATGAAACACAAAAAAACATTTAGATTTTTTGTCTGTTTATCTGTTTGTTCGTTCGCGCATCACGCACAAACTACTGAACGGATTTTGATGCAACTTTTTTATTTGATAGGTCTTGATTAGACTTAAAAACTGGTATACATTTTATCCCGCTACTATATCGGGAAACTGAGATTTAAGCAAAAAAAACTTTTGGATGCGGCGGGGCCGCTGGCAAAGGCTAGTAACATCATATTCTTAATTACATCTACTGATATTATCAACTGCCTAATTACTAGAACAAATTTTTGTGAAAATAATAAATTTTCTACGAGCAGCATTCCAATATGCATCCTTCACTATACGGGGCAACGTTATAGACGGCTAAGCTACCGTAATAACCTATTGGCAACTCAATAAAGAAAAATCTATTATAATAATTGAACATAAGTTATGCCATAGCTGCTTAAAAATGACCTAATTTTATTCCTACGGTTTGACTAGAGCTTGTCAAATGATAAAATCATAAATAAGTTATGCCATAGGTACCTACATGGCTCACTTAAGAATTACCTAATTCTATAGCTACGATTTAAACTTGACCAGATACTACCATGTGGCTAGTGAAAATATTATTACATTAAAAAAATAGATAATATTGTAACAGAATATCATTGAATTTTCATCTTAAATCTTTAATGTATGAAACAATTCAAATAACTTTTGATACCTCAAAGTTATATTTCGTAAGATATAATGATGTTTCATAAGAAAATCATCTAATTCCAACCAATATACGTAAAGCTATCTAAACGATGAATAGTTCTTTCATCGCGCCCTGGGATTTTTAGAGGGTTTATCCCATATACCTAAATATGATAAAGATCACATCTATCATATAATCATCGTCACAACTCTTTATAGTTAATTCCATGTGAACGATTTTACTATTTCTAAATTTGAGAATACAGTGAGCTGTAAAACCTAGGACTGAATAGATGGTATAAACTTCAATTCCTAGAGAGGTCCAGACATCAAAATGACACATACCACTGACGCGAAATTATGTGGGTTTTTGTAAAAAATTATCACTGCTCAGTGAAGGAAAACGTCAAGAGGAAAGTTGACGTCTGCCAACCGGCCCTGGGCCAGCGTGGTCGACTACGCCCTCTCTGAGAGGAGACACATGCCCATTTGTGACACACTAATAGGTTTAGAAATAGAGCTGAATTTTGACTTTACTTGTTAATTAAACACAAAGTGTGAAAATGTGAAATCGAAAATAAGTCACGAGCAGGATTTGAACCTGCATCTCCTGGATACCGTCCAGACACTTTGCCAGTTCGGCCATCGTGACAATTGCTCCCAACTTCTAATTTCGATAACACATTCATACTTATCGTCTTGGGTGTTATTTTCGATTTCACATTTTCACAATTTGTGTTTAATGGCTAAACATGTCGAATGTTAAAAATGTAGGTATATAAAAATATCTAAATAGTTACTTGTTAACATCAACATCCATCAAATTTTATTGCTATATTTGTTTCAGACTTATTTCAACCAAAATGCCTTAACGTTAATCCGGTCGCTGATTACGGGCGGCGCCACTCCAGAGTTGGAGTTGATCCTCGCCGAGGGAGCTGGACTCCGAGGAGGATACTCCACACCTGAGAGCTTAGCTAACAGGTGTATAACATACTAGTTACTTTCTTAATGTGAATGTGAGCAAAACCAAAATAATGGTCTTTGAAACAGAAGAAGTAAGAACAGATGTTAGAGTACAGGAGGCAATAGTGTGCTAGAACATGTGGATGAATATGTATATCTTAAATATGGATTCAGTCACCACTGATATAGAGAGAAGCGTAGATAAATGCGGGAAATAGAGTAAACGGAGCATTGAGACAACTTCTCAGCAGCCATTATCTCAGCTAGAAGACACGTGTCACAATACACAACGTATGAACGTAGTGCTTGTCCCAACATTATTCTAATAATAATAATCTCTTTTATTACTTACTATAAAAACATGATACATCTATTACAAATACTCTGGCTTCTGTGCTAGTATAAACTGTATTACGGAAGCCAGTATTTTTATATAGAAGCGATTATATAGAAGCGAGAGTTTTGTATGCAAAAAGGAGCACGATTATAAAGTCAATGCGGTCAAAATGTTTCTATCACTGCGGAAAATCTGTGAAGTTAGGCCGACTTTATGCAAGAGAGTATTGGTGTAAAGATCCGAAAGGTCCGATGGTTTGTGGAAAGAATTCCGGAGGATCTGTTGGTTAAGAAGATATAAGTCCAATGCCAAAGTCATGATAGATGTAGGGGCCGAGATGATGTTGCCTACCTAGACTAAATCGGTCATGTATTGAAGGAAGGTGGAGTCAGGAGCCTCCGAAACCGGCGAGCGTGTATGAAGAGAGTTATGAATGTTGAGGCAGTGAGAGATGTATGTAAGAATAGTTTTTTGGCACTCTGTGCTCTCTGCCTATCCCGCAAGGGAGATGGTGTGATGATAAGTCAGTAATTTCTTAATCATTCCTTTATTGTTAGTTATGATTGTGATTCTAAACATAGGTAAGTTGTCTCGCCATTCTGTACGTCAACCACACCCGTTAAACGTGGTTGGCATACAGAATATAGGTAAGGGATTCAGGTTTTAGTCTACAAAACTGACTAATGTGCACTTTATAAACTGGATCAAACTTGCCGATTCCCGTAAAATGTATTCCCTTGTTTTTATTTCTATCTGGCTTGTTTTCTTCTCTTTCCTTGCCTTATAAAGCGATGAGAGTTAGGTACGTAAATTTGTGTTGAAATGTGGACATAATTTAAAAAATATAATAGGTATATATGATGCCTTGGTAATGAGCTTTCTTCTAGCAATATGTTCTATCTCTAGAAATCAATCTCCATCATCGCCCGTGTACTTTAAATTGATTAAGAAAAATATTTTTTTTGTTCTTCTAGGGATCGATGTAGGGTAGGCCAAATCTCCCTATATGATGGTCCGTTAGCCCAGTTCGGCGAGGCCGGGAAATACGGAGACCTGTTTGTGGCCGCACTTAGCACGTACGGGATGCTGTGTATTGGCCTATATCGGTTCCGCGACACGTCGTCCTCATGTGACGCAAGCAGCAAGCGATATGTTATCACCAACCCTCCGGATGATTTTTCGTTGCTGCCTACTGATCAGGTATAAAACCTCTTTGTATAACGATCTG
Source organism: Leucoma salicis (assembly GCA_948253155.1). Taxonomy (NCBI): domain Eukaryota; kingdom Metazoa; phylum Arthropoda; class Insecta; order Lepidoptera; family Erebidae; genus Leucoma; species Leucoma salicis. The sequence goes on from OX411811.1 coordinate 19,899,702, forward strand.
TTCTTTTTTTTTACCTACTATCTTTTTTATATAGGTACACCATATTCGGTTATATCCTTTTTTTTATTTCTTTGTTAAGGCGGGAAAAAATTTTCTTAACCGCACACCGTTCGGTGCAACGAACAGGGTAGTGTGGCCCCCCCTCACCCACTATAGAAACCCGCCGTGTGCAGTCTCTCCGCCTTTATTGGAGGGCCACCGGAACCATATTACATTCTTTCAGTGGTTCGGTTATATACCTAGTGAAAATAATGTGATTACACCCAGGACAATTCTTTATGTGATCCACAAATGGTTGTTCTGAGTCTGGATCGTTAATTGCTTGTTTGTAAAGCGATATAAGAATTATTCCTTAGTGCAGAGTTGTCTTAAAAAATATAAAATGAATAGGTTAGGTACAATATAATGTTGCTGCTGAACAACAATAGTAATTGTATATTTGCAGGTGTTCGTCCTGATGCAGTTCGACCCTGGTGTAGAGTACCGGTCCAGCCGGCGCGCAGGCTCGGCGACCGGCAGCGGCGGCAAGGATGACGCCTCCTGACTATTGCTGTGCAGCGCCCTCACAGACGGACCCTACTCCTACATATAGGCTGTAGGGTCCGTCGTCTAACCACACCACTCCGACAATCCTTCCAGCCATCCTATTTTTAACTATCGTACCAGCTATACTCCCCTCTAAAGTTACGTTCACGGTGCCTATTACATTCAGTTCTATAGTAACAAAGGGAGGGATGCTGCCTAATACTACCTCTTTGCTTTCTTTCAATCACTATATGATTTACTTTTATTTCAGTCTCCTTGCACAGCAATATACATTATAATACAAATCAGAGGCGCACTCTTACTTGACGCACTAATGTTCGTTTGTTTCCGCTGTCTTGAAAGCCGACGAATTTCAAAATTATGAATGTAAAATGGATAATTTATGACAACACTACCAATACAATCAGTGCGTTTCACTAGGCACTCACAACGATCACGCTCACCTCCGCAGTTTCTCCCGTTCCTCTTGCTTATGAGAGTTTCTGTAAAGCCAATTAGAACGGGTTGTTGAGTTTTCTCTTTAGACGGGTCATTGACAGCTTGGTATGAGCGAAAATAATTGCGATATCGATAATGTTTTCAGCCCAACACCGCGGTCTTCAAGCGGAACGGCTTAAGGATCGTTATGAGCGTTGTGATCGCCATATCGCACCCCATGAAAAATTTATTAGGCTACCTAACTACCTTCACAGATCACTGCGACTTGACACTTCGCGTGTTCAACATACTTATTGACACATTTTTAAATACTTTCAATATTAGATTAATTTGCACTGATATTATTGTGGTGGTGGTTATTTTAGTTTTATTTTTATTATTGAATATGTTGGGATACACACACGAGCGTACCAAACTTATACTAACAACATCCTGATGTACCTCTTTCATTTTCTGCAACAGTAGTTCTTGCACCCGAATATCCCCTATAATACTCGTATAAAAAACTCATTCACAATCTTGGAGATTCCGAAAAGTACAAAGCTGGATGTTTTTTATAAAATTTTACAGGTCCCTAAGGGACAAAATTAGAGAACCACTGTTGTTAATAAAAATAAGGTATTAATTTTCTTACAAATCAAATCAGTGGGCCTAGTCAAGTTGCATTCTATGAAGACTATTAAAATGTATGGAAATTTGACATGTCTAACGTTAAGTCACGTGACTTTGGAGTTATAGATATCTTTAAAGATGTTAAATTCCCATACATTTAAATAGTTTTCTATATAGCGTAAGCAATCATAGAATGCAACTTGGCTAGGCCCACTGATTTGCCAATTATCTCTGACAGAAATTCTTTTTTCTATTTTTCGAGGTTTTCAAATGCAAGCAATAATACGAGTATAGGTATATCTAAGAAAGGAACTTTCTAAACTTTTAATGATCAATACGAAAGGAACCTTCTATACAATTATAATAATTGCATGACCGTTAGAAAATATATTATGTATATGGACTTAGGTATAGGCTATCGCTTTTTTAGAATATCCATTCCTTATTCAATAGTTCTTCTTTTCACTGTTTTTTCACTTTTTACTAAGTCGCTAACAGAGCGGACGTACCTATAAATTATATTTTAGCATTTAATGTTATCCTTCGACTGATTGTTAAGCACATCATATCATCCTGATTATTTTAATGTTATACAAGTTATGTTATGTAGTTTATTTATTTTTTATTTTATTTTTATGATTTTTTGTTTCGTCCAAGTAGTTCTAAGACAATACAAATAATTCAAAATGCAATTGCACGTAAGATAGTACAGTTTCATTAACCATTTTATGATATTTTTGTTTGTATATTTTGTTTTTGTTTTTAAGATGACTGCATTGATGGGATATTTTTATGCAGAAGTGTATAATTCTCTTTCATAGGACAAAATGTTGATGAAAAGTAAAATAAACGTTCTACGACGCATAAAGCGTCGTCGCGTTGATCTGCATAAAAATATGATTCAATACAAACGGTGCAACCTCACCTTATAGTACATGTCCTATTTTTTTTAATAAAATTAATATACTTACTATTTTATTTTTCTTTCTTTTTTTAATATTCCCGATTTTAGCGGGGGATTGTCAAAGTGGACGTGAAACATGGCGCTGCACACGATATACGTAGTAATGAACTGAAATAAATAATACGAAAAGAATGCCATTGCCAGATTAGTTGGAATCATTCGAAGATGTGTTTTGGTTACGAAGGACTCCGAGTGCGAGGTGTAATTTTGCTGTAAATGTGTGATATTATTTTCGAATCGTTGTTAAAATAGGGCTTCTGAAGCCTGCGATGTATTTAGTGTTAACTCCGGGTGCTTTGACGATTGTGGACTCTTAATAGTTTACTGTTGATTGTATTTATTAAATTAAGATTTTTTGACTGGCTGCACAGCACCGCCATCGCTCACGGCTAGATCAAACTTAACTAAGTGCAGTCGGTCGGGAAACTTTCTTTAGAATTTATTAGATAAATTAGTTCACCAACGCCTCACCTATTAGATTCATATAGTACATCGGTTTATTAGTAGTTACATACACTACAATAATTACTGCTAAAATACAAGATGTTTGACGAATGTAAAAATACAAGCAAGCCTCGACGAAACGTCGCACACACGCAACAATACTTTTATTACCTATTAAAAATATGTACTTACCCATTTAAAAAATACCTCAATTTTGCTATAGATACCTATAAGAAAAGTTAATATTAAAAGTATTTAAGTTTTATCGAACATCCTGTATTTGGCACTTTCGGTTCCCATTCCTTATAAGTCATATAGGTAATAGAATAGACAAAACCGCCCTTAATTACAGATAGGTTAAAGTAACCACACTGAAATTAATGTGAGCTCTTGTGGAAAAGTTATGTGAAGACCATAGAGATGATTGCTCCACGATATGGGGTCTAAAGACGGTGTGAGAATTCCTGTTATCAACAGCATCACTTCAGTAAATAATGGCAATAGCATACAAGATCTGAGAGTTCGCAATGGAATTGAAAGCAAACTTACTGCCATTTTTGTATACATACTACATAAACCACAGATTAAAATTGCGTGAGTTACTAGAGTACAAAAAGGATGACACTGGAAATAAATAAAAAAAACTACATAACTAAATATTTACAAATACAATGAACGAGATAATGAGATTGGCACTAGTAGATATAATATTCGTGTGGTATGAAAATAAATTGATATATTAATTATAAGGGCTTAAAAATTACACACTAATACCACCGAAAGTAAAGAAATATGTAAAATTATGAGATGGTTGTGCACGATAGAATATTATTTATGTACTTAATAAAAACTAATTGGTCTGTCCAAAATATTTAAAATAAAATGATCAAGTTGGCGTGATGTTCCAACGAAGGGCCAGGTTAGGCGACTTACTGAACACTCACACAGCCGGGTAGTGGTTTAGTTGTAATTTGAGCTTGATATATCGGTAAGTAGTGACCTGTGCATGGAACCCTAGCGAAATTAGGTACCTAATATTTAGCGTACCGCCACGAGCTGCATTTGACACTCAATATTTTAGCTAGAATGTTGTACATAGTCAAATGTAATTTTGTATGTTACTTAAGAATTTTTCAATATACGTCTCCTTTGCATTAAAATAGAAGGCTACGGTTACATTAAAAGTTTATATTCAAATACTATCGTGTGTAGGTTGTTGTGAAATAGGCTTCAATGTCACTGTATGCTAGATAGGATAGAGTTATGACGTCTTATTGTAAAAATGTAAAATATTACGCTATTATTTGGTATAAAATTATAAATGTTAAATAAGTATTAATATTAAAATAATGATTTTTCCTTTAATATTTTTATACAGCATTACAGTATATTTATCGCAATTAAAAGTTTATAGAGGTGGGTCAGTGTGCAATTTAAAAATAGTGTTTAATAACGTATAATCGCCTTAAAGAGAGAGAATATAGCGAGTCCTTCTGGCTGCGTGTGCTTGACGTCGTAATGATATCAATCTTATTGCAATGTGTATGTACCGTATGTATGTCTTATGACTTAAAATGTAGGTAGGTAACTACTTAGTGCCCATATTAACTCTTAAGGGCATTACGCTGGTGTAGATTATCGCTCACACGTGCGTAAAATTACCGTTATATTCAAAATCATATTGTTTTATTCGCGCAGATGTAAATTAAAATATTTAATCGTATCATTAATAATGTGGTAGGTAAATGAGAAAATATAATATTTTACAATAGAAATATTTTAATTCACATCCAAAATGTTACACACATATATTTATGTTAAATCAATAGCTTAATCGGTTTCAAATCGATTACTGTGCAATATTAGGGATGGTAATTTATAGTACTTGTTTCCTGAATCTTAACAAACTTAAAACAATCTTCTTTTACAAATGGTCAACGTCTACTTATACAAGTCGTAAGCAAAATAATATTTTTAAAATTACAAGTTTTTTTACAATCTTAGTTAACTACATGACCAGAATATATTATTAAATTAATATACCTACATAGCACTCTAAGCAATCTATTGACACTGCGTAAAATAATAATTCATTTATATTTGGAAATAAAGCAAAAATATTACCTAAACGTTAATGTACTCGCAAACTCAAGGCATGACGAATCTAAGCCGAATCGACATTAGACTCTTGAAATTCCTCCTTACGACTCAAAAATGTATTATCTATGAAACACTTGCTAAATCGATTATTATACAAAAATCACTAAAATGCCTATTCATAATATTTAAGCATATTTAGTAGGTAAATTCATGTTCTGTGTGCATAAATCTTAGAATTAACAACATTGTTGACTATTGCTAATAGCTTGAGGTTGTTAACGTTTTAGAACGGACAAGGTGAATTTTTCATGTATTATATATACCTGTATGTATAATCTTACACTCTATATCGGATGTTCGCTAGACCCTTTTGTAAGCTGCCATCTATACGTGTTGTTACACTAGTCCTGTCTTATTAAAGTAGTATCAATATTTAATGATGGCTGTGAGATAAATAATTGTAACAATTTAAATTTATATTATGTAAAATGAAAAAAATATTTTAAATAGCAACGTAACTGAAAGCTCTATCGCTGGTCTGATCTTAAACTTTAGTTTTTTTCTGTACTGTCAGATTTTCGGTTTTTATTTAAACCTTTGGTAATGTTTAGACCCAAAGTACCTACTATTTGTTACAGCAAGATTTCACATATGATCTATTTCACAAAATTTATTCGTCTCAAAATAAGACTTCTAAAATATGTGACATAAAAATTTATCACTGTAAGTATAACCTGCGATAGCTTGGCAGTCAAAAGCAGTTCCAATGGAGATGATGAGTCACGGGTTTAAATCCCAATCGTAGTTATCTTTTACTTTTTTTTACACAATTTGTTCCTATCAATTAATAACACTACAAACCCCAAAAAAATATAACGAGTAATAAGTCTTCCCAAAAACAAGCTTCGGCTTAGTTTGGGCATTGTTAACAAAGCCAATTGTGTACATTTTGCTGAAGATAAATAAAGATTAATATTATTATTATAGTTCTGCCTAAACCATGTCACAACGCATGTTTGTGAATAGAAGAGTCTGGTAAATGAATGGTAGTTTTTGCTTAAATAGGTCTGTCATCGTTTGTGATTTTGTGCTAAATGAACAGTACCTACCTACCTACCTATACTTTGGGCCACAAAGGTTTAAATTTAAACCAAAGAATTAATTTCTGATATAATATTTCATATTTATTTTGGCACTGTTTATCTATCTATGCATGATAGTTATGCACTTTGTTCATATTACCAAATTATACTTTTACTTACCAATTCAAATTTAAGTATACCTATTTCATTCAGTTATACGCATATTGCTTCTATTTATGATTAATCAATATACTTAGTAGAAATAAGAAATAATACAAAAACTACATGTAACATTAAATACAGTGCCAAGATAAAATCAAAAATATGACTAAAGACTTCGTCAAGTAGATCACGTTGTTAGCGCGCGCCAGAACTCTATAATGCCATATTCTGTAGCCACACTATAGCGCCGCGTTGTGCTTTACTGTGACGGTTTTATACTTTAAACAAAGCAAGGGCGCTAGAAGTACATAGCCCTAGGACGCTTTATACTGCCACAGCACAACACAACCCGGCTTGGCCCGTGGTAAGAACGCGTTCTATTTTGGGAAGCCTTCACATATTTCAGCGCTAAAGATGTCTCTATGCAGCAGGTTGCCATTATAAACAGCTTTTTTAAGCTAACAGCGTAAAAATATTAAACTAAGTATTTAAAGCTCTTACGTTGTCCAACTGTTTTAGTCTACATAACGTATGATTGATACCTAGGTAATGAATTATTTGACTTTTTTGATAATGGCAACCCTAAAATTGAAGCTCACAGCTTTCTTGCCACAGTTGCTCAAGTTTCAGCATAGATAGTCCCATATTTCACCGCTTCTAGTTAACCATTTACAAGAAGCACAATACCATATAATGTCACATTGTCCGTGAGATAGACGCCATTTTACGCACCGACCTAAACAAAATGGCGCCAAACACGGGACGTGTAATATTATTAGACTGTTCTAAATGTATCACACCACAAGAACAAATTATTTAATATTGTTGATGTTGATTGTTAATAAAATGCAAATAATGTAAATATCAAAATAAATTCTGTATTTGTATTTGATTGTTTGGTTTTATTTTAAACCTTTATATATCTATATTCGTTTTAACGCGGTGAGAAGGCACGTGTCACAATATACAACGTAGTGTTTTTCCAACGTTACTATAGTGGAAGCGAGAGTTGGTATACAGAAAGTAGCATGAGAGTAAAATTATATGGTCGAAATGCGATCTCTGAGGAAAATCTGTGGTTTAGCTGACTGACCGCAATCGTAAGGACGACGAAAGACAACGAGGTCTGTTTAAAAATTAAGTCAAAAACCAATGTTTAAATGGTTCTGTTATATACACCCCTTGTTAGTAGACAGGCTGATCATCACAAACCCCCTGATGTGTGAGCAGTATATTATAATATATAAGAAGCCCATCCCAGTAGGCAGGCAGTCAGACTTCAATCTCGATACTCGCGTTACGTAGCTACTAAGTTACCCGCGAATCCTACTATTTCTCTATGTTATATTAGTTACTATATCTTGTGAAAGTTATTTTGAAGTTTAAATTGAATAAATGTTAGTGTGTGTAATTAAAGAGATTTTTTTAAAACTCTAAAGCCGAATTTCGTATAACATTTTGGTGGCAGCGGTGGGATACGAAAATCCCTGTATACCCGAATACGTCTCCGAAAATCGGCGATTAAGTGTAGTAGTGCCGTGGAAAATCCTAAAGGTGAAGTGAAAATAAAAAGTGTTAATAAAACCCCTATGTCGCTACTACCGTTGGGTACCCAAAGTACACGCTGATCGCAAGCTCATATCGTACCAAGCCAAGGCTTGATCATCACGATGCTGACTTCTACCACCGTCTCGCTGATCGGACTGATGCTGCTACTGTAGACGAAACGTAATTAGTTATTGATAGTACCAAAGCGCAAAAGAACTCAGAGTACTACTAGTACCTACATATTCACTATATTACTGCATACTATTTTTTTCTAATATTTCTGTATTTTGTGTACCAATAACTATAAGATACTTTTACTTACTAATTATAAGATAATATTATTCGTGTAACCTGTAATTGTAACACTATACTTGTTTATAATCATACTCGTGACTCTGCCCGGACGCTGAAGCGATAAGCTATTGTTATCACGCTACCGTCATACGCTATATTAATGTGGATAAGGCTTCTATAAATAATATTCTATTTCTTTTACAAACATTTACCTATTAACTTACCTTTATATCCAATAAATTAACTTGTCACCATGGCAACTAGCAAATTTGATCAAAAGGAGGAAACCCTTACCACCAGAAGCGCAGCTTCCCGAGTAGAAACTGAGGAGAAAGTAGAACTCAACGTTTTGTTAAAATTTATAAATCCTTTTGACGGGTCAAGAGAAAAACTAAATAAATTTATCTCAAATTGCCAAAACGCCTATAATCTAGCAGACAAAAATCAAAAACCTATATTATTTAAATACATTTTGTGCCAATTGACGGGTCGCGCCGAAACTACATGCAGTATAAGAGATTTGAATCTTTCGATCAGTTTATAGATTTCTTAAAACAACAATGAAATGAAAACACTATACTCACCTACTTACTGAACTACAAGAATGTAGACAAGGTTCTATAGAAGGCGAAATCAATTTGCACTCAGAATCGAAACGTGTCTAGCAAAACTTCTCATTGAAATAAAAAGCTCAATCCCCACAAAAAAGAAAACGGAAGTAGCCGGTCGCGTTGCGGCTATGGAAGACCTTGCCCTCCACACCTTTATGGTGGGGCTGCAACCTCGATTATCACAAGTAGTTAGGTGCCGCAACCCCGATTCTCTAAACGCTGCAGTCAATTTTGCGGTTGCAGAAGAGAAGCTACTCTCTGGCATACACAAAAGAACGACTCAATCACATACCGGTTACTCCGACAGAACTAGATTCCCACCTCGTCACGAATTCCAACCCTTCTCACATAGACCACCAGTCCCACAAGGCTTCCACAATGATGCTCCTAGACACATCAATACAAGTGAATTAATTTGTCGCTGTTGTAAGAACATAGGGCACACCATAGAATACTGCCGTAAAAGGCAATATAATAACAACAAAAACCAAGGTAATCCCTCGACGTCTTATGGGCGCCCTAACAATCCTCCTCAAATTACTAATTCAAACGCACCCCGGAGGACTTTCACTGTTACTCAACCATACGAATATAACCAGCCCCCTGAGGCAGAATGTCATATTTCACGTGTCGACCGTATCGAGATCACTGTGATTGGTTGAGAAACCCACGCGTGATGTCACAATAATCCGTTGGCCAATCACGGTGATCGTACAAGCGAGACGATACGATCGACATGTGAGATATGAGATTCTGCCTAACCCCCCTGGGTGTCGATAACGGTCATTTAAACGAATAAAATTTCTCGACCGGTATCGCTCGAAAAATTATTCTTACAAAATCAAAGACGATACCACAAACATCACTGTGTCCACTGCATCTATAAGTACTAAAAATACTCTGAATCCTCTGCATCCTCTGAAATCAAAGAAACCGCTGTATCCTCTGTATTCACTGAATCCTTCAAAACCTCCAAATCCTCTGCATCAATCTAATTCTCTGAATACACGGTATCCTCTGTATCCACTGAATCCTCTGAATCAATCTAATTCTCTGAATCCACTGAATCCTCCGAACCAATTAATATCTCCAAACCCACGGACCCCTCTGAATCTACCATATTCCCCGAATCAAAAACCCACTGATTCACTTACTATATCTAACAAGCCACTGAACCTACTAAATCATACTAATCAACCAAAATCCGTGCCAAGCCTTACCTTTCGATCTCCAACCGCCACCGTTGATCCTTCACTGAACCTGAAACATAAATTTTAAAAAATAATGAAATAAAAATCTATGAAATAAATAAAAATACAGAAAAAAGATACTTACCATATATCATGATACAAACTCCTGTCTCCGATCACCCACTGTCTTTCTTAGTACACACTGGCTCCTGTGTATGCCATATGAAACTAGATTCTATGTCCAAGGTCCAAAAACTAAGTAATGTAATAATAACCCTTAAAGGCATTGGCTCCGGCGACGATGTGACACCAACCCTGGGTAGTTTTTACATGCCAGTCTTCCAAAGTCCTTCCAAACCGTGTAAACACGAATTCCATGTGGTAGGCGACGAAGATATTAGTTTAATTCACGATGGAATTATAGGTAATGACTTCCTGAAAAAATTTGGATGTCAAGTTGATTACGACAATGGCGTTTTACGTATGGATAACGACACCATCAAACAAAATTTTTCCGAACCACATTATACTATTTTTCCCCGCACAGAAACGGTCATAGAATGCACTGTTGCTAATCCCGAAATTCAAATAGGTGCAATTTTAGATCAACACATCTCCGAATCACTGTTAGTGGCTAACTGTATCGTGAAAGTGAAAGAAAATAACCGAATTAATATCACGGTAGTTAATACATCGGAAAAACCCGTAGAACTCCATTCCTATCTTCAACTTTCGCTGGAACCAATAGATGTTCAATCCTGTACGTTCTCTGATTCTCCCACCTCCAACAATACCCTAAGTAGAACCAAGGAAGTAATCAAATACCTCCGAATCTCACATCTGAACGACGAAGAGAAGGACGCTTTACTACAAGTCTGAATCAGAATCAGAATCAGAATTTATTTATTTGTACAACATAGGTAAAATATAGATCTTAAGTAATGTGTAGTTCACTATGCCTTGTCACTAGGACATACAAATATAATATTAAATTTAATTAATTAATTGAAAATAATAGAATTAATTCATTAAATTAAACATAATATACAATTAAATGAACATAACACCAATGTTAATAAATATTAAATCATAATAATAATTAAAATAAAAAGGTATCATAATAAATTATCACTAAAATATTCATGCAGTGAGTAATAACATTTATTTATTAACAGATTATGTAAAGATTTTTTAAAACTAATTAGAGGCAATTTTTTTATTTCACTAGGTATTTTATTAAATACTTTAGGTGCTGTACCATATACACTCTTTTGCATTAAAGATGTATTGCATTTTATATTACATAATTGATCAGCATATTGAGTGCGCGTTAGACCTTTTCTTACATCTGTCACCTTTTGGAACAAATTCGGATTAATCTTAACGAAAAGCGCAGTTTCCTTTATATACATACTGGGGAGAGTTAATATTTTTAAAGTTTTAAAATAAGGTAAACAGCTATCCGTAATTTTCAGACCACACATCGACCTTATACATCTTTTTTGCATTTTAAATATAAGTTCCCTGTCGGTTGATTGCCCCCAGAATATTAACCCATATCTTAGTGAGGAAGCTACTAGTCCATGATAGACAGTTATAAGCGATTCTTGATTAACTTTTTTAGAAAGTTGTAAAAGCGCAAAGGCTGATTTACTTAATTTTTTACATAACTCTTCTATATGAGTCTTCCATTTGAGTTGGTTATCAATTATTATGCCTAAACAATTTAGCTTCGTGTGTCTCCTCTATTTTACACCCGTTAAATGTAACATTAATATTTGGAATACTCCATCTTTGATGAAAGTGCATCACTTTTGTTTTTCTTAAATTAATTTTCAAATTATTTCTGTCAAGCCAATTTATAATGTTATTTAAAGAATTATTTATTTCATTTTCATATTCATTAAGATTATTGGGATTGCAACATTTTATTATTGCTGTACTGTCATCTGCAAATGTGTCTGCACTAACTATTCTGATATTTTCACTGCTACTAAACATAATATCTCAACAAACACCCAAGTGCCTATCCAAACAAAATCATATAGATTCCCTGAATGTCACAAATAAGAAGTCCAGAAACAAATAGACAAGATGCTGGAACAAAAAATGATAACACCTTCGAGCTCACCGTGGTCCTCACCTATCTGAGTCATCCCTAAAAAGCAAGACGCGTCCGGAGAACGTAAATGGAGAGTCGTAATCAACTACAGAAAACTCAATGATATCACCATATGCGAAACATATCCTATTCCTCAAATAACAGAGATTCTAGATCAACTAGGGAAAAGTCAATACTTCACAACACTGGATTTAGCCTCAGGATTCCACCAAATTCCAATGTCGCAAAAAGACGCACCTAAAACTGCATTCTCTGTACCACAGGGACACTTCCAATTCACAAAGATGCCATTTGGACTTAAAAACGCACCTTCTACCTCCCGAAAATAGATGAACACTTGTTGTTCCCGCCAAAAGGCGGGACGAATGAATGATTGAGTGACGTATGTACAGCGCCACCATTCATACAAAGACGGTTGGAACATTCAAGTTGAAATTCGTAACGCGTACGGGTCGGAGATACTTTGGTCTCCCGATAAATAATTATAAATCAGCCCTAGTGTCCGCGCTAAACCCATAAAAGTATTTAGTGTGTGTATGTACCTATCGTCCTAGTGTTGTGTCCATCAAGTGTAAATACGCTCATAGACATCTGTGTAAGGCAATACCGGTCATTGAACTCAACCCCCCTGGCCAGGGTATCGCGTGTGTCTGTGTGTCTTACACCCCCATTCAGCTCAAGGAAATTGGTGGTACCGTTTGCCATCAACTCAGCGCACGTCAATGTTGTAGGCGGCTCTGGTGAACCGCAGGGAAGTCAGGTGAGTTCTCCAGCCCATCCTTTCTGCCACCCCAGAGCGCCACAACATATTCTGGACCTCCGAGCCGTCAACTTTCCAGAAACCTTTCGTATACAGTCCACTTTTATTCTTTCTGCACAAATTTTTTCACCCATATATACAACTACCTCCTATCTAGAAAAATAAAAGTCCCGATTTCTGCCCATTTACTGCATTATTTCACGTATTATCCATTTCATTCTGCACTTTACTACTTTTAACTTGTTCGATAATATTACTTTCTACTACTTATTCATAAAACATAATCAGCTGTTCCTGTGCTAATTATAAGGTAACTGTTTCGTATTGCGTCATCATTTGATATCACAAGTAGACATAACACTCTCTGCTCACACCTGTATCCTGTCCTAACGGGGTAAATAATACGTTATTGGTTAATAAATAAGATTAGCAATTAATATACATCCTGCTACTTTCTGATAAAGTTTTTTATGCGCATTCCATTCGGCTCAGCTATAATACTGTATGTATAGTGTATATTTATTATTTAAACAATAGACTCCGCTCATTAGCCGTTGTCATTTGTTTACTTTGTACTTTTCATTTTAGTTTATATTAATATCATCAACCCATTGGTTCTTAGGGGTAAGCAGTTAAATTTAGTATCTACATTTTGGGTTTTTGCATTTTTTTTGTTCCGCCCGGCAAGCCGCTAGCCATAATATAAATATTACGGCACGTTTCTAGTTTTATTTTGGACACCACTAGGGTTGTCACTCAGCGCTGTTAGGGTTATCACACTGCACATAATACATTTATTACTTTTAAATTTTGTTTTCGTTTTGATTTAAGTAATATATACAACGTGTACTTACGTCACTTGTTATTACTTTAGGGTTGTAAATTTCGGCACATACATAAATATATTATTTTTTTCATTTTCCGCTCAAATAAACCATGCCTTCTAAGTCCCAGGCTGCATCACTTAGGAAGACCGTTAAGGCGATCAGTCTGTTGAAAGAAATAACCTTAGCGATCGAGTCTGGTGATTGTACTAAATATAAAGTTGCTGACTTTAGTGCCCGTTTTCCTAAACTAGAGGGGCTTAAGACCAAACTCGAAAGGGTCTATTACGAAATCCTATCTATACTAAGCTTTATACCTTAAGCTTAATACCTTTTATACTAAGCTTTATAAGAGTGCTACTGCCGATTATGATCAGATATTGGTAGCTTACGAAACCGTCAACCTAATCCGAATTTCAGTCAGCTCGCAATGTCTGCACCGCCGGCATCAGTTCTGCCCAAGATTGAACTGCCCAAGTTCAGCTCAAAAATAGAGGATTGGCCGTCGTTTATTGCGATATTTCGTAGATTAACAGACCATATGTCTGACCTTTCCGATGCACTCAAGCTGCATTATTTGATATCCTGCCTCACAGGTGAGTCACTAAGCATGGTAGCACATTTAAAAATCACAAACGACAACTATTCTGTCGCCATGGATATACTAACCCGGCGATATGAGAATCGTCGTGTGCTCATCGACCGTTTTGTCGACATTATTTTAAGTCTGCCCTTTATCCACTTGCGATCGGATATTCGTACACTCTTTCTCACGCCCTTAATCTCAGCTCAATCTGCACTGCTTAATTTAGATCTGCCCATGAAAGACAGTGATTATGTTTTCGTATCGATAGTGGTACGTAAATTAAAGGGTGAACTCCGCACACTGTTCGAGCGTAAATACGGATTGAGCACTACTCTGCCCACACTTAAAGATTTAATATATTTTTTAGAAGAACACGCCTGCTGCTTGGAGACCGAGTGGGTACACCTCAAAACCCGGTATCTCCTAATCAGCCTACGTCTTCGCCTGGCACTTCACGCCGCCCATCACCTACCTCACCGAGAGGTCACTCTCTCCGTCCGTCCACTATTCAACGTTTTAAGCCGATCGCCCCAGCTCATTTCCACGAGGTGTACCCGCGTACGCCACCAGCCCAAAGACGGGCTGTATTCTCAGCTCAACCATCTCAATCTACTTGGTACTGCCCATACTGTCTTTCACGGGAGCACAAACTCATAGCCTGTCCCCAGTACAATAACCAGCCAGTTCAAGGCCGTTGGGACTTTATAAATTCCCGCGACCGCTGCCGACGCTTCCTCGGCCAACACTATGAGAATGCCACAGTCCACAGGCGTTTGCCGAGAGTGTGGCAGTGGTAATCACCATACTTCTCTGCACCGCCCGAGCGCACCTTCTCCGCGCTCAACGTCAGCTCACTATCTCCCCACTCATTTACGCGATCAGCCCAGGCAGCGCCCCCCGCAGCGTCCTCAGCCCCCCTCGAGACACGCTGACAGGGTGTCTTCGCACCGAAATATGCAGCTTCGTACGACATCAGCACCTCAGCCTGCTCGCTCGCCCGGTACGTCACACCGAAGTCCACAACAATGACTAGCAGTAGAAAACACCGACGAGGTACCCACTCAGCTCCCTACAAACTCCGCATATAAAAATTTAACTCCGCACTCTCACTCTGCTATATCTGTACTGCCTGTAAAAAGCAAATTACAAAATGTTACCTGCTTCCAAGCAGAACATTGTCGGCCCTTCAATACGAACCCCGTATTATTATTGTACCTACTGTACCTACTGTCCTCCTATTATTGTACCTACTGTCTCGCTAGAGATAGCAGACGTGAATAATAAGTACCAGTGCTCGAGCACTACTAGATACAGGCAGTATGCTCACGCTTATTACCGAGCGCATGGCTCGAATATTAAAACTGCCATTAATCCGCTCGTCTCTTAAAATTCTCGGTGTAGGTAACGACATTGCTCAGGACTCGAAATCAGCACTAAAAATAACATGTCGCCCTATTAATAGAGACGTACCTATTATAAGAGCGACGGCACATGTACTGAAGGATGTTGTGGGGTATTTACCTATAGATAAAGTCCCAGACATCGTAAACGAGAAAGGCCAGACTCAGTTACCTCTGGCAGATAAAGATTACCACACGCCGGGTGCAGTTGATCTTCTCCTCGGCTCAGATGTACTCGGTCAGGTTTTAGATGGGACCACGGTCTCTCTGGGACCAGGTCGGCCTACGGCGTTCGGCACTATATTTGATTTCGCCTTATTAGGACCTGTACCCGAGTTAAGTGACACATCAGTAACTCAGGTTAACTCAGCTCACCTTCTCAGCTCACAAACTGAAGTACATACTCGGGATATATGTAAAAATATTGAACGGTTCTGGGAGTCAGAGGAACTTAAACTAAACTTAAATTCCTATAACGAGTCCACTAGAGGATCAGTGTGAGGAAATCTTCCGCACTACTACTACTCATGAGTCCTCAGGTCAGTATACGGTAACTCTGCCCTCTCTGTCCAATGCACCAAAGCTAGGCAGTACCCATGCTATCGCGCTGCGTAGGTTTCTCAACCTGGAGAAGAAGCTACAAAGCAATCCGCTCCTCCGCTCTAAATATACTGAATTTATGACTGACTATATCAAATTAGGTCACATGACATTGTGTCATCCTCACACATTCTCTCGAAAATCACATTATTACATACATGGCATATTTAAGTCAGGGTCTGAAAAAATCCGCATAGTATTTGATGGTAGCTGTAAGAGCACCACAGGTGTCAGCATAAATGACTGTTTACACACAGGCCCTGCTCTGCAACAGGATATTGTAGATATTATCATGTCCTTTAGAACCCATCCAATTGTGTTCAGCACTGATATTCTTATGATGTTTCGTAACATACTTGTTCACCCGGACCATAGATGTTATCTTGTAACTTTTGCGCTTCTTGTAGCTTGTACTCTGGCGATCCTCACCAGACCAGCCTCTGCTCACCTATGCTCTAAATACTGTCACATATGGTCTTAGGTCCAGTCCATATCATGCTATACGCACTCTGCTCCAACTAGCGGATGATGAGGGTCATCGCTACCCTAAGGCCGCTAACCTCATACGTAAATCTATTTTCATTGATCATATACTCTGTGGCCATAGCTCTATTGAAAACGCTCAAGCGTTACAAACCGAGCTAATTAACTTGCTCGCCCTTGGAGGTTTTCAGCTCAGTAAATGGACCTCAAACTCAAATAAACTGCTTGAGCGATTCCCAGATGACCAATGTGACATGCCTAAAGATTTCGACATCAGCCCAGACCCTAATTCTATTAAAGTCCTCGGTGTGCAGTGGATTCCACAGACTAAAGAATTTACTTACCGTATCAATGTTCCGCTCTTAGAAAAGTTTACAAAACGCACAATTCTCAGCACAGTTGCCTCTCTTTACGACCCCTCTGGATGGGTCACTCCAGTAATATTCCGCGCAAAATTACTCTTACAAAAATTATGGTTATTAAAATTAGAGTGGGATGAACCCATTCCCAATGAAGTCCACACAGAGTGGCAACACATTTCTCAAGATCTACCTAACTTGTCTAACATCTGTCTATGTCGCCACATCTGCTCAAGTAAACAGTATTCTACCTATTCACTACACGGATTCGCAGACGCCTCCGAGGCCGGTTATGCCGCTGTTGTTTACCTTCTTCAGCTCAACTCTAAAGACGGTGTTCAGGTTAATCTGGTTGCTGCTAAATCTAAGGTAGCTCCAATTAAAAACCGTCTCACTATCCCTAAATTAGAACTGTCTGCGGCATACCTCTTATCTCATTTGATAACATGAGTTTCAAATAATCTATCAGCTCATATTAAAATTAAACATCATGTATGTTGGTCTGATAGCACCATAGTGCTAGTATGGCTTGACACACCAGCTCATAAGCTTCAGACGTTTGAAGCTAATACGAGTTACTAAAATAAGTACTAACTCACCCAGCCTGACATGGAGACATGTCCCCTCAGCACTTAACCCTGCCGATTGTGCTAGCAGGGGAATGTCAGCTCAATCTCTTGCTTCCCATGTTCTTTGGTGGTCACCTGAATGGCTTAAACAACCCTTAACGAGTTGGCCTGCTATGCCCTCAGCCCTAGGACATCACTTATTACCTGGCCTTAAATCCAAGAAGGCACTAGCTCACATTGCAGTTCCTGATATTGATACTGATCTACTCACACGTTTCAGCTCTTTAGATAAATTAATAGGTGTGACAGCGTGTATTAAACGCTTCAAATATAATTGCCGTAGTCCTATTGATCAACGGCGCTCAGGCCCTCTGACAGTAAGTGAGCGAAGAGAAGCGTTGCTCTACTGGGTATGCTCTGTTCAGCATAATGAGTTCGCAAAGGATATTCATCGCCTCCAAACTAAACGCTGTTGTACTACTCGACTACAGCGCCTCTCACCGTTTATAAAGGACGACTTATTGAGAGTTGGTGGTCGTCTCTCTCACGCACCGCTCAGATATGATGCTCAGCACCCCCTGATTCTACCCAGGTCTAGTCCACTAGTAGATCTTATTGTTGACCATTATCACAAAATATACTGTCACCCAGGTGCAGATACATTACATGCTATATTACGCCAGCAATTCTGGATACTCTCTGCTCGTCGTATAATACGTCATCGCGTATACAAGTGTATACGATGTTTTCGATTCCGCACACATTTTACACCTCGGCTCATGGCTGGTTTGCCGTCCGATAGAGTTACGCCTCAGCCTGTATTTAGTCACGTACTTTGCAGGACCATTTCTAGTTAAAGCCAGCACATTACGTAATGCCAAGCTCTTGAAAGCATACTTCTGCATATTTGTTTGTTTATCAACAAAGGCTATACATTTAGAGCTTGTCTCCTCTCTCAGCACTGAAGCCTTTCTCGCGGCACTACAACGGTTTGTTTCGCACCGCGGTACACCGGTTCTTATCCGCTCCGACTGTGGTACAAATTACGTAGGCGCTAGGAATTACCTTGTCGAGATTCAGAACTTTTTATCAGCAAATAATGACACAATTACTCATAAATTATCAAATCAGCACATAACCTGGTGGCTTAACCCACCAGCGGCGCCGTGGTTTGGCGGGATACATGAAATAGCGGTTAAATCTACGAAACAGTTACTTTATCGTGTTATTGGTGAACAGCATCTCACTTTTGAAGAATTCTATACACTTTTAACAAGAGTCGAGGCTGTATTAAATTCCAGACCTCTCTGTCCTCTCTCATCAGATCCGTCAGACTTTGAGCCACTAACGCCCGGCCATTTCCTAATAGGCCGTCCGCTCACAGCTCTACCCGAGCAGTCATTAGATGATCGGCCATTATCCGCTCTCAGACGATTTCAGCTCATCCAGGGTATGTGTCAGCGCTTCTGGACCCTATGGACCCAATCCTACCTGCATACCCTTCAAACCCGCTCCAAATGGCTCTCTCCATCCTCTCCTCCTCAAGTTGGAGAACTCGTACTCATCAAGGGGGACAATCTGCCTCCGCTCCACTGGAAGTTAGGAAGAATCACCCGCACATTGCCTGGCAAGGATGGAGTACTACGTGTTGTGGACTTAGACACAGCAAATGGAAGTCTGCGAAGACCCGTTATCAAGCTCGCCAGGCTCCCTTTGGATTCAGCTCAAGAGGACACCTCTACAATCTGCACTACTGCCCCGGCCCAGGATGTTCCCGCTAAAAGGCGGGACGAATGAATGATTGAGTGACGTATGTACAGCGCCACCATTCATACAAAGACGGTTGGAACATTCGAGTTGAAATTCGTAACGCGTACGGGTCGGAGATACTTTGGTCTCCCGATAAATAATTATAAATCAGCCCTAGTGTCCGCGCTAAACCCATAAAAGTATTTAGTGTGTGTATGTACCTATCGCCATAGTGTTGTGTCCATCAAGTGTAAATACGCTCATAGACATCTGTGTAAGGTAATACCGGACAACTCAACCCCCCTGGCCAGGCTATCGCGTGTGTCTGTGTGTCTTACACCCCCATTCAGCTCAAGGAAATTGGTGGTACCGTTTGCCATCAACTCAGCGCACATCAATGTTGTAGGCGGCTCTGGTGAACCACAGGGAAGTCAGGTGAGTTCTCCAGCCCATCCTTTCTGCCACCCCAGAGCGCTACAACACCTGTCTATCTGGCCTCCAAGGATCAAGATGTTTTGTATATCTTGATGATATCGTAGTGCACTCGCCAGACCTGTCAAGCCACATACTAAACCTAACTTCCGTTTTCAACAGACTCAGAAACTATAATTTAAAACTACAACCAGATAAGTGTGAATTTCTATGCAAGGAGGTCGCATATCTCGGCCATGTAATAAATCGCGATGGAGTTAAGCCTAACCCGGATAAATTACGAGCTGTTATTGAATTTCCAATCCCTAAATGCCCCAAAGATATAAAATCTTATCTCGGCCTCGTCTCGTACTACAGACGGTTCATACCAGACTTCTCTAAATTAGTAAAGCCTCTTACGTCTCTTCTAAAAAAGGACGTAGGTACCCTTCGTTTGGAATAACGAACAACAACTAGGTTTCGAAAGCCTAAAGAATAAACTTACTATATCACCTGTCCTGGCTTACCCAGACTTCACGAAACCATTTATACTAACATGCGATGCGTCAAACTATGCGATATCGGCTATTTTATCTCAGGGGCAAATAGGAAAAGATCGCCCCATTGCTTACGCCTCTCGTGCTCTCAACAAGTAAGAATGCAATTACAGTGTAACAGAGAAAGAGTGCCTCGCTACAGTCTTCGGAACCAAAGCCTTTCGCCCCTATCTTTATGGACGTCGATTCACAATAGTTACCGACCACAAACCATTGCAATGGCTATTTAACTGCAAAGACCCAGGTTCAAGATTGGTAAGGTGGCGTCTCAAACTAGAAGAATTCGAGTACGACATCATTCATAAGAAGGGCAAAATCAACACCAACGCCGATGCACTATCACGATTCCCTGTGAACGCTATATCCAATGAAGAGCCACCATCACCTGATCTCAATGCCGAATACAATGATTCATTGAAAGACTCTCACGTAGACTTACCTTCTCCTATACCCTTCACATACAACAACGAAGAACTTCTACATCAAAACATTAACGACGGTACAAACCCTGAAACGATTCCGAATATACCGTATAACTTACCTGTGCAGGATAAACTGCCTATCAATTCTCCAACCTCTTTCGACTTAGGACCACTGGAACTAAGCCCTAGAAGCGAAGATCTAAATATTTACTTCGAGAATCTCCAAATTCCTTCGCCAACAGAAACAGTGATACAGCCAGAATCAAACATAAGTAACGACGACTTTGCCAGTTATTATTTTTTTAAACTCCAAATAAGGAATCTCTTACAAATACTATGTTGAAAGAACACAACGAACACCTCGCAAAAACTCCATACAAAATAATCATAATCCCCACATCAATAGACCTAGACGAATCAAACCCTTACATATCAGAAATATTTACAAGCGCCGTAATCAAAGATAAAATCATCGATTCTGAAAAAGAACTATACTCATTCCTGAAAATAAGCCATGAAAATAAAACCATCTATCTTATTTTCACCAGAGTACACTATTCCGATGAATCAAACTATGCCGCCATATACAATGCCCTGAAAAATGTAAGAAATGAAATCATGCAACGCGAACAACCTACAGATATTGCCATATCAGATTTTAGAAACCCTTTCGATAAACACGCTTAAACTAAAATCTATAATATCATTACATATCTCTTTCACAATACCAAATTCAATATACATGTCTATTTAAATAAAATAATTTACCCGACTTTAAGCGAAAGACAGAAAATTATGCGAGAGAACCACGATATTCCCATAGCAGGACATCTGGGATCAACACGTATGTACAACCGAATTCACGAACAATTTTACTGGAAAGGCATGAGAACAGATATAGAAAACTACGTCAAGAAATGCAAATTATGCCAAGAAAATAAGGCGTTAAGAAAACTCAACAGGGCCCCTATGGAAATAACAACGACATCCACGACACCATTCCAACGCGTCGCTCTGGACATTGTAGGACCGCTTCCAGAAGCCAGCACCGCTAAACTTAAGTACATTCTTAGACTACAAGACGATCTTACCAAATATTCCGTAGCCTATCCCATACGCAGCACAACAGCTGAAGAAACAAGTGATTGCTTGGTCCACTTCATTTCTCTATTTGGAATTCTCAAATACATTTTAACCGATCAAGGCACCAATTTCACCTCTGAACTATTCAAGAGTACTTGTCAATTCCTGAAAATCAAACAACTATAGGCATCTCCTTACCATCCACAAACTCAAGGAGCCTTAGAACGTAGTCACCCTACACTTAAGGAGTACCTAAAATCATTAACCAACGAGAACCAAGACAATTGACCTAAATATGTCTACACTGCCATACTTACATATAACACAAAAAGACAGAAAGCATTAAACTCATTAGTAAAACAAATAAATAATATCACAGAAATTTCAAATAATTTTATCACAGAAACTAAGTCCATTCCATATTAACTAGCCTCGAAAGTTCGTTACTTACATTGTCATTCCAATTAGAAGATCTGACTAACGCCATTTTGCTGTCTAGCCAAAACATCCTGCATCCTAACATATTGACTCCAAGTCAGCTGTTCCAAGAACTCGCCGATAACCATCGACACCTACCTCGAGACTCCGAAATCCCTGTATCTATAAATTTAGATAATATTCATTTAATACTCAGTATATCTAGTGTAGCAACTTACTATTTCAATAATAAATTAGTATTTGTCTTACAAATACCTCTAGCCTCTAACGACGAATTCAACCTGTACTATAACTTGGCTCTGCCTACACCCATAGGACAATGAATGTTAATACTTTTAGTCTAATATTACCTTCTAGTTCATATACCGCTATTTCTAAGGATAAGTTAAGCTTTTGTAATTTAGATAATCTAGATGTAAGACGATAAACTCTGAGTTCTATCTGTGCGCTATTGACCAGAACTATCAGTGTTAACCCAGTGCAATGCGAAACTAAAACAATAGTTGGCGACTTAGACATTTGGAAACCCCTAGTAAACAATCAGTGGATTTTCGTGCAATCGCGCCCAACTAAAATAACAATTTACTGAAACAGTAGTGTCCGGTGTCGGTATACTAAACCTCGCGAACCAGTGCACAGTGTACACCAAGAGCACAAGACTCATATCATCCCTTGATCCATTAAGCATAAGCATTTGTATGCCAAACCTAGATTTTAATATCATAAATGATTCATGTTGTAAATTAGTTTCTAAGTCGAATAGTTTAAGTACTGTGTAAGTATTTTACTCCAAAATATAGACTTAACCGAATTAACTACAAATAGCCAAAATTCCAGATTACTTTCAGAATTAAATCATTGACGAAGAGCCGATACTCATAAAATATGGGACACACTACGTCGTATTTTCTTCATTAATATATTTAGTTATAATCACTTTTATTATTTTTAAGCTTTGGAAATTGTTTTCTAGATATAAGACTAAATTTAATATACCAACGCTAAATCCAAAGAGTACCAATATTGAAAATGACACCGTCGAAACCTCTCCAGACCCACAGCCAAGGCTGGGGGAAATTGTTTAACTAAAATTATCTCCTGAAGTTCGGCTTTTCCCGAACTTCCGTCTTCTGCGGGGGGTTGTTATATACACCCCTTGTAATAGAATATAGGCGAAAGTTTATGCACGTTGTGCACTATTATTTGTTATTATTTAATAAGATAGACAATCCATCAGTACCGGCAAGTATTAACTTTTATGTGCCAAATCAGTACATGCGTGGTGCAGGGCGACGTCAACACCGACTGCTAGCCTGTCCATTATCATAGCGCACTCTACATCCCAGTTTTAGTCCTACCAGTAGAGCCATACAACTTAGGCGATTAACACACTGCCACGCACCACGCTGCATGTTGCATGTCGACGCATCTACGCGCGTACTTGCGGGAGTGCAGATCTGCATCATCGTGCGGGTTTTTTACGCACTCACGCGCGTTGTTGCGTTTTGTGGATTCACGGCGGCTCTGACTCATTTCATTCTGGCTGTGGTGATAATGCAGTGCAGAGCAAGGCACTGCGGCGGGCGGGACTCGGTGTGCCATACCTTGCATCTCGCCCCGCACCCACGCGTGGGGTTGCATGTTTTTCCGCTTGTAGGCGCGTGATCTGCATGAACGCGCGTGGATGCATTTTCTGTGTTGAACTGTGCGTGTTTTCTATACAAACGGAGATACTTACAAACAACGTTAGAACACGCATTCACGCACTACGCTGCGTGGTGCGTGGCAGTGTGATAATCGCCTTAATGATTTCCTTCAGAGCAATCCAAATGCAGACATATTTCACGATAGCCAAACTACAAAGAGGAAAAATGTATCACTCCATTTAAATGCAAAATTGTAAATGAGTATAAAAAGTATTTTTTTTATTGCATGGCCCATCTGATAGTAAATGGTAACCGTCACTTATGGACTCAACTATACCGAGTATTGTCGAGCCGCTGCTCACCATTTCATTTATGAAAATATGAAAGAATAAACGGCTTTCTCCTGCTACAGCCAAAACGCAACGATGTGCTTCATGACCGGTCACACGGGAGATGGTGGTACCAACCCGCTCAGGCCCGATACCAAGTGAGTACTCCCACTTGGTGCCCAGCCCTACCACCAGTCATGCAATGGATTATAATTGCTTACTTCCCTTAGTCGCCTCATACGACACCCGTGGGAAAAAAATGAAGTGGTGACACTTGTATTCTTAGTCCGTCACCACACGGACAAAAGTAGGTATTAATTAATTTGTGATAGTTTTTATTTTGTTGTTAATTTTTAGTTTAAGATATTTTTATATTTTTGTCCCAGCCTTCTCCGGAATTTATTAATGTTCTGAGTCATTTAACTTTGTGTATTTTAGTTTCGTAGTGTTTCTAACATATAAGCGTTTTAGTTTAATACTGAGCTTGTATTGTTTTTAATTCAATAAATAAATAAATAACTGTAGCAACTCCCTCTATGAAACAAACACAATAACACTTTATAAACAAAATATATTCATAAAGCATCACATTTGTACCAACAAATATCACAAATTATGTTATATGTACATGTAAAACTTTCTCTCACATACAAGAGTTATATAAATATAATAGTTATTATTCTAAAGATTTATCAACAATTTAAGAATAAACACCTATTTATTTTGTGTAAAAATACAGATTTTTGGTGTACTTTGTAAGTGCCTGCTAAACGCATATTTATGCGCGCTCTACCGTGCGAATTGCAACTGAAAACTAATATAATCTTATTGAACTTATAACAAAGAGCTTGATATCTCGGTAATATATAGGAGTATTTACGAATAGGTAAGCCAATAGTTTCGATTCTTGAATAATCTTGGCATGCATACTTGCCTTTGAAATCTTAATTATATAGATACGTAATAATAAAACTATTGATGGATTGGAGTAGTACTATGAACAGAGATGTTGTGTAGACCGAACACATTGAGCCATTTCGGTTTAAGTCTAAATATCTAGTAGCTAATACATAGCGCGCGATCTGAAAGCACCCTAAAATAATATGGCTGAAAAGTTCTTGTTACATCACGTGAGGGTTCTCAGCTGTTTTCGTTGTACAGATAGCGTACTATTTTACGTACCGACCTCCGTAGTAGGTTCGTCAATTTCTAAGTACCCTGCAATACAAAGATTAATCTTGAAACAATCGTAAAAATAAAATAAGCAATCAAGCGGCATCCAAAGTCAGCATAGTGGACTTAAACTATGATATACACTAGTTTAAGGCAAATAGCCTGTCCTTATATACGAAGAAAAAATCGGTAGGTTAGGTACTTTTTTTATTTTTTTTTTAGGCGGGACAAAATGTATCTAACCGCACATCCTGTCGTTCGGGGCAACGAACAGGGTAGTGTGGGGCCTTCACCCACTAAAGAAACCCGCCGTGTGCCGTCTCTCCACCTGTGTTGACGGACCACTGGTACTGTGTTGGCTTACTTTAGTGGCCCGCCGGCGATGGTACCTACTACTTAATTAAACTTACTATATTGGATAATTGCATGTAAATGCGTTTCCAATAGATGGCGTTGGTCGTTAAGACAAATGTGATAAGGAGATTCGGATGATCGAAAGATCTGTACTATAGCTCAATGGCTTAGAGCACTTCCCCGGATTGGAAAAGACGCGGGTTCGATTCCCGCTAGTACAAAAAATCTCTTTTTCCTTATTCATAAATAATAATCACTTTAACGTTATATCATACGATAATTTATTAGACGATTATAATTGCTTACAATATTTGAGTGCAAGATTTGTTTTTAAGCTAAGAGTTATTAAATTCTATACGAATAGTTTAAGATTATTTTTTCAGAGACATATTGAACTATCAAAAACGGATTAAAAACCTATTAATAATTGCAGTTTACCGGCTTTATCTTAATCTTTATATTATGAACGTGAAAGTAGGGCTTACATATAGTCCAGAGTACAGAGCAGGATATAGTTATATTACTTTTTATCCCGAAAAAATGGAGGGATAACAATTTTTGTATAGAGAATATTTATGTACCTACTAGTTAACCCGACTACCTTCTTTCAGAATCAATATTTAAATTTTACGTCATATTATTTTTATATATAGATTAGTCGGTGACGTATCTACATTAAAGATATGTGATGGCTTTTGCCTGCTGCAGAGCGACAGACATAAGCCAGTGTAGCTATAAAACGTCACCGTCAACATATAAATTATATGTTTCGCACGAGTAGGTAATCTAGCAAATAAATATTTATGTTGAGTATATTAAGAATTGTCGTCTACTAAATAATACTGTTATTTAAAATTAGAATATCAATCAATATGTATACCATACCCATCTTAATTGTGATGTCTCAATCCATCAAACTGAAAGAAACTCTTCGCGACGTTCTTTCTTGGTTTCATGTTATGTTTCTTAGCAGAACCTACGTTCACTTTCTTCTTCTCTTCTTCCAAAAGCAAAGGTGGTAATGAAACTTTCCTAATATTATAATGCGATGAAGTACCGTTTGGTAATCTCGCATGGTCATTCTGCGGTGCTTCTGGCGTGTAAAGCGGTTCTAACCTAGCCAAGTCTCTATGCCTGGCAGTGACTCCCCTGTTATTCAAAAAAGCATCTCGTTCCGAAGCACTTAAGGCCATATTACAATAATTTCTAGGATCTAAAGACACGAAAGACTTAGCGCTATTTCTATCACAGTTCACCGACGAATCTGGTCTTTGGTTCTTCATCCACCGTGAGGATGCTACTTCTGATCTCCAAATAGAAGGATTCTGTCTTTTTTTGTAAGACGGACTGCGGATTTGAATCGGCGTGATTTGAAGGAGAGAACAGAAGGAATCAGGGAACTCATGTTCGTCGTATATAGGGTAGGATAATTTTTCTCTGGATCTGTACTCGCATAAATTTTCGGCAACGGATGGTCTGGGCGAATTTTGCGGCGTGACGTCATCACTACTTTCTGACAGGCGTTCCTCACTTTCGCTAAATTCTTCGTAATCACTGTAATGCATTGCAATGACCTCATCGTGATCAATTTGTCTATACGATAAACGCTTTTCCGGTAAATGTAACGCCTTGCCGACGATTCTGAAAATCAATATTTTACTTTTAATTATCTGGCAATCATGAAGGCCATTTGACTGTCGTTTAGCCAAAAGCCCTATGACATGGCCAAGGACTGTTAAAAAAGTTAAATAATATATCAGCAATTATTCTATTGATTAATAATACTGACACTCTGTAGTGAGATGACTGGTTATTTTCCATGACAAACTTTTTTTCTTCAACAGACTACCTTTCCAACTAAAATTTAAATAAGAACTGCAATTTTGACGTGTAATAATGAAAATATATACCAGCCCCGTCTTAAGATTTCTTGAAGTGAATTTGTGTTAAGGTTTTATTTTCACTAATTAACATGGATGCCGACATGCTGGCCTCATTTTCCCCAATTCAGGTCAATAATTGTGGCCGAATAAATGCCATATTTTGTAATGCATTGCGCACTAAAAACTTTAGAGAACTGTAGAATTCTTATTTACTTTCTAATCGGTATAATAATATTTTAGAAATAATCAACACAAATAAAGGCGTGTCTGAACACAAAAGATTTTTTGTTTGTTTGTCGGTTTATCTGTTTGTGCGTGCGCGCATCACGCAAAAACTACGGAACGAATTTTAATGCAACTTTTTTATTTGATAGCTTTTGATTAGACTTACATAGCATAGCAACACACCTGTATTCCCCGAAAGGGTAGGCAGAGGTGTATTACATACCCACGACTCGCCAGCTATGTTTAAGTCCCACGTAATAGGGGGCGAGCCTATTGACTTCTACCGAGCACATTTCCAAACTCCAGGCTGCTACTGAGAATTTTTCTTTTTAGGAAAAAGCTCAATAACATTGCCCGACCCGGGGATCGAACCCGAGACCTCATGATTAGAAGTTGATTAGACTTAAAAACTGGTATACATTTTATCTCGCTAAAGGTTATACCTAAAAACTAGCTTTTGGCTGCGGCGGAGCCGTGGGCAAAGCCTACCGTTGTGGAGTGGCGAGTAAGAGCGCTGGAGGCCCAAACCCCCATACCATCATCTCCTTATTAACCTTCTCATCCTCTCTTTATTATTCTTTTTATCCTCTCCGTATAAGCCCTCCTATCCACCTCTTACCCCTTTCCTTGGAGATGGCGACGTGCCAGTGACGTTTTTGGTGTTGCTAGGGTCTATAGGCTACGGTACCTCTTACCAGCATACGCCTGTTTGCGACCCAAGTAGAAAGAAAAAAAAATATTTTGAAGTTATACTTCTTTTGGCACGTTAGGGAAAAATGATGAGTAAATTTTTACGATGCGCGCGCACACCGTCACTAAAAACCGACACCCTGAAGTTAGCTATAGTCAACATTTTAGTTTTTAACTAGATAATGCGTTTTAATTAAACTTTCAATTAAATACCTTTTTTCTATTGTTAGTGTCGTTTTTTCTACAAACGTAGAATAAGGCGAAAGATAAAATGTTTGAAAATATTTTTATCTTGTTACGCCAAAGAAGTATAACTTCTAACGCGTGTACATAAGTACACACACACACACTTTTTTTCTTATTACAATTATTTCCACAATAAGTCAATGATATTCTTCAGGCTATGAACTCTATGACTGAGGGTAAATCCCCGGGTCATGATAGTCTCATTATTGATCATCTTAAATATGCATGACCTCATTTACCTAAAGCCTTAGCAATTATGTACTCTCTCTGTATGGCACATAGTCATACCTGTATACATGTTACATACCGTGGTTGTACCTATAATAAACATAGCATCACGCCTGTATTCCCCGAAGAGGTAGGCAGAGGTGTATTACACACCCACGACTCGCCAGCTATGTTTAAGTCCCACGTTATAGGGGGCGAGCATATTGACGTCTACCGGGCACATTTCCAAACTCCGGGCTGCTAATGAGATTTTTTCTTATTTTTTTACGAAAAATCTCAATAATCCTGGCCGACCCGGGGGTCGAACCCGAGACCTCATGATCAGCAGTCGCTTACACTACCGCTGCACCACAGAGGCAGTTCAAGCCCCTATAATAAAGACCAAAACTGGTGATCTAGCCAACAAATCTAACTATAGGGCCATATAATTAGCCATTGTCATCTGGAAAATGTTAGATAGCTTGCTTAATACACAGTTAAATAAACACGTTAGGCTTCACGATGGTCCTGGGTGAACCTTCCCAGAGACATACTTAGGCTCTGTGCTCTAACACGCGTCGCAGGTTGCGGATAGCAAAAAGGCTACCAGATATGGATAGCTGCCTTGTGCAGTCGCGGGCAATTGAGCGGTCCATGCAGAGGGGTGCTGGGGTTCCCCATGGCAGCGCAACTCCTGAAACTCCTGAAAACTGACCCGGGGAGATCAATCTCGTAAGCCTCGGGTGGCTGCTGATCCAGAAGGTACGCCGAATAATAAACCAAATGTTCAGCCTTGCACATAGGTGTTGGTTCATCAAAGGCAAGGTCGCATACCTGATAAGTATGCCGGATCTTAAAATATGGAAGCAAGATCAAAAAACAAATTACCCCAGGAAGGTACCAGCTATGCTGGAGAATCCTTCTCTGAGAAGAGCCCACAGGGAAACTCGGACAGACTCACCGTATCTGGGCGAGGCAAAATTTTACTTCTTACTGACAAAAAAATGCACAAAAAGGGCCCACTAGTGTCTTTTACTGAAAGCCTAACAATAGTAACTGACCAGGATATTGTAAAAATTTATGATTCCACCACTGGCAACCGTAGCAAGAAATTAACCCAACAAGCTTCCACCCCAGACTATTCGTAATTAGACCAACAAGCACATCTCTAGGAAACATTTTCAAACCACTTAACACCAGACAATACAACAATAGTTTGTATGACATCACAAGAAAATGTAACTCCTCCAACATGGCTAAAAGTGCCCACTGTTAAGAATCCATACAAGAAACGAAAGCTGTCTGGTGCACTATCCCAGAAACTATAGAAACAGAAAATCGATATTCAAAATAGCCAGTTGATGAAGAGGAATTGAAAGATCAGCAAAAGGAAAAGAAAATAAATAAACCTCCACCCATAATACTCTATGGAGTGGATGATGTCAACAAATTGACGTAACTTAGAGAAACGATTTTGGCTATAAACTCATAAACAAAAATAGCGACAATGCGGACGTATATAAAAGATTAATAGCTATAACTAGAGAAAATGGCCTCATTGGTCATACATTCAATAGAAAAGACAAGAAAACACATGGATTAGTAATCAGAAAGACCTCATGCGGCAATTAAAGAGGCTTTTGAACAAACGGGCAATTCCATTGTCGGTGAGATAGTAAAGGCTTGATTTGGTCAAAAAACCGTTGTTTCAAGTGCGGACAATCACACAGAACAAAAGAATGTCCAAAAACTGACCGTACTAAACCAGCTACATGCGTTAGAGCGCATAGATGCCTAGGACCACATCCTGCTTATTACAAGGGGTCTGAGATTTACAAGGAAATCCTAGAAAGCAGAAATAGAAAAAAAACTAGACAAAAGCGCACCCTGCAAAAAAATTCCTATAAATAACCAACACAACCAACAAAATAACCCCACAACTCAGACAACAAGAAAAAAGTGAAAAGGCATCCCTAAGTTATACAGATGTGTTAAAGAACAACTATAAAAACAGACCCAAATCAGTAAATCCTAGAGCTAATAAACAGAACAGAAAAAAAGTATAACAAAAACCTAACCCCGCAGAGTTTCCTACAACTAACCTAAACCCACCGTGCACCCTCACCCAATCAAGTGAAAAAGATTCTTTAAGTTACACAGACGTGTTAAAGAACAATTTTAAAAACAGATCCAAATCAGTAAATTCTAGGGAGCAGTCAATAAACAGAACATAGGAAGAAATTATCATGAAACAAACTGAAAGAATTGATTGACAGGCCTCGTGGCATAGTCGGTAGTGTAAGCGACTTCCGTGCACGAGGTCGTGGGTTCGATTCCCACTCAGGACAATTATTTGTGTGATTAACACAGATATACTATACTTGTACTATATTTGTACTGCGTTTGGGTGTTTTCTATACATTATATGTATGTATTTACAATAAACAAAAACACAAAAAAAAGTAACCTATGTATTATATCCGTAATCTGGTACCCATACCACAAGCGTTAAGCTTAGTTTGGGACCAGAGGACGTTGTGTGAAATGTTCGTGAATATTTATTTATTTATTGTTACATCAAATGAGCACCCTGTTAGGTCTCATAACAACCCTCGTCTATAATTTGCTTTTACGTCCATAAAACTAGCAACATGAAACATAAATAGGCTATCACCCAACAAAAGCGAAGTCGAGACCTTGTTGAACCTACATTATCTTGATATTGTGCTTATATCAGAAACTCATTTCACATAGAGTCGTCGAGTAGAGATTAAAAAAAAAAGTAAAATTTCAAATTATAGTATATACCACACTGATCACCCAGATGGCACTGTTCATTGAGGCACAGCTATAAATATTAAATCTACAATTAAGTATCATGAAACACTTCAGCTTGAAACAGAAGCGATCCAAGCCACTACGGTCACAGTGGAAGATAAACTTGGTAACATTAACATCTCATCTGTCTATTGCCCATATTCAAAAATTTAAAAACAGAATAAATGAAATGCAATTCACAGTATACTTCAAGACGCTGAGAACTCCATTAATTGCCGGCGGTGACTGGAATTCTAAACGTGTTCCCTGGCGCTCAAGGCTAGAGGTTAGAGGGAGTTGAAGAAAAGTATTGATAAAAACTATCTCACTCCTTTCACTACATCTGAACCAACACACTGGCCAACAGATCCAAATAAGCTTCCAGATTTCTTTATAGCAAAAAAGGAGTGTCAAAGCTGTTATATAAAAGAGACTCAAGCTTTGATGAGTCCTCAAATCATATACCTGTCATGCTCACTGTTAGTATGAACATCATATTCAGTAATGCGAAGCCACTAAAACTGTACAGCAGATACGGACTGGGCTCAATTCCGGGAAATTATTGGCAATGAATTGAACCTAAAGATCTTCCTTAAGTCTGCTGATGGCATTGACGATGCGACTATGGGGTTCACTGAACTCATTCAAAAAGCGTCCTGGGCCAGTACTCCAGAATACTATGCTGTAATTCCTAGGCACAACTACGTGTCAACCGAAATAAGACAAAAGGTTATAGACAAACGAAGATTGCTGCGGGTTTGGCATACAAGTAGACATCCTTCAGATAAAAATGCTCTAAACCAAGCCACAAAGGTTTTAAAAATAGCCATTCGGGAGACAGAAAGTGCATCCATTGAGGCGCATATTAAGTCATTGACAGCCACGAAATCTACGAACTATTCGCTATGGAGAGTATGTAGGACTCATCAAATCTCAATTGTACCAAATCCTCTCATCCACCTACACAACAAATGGGCAAAAACGCCACAGGAAAAAGCTGATGCAATGACACACACATTGTAAAAGCGCAAACTGTGCGAATAACAAATCCTAATTGTCTTAAAGCTTTAGCACGCCTCATAAGTGAAGCGTTGAGGCTTAATTTAAACTACTTAGTTAAAAAACTGTTTAAACAAGTTATGTCTTGGACGTCCGTTTGTTGTAGATAATGTATGTTAACACGTAACGACCAAAATACTTTACTAATCGAGTTTTTTTTTTTCGTTTACGAATTTTTATGATTACGAATAGAGCCCTATCACTTTTCACGGTCTGATTCGATGTGGTTTAATTGTTATTAAATAAACAAAAAAATAGTGAATGTTTACGCTCGGCGCGACACTAAAATCAGGGCTATCTTTATTTCGTGAGAACTATTTTTATAGACCAATTTAGAAGTACTTCTTAAAATTTGCGCTAGATGGCGTATAAGACATGAGAAGGTACTTTTTGAAAATAGCGCTATCTATGTGATTTATTGAAAACTACTTAGTAAGACCAATACATTATTAGTTACTTATCAAATAATCAATTTTATTGTGAAAAATGAAGATTTTGAGGCGTGCACATTTGGATTTTCCAAAGTATTTTACATATTAAACACAAAGTGAAAAATGTGAAATCGAAAATAACAGTCAGGAGCAGGATTTGAACCTGCATCTCCTGGATACCGTCCAGATGCTTTACCAATTCAGCCATCCTGACAATTGCTCCTGACTGCTAATTTCGATAACACATTCATACTTAACGTCTTTGGGTGACGCCTGCACCATCTGTCGGAAGTATTTCATATATACATTAAACACAAAGTGAAAAATGTGAAATCGAAAATAATAATGTATAGTGCTAAGCATATCAAATGTTTGCGTCATTATTAGGTAAAATCTTAATTGTAAAATTAAGTTTACCTGGTCGGTATAATGTATGAAAATACTTCCGACAGATGGTGCAGGCGTCACCCAAAGACGTTAAGTATGAATGTGTTATCGAAATTAGCAGTCAGGAGCAATTGTCAGGATGGCTGAATTGGTAAAGCATCTGGACGGTATCCAGGAGATGCAGGTTCAAATCCTGCTCCTGACTGTTATTTTCGATTTCACATTTTTCACTTTGTGTTTAATGTATAGTGCTAAGCATATCAAATGCTAAAAATATATATAAATATTTTACATATTTTAACGATATGATCCCTAAATGTTAGCTCAGCGTTAAGAGTTACACCTAAATCTCTTATATCAGTGATTCTCACCATCGGCGTCCCTTCAATTGTCTAATTCCAACGGAGTGGAGCTCGGGAACGTGAGAAAGAGATGGTAAAACACTTTGAGAGGTTGAACTCTAAGCGGTTGACCTTACACCATCTTGTCATTCTATCTAACTAATGCAATCTTCCGCACTATTAATAGTTAGTAAGAGTTTCAGGTCATTCGCAAACAATAAACACTTAGCGTTTTTCACGACTTTAGGCAGATCGTTTACCATTATTATGAATTCCAAAAGCCCTAGATTGCTTACTTACTCCAGATCGAGTGAAATAAGGCTCAGACAGGTGTCCTGAGTATTCTACGTATTGCTGTCTATCCCTCATGTAAGATGAGAAGAAGTGCAGTAAGTGTGGAGTGAAACCGATTGCACCTAACTTTGTAAGCAATATATCATTATTTAGATATTTTGATGAGAAACATCTAATGCGGAGGGAGGGTAAAATTGGCTGTTAGAGTGGCGACGCTTTTACTCGTATTTTACTTGTCCCGTTCACATCTTGCAAGTTAAATATGGCGCACTTCCCGGTTTCCGATTGTGCTGAAATTTTACACGCATATGTATATCACGTGACAATGCAATATTATGATGACATGGAGCTGATCTGATGATGGAACTGGAAGGTGGACATAGGAAGTTTATAATGAAACGGCGCAACCCCATCGAGTTTGCGCTCATATGATTTGTTTTGACAAGTACTTTGTCTCTAGATGGTATCCAGGGTCTGATAATGAAGCTCGAAGGTGGTAACAGTAACTCTATAATGAAACGACGCAACCCCATCGAGTTTGGACTCGTTTGATTTGTCTTGATGAGTACTTTGTCTTTAGATGGTATCCAGGGTCTGATGATGGAGTTAGAAGATGGCCATAGGAACTCCGTTATAAAATGACATAACTGCATCGAGTTTGGGCTCGTATATTTCATCTTGACGAGTAAGTACTTTCTCTAGATACCATATCCATACCATATCCAGGGTCTGATAATGGCGCTGGAAGGTGGTCACAGTAACTCTGTAATGAAACGACGCAACCTCATTGAGTTTATACTCGTTTGATTCGTCCTGACGAGTACTTTGTCTCTAGATAGTATCCAGGGTCTGATGATGGACCACTGAAGGAATGTAACATGGTTCCGGTGGCCCGTCAATAAAGGCAGAGAATCGGCACACGGAGGGTTTCTTTAGTAGGTGAGGGCCTCACACTACCCTGTTCGTTGCCCCGAGCTACGGGGTGTGCGGTTAGGAACATTTATTCCCGCCTTAACAAAAAAAAAAGGTCTGATGGAGTTGGGAGGTGGTCATGGGTACTCCGTAATTTAACGTCGCAACCGATCGATTTAGGGCTAGTTTGAGTTATCTTGAATAGTACCATAGTCCTAGATGATATTCAGGGTCTGATGATAGATCCGGATGGCCATGGGCATTATGCTATAAAACGCCGCAATCCTATCAACTTTGGAATTGTTTGATTCGTTTTGACAAGTACTTTGGTCCTAGATGATATCCAGGGCCCGATGATGATAGTTTATGTCAATTTCGGATATTTTACACATGTCATAATTTTATTTATTTTTATTTTATTTATTTATTTTCTTAAGGAAGATTTACAGACAAATAACATAACTATTAAATATAACAAATGACTTAATCCAATGCTAATAAAAAATCTTTACATATATGTAAGTGTAAATAGTTTAAAAAACTAACAGAAAAGGGAAAAAAGAAAAATATATTATGTATACTATAATAAAAATGCGACTATTAATTGCTGTCAAAGAACAACTTCGCAAGCCTATCTTTAACAGTAGAGAGTGGCGAACAATACAAGTCAACATCACACGTCAAGCTATCAAATGCATTGGTGGCACGGGGGATTAAGCTGTTAGCCCTAAAATTTGTGCGAGTGCTAGGATCGTTAAGCCTGGCTCGCTGTCTCATACCGGGATTTCTAAATCTTATGCCAATCTTAGACAGCAATTCAGGACTATTTATCGAACCATTCGCTACTTTCATGAGATAACATAGATCGCTGATGTTACGCCTGATTTCCAGGAGCAGAAAGTGATATTTCTTACACCTGTTATAGTATCCTTGAGTTTTACTTTTCGTTTTATAGTCTAGAAAACGCAAAAATTTTCGCTAAATTGCTTCTATGCGATAGCGATAAATATTATAATAGGGATTCCACACTTGGGATGAATATTCTAGATTACTACGAAAAAAGGCGCAGTATAACATTTTTAAGGTTTTAACATTATTAAATGATGCGGAACTACGTAATATGAAACCTAACGCTTTGGAAGACTTATTAACAATATAATCTATATGTTTGTCAAACATTAGCTTGATGTCATGTATAATTCCTAAGTCGTTGATTTCGGTGACTCGAGTGATGCTTTTATTATTTAATTCGTACCCCTTATGAACGAGATTTGGTTTACGGGTAAACGAGATATAGAAACATTTTGATACATTTAATTCTAATTTGTTACGATTGCAGTATGGTTCGAGGCGATACAAGTCTGATTGAAGATTGTCAATATCGTTAGTGTATACGTATAATTTTAAAAATTTTTAAATCATAAGCAAACATTAATATTTTGGAAAAGTTGAAACAAGAGCTGATGTCATTAACAAATATTACAAATAATAAAGGTCCCAAAAGAGACCCTTGGGGTACGCCGGACGGTATAGTCATCCACTTGGAACAATATCCATGCAGAGCAACAGCCTGCGTGCGATTGTCAATGTATGAACACAACCATCGATAAAGATCCCCGTGAATACCAACATTAGACAATTTGTGCAGTAACATATCGTGATCGATACTGTCAAAACATTTGGTGTAATCTGTATATACTACGTCAACCTGAGTCCTACTATTCATACCATCAGAGATAAATTAATTAGCTAAGATTAAGTTGGATACAGTGGATCGATTTTTAAGAAAGCCATGTTGTGATTCGTTAAAAACTATTTTTAATGCTGAATAAAATTGGTTGTAGACGATTTTTTCAAATATTTTCGCAAGCAGACAGAGCTTAGAGATCGGTCTATAGTTTTCAACACAAGACTTATCACCATTTTTGTGCACTGGGGTAATGAAAGCTGACTTCCAAATAGAAGAAACATGACCTTCAGCGATTGATCTTTTAAAAAGAATATCGGCTTAACCAAAACCATCAGCACAGCTAGTAATGAATAACGCTGGGACATGATCGGGGCACCAGATTTAGTTAGATCTAAACCCTTGAGTAATACCTCATCAGAATTTATCACAATTGAGCTTATATAATTAATACATTGACTAGGACAACCATCATCGACGTTTACACTTTCCTTATGTCTAACAACAAACATGGAATAGAAGTATTGTGAGAACAAATTACAAATACTATCACCGTCACGAGTGTGCACGTTATTGTAGCTCATTAAGGCGGGTAAACCCGAGGAGTCCTTTTTAGTCTTTATATACGAACAGAAAGACTTCGGATTATCAACGATTGACGCTTCGATTTTAGTAATGTAGGCTTTAAAACAATCTTTTTCAATTGTCTCAGCACGACGTCGTAACAATGAGAAAGTGTGATAGTCCAAGAGATTGCCATATATTTTATATTTATTGTGGAATTTCGATTTCTCTCTCAAAATCTTTATAAGTGCTGAATTAAACCAGGGCGGGTGATCGTTGCGTCTTCGAGTTTTTACAGGAATATATTTATTCCGACAAGAGTATAATTTATCATAAAATATTTTGACGGCCTGATCTAAGGTTATACAATTCATCGTCATACAATTCATCCCAATTAAATTCATTAAGTTCCTCCATAATTGCAGAGTAATTACCTCGATTAAATAGGTACTTAGTGGAAGGTTTCTCCTGTAGTTTATGTATTTGTAAAAATTCTGCAGTTATACATAGTATCCAAGGGGTTAGCAGTGACTAATTCTGTTAATTTAGAAATAAAATTTTGCAGTTGTGAAAAATACGCATAACCACGACTTTCGTCACACAGGTACAAGGTGCCGATATGTATGTTATACGTCACACTAGGCTGCGCTCGATGCATCGACACAGTTACCCATAGATCCTCAGCAGAGCTGCGCCACTCAGGCCGCTCGATCGCGTGTATATCCCGTCTAACCGCTATCAACACACCGCCTCCCCTGGGTCGCGGTCACGCCGCCAAACTACATACCGCGCATCAAATAGTTCGGCGCCGCCGATACCATCCATCAAACACGTCTAAGTCACCGAAATCGCATCATAGTTATGTAGGTAAACGTTTCGTAGAAATATTTCACATTTAGTACGCAGTCCACGAGTATTAAAACAACATAAAGTTATGTAAAATCACAATTAAGAACCTCACACTAATTTCTTGATATCCACCTCCTTTCGAATTGATATTATTGGTGATGTTTCGTTTTTTCTTGCATAGATATGGCAATTCTTCACCCACACGTAGCGAAAATCCCTTTCTTTAGCAGTTGCCTTGGTTTTGGTGAGAAGAGACTTATTTTGCACAGTCAGATGGTACATATATACGCTGATTACCCGCCAATCCCAAGGATGTTGGCACCAACGGTGATGATTTAGCGGCTATTTTGGCTGCTGCGATAAAATCTTCTTTCATATAGCGACTATTAAAGCAAACGATGATTGGCTTAATATTGTGGGGATCACGTGAAGGAACTCGGTGTACAAAATTCAGTTGGGTTTTTGAACTGGATACTGGATTCGTTTATTTATTTATTTATTTATTTAGCTTTATGTAAACAGAAAACAAAAGTACATTTTCAGTTTTACAATGGCGGACTTAATGCCTGAGGCATTCTCTACCAGTCAACCATGGGTGATGCAGAGATAATAGGAGGTAGGTAAATTTATGTCAGAAAACAAGAGGCGAAAAAAATAATTTTCACAAGAGTTAAACAATTATGCGACTATATGACATCTTATAAATACGATACATATACATAGAGATATACATAATAAAAATTTACATATACTAGATAGTAAACATAAGATATAAATAAGCAAAATATATAAGAGTATAATAAAATACATACATACAAAAATACACATATACATACAATATTCACAAGTGATGTAGTGATTCCTCTAACTCCGCCAGGAAGTGTTGTCGGACTTTAGTTTTAAACTCGTAGCGACTCTTACACATCCTGATATTGAGTGGGAGTGTATTCCATAGGAGAACAGACTGTACAGGAAAAGAAGAATTAACAAAACCAGAAGAATGAGATGGACAAAGAAGTAGTCTATTGTCACTAGAGCGTAAATCCCTATCATGATTAGAAGATAGATATTGAAAATAGGGTTTTAAGTAGGAAGGAGAAGAAGGAGACATAAGAATAGAATAAAGTGAAGTGAGAGCTCGCATGTTCCTGCGTTGACGTATGGGTAAGAATTTGAGACGGAGACGATAAGCAGAGACATGGTCATACTTACGAAGATTAAAAATGAATCGAATGCAGTTATTAAGAATACGGTCGAGTTTGTTGAGCAAGTCTGCATTCAGGTCAAAATAACTCATGTCGCCATAGTCGAATAAAGGAAAGATCAAGGACTGCACAAGTAAAGTTTTGGTTTTAATAGGTAAAAAATTTTTCAGTCGATAAAGTGTTCGTAGCGTACCTGTAACTTTTTGACTTACACTCGCAACCTGAGTTCTCCAGCTTAGAGAGGAGTCAATATATAGACCCAGATTTTTGACACAGGTACTTAGTGGTATCGTCACACCGTTAAGAATGATAGGTGGAAGACATTGTAGATCGAGTCTACTTAGCATACGCTGGCTACCTATAACAATTGCCTGACTCTTGCTGGGGTTTACTACTAATCCAAATCTGGCAGACCAATCAGAGATGTATTCCAGGTCGCTATTTAGCCTAAGTACAGCTGAGGAGGCATTGTCAATACTTGCCTGACAGTACAATTGTAGGTCATCAGCATATAGATGATACGCACACTGAAGGTTTTCAGAAAGAGCATTTATAAACAGAGAAAATAGCAAAGGAGAAAGAATACCGCCTTGAGGTACGCCAGCATCGAGAACACGCCAACGAGACATGGTCTCATTGAGGCGAACCGACTGCTGACGCTCCTGAAGATACGAAGTGAACCAATCCAGGGCAATGGGTGAGATCTTAAAGTGGGAAAGGATAGAAAGCAGGATATCGTGACTGACGGAATCAAAAGCACTAGAGAAGTCGATTAAAACGAGAACTGTAACTTTGGCATTCTCCATGCCAGCCCTGATATCGCCAGTCACTTTAAGGAGAGCGGATAAAGTGCTGTGGCCTGGTCGAAAGCCCGATTGGAAGGTACTCAACAGACCATTATCAAACACAAAATTGGAAAGTTGTTTATGTACGCAGGCCTCCAGCACCTTTGAGAGGTAGGGGAGTATGGATATAGGACGGAAGTGATTGGGCAGAGAGGGATTGGGTATCTTAGGTAAGGGAATTACGTAGGCTTTACGCCATTGGGATGGGAAGTGTCCGGAAATTAGGGAATGATTGATGATGTGGCAGATAGTTGGGAGAAGGTGCTCTAATATGGTAACGATCATACGGCGACTAATATTATCGCACCCAGTTGCATTTGATTTAATAGAAAGGATGGTCGTTTTAATCTCAGCCATTGGCACTGGAGAAAAATGGAAGGATATGAAATTGGGTTGAGGCAGACAAGCCAGACAATTCATGGTACTACACTTGGTTTGGTGATTCATAGGAGTTATAGTGGAGAAATGATTGTTAAGATCATCCAAACCAACCGCCGCACAAGAGCCCTGCTGACGTTGTCTACCTATACCCAAATTGCCAAGAAATTTCCAAATCGTGGAAGCCGAAGAACAGGTAACGTTTTCGAGGATATGGCGGCGTTTAGCGTTACGTATCATCTGATTGCACCGGTTTCTCGCGGCTTTAAAACTAAGCCAATTTTGTTCACAGCGTACATTTTTATATCTACGAAATGTTTGATCTCTCTTCTTCATGGCTTTACGTATGTCACTAGACATCCATGGTGCAGGGGAACGTTTCAGTCTCACTCTTTTAATAGGTGCATGCAAGTCAAAAAGCTTAAGGACAGAGTCGTTAAAGTATTTCACTTTATCGTCTATCGAGAGGACAGAATCCAAATGATCCCAACAAATTGCAGAAGCATCTTTGCGTAAGGCTTCTATATCCATCCGTCCAAAACTTCGCACGTATCGGTATTGGGGGTCAGCTTTTGGGGGCTTAAGTAAGTAGGTAAGGAAAGTTAGGTCGTGATGAGAAAAACCTGGAGCAAGAAGTTGGCCGTGAGAAGAAACTAAGGAAGGAACAGAGGTCAGAATTAGGTCCAGCCACGTGTCATTTCCGTCACTGTTGTGATGAGTGGCAAATAGAGGTAGGACATGAAAATTGGAGGAGTTAATAATATCAAGGAGCTTCACGGATCGAGGAGATG
This sequence comes from Leucoma salicis, assembly GCA_948253155.1. Classification (NCBI taxonomy): domain Eukaryota; kingdom Metazoa; phylum Arthropoda; class Insecta; order Lepidoptera; family Erebidae; genus Leucoma; species Leucoma salicis. The sequence goes on from OX411811.1 coordinate 19,941,369, forward strand.
AAGGAGAAAGAAGATTAGTGTTGAAATCGCCCATAACGACATGATGCGAATATTCCGACCCTATAGATTCCAGTATCGATTCGATACTGGAGAAGTAGTCAGTATTGGGAGGGCAGTATACAACTCCCAGAACGGCTTTAACCCCTTTGAAAGAAAGTTCTAGAAACAGGTACTCCGCAGTAGCATCAGTAGAAGAAGAAAAGAGTATTTTGTAAGGAAAATAACTGCGGAGATATATAGCAACACCCCCCCCTCTTCTATTGTCGCGATCATTTCGTATGACAATGAAACCAGGAAGAGGGTAGGTAGTGGAGAGAAAGTGAGGTTTAAGCCAAGTCTCAGATATCAGAATGGCATGAGCGTCAGTGTCACAAAAAGTATCGTAAAATTCACTGTAGTGACTAGGAATACTCTGAGCGTTGATGTGACAAACGTTGAGTGTGTGGTGCGAATCACGGTAAAATTTTTGTCGCAAGCGATCGCCGAGCGTACCGGAGACCGAACAGAGGCTGTCATCAGTATCACTGACTGACGAATTAGCAGAATAAAATGAATCATCTTCGGAACTCATGAATATAAAATAATAAAAGTAAATAAATAAGAATAAAAATAAATATTAAAATAAAGATACCTATTAAATAATAAAATACGAAGAGCAATGCAGTATGAGCCTAGCGCTTCATCTTTGCACCACCCGCCAGCCAACAACAGAATACATAACATAATTAATTTTAAAACAAGTCGAGAAATCATATTAACTATTACATGCTTGAAACCATATGAATGAAACGGAACGCGACTCTTTACAAGAGAGTAAAATTTTCCTGTCTACTCTGTCAAAAGACTAAAGACTGACGTACCGCGAAATATCAAGTTGACAGTGACAATAGTGACATTAATATAAAGCATAAAGTACAAATCAATGGTACAAATATACAACACAATGAAAAGTAAAATAAACAAAACATAAAAAGTAAAAGTTAAAACATAAGTGACTTGTGATACGCCTACCCGACATATTTTATGTGTATTGTGTATAGATTTTAGATACTATAGGTACAAATAATCCAATGAGTCCGAGTAAACAAGACAAAAATGGCATGCATGCATTGATAAAATAAACAAAGATTATGAGTTTACCGAACTACTGAAAACACGTTACGGCACTAATTTTTACGCGATATTGCTCTCGTACCGCTGACCACAGACAGAGAACCTCCTGGCGCTTTGGGGTATTTCGCAATGAGCAGGTTTAGCTCATCCATGGTGGAAAATTTGCGACGACTTTCATCGGCAGTTTTAACCACGATTACCCCGTCTAGGGTCCAGCATGATCGCATTCCAAAGTGCTGTCGAGCTCTGCTAAAAACGGCTTGTCGTGGTCTGGTCAGGAACTCTTTCATAGAAATAGCTGTACCTTTCAATTTCGACTTAACTCTCCAAACCGAAGCTCTAATATTCTGATTTGTAAACCAAACAAGAATTGGTCGGATGCGGTCCTTGCTGGGAGTCCCAATCCTATGACAAGAAGTGATACTGGAGATTGAGATGTCGTGCAGTGATAGCTTTGTTTGGATTATATCCTGAACAACAGCAGTGCAGTTCTCCTTTTCACTTTCAGCAGCTCCCAAGAATATAAGGGCCTTCCTACGGTGTCTAGTCTCCATAGTGTCGATGGTTTTTGAGCATTCAGAAATTTGTTGGCGAATTACCTTAAGCATTGAGAACATGAGCTCCCGAAATGTGCGGAATTCTTCTCCGAGTCTTGCTACAGTATCTTTGCTGGGTACACCAAGTTGAAGTTGTGATTCAAGCTCAGCCATTCTCTTAGAGAAGGACTCTTCCAAGTTGTTTTGTGCAGCTTCAATAGCTTCTAGTTGTGACATTGTTTAGTTTGATGAACAATAATAACAAAATTAAACACGAAAAGAGGGATTCAATACAAGCTAGCGGGTGGTGGTGCGGTTTTTTAACTAGGCTTACATGAATAGTGTCACAAATGTAAGTTCTGTTTATTTATACTAATTTGCATTAATTGTAGTCCAAAAGTTTATATATATACTGTAAAAATAAATATATTTGAATAGAAGAATCAAAAAACTTGTCAATGTTTCTAAAACCTACCCACGAAAACCTACCTACCTATTTCACAGACGATATCTAACAGATTTTCATTAATGGTCTGTTTAATACCTTTTATCTCAAGATTGTTTGATCTGGACCATTGTTGCCTCTCACAGAGGTCCTCCTCAATCTTGTCCAGACGTTTTTGAATTGCATTAAACTGATCTTTTTTATTATTTTCAAGAAGTGATAGTCTCTCTTCTACCTTACCAATTCTACTGGCAAATTCACTGATGGTATTGTTCGCCATGTCAACTGTGGATTTCAGATTTGCAAACTCACCACGCAAAGCTTTGACTTCTTGAGCGAGTGATTCTAAGGGCGCAAGCTTGGCTGCTAGAAGTTTTATTTCTTGTAATAATTTCGCATTGATTACATTACAACTATTCATATCTGCAGATGGAGAGTTAGGTCTCGAAGTCGGTTGCCGAATTGTTAGACCTGATTGTTTGCGACTAAGGCATCTGAAAATCATTTTTCGGTCACCCAATTTTCTGTATCTGGTTTCGGTAACCCCTGCGTAGTGATAATGCTGGTCTTTTTCACAAGCATAACAGTGAGCCCCTTCTGTTAAATTCTTCTTATACAAGTACACATTGAAAAAGTTACGATCATTTTATTTCTTCAAAATAATTTCGATGATTTCACATCTGGTAGACGTCCCGCGACGTCTATTTTTTTTATATATATTTTTAGCATTTGACATGCTTAACACTATACATTAAACATAAAGTGAAAAATGTGAAATCGAAAATAACACTCACGAGCAGGATCCTGCTCGTGACTGTTATTTTCGATTTCACATTTTTCACTTTGTGTTCAATATATCATTATCAACTACGTCAAATGCTTTTTGATATCAAAGTACGCACAATCGATTTGCCCCCACTGTCTACTGTTGAAACCAAATTCGTCATTAAACTTATCAGGTTACTTGTGGAACTCCTTCCTGGTCGGAACCCATGCTAAGCATCTGAGAATTGCCCACTAATCTGTGTGAAAATGCTCTTATGTATGATCGACTCCAGTACTTTTTCCGGAGTAGAGATCACCGCTACTGGTCTGTACTTGTCTCTTCCTTTCGAAACTGGAACGACCCTAGTTAGTTTCCACCTCTCCGGCAAGACCGCCATTTCTAAACATCTATTATATATGTGAAGCAACGGTTCAGGCAAAAATTGTCTACAGTCCTTAAATACAAACGATGGGAGTAATGATAGCGATAAGGAGATTAATGACTCGAATATGGATCAAAAACTGCAGTAAGACTTCCAATAGTATCTACCCTTGCAATCTACCACACCTCAAGAAATTCAAAGAGTGATAAAGAGTATGGAAGAAAATAAAGCTTCACGTTTTGACTTGATTGAAAAAAAGATTCTAGGTGAACTGCCAAAGAGAGGAATAGTCTACCTTACATATCTATTCAACAATATTATGAGAACTGGACATTTTCCAGCAATATGGAAGATCTCACAAATTATCCTGATTGCGAAACCTTGTAAATCACGATTTGAGATCAACTAGTACAGACAAATCAACTTACTACCAACTGTATCCCAATTGTATGAAAAAAATACTACTGAGACGTCTTCTCCATGCTGTCTGGTCGCATCGTAAGCGATCGGTTCTCCAGCGCAGGCCAACGAGGTGCAGGGGTAGGGACGAGGGGGCCGCGGCCGCTGGCCGCGGCGCTGGCGCGTCTTGCCCCCACCCGAGTCATTCGCCGTAGAGACAGAGCAACGCAGTGATCGCGCGCGCCTAATATTTTACCATGTACCTTTCATTGAACATTACAGTTATTTTAAAGACGTCTAAAGTCTATCATTACCGTCCTAGTCAGCATAGATCGGCCTAGTGACAAAATACACAACCATAAGGTCCTTCGAAAGGTTTGAACGCGCCTAAGGTCAAGGAAGAAATTTGAAATTTACCGTTAGCGACAGCCTCTTTGAGATACATCTGCTTCAAGATATCTTCACCGGCAAGCTACGGGTGTTTCTAGCAGCGTATACGACTCAACATACTATATTCTACATACGGAAATTGGATATTTAAGGAGTGACTTCTTCAAACGTATGTTAAAGCAAAAGGTCTTCACATCAGTGCCTTTCTTAACATCAACGAGCTTCAGAAACTCCTCTTCATTAATATCATCCGTGCAACGGCAGTCGAGAAGTGTGTTAATGGTCACCGTGAGAAAAAGCAAACATACCTACTGGAATTGGAATTTGAATTTCAACGAACGTTACCAACGGACGAGCAACAAACTGTGAGATCTTTCCAATAACCACTCATTCATCCATCACATCTTATCACAACCATAATATTCACACCATTCCATGCGTTATTCATGCAAAATTCATATTGCTTTGCCTCTTCTCATAGTCATTTATTATCTTCATAGTCATTTATTAACATAGTAATTTTACAATTATTTAGTTTTCATTTGTAGTTTAGACATACTTGTAGTGTCATATTACATAATATCACAATACATCAACTCATTTCATATTATAAAATCATATTTTCATTAGAATAATTTAAATTTTTTCGGTTAATTCATATGCTTTAAATTTTAAATAATTTTATCATATTGTTTACTTAGAATAGTGAATCAATAATTTCTTTCAAGGAAACTCTAGCGCCTACACGTTTTTTGTTAGCAAGTTAGTGATACATTTCATTGCAGATTTAATAAGATAATTGATTCAGTTTAGTATAATATATTATAATTAGGTAGTGTTTATTGTTTTTAATTGCATTTAATTTTATAAACTATTGGCTATTGCAAGATATCTGTTATCTGCACTACTTCAATCGCTGCTTTCGCTTATTAAATCTTTTGTTATTTTCCCTTTATTTAACAGCACTATATTGCTCATATTAAAATGGCACTAAGCAGTGATATAAAAATGCGCGATTTAATTAAAAAACGTGGATCCATAAAAGCTAAGCTAACGCAGTTTTCAAGCTATTTTTCTATAGCTAAAACCAGCACTAAATTAAGTGATGCACAACTTTTAGAACTAGATATTAGAATTGATAAAATAGTCGCCTTATATGTTCCTTATGATGAACTTCAGACCGAGTTGGAGCTGCTTGCGGACACCCCCGACGAGCTGTACACCGAGCGTGAGCAGTTTGAGACATGCTACTACAGTACCCTGGCTGCTGCGCGAGAGCTGGTGGAAAGGTATCGCGCGCAACGCGAAGGGACCGCTAACTCTGAGGTAGGCTCGTCAGATGCTAATTCGACGGTGGTGTCACAGAAAAAGAAACACGTTAGGCTACCTATCATCAACTTACCTCACTTCAGCGGGGGCTATAAGAATTGGCTCGAGTTTAAAGACATTTACACATCATTAATACATGATGATAAATCAACTGACGAAATAACAAAATTTCACTATTTACGCACTTCACTTCATGGAAGTGCAAGTATCATAATACAGAGTTTAGATTTCAGGGCCGATAATTATCAGACTGCATGGAGGTTACTATGTGATAGGTACGACAACAATCAATTATTAGTTCATAATCATGTTCAAGCACTGTTTAATGTTGAACCGGTGCACAAGGAGTCTAGTCAAGCTTTGCGACAGATTGTAGACAGTACCAATAAAAATCTTAGAGCACTAGCAACTCTCAACCAACCTGTTCAACACTGGGACACAATTATCATACATATAATGTCTTCTATATTAGATCCTGTAACTAGTAGACACTGGGAAGAATACAGAAAAACATTAAGTGAGGCTCCTTCCTTAGAATGTTTTGTCAAATTCGTTCATAGTAGGTCAAATCTATTAGAGACGATTGAGGAGGCACAAAATACAAAAGAAAAGACCGATAAAAACAGAACATTATATAGCAAACCTAAGAGTTTTATCGCAACATCTACTTCTAAATCAAATTATAAAAAGCCATCTTGTCCGATTTGTCCTATTTATAAAAGGGATCATTATGTTTTCAGCTGTGAAAACTTCAGGAGTTTTCCAGTCGAGACACGGATATCAAAAGCAAAAGAATCAAAACTGTGTCTTAACTGCTTACGTCCGGGTCATACCGATGTTAAGTGTAGACTGGGCCATTGCAAATATTGTAAACTTAAACATAATACCTTATTACATAGCGAGGAAAACTCAAAACCTAATAACGAAAATGTTGCCTTATCAGCTAATATTCATTCATCCAACTCATTCCGTTATGTCATACTGTCCACAGCACTTGTGAAGGTGATGGATAGAGAAGGCAAGCAGCACTGCGCCCGAGTCTTGCTTGACAATGGAAGCACGGCAAACTTTGTGACTCAGGACTTGTGTCGTAAGCTTAATTTAATTACTCGTACAGCCAAGTCTAGGGTCACTGGCATAAATAATCAATTTTCTGACAGTACCAAATCTTGCTATCTTCATTTAGAGTCTTATAGCAGTGATTACAAAATGGAAATTGACTGTTATGTTATGCCTAAAATAACAGCTCATATACCAAACACATACATAGACACGCACGACATGCCTATGCCTTCTGGTATTTGTTTGGCAGATCCGTCTTATAATGTCCCATCTTCCATTGATATACTCGTGGGAGCTGACGTCTTTTGGAACGTAATAGGCACTAACCGTATTAGCTTAGGTAGGAATCATCCCCATATTTTTGAAAGCAAGCTGGGATGGATTATATCAGGTACCATTCATCAACCATGTAATCAGAAACCCTCTTGTGTGTTTGTACAAGACGATCATGCTTCTACAGACTTAACTCGATTTTGGGAACTCGATTCCGTATCTTCTAGGCATAATTTTATTACACAGCAGAGGAAAATTCATGTGAACAATCTTTCATTGATAACACTAAGCGTAAGAGTGATGGGCGTTTCGTAGTAGCTATTCCTCTTAAAGAGTCGCCAGAGGTCTTAGGAAACTCCTACGAGATAGCCAAGCGCAGGTTTTTTTCATTAGAGCGTAGGCTAGAAAAGGATATCGCCTTGAAAACTCGTTATGTTGAATTCATGAAAGATTATGAAGATTTAGGTCACATGTCCTTAACTAAATATACCATATCGACAGATAAGTCCTACTTCTTGCCACACCACGGCGTTGCACGGGAGTCGAGCGCGACAACAAAGCTGCGTGTTGTGTTCGACGCATCAGCCGTCACGACATCTGGCAAGTCTTTTAACGACATACAGTCAGTAGGTCCCACCATTCAGGATGACTTGCTCTCCATTCTTCTAGGCTTTAGGCAACATAAAATTGTTGTTTCAGCCGATATAGAGAAAATGTATCGGCAGATAGCGATCAGCGCCCCCCCAACGTTCTCTGCAGCAGATATTGTGGAGGACTGACCCATCTCAACCACTTAAGAGGTACACTTTAAACACTGTTACTTACGGTACAGCTTCTGCACCCTTTCTGAGTACCCGCTGCCTTCTTCAATTATCTAAGGAGACTACGGATCTTAAGACAAGTCAAGCTATAGCTCATGACTTCTACGTAGATGATTTCCTGAGTGGAGCAGGCACTACTTCCGATGCTATAGCTCTTTGTCGTAATGTAACAAGTGTGTTGAAGTCAGCGCAATTCAATCTCAGAAAATGGCAATCCAATGATCTCGAAGTCTTGAACACTATGCGTGAACATAGTTTGGATTCGAACACCGTAAATCTTAGTGCCAATGAGCTCTCAAAAACTCTAGGTCTTAATTGGCAATGTAATACAGATAATCTTACCTTCTCTATCAGTCCCGTTGTACATGGAGAGACAAAGATTAATAAACGCTTAATTCTTTCCACTATAGCGCAGGTTTTCTATCCATTAGGGCTAATTTCCCCTTGTATAGTTGAAGCCAAGATAGTAATGCAAAGACTTTGGACAGAAAAGTGTTCATGGGATGACGAGATTCCAGAAGAGATTAAAATATTGTGGAATAATTTTGCATTTAATCTCTCACATCTCAATAACCTCAAAATTCCCAGATACATTTTTTGTGATAAGCCATCTTCTATACAGCTTCATATATTTACAGATGCTTCTGAAAAGGCATATGGGGCCTGCGTGTACGTGCGCACAACAACAGTCAACAACGTTGTCACAGTTCAACTCCTTGCATCAAAGAGTAAGGTGGCTCCTATCAAGCCAACAACAATACCTCGACTCGAGCTGTGCGGAGCATTACTCGGATCGAGGTTATGCAACAAAATCTCTCTTACTATAAAGCCAGACGATTGCATATTCTGGTGTGATTCCACAATCGTATTGGGTTGGCTGAAATCTTCTCCAGCTCACCTTAAGCAATTTGTGCGGAATCGTGTGTGTGAAATTCAAGAGAGCTTTGGGTCTTGCTCTTGGAAGTATGTTCCTTCCAAAGAGAACCCCGCAGACTTAGTCTCTCGCGGACTAAGCGCTAATCTCATTAGCGATTCAGTCTTATGGTGGTCCGGCCCTTCTTATTTGGCAATTGGTCCGTCTTCTTGGCCCATCATGCCAAACACAGAAAACAAGTTACCAGAGATGGTCCGGTCGCTGCACACAATCGCTAAACATCACAAAAATTCAATTCAAAATTTAATTAACAATTCATCAAAATTTTCGAAACTACAAAGAATAATAGCATTTATATATAGATTTTTAAATAACTGTCGTGCGCCTTCCGGTGTTAAAGCTAGCGGTGCGTTAACATCAGTTGAATTAGAATCAGCAAATAAGCATATTCTACGCATAGCTCAGCAGGAGTCTTTTCCTACTGAATACGAACTGCTCAACTCCGGTAAGAGTTTACACAGAAAAAATCGACTTATCGCCCTATCACCCTTCATAGACAATGGCTTGATACGAGTAGGTGGTAGGTTGCATAATTCATTTTATGATTACAACGTGAAACATCCTATATTACTATGTAGCAAGCATCACTTGACTAGACTCATTTTTAACGCTTATCATCAACGTCTCTTCCATGCAGGTCCACAACTGCTTTTAACAACCATTAGGCATAGTTATTGGCCACTGGGAGGTAGAAACCTTGCAAAAAATATTGTACGCGCATGTGTGAAGTGTCTTAGGTTCAAAGGCGAAACCATTCAGCCTCTTATGGGAAACCTTCCCAAGCAACGACTACACCTAGAGTTTCCTTTCTTAGAGACCGGGACAGATTATGCTGGACCAATTCTTATAGCCGATCGTAAGGGGAGAGGATGTCGTCTCATAAAGTCCTACATTTGTGTTTTCATCTGTCTCGCCACCAAGGCATTGCATCTCGAGCTCGTGTCTGACCTCACTAAAGAGGCCTTTATAGCAGCTCTACACAGATTTATAGCTCGTCGGGGTAAGCCGAAAAATATCTATTCGGATAACGGTACGACTTTTGTAGGTACCTTTAAGGAACTATCAAACATTTTAAATCAAAACTTCACAAATGAGATGACTGAAACAGGTATTAATTTTAATTTTATACCCGCATACGCTCCGCACTTTGGAGGCATATGGGAGTCAGCTGTCAAGTCAGTCAAACATCACCTGAGACGTATTTTAGGCCTTTCTCATCTCACTTATGAGGAAATGAGTACATGTCTTGTTCAGGTTGAAGCAATTTTGAATTCGAGGCCTCTTACAGCCCTTTCCGATGATCCTTCTGACCTCACTCCTCTCACGCCAGCCCATCTCCTAATTGGAAGGTCACTCATGTTTTTGCCTCACCCGCAAGTCATTAGCGAGAAGATTACAAATCTGCAGAGGTTCCAGAGGATAGAATATCTAAAGCAACATTTCTGGAATCGATTTTCTAATGAGTATGTGTCCTCCCTTCAGCAGAGAGCAAAATGGCATCACTCTAGAGGACAACTAAAGGAGGGAGCTCTGGTCATCGTGAAGGAAAAGGGTCTTCCACCATTGATGTGGCTTCTCGGCCGCGTCCTTCGTGTGCATCCTGGGAGAGACGGCGTCGCCAGAGTCACCGACATCAAGACCAAGAAGGGAGTTCTTCGCAGGGCATTCAACGTGCTCTGCCCTCTTAATAATTTTGAAGATAACTCTTCAACCCCGGGAGTTATGGTCGCATCGTAAGCGACCGGTTCTCCAGCGCAGGCCAACGAGGTGCAGGGGTAGGGATGAGGGGGCCGCGGCCGCTGGCCGCGGCGCTGGCGCGTCTTGCCCCCACCCGATTCATTCGCCGAAGAGACAGAGCAACGCAGTGGTCGCGCGCGCCTAATATTTTTACCTTGTACCTTTCATTGAACATTACAGTTATTTTAAAGACGTCTAAAGTCTATCATTACCGTCCTAGTCAGCATAGATCGGCCTAGTGACAAAATACACAACCACTGCCTGAAAAAGTAATAATACCGAATCACCAGTTTGGATTCAGACAAGAACACTCAACTGTACAACAGGTGAATAGGGTCTGTCCAAGTTATTCGAGATGCTTTTAAATATAAACAACATTGCTCTGCGGCTTTTCTGGATGTCCAACAAACATTTAATACACTCTTACACAGAGGGTTACTCTATAAGATTAAGACACTTCTACCACATTCCTTCTATGGAATATTGGAATCCTACCTCACGAACAGGCTTTTCCAAGCCAAAGAGGACAAGTCTACACCGGCACTTCACGACATACTAGCTAGAGTGCCGCAGGGGTCAGTGCTTGGACCAGTAGTATATACCATTTTCACATCTGATCTGCCAAAAAATCATGGGATAACAGTGGCTATATTTGCAGATGATACCGGCATTCTGACCTGTAACGAAAATCCAATTGGATCTTCAGCACTCATACAATGCAGTCTCAAGGAGATTGATGTCTGTTTAAAAAAATGGAGAATATGTGCAGCAAAATCAGTTCATGTGACGTTTACACTAAGAAAAGGACACTACCCACCAATAAGTTTAGGCTCTTATCTACTTCCGACTAGAGAAACAGTAAAAAATCTTGGATTTCACTTGGACCACCTCACATGAAGTAAACATATACAAAGCAAAGGGACAAGCTAAATCTCCAGTACCGAAGTATGCACTGGGGCTTGGAAGAAACTCCAAATTATCTCAGGACAATAAACTACTATTGTACAATGTGATTCTCAAACCTACATGGACCTATAGCCTCCAACTATGGAGATCAGCAAGTGGCACCAGCAAAATTCAAAGATCTGCTCTTTCAAACTACATATTGAAGCAAATGTCACGACTTATCTTGGTTCATATGACACTCAGAGCTTCACTAATACCTTCAAGTCAACACAGTAAAGGAAGTTTCAATAGTTAGTAAAAACTACAAAAAAAGGCTACAAAATCACCCAAATCAAGTAGTTGTACAGCTGACTCTGCCACAAATTATAAGTTGCCTCAAAAGGACTTACCAGATTTGGACAACCAAACTCAATCCAGCTGATATAATATACAGTGATTCTCAATGATCTCAAACGATTAAAAGGAAAAAGAAATCTATATATTGCTGCTTTCTTGACGTTTCCAGAACTTTTTACCCACTGTGGTAATATATTGGTTCAGAAACCAGGATAATATTAGTTACGCAGACGAAATGGCATTACTGAGTGTGTCACCCTGTGGTCTAAAAAACTTAATCAAACATATGAAAAGTATGCTCAAAATCATGGCCTGATTTATAATGCAAAAAAGACAAAAAGAAATCATGGTTTTCGATGCGGGGGGCCCTTTAACTATTCCATTGTTCTTACTTAATGAGGTACTGCTGCAGAATGTACAGTTTTTATTCCTAGGGCATATTTTGACTTTTGACCTCAGACATGACGGTGATTGTGTCCACAAATGGTTGTTGAGTCTGGGTGTACTTTGTGTCCGTGAAAGTGTATGTTTGTAAAGTAACCTGCGATACAATGATTATTCCTTAGTACAGGATTTTGTCTTTATTTAAATTAAAAAAATGGACTAGATATACTCAAAAAATAAATAATGAGTTTTGGGGTTCTGTTAAGACTGCCTCATTTTTGTAGCTCATCAAGGATATTCATCATTATTTGTTTTTAGTGTGTATGGGGCAATTCCTACAGCATACTATGCATGATAGCAGGCAGATTAGACTGTTAGGCTTACTGCGTTGCCTTCTCTCGTGACCACACAAGAGGTCTATTAATAGAATAGTAGCAGTAGTACTGATTACACCTATTAAATAAATAATGACATTAGCAGTAGTTAATTTATTCATAAAACTAAATATAATATGCCCCTAACAATATAATATTAAAAATATATATATTTATAATCCGTGACTACAACAGAAACAGATAAATATATTTTATGACATCACCATGCCATTCTTTCTAGTGAATAAGGCAAATAAGCAGTTATCAGTGACTGCATTACTTGTGGTAGGTTTGTGTACTTATTATGTCTGAGTGGGTTGGATAGCCATCCATTTATTCTCATCCACAGTATGCTAACAGAGCTCTTAGTATAGTTGAACACATCAGCCATCACTACGAATAAAAAAAAACAGACGGTAACTATTTTCTTAAATTATTATTCCTGCCTCCTTACCTGAGCTGTGGATGCAATTGTCTCCATTGCTTACACTCCTCCACAATATTAGGTCTGGAACACTTCTCACCATCTTCATTGTACAAAGTTCTTTCAATTCTCTCCCACTCAGATGCTAATGTTTTTGTAGCTTCAGCAGTATTTCTACGAAATGCTGATCCAGAACTACTATCACTTTCTTCACTATAAAAATCAGGAGTTCCTAGAATTACAGACGGTGGTAGAGTATATAAGAAAAATTAGATTTATAATATATAAAGCCAAGAACTACGGATTAAATAAACTCACCTGACTCACTTTCAGAGAAAAAGTCCGAAAAAGGCGTCCCGGCTCTCTCCGAGCTCTCTATCATATACGGCTGGATTTCAAATGTGTAATTTAAATTTCGATTAACAAAATTGCTAGTATTCGCCGATAAAGGAGGCAGCTCTTGCCCCGACCGGTATCCAAATTTTTGTTGATTGATACTTGGCAAACAATCGTGTTTATTTTTTTCCCGGGCCGATAAATAATTTCGCTCAGACATGCTCAAAATTGATACGGATTGTTTGACTTTTCAAAATCCATAATTAATTTGACCTTAATAACTATTAAAGTAGCATTATCATATTTTAGGTAGCCACTCTCATTCACAAAAATATTTATTTCAATTATCAATTAATTTAAAATATAATTACTATCACAACTACAATACTCATTCAACAAAATAACAACAATGTCAATTGCCAACACAGAACATTTTTACTCTACGAGATTAAAAGTGGGCGATACAAATCGTATATAGGATACGAAATCTGATATTGTTACAATATCTAAAAATCGCTTACTGGCTCTTTCGAAATCTAAGTATTACAATATCAGATTTGCGATGTACTGAATACTCGCTCACTCGTCTGTACCTACGCGATACGATACGCATCGGCCACATGCATGCGACAAAGCGCGTAAGATACAAATATTACACTAGTTAGAGCGGTACAGCAATATTACAATATCAGATTTGCGATGTACTGAATACTCCCTCACCCGTCTGTACCTACGCGATACGATACGCATCGGCCACATGCGTGCGACAAAGCGCGTGAGATACAAATATTACACTAGTTAGAGCGGTACAGTAATATCACAATATCAGATTTTTGAACAGATTTGATATAAATATTATAAATAAGTACTTTTAAATCTTAATACTATGCAAATAAAGCTTACTTTCTGTTAAGGACTAATCATGATATCAATGATAACAATGATGTCTAAAATTTTAATTATTTAGCCTTGAACTTGAGCGAATTTTGGTACTTATTGACCATTTTCATTTTCATTTCATTCATTTTTAGTATGATTACTTTACTCTATGACCATTATGCACGTAATAGTTTTATTAGGTACTTATTGTTTAATTGTGTCCGAATAGTTGCGTAAGAAAGTTTCATTTCTTTTAATTTCCTTCGCGTTCTAAATTTAGAAAGATTTGTGTAGTATGGACGTTGGGGATTGTTTAAATGGATTTTTTAATTAATATGTAGGTAGGTCCACATCCTCACACACTTACAATAAGTTAGTTATTTATTTCTACGCTAGAAATTCCCTAAAAATACTCTAGATATAATTTATATGGCAAAACAACGTTTGCCGGGTCAGCTAGTGATAAATAAATACCGAATTAAACATCTATTATATAAGTACGAGTATATCTACAATACCGAATTGTATTGAAATCTATGATATTGTCGTATCCTATTTAAAGATGCGCATCGGATTTGATTTCTGAAATCTGAATCTACTCGTATGATGGATACGCGAACGTAAAATATCTAGATATTAAATATAAGATTTTGAAATCTAATATTGAAAATCGAAAATGATTCAGATACGATTCTCAGAAAAAGCGATGTGACCCACGCCTATACGAGATTGCCAAATGCCAAAAATGTCAACTATTCAAGAGCCTACAAGAGAAAACAAACAAGAGTACAAGCTGGACTGCTCTGTTGACAGTGTTTTTGGCATAGACTAAGTATATTTTTTTTTGTGTAATTTTATGACCTGATTACTAAGACCTTTAGGTCATTTCTTCGGTTTCTTTCAATCTATTTCTTGTTTTATATTGATTTAATCGTATTTTTTATATATTTAAATAGGGGTTTAAAAGATTTTTTGTTCTTTAGTAACTGATTGAGTGGCGGCGGGCGGGATGAAGAATCACTTAAAATTTTCACATCACTAATTCACTGGCTAAGATTAATCTGTCTATCAAAAATTTTTGAAATCCAAATCAAAAATAATGTGTGTAACGGTTCCTTATTCTGTTTCATTTGTCAAACACAGTATTGTTATTTCTGTCTATTGTTCGAAGTCTCAATAGGAGTAAAAAAGATAGCTTATATAACTTTGCTAATGACGTACTGTATATGAAATCCGTGTCACACGCTGACCGACTAGTAGGTCAAAACATTGCGATTTGGTGCATCATAAAAGTGAAATACTAGAAAGTCCTATTAAAGTTGCTAAATATCTTGTACGCTAGTAAAAATATATCGTGTGTGGCTGTCTTTTTTCATCCAGAACGACGCAAGGAGGTGTAAAAAATCCAAATTTGTAATTTCACACGTAAGTCTATATCAGCTATTTTCACCTTATATAACTACGGAACCTAATAAAAATTCGATAGATATTGGAAGATTTAGATGTTATCAATATGATTACATTATTATACTTTGATATAAAAACACGTTTATTAGTTAAAATTATTAAAATAATATCCATTGTTTTAGGCGCCATTTGTAGTGATGTAGACAATAGTCATTTATCGATAGTTCAACCAACTGAACTGAACATTGGCTTTTTTATGGTTTTATAAAGTTTGTTCTCTTTTATAGGTTTCCAAAATATCCTGAAGTTAGAAAAGCGTGGATCAAGTCCATAAGAAGAGAAAACTGGGAGCCAAATAAATATTCCCGCCTATGCTAATCTTGTTTTATTTCTGGTTTCAAAATAATGAAAGTAAAATCTGATGCAGTACCAAGTATATTTAAAGGATATCGCAAATATTATATCTAACAGAGTGCACGTTACACGATCCATCCATCCATCCATCCATCCATCCATCCATCAGCCTTTTAAAAGTCCACTGCTGGATATAGACCTCCCCAAGAATGGTGGATAACGCCGTAATCGCCATGCTTAACAGGCGGGTTGGCGGTCGCAATGGATGATGTTAATACTTGAAGGAGTACTGCTGCCCACTCCCCCTGTTATTCCCTCAGTCGGTTCTTACGACTCCCATGGCTAGAAAGGGGTGGGACAATTATAAAGCCGGCCTCACACGGCATGTTACACTAGGATCCTATACTATATATATACTTTTATAAAGCTGTAGGCTATGTAGGCATTTGAACACAAAACAATCTTTTTAAATTTTTGATGAGAAACATCTAATGCGGAGGGAGGGTAAAATCAGCTGTTAGCGTGGCGACGCTTTTATTTTACTTGTCCCGTTCAAATCTTGCAAGTTATATTTGACATACTTCCCGGTTTCCGATTGAGCTTAAATTTTACACGCATGTGTATATCGCGTGACAATGCAATATTACGATGACATGGAGCTGATCTGATGATAGAGCTGGAAGGTGGACATAGGAACTCTATAATGAAACGGGGCAACCCCATCTAGTTTGGGCTCGTATGATTCGTCTTGACGAATACTGCCTCTAGATGGTAATCAGGGGCTGATAATGAAGCTTGAAGGTGGCCGCAGTAACTATAATAAAATGACGCAACCCCATCGAGTTTGGAATCGTTTGATTCGTCTTGATGAGTACTTTGTCATTAGATAGTATCCAAGGTCTGATGATGAAGCTGGAAGGTTGCCATGCAAAACTCTGTAATTAAATGGCGCAAATCCATCGAGTTAGGGCACGTTTGAAATGTCTTGACTAGTACTTCAGTCTTAGATGATCTCCAGGGTCTGATGATGTTGCTGGAAGGTGGCCACAGTAACTCTGTAATGAAATGATGCAACTCCATTGAATTTGGAATCGTTTGATTCGTCTTGACGAGTACTTTGCCTTTAAATGGTATTCAGGGTCTGATGATGGAGCTAGAAGGTGGCCATAGGAACTCCGTTATAAAACGACATAACTCCATCGAGTTTGGGCTCGTATGATTTGTCTTGACGAGTACTTTGTCTCTAGATCCAAGGTCCGACGTTGGAACTGGAAGGTGGTCACAGTAACTCTGTAATGAAACGATGCAACCCTATCGAGTTTATACTCGTTCGATTCGTCTTGAGGAGTTCTTTGTCAATTTATGATCATTTTATTTCTACAAAATAATTTCGATATTTTCACATCTGGTAGACGTCCCGCGACGTCTAGCTTTTTTTTTGTCTGTTTGTTCGTTCGCGCATCACGCAAAAATTACTGAACGGATTTTGATGCACCTTTTTTTACTTGATAGCTCTTGCTCTCCTCTCAACTTTTTTTATTAGACTTAGAACTGGTATACATTTTATCCCGCTACTATATGATATAATTATATGAGATATTATATAGCTTTACTACTATGGAAATAAAATTAAAAATTATTGATTTAATGTAACTTTAACCAGGCAGTAAACGTACAATAAAAGATAGTTCTGGTAGTCCGGTTATCGATAATCGACATCGTGGCGTCATTCTCCACAACACTAGATTACGCACACAATGACGAAACGTTAAACGCACCCATAAAACATTGACATGCATTTGAAGCTAAGGCTCTGTCCAGTGTATTATTGGTCCGAGGTTTTTGGTAACACGTGTGTCGAGAGTTTTTGGCTTTCCTATTTGTTTTTAGTGACTGTAGTGACTTGTTTTGGTGTTGTGTGTGTTTCTACTGTGTGTTGGTTCGTGGTGTAAGGTTAGTTTTTGTGTTGTAACCCTGTTTGTCCACAATGGCGGATAAAAACAAACCGCCCGACCCACCTGATATTGAATTTCCCACTACCCCGATTTTTTCCACTCCCCCGAATTTCCCCCATGTTCCCATCGCCAATCCACTGACGCAATTTGCTGAAGTGGCATGCAGTTTAGCAGATTCAGATATGCAACAAGTAAGCTCCCGCAAACGACATGTTAACGATGAAACGCATAATTCCATCAGGCCTTCGAAGCAACAAACGATGCAACCCTATCGAGTTTATACCCGTTTGATTCGTCTTGAGGAGTACTTTGTCAAGTTATGATCATTTTATTTCTACAAAATAATTTCGATGTTTGCACACCTGCTAGACGTCCCACGACATCTAGTTATTTGATAATAATTGATATTATAATGGGTTTCCTAAGATTTGTAGTACGTTTTGGCGTATATTTCATTGTTGTACATTTCAGGCATTTTTTTGTATGGGTGATGGGTCTACTCCTTTACTTACCAGTGATCAGAGCATAACAACGTTGGTTTTGTTTCTATAAGGCTAATGGTTCTGTGAAACCAAAGCCTTAAAGGAATAAAAAAAAAACATTCTAATTTAAATGTCAAGATTGTCAAATGTCAATGTTATGTCAAATCAAAAATATAAATCGATCGGATGGTCTGGCATGGTCGCTTTTTGTTAAGTGGCGAGGTTTAATTTAACTGTACGTATTTGGTAAAAATGTCTAAACTTTCCACAAAACCTGAGGACAATCATCAGGATGAGGTTAGTTCTTTTACTTTCTGTTTTTAGTTATTAATTCTTACTTCTATTGCATTTGCCGCTTTTTTATAAGTTTGGATAAACTTGCGTTACTGTGTAGATTTTATTATTGGTATTTATGAGTTGTAAAACCCTCTATCGTTGTGGGCTTTTCATATTTATTTTAGGATAAGCTTATAAATTATTGTACTTCACTTATTGCCGCAATGCGCCAAATCTTGTGGTGATGACATTGCTCTATCGTAATTAAAATAATCTCGATTAATAGCAACTGGTCTGTCAGAAATTCAGGGGCGTTAGAGAATCATATGAAGTAAAATAAAATGACTATAAGAAATTAGTGTAAAACAAAAATTAAACTATAAATGTTTTATTCAGAAAATCCTGATGCCATACACATACATCCAACAAGTACCAGGGAAACAAATACGGCAGAAACTAGCCTCTGCTTTTAACTACTGGCTGAAAATATCCGAGGAGAAGTTGAAGGCTGTTGGAGAAATTGTGCAAATTCTTCACAATGCTAGTTTGCTGTGAGTCTATTATCTCCTATATAATTCTGTTTCATTTTATTCAGTGAAAAAATTACATAACATATATAAAAACTTAATCAAACCGGTCTGTTCATGCTGGGACAAGCAAGGCTCTACTGTACAAATAGACAATTACGGCAAATATCTGATGATCAGATCAGACAATCTAATTTGCCTTCCAATGGCGAAGAGTAGATATTTTTAAAAAGTAACATCATAATAAGGTTAACCTAAAAGCTAGCTTTTGGCTGTGGCGGAGCTGTGGGCAAAGGCTAGTCATATTGCTAAAATTATAACCCTTCTTTTTGGCTTTGCCATAGTCGGGTAAAAAAAAGTTGCAACTTTTTTGTTGATTCAATGCCCATCGATTTCATTCTTTGAACCACTATTTTGCACTGAAAAAGGTGAACTAGTTAACAGTAGATATACGGTTTAAAAAAGGAGTTCATTGATTCATAGAGTGAGAGCCCCGTGAATGCCAGACCTTTATTTTATAAAAGTTGAAATTTGTCAGCGTATACCCTCAACACTTAGAAACTATGGACTACTACTCATAGTAGTAGTCCTCTCTACATACGGGAGTCGTAAGAGCCGACTGAGGGAATACCGGGGGAGTGGGCAGCAGCACTCCCTCGAGTTTTAACAACATCCACTGCGATCGCCAACCCGCCTGCCAAGCGATTACGGCATTATCCCCCATGATGGGACCGCTCGTTGTGGCATTCTCTTGGGGAGGCCTATGTCCAGCAGTGGACGTTGAAAGGCTGATGGATGGATGGATGGAGGATGAAACGAAGAAAAAAACACACGCATAAATAGCCTAATATAGTCTTATAGCTCTGTTACAGATTTAGTTATTAGGATAATCATAAACATTGTTTCGCACGAACCACAACAACATGTGGTCGGGTGCTAATTTGTATGAACTTACGGGGACAACCCTAACGCTCCAACGAAGCGTAGGTAATTATTTCAACGAATAGGTCTAGTTTCACTACTGCTTTAGCTTATATATTTACTGTGTCACAAGGCCATCATTGTGAATAGATTTTTGTCCAAACACTCAACAAATACTATCGAGCAACCACCATATTCACCAGATATGGCTCCAGCCGACTTCTTTCTTTTTCCTAAACTCAAATTACCACTTTGTGGCACCCGTTTTCAATCGGTAGAAGACTTAAAAGAGAATTCGCGGCGAGAACTGAACCCAATTCCGGAAACAGCGTTTAAAAAATGTTTTGATGATTGGATTATTCGTTGGCGTAAGTCTATCGTTTCTGAAGGTGATAAAATTAATTTGGATGAATAACAAAAATTTTGTGTGTTATTGATCTTTTCCCGGTACTTTCTTGACAGAGTAGTATGTATGTGTCTGCATAGGTCAAATTATATTTATTTATTAACCGACTATGGCAAATTATATGTGAACGCATTGTGTTTGAGTACCTTATTTTGGTGCTCTCCAGTATAAGGACTCGCTATTAGTAAAGTAATATTAAAGTGCTATTCAAGTGTCCTTTACTTTATTCATGAGACATATAAGGCCAATGATTATGTAGGTAACTAGGTACTTGCTTATACACAACGTTACTATTATCTTTTGAAGATAAAGACGCCGCGGCCGTTGCGTGAACTGCATAAATGAATAGACATTCCTAGGCCGTTATTGAATAAGTCGTGACTAAAATAATTCAAGTAATAACATTTACGGAAACCAAAGGAACAAGATGACTGTCTGATGTATGTTTAGATTGATTTACATAGTAAGTATTCTTTTCTTTTTGAAGTTATAGGTACGCGTTTTATTTAGTAGCGAGTAGAAAAGTACCTACGTATGGCTTGAACTGAAGCAACGGGATCATGTAAATATATAATAAGCCGTAATAATATATAAGCCGCCGGCGGACCACCGAAGGAATGATCATAGTTCCAGTGGCCCGCCAATAAAGGCGGAGAGATGGCACACGGTGGGTTTCTTTAGTGGGTGAAGGCCCCACACTACCCTGTTCGTTGCCCCGAACGACAGGGTTGTGCGGTTAGGTACATTTTTGTTCCTTAACAAAAAAAAGGTAGGATTTTCCTTTTTCTCTTGCACATAATTCTTTAACCTTCAACTAAGCTTTTTAGTAGAGACATGATGAAATCATGTCTGATAATTTGCAAATTAATACTTACACACATCAAGTCTGAGGTTTATGCCGTACGAGACCTTGGAATGGGCAGACTCGATCGGAGAAGTACCATCTCACAGAAGATCGGTGTGAAACAATGGGTAACCATTCGTATTTTGAGTTTCGTATGGTGAGTGAGAGTGCCGGAGGCCCAAACCCCCTCCCTATTCTCTCTTTATTATCCTTCTTATCCTCTCTTTTTTATCATTCCTGTACTCTCCCTATTGTTCTTCAGGTCTACCTCCTATCCCTTGGAGATAGCGACGCGCTTGTGATGCCTGTGCACCTGCTAGCGTCTATAGGCTATGTACGGTAACCACTTACTATCAGGTGGGCCGTATAACAAGCATACGCCCAGTTGTTCGGAAGTTATGCGCGTACATACCTTTTTTTTTGTTAAGGGAAAAAAAATCCTAACCGCACACCCCGTCGTTCGGGGCAACGAACAGGGTAGTGTGGGGCCTTCACCCACTAAAGAAACCCGCCGTGTGCCATCTCTCCGCCTTTATTGGCGGGCCACTGGAACTATGATCATTCCTTCGGTGGTCCGCCGGCGGCTTACCCTTTCGGGTACCCTCCTACCTCCCTACTGAGCGACGCATCCGCACACGGAGCGTCGCACCTCCGCGGGAGGCCTTGCGAGTGGCGGACGTTCCCCGGTCCATCCACCCGCAGCCTCAGCTAGGGCGGCATGAGGTGCAAGTACCTGCGCCTGCGCCACCCCGTTCGCTGGCGGCGGTTTCTGTCAGCGGATAAATCCTCCTCCCTGGCCCTCTCCGCCGCTTCCTTCCGCGAAATAACCTCCTCGCAGAAGGCAGCGACCGCGGCCCAATTCCTGTCACTGCCAAGCATCGCTCTGACGACGCTCGGCAGCGAGAGGTCCCCCCCTATTTCCGTGACGAGTTCACGGCGCTGCTCGGGCCAAGCCGGGCACGTCTCGAGCGCGTGCCGCGCCGTGTCCTCGTCACAGCCGCAGTGGTGACAGCCCTGAGTCGCTTCCCTCCTTGCGATTATGTGCAGATATCTGCCGAAGCAAACGTGCCCCGACAGCACCTGCACCAGTCGGAAGGTAAGGACTCCGCGCCGTCGCCCTGCCCACTCCTCCAGCACCGACTGGAGCGCCCCTACGGTCCAAAGACCGGCCCGGGGCGCCTCCAACCGCGCCCTCCATCAGGCCATGGCAGCTCGGTGGGTGTCGCCCTGCCACCTGGCCACCTCCCTGGGTAGGGGGCGTCCGCCCCCCTCCCGCTCTTGCGACGCTCGTCAATGCACCTCGAGCACCGGCCAACGCGCAGGCCGCCTCCGTCGACACCGTGCGGTATCTACGTATGACCCTGGATGCAACGACTCTGTGGTCTCCACAGAAGAGCCCTGTTCAGTGCGTCCAGGGACCCCGTCCCCCGGGTGCGCCGTACAGCGCCATCGACCGGACCACCCGCGCGTAAAGTCGTCGGCAGGCATTGTTGGGTCCGCCCATATTCGGCATGAGTAGTGCAAGGGTGGACGCTGCGCCAACTAGCCTCGGGGACAGTTGGCGGAAGTGCTCGCGTAAGCGCCACCGCCCGTCCAGCACCAGACCCCAATCTGGACCCTGTCCACTGTGATCGAGGCGCCAGCAGGTGGCCGACGTCGGGGCCCATGGAAAAGAAGGGCCTCCGACTTGTGCAGGGCCACCCTAAGCCCCAGCGCCCCGAACCTCTTGACCACCTCCGAGGTCCCTAAGGTGGCCAGAAACGCCGCTTCCTCGAAGTTTCCACCCCGGGCCACGACCAGCGTGTCATCCGCATAGCAGATGACCGCCAGCCCGGGGGGGAGCCGACAGCGCAACACCCAGTCGTAATCGATGTCCCACAGGAGCGGCCCCAGGACCGAACCCTGTGGGACACCGCACGACATGGGTCTCCTCACAACGTCCCCTATGCGGCTCTCATAGACGACGCTGCGGCCCTCTAGATAGTCCGCCACCAGCCGCCTCAGGTATACAGGCACCCCGTGATACCGGAGCGTCCCCCTGATGCAGCTGAATTGCAGACTATTAAATGCGTTGGCGATGTCAAGAGACACCGCCAACAGCATTTCCCCGCCGGTGACGACCGCCGCGGCCGCGGCCCTCAGACGCATGATCGCGCCGACTGTCGAACGACCAGCTCGAAAACTGAATTGGGCGTCCGACAAGTCGGGTTCGGCGTCGCGCAGGTGCTGGACAATGCGGGCAGCGAGGATTCTCTCCAGCCGCTTACCCGCCTCATCCAGCAGCACGATGGGCCTGAAGGCCTCGACCGAATCCGGCGTTCGCCCCGGCTTCGGGAGGAGTACCAGCCTCCCCTCCTTCCAGCAGTCAGGGAACCGTCCGGATGCCAGGCACGCTTCGAACAGTCTCCTTAGGCGGGGCTTCAGGTGGTCCAGAGCCAGGGCCAGAACCGGGCGGGTATCCCGTCTAGGCCGGGGGCGCTGTTCTTGGAACGAATCCGCGCAGCCACCCCCATTTCCGACGCAGTGACGGGTAGTACACTGAAGTCAGCCCCCCTGAAGTTCTCCCGGTCGCTACCTGGCGGTGCCATGACCGGGGCGTGTGCTCCACCCGTCGCGGGAATAGGCCCTCGACCACCTCGGTGAGGAGGCCAGGCTGAAGGGTCTGTGTGAGGGGGGGCCCTGGGTTCAGAGCTTATTCAGCGTCGTGCGGTACGGGCGACCCCAGGGTTCACGGTTGAGACCGTCCAGCATCTCCTGCCTTTTCTCAGCTTTGGCGCGGCAGATGGCCAGCTTGAACTCGTCCCGCGAGGCGCGGTGTGCCTCATACAGCTGGCCCTCCCGCTCCCCATCGCGGTTGCGCCGCTGACTGCGGGTGTAGGGCCTCCGGGCACGAATGCACGCCGCACGGAGGTCTGCCATCTCCTGTGACCACCAGTAGAGCCCTTTCCTCGGAGGAGGACGTCGCACACGGGGCATGGCCGAGTCGCAGGTGTGCAACCTGCGTGATCGCAGCGCGAAATCGGCCAGCCTCAACGTCCACCTCCTCAGTCAGGGCTGGTGAGGACAGCCACGATTGAACGATGGGTGCGCGTACATACCTACATTTTACAGATTCACTTTTATTTATATAGATTGCCGAAACTATTGATACCTATTAGGGCTTTGAAGGTGAATGTAGATAAAAATAGCTTAGGGCGTTTCAAATATTTAATGCTGTAAGATTGAATATACGTGCGTGAGTGTTTTAAAAATAAAATGTCCGTGATAATAGTGTCGTAAGCAAATGATAGTAGGCATATGAATAAGAAATTAAACGGTTACGCCACCAAATCACTATTAAACCAGCAATGTGCATTAAAGGTCTGTCTTTTTGTTTGAAGACCGGCTCCTACATAAGGAGTCCATGCTAATGTATTATGTTTTAACCTTTCAATAATGAATGCTTTATAGAAACTATCGTCTGTTGATTAACAGAAAGTATGAAAATGGGAAACCGAAACTAACAGTCACGAACAGGATTTGGCAAAGCATCTGAGACGGTATTCCAGGAGATGCAAGTTCAAATCCTGCTCGTGAATGTTATTTTAGATTTCAACTTTTCACACTTTGTGATTTATATGACTAAGCATGTCAAATGCTAAAAAATATATGTATGTATATATAAAAATATCAAAATATCGTCTGGTGGTAAGTAAATAAATGGACTGACGCTATTTAAAGTCAAGCACTTCAATTGAACCACTACTAGATAGTGAATGAATCCTAATTGCCGTTGTCAAGCTAATCTAGATTTATTCGCGTGTCTTTGATATTGAGTAGACGACCACGAATGTACTTCAGATGGAGACGTGAACACGTTATATAAATATTTGAACAATTATAATCCTTAATTACTATAACCTTTTGGTAGTTCTAAAATTGGCTAGGCCATAACATAGGCGTATAACCCATTACATAATCCTTACAGCTAAATATAAATACGTGCATAAAACGGACCACCGGTTATGGCGCCAAAAGGGCGAACAGCTCAGCATTATGTTAGGGTAAGCTTATCCCTTACGCTGGTATTCAGCTGCAACCCAAAGGATATCCGGCTGTCATACGCGCGAATTAGACAACACATACATAACTATATACACACGTTAGAAACAGAATTACAATAGAAATACTCCATGTGGTCAACAATAAGTGCAAAAAATTGTAAAATAATAAATTAAATTGTTATTATTACAGACCAAGGGAAGGGTCACTTAAATGTTACATACACGTTCTACAAACATAGATAAATATGCATACACAGCCCAAAATATGTGATATATAGGTTCTATAGGATCTTAGTCTTGTGATCCTCAACGGCAGAATTTAATCGTGATATCTTGGTCTTGTTCGTTGTACGGCTAGACTATATGAAACAGTATCGGTATTTCGTTTACAGTATTAATTTTATTCTTGATATTTCTAATATGGAGACCGCATGTTGCAAATTGCAAGAAGTAGAGCGATTTGGCTCATCAAAACATTTTTGATGTGAAACATCTAATGCGGAGGGAGGGTAAAATCTCTGCTCTTTTACTTGTTCTGTTCAAATCTTGCAAGTTAAATTAGACACACTTCCCGATTTCCTATTGAGCTAAAATTTTACATATATTTTTTATATGTATATTGCGTAATAATGCAATATTATGATGACATAGAGCTGATCTGATGATGGAGCTGGAAGGTGGATATAGGAACTTCATAATGAAACGGCACAGCACTGTCGAGCTTGGACTCGTTTGATTCGTCTTGACGAGTACTTTGTCTTTAGATAGTATCCGGGATCTGATGATGGAGCTAGAAGGTGGCCATAGGAACTCCAATATAAAACGACATAACCCCATCGAGTTTGGGCTCGTATAATTCGTCTTGACGAGTACTTTGTCTCTAGATGGTACCCAGGGTCTGATGATGAAGCTGCAAGGTGGCCACAGTAACTCCATAATGAAACGACGCTGCCCCATTAAGTTGGGACTCGTTTGATTCGTCTTGATAAGTACTTTATCTTTTGATGGTGGATCCAGGGACTGATGATGGAGCTAGAAGGTGGCCATAGGAACTCTGTCATAAAAAATGACTTAACTCCATCGAGTTTGGGCTCATATGATTCGTCTTGACGAGTGCTTTGTCTCTAGATAGTATCCAGGGTCTGACGATGGAGCTAGAAGATGGCCACAGTAACTCTGTAATGAAACGACTCAACCTTATGGAGTTTGAAATTGTTTGTTTCGTCTTGACGAGTACTTTGGTCCTAGGTGATTTCCAGGGCCTCATGATGATGATTTATAACCATTTCCGCTATTTTACACATATCATAGTTTTATGCAAGCACACATTGAAAAAGTAATGATCATTTTATTACTACTTATTATTCCTACAAAATAATTTCGACGATTCACATCTGGTAGACGTCCCGCGACGTCTATTTTTTTTTTAATAGAATGAATTTAGTGCGTAAGATAAAAAGTCAGATTACCTATTCGTTGCCATCATCCACAACTCTTATCAACTTTATCGCAGTGTCTAGTGTAGGTAATATCCGTATGTTCCGAAGCCAAAAACAATGAATAAAAAAAACATCTCATTCTTAGAATCGATGACATTCAAGATAATTCAATACTCCGGCGGGGTATCCCCGTGGCTCATTCTATCTACGGTGTGGCGAGTACTATCAATGCTGCTAACTACGCTATGATCTACGCTTTAGAGAAGACCCAGGAACTTGGACATCCTATGGTGAGAATCTGAGGATATTCAACTAAAATAGTAGCGAAACCTATTTTAGATACATATTATTTTTCAGATACATAAATGGTGATGTCATAACGCCATATTTAATCGACAGTTGCGTACAATGAGTCACATCAACGTGTTAAATGGCCCTCTTAATAATATAGTATAATAGCTCGAATAATAATCAGACTAAAAGAAAATACCTATATTTTGAACTATTGTAGCACTTGACATGCTCAGCTACTTTTAAAAACAAATTATTTGTGAATGGCGTAGCGGTCTAGATCACTTCCCCGGTTTGGAAGGGACGCAGATTCGAATCCCGCTCGCAGTAAAGTTATCTTTTTCCACATTCACAAATAATTTGTTCTTAAAAGAAAATACCTATTTGATAAAAGCTCCTTGTGATGTCGGAATAAATAGTGTCACCTACACACAATTTTACGCAGTTCGATGGAAATCAGCCAATTAATTATAAATTATTATACTATCCACACCAAATGTGTTGGCAAAGTGTTTGTTACGAAATTTTCCTATCACAAATTGAAATTGGCTGCTTATTTTACTTCCTGAGTCGTGTTTCTGACACCCGTCGCCCGTCACAATAAAAAAATACTTACAATCTTCCATTTATCCTTCTAGGCAACGAAAGTATATACAGAACAATTGCTGGAACTTCACAGAGGGCAAGGAATTGAGATCTACTGGAGAGATAACTTCCAGTGTCCTTCCGAAGATGAATATAAAGAGATGACTATCAAAAGTGAGTGTCATCTATACTATTATAAAGCTATAACAGAGCTGTGTCTGTACATTCAAGATATTTGAGAAAAAATTACTGCAATAGGCTATATAGGCGTGGCTAAACACAAAACAATTTTTTTTAGTATTTTTGTCTGTTTATCTCTTTTCTTTGTTCTCGCATCACGCAAAAACTACTGGACGGATTTTGATGTTAGTTTTTTTATTTGAAAGGCCTTGATTACACTTAAAAACTGGCATTCATTTTATCCCGCTACTATATCGGGAACCTGATATATAACCGAAAAACTAGCTTTTGGCTGCGGCGAAGCCGCGGGCAAAGTCTAGTTATCTATACAAATAAAGTGTTTGTTTGTAATGTTTAAATAACACCTTTTTACTATGCATATATAAGTATATTCATTACGTTTACAAAATACAAATTTTTGTTTGTTTATCTCTAATCTCCAAAACGGCTGGACCGATTTAGAGGAAATTTTGGTACCAGATAGTTGAGTATTATAAGATGTAACTTAGACTACCTTGATTTTGGAAAAAAAATTGTGGAATCCCAAAAAAAACTAATGAAATTCGACGTGGAGAAGACTAATTAATAAAGGTGGTAAGGAAATTTTGCAGTGTTTTTTTTTTGACGTGATAACGTCTTATAAATCGATAAACGCCCGCTGCACGCACGAAAAAGTGTCACGTTCCGCCCAGGGTTGCTAAAACATAAAAATAGGTGGCGGTATTTAAAGTAATCTGACTACGCGGTTCATCTGCGGTTCGTAAGATGCCGGATTTACCGAGTTACTATATGACCAACCATTAAATTGATGATGATTTAGTGTGTACTTAAGTAATATTTAAGTATGATTAGAAGCATATGACGTTATCACGTAAAATTATCGTCAGCTGGGTCGTGACTCGTCTGCCTTCGTAAGCAATTAAATAATTTAATAATACTATAAGTATTTTTGATCTCTATTTTAGCACTTGACATGTTCAGCTACTTAAAAGAACAAATTATTTGTGAAATGTGGAAAAAGAGAATTTTAGTTCGAGCGGGAATTTTATTTATTGGATTAATGCATGTAAATGCATCAGATAGGTGGCGTGGGTCGTAAAGACAAATTAATTGGGAATAACAGTTGGTCAGTGCGATGGCTTAGCGGTTAGAGCACTTCCCGGGATTGGAAGGGACGCAGGTTCGATTCCCGCTCGCACTAAAGTTCTCTTTTTCCACATTTCACAAATAATTTGTTCAATATAAGCATTTGTTTTTTTTTTTAATCATTTCCAAATATTAAGTTTCAACTGGTACGGTATATAAATACAGTATGCTAATTACTCTGAAAATTTATTTGTTATTGTTGCTTAGACTATGTATTAATATAAAATGTTACAAGGTAACTTGGGCTACTGTCGTATTAATAAAATTTGGTCATGACCGTGAAATTTCTGAAATGAATATACGTAAATAATTCTGATTACGAAATAATTATGTATATTTTGTTTTTATTTTAAGCATTTTTGAAGTTATACTTTTGGCAATACAGTATGCTAATTACTCTGAAAATTTATTTGTTATTGTTGCTTAGACTATGTATTAATATACAATGTTACAAGGTAACTTGGGCTACTGTCGTATTAATAAAATTTGGTCATGACCGTGAAATTTCTGAAATGAATATATGTAAATAATTCTGATTACGAAATAATTATGTATATTTTGTTTTTATTTTAAGCATTTTTGAAGTTATACTTTTAGCGCGTTAGGGAAAAATGACGAGAGTAAATTTTTACGATGCGCACGCACACCGTCACGAAAAACCGACACCCTGAAGTTAGCTATAGTCAACATTTTAGTTTTTTTGTGATATTTAAATAAACTTTATTTAACTAGATAATGCGTTATAATAAAACTTTCAATGTATTAAATACCTTTTATCTATTGTTCGTGTCGTTTTTGTACAAAAGTAGAATAAGGCGATAGATAAAATTTTTGTAAAGATTTTTATCTTGTTACACCAAAGAAGTATAACTTCTAACGCGTGTACATAAGTACACACACACTTTTTTTATACTATGTGGGTGACAAACAAGCATACCATCTGATGGTAAATGGTAACCGTCGCCCATGGACTCGACTATACCAAGAGTATTGTCAATGTCAAGCCGCTGCTCACCAATTCATTTCTCAGATATGAAATGAAATATAAACGGCTATCTCCTGCTACAGCCAAAACGCAACGATGTGCTTCATGGCCGGTCACACGGGAGATGGTGGTACCAACGAAAGAATGGGGTGGTGACACTTGTAGTCTTAGTCCGTGAATACTCTACACACTACCAAATTTTGTTAGGTTAGAAATCCGAACCGGCAAGCTAGGATCAATACAATTACCTATGTTATAATTTTTTTTTTCTAGAAACTGGTGGTTTGTTCATGTTGGCGATCCGATTGATGCAGTTATTTAGTGAAAACAAATCTGACTTCACAAATTTGTCTGCCATACTTGGACTGTACTTCCAGATTAGGGATGACTACTGCAATCTACAGCTGCAGGAGGTAAGTAATGTTGTTTAGTTTTTGAATATTTATAACAACCCAATATCTCGTCCAAGACGGTTCGATTTTAGCGTTCCTTTCTACTAGGTACGTGTAAGATCTGGAAGGAACTTCCTGCAGCGGCGTTTCCCCAGCGTTATGACTTGTCCCTCTTTAAACGCGGTTTGAGGAGAGCACTTTACTCACGGTAGGCGGCGACGTGGCTGTGCCTCTGGTGTTGCCGAAGTCCATGAGCGGCGATTACCACTTACCATCAGGTGGGCCGTTTGCTCGTCTGCCACCGTTGGAAATAAACAAAAAATAACCCTGATTCTTCGTTTGGTTTTTGAGCGTCAAGTGCTCAAATGCTGAGAAACGCGACCAAAATATTACTTGAATACCCATAGCAACCAATTACTTATTGTTCAAATAAAATAAATTAAATATTTTTGGCGCTTGACAATGTGCTCGACCAGAACAATAATCCAGGAGACACAGGTTTTTATTGCTGCTTGTGGCTATAATTTTCCATTCCACATTTTTGCATTTCGTGTTCTAAGTGCTTTTTCAACAAAGCAAAGACTCGTAATTGCTCGGCGTATCAAATAGTTGGAAAAGCAATTCAATCGTTCGGTTCAAAATCATCTGACACTGCATCGATCACTAATCGATGATCCATCCAGCCATCCATCCATCAGCCTTTTAAAGTCCACTGCTGGACATAGGCCTCTCGACTAATCGATGATACGTCTCAAATGTCACTAAAACAGATTTAAAAAAAATCTATTAGAAATGTGTAGGTACCTAATCAATAAGGGTATAACATAAGGCAGATATATATAAAGAAAATATGCTAAAATAATAAACAAACATAGCATCACGCCTGTATCCCGAAGGGGTAGGCAGAGGTATATTACACACCCACGGTTCGCCAGATATGTTTGTCATAGGGGGCGAGCCTATTGCAATCTACCGGGCACATTTCCAAACTTCGGGCTGCTACTGAGAATTTTTCTTTTTACGATAAAGCTCAATAACACTGTCCGACCCGGGGATCTAACCCGCGGCCTCATGATCAGCAGTGTACCTACACTACCGCTGCTCCACAGAGGCAGTGAAATGTTTATTATATTGCAATGAATATGTTTATTATATTGCAATGAATATGTTTGTTATATTTCAGTACACGGAGAACAAAAGTTACTGTGAAGATCTAACAGAAGGCAAGTTCAGTTTCCCGATCATTCACGCAATTAAAAGCCAGGAGGGAGACAATCAAGTCTTACGTATCCTTTTAACTGAATACAATCTCTAGAATAACGTGAACATAATACTAATAAATAAATATTCACGGACATTTCATACTACGTCCTCTGGTCCCAAACTAAGCTTAACGCTTGTGCTATGGGTACCAGATTACGGATATAATACATATTTTTATACACTCTTTTTTTGTAAATACATAAATATAATAGATAGAAAACACCCAGATGCAGTACAAATATCTGTGTTCATCACAAAAATAATTGGCGTGAGTGGGAATCGAACCCACGACCTCGTGCACGGAAGTCGGCTACACTACCGACTACGCCACGAGACCCGTCAAATAAAATAATATTTAACATAAACACTTCAATTAATAGTTTTTTGAAATAAAACTATGTTTACGGAATCTATCGCGTTTACTCGATTTTCTACTATCCCGACGTTTCGAATACTTGACAGCATCATGATCATGGGTGGACTTAGATGGTAGACGTCCAAGGCTGATATGTTGTTTCAACGGTATCATATCTCATAACTGTTGGTAGTTATATGATTTTACAAAAGTTGATTTATTTACCCACCTAATATTCGTTGATGTTCCAACAACAATGTATTTCCTTAGTTCGTGCTATTAGATATTCTTCGTCAGCGGACGCGAGTTGTTGAAGTGAAGAAGTACTGCATCACTATATTAGAGAAGCTTGGCAGTTTCGCGTATACTAGAGAAACGTTACAAGCACTAGATCAGGAGGCGAGGCAAGAGGTACGTTGCATTGCTTATTTAGGACCCTTTCGATGATCAGTGTACATGTCCCACCTGATTGTAAGCAGTTACCGTAGCCTATGGACGCTAACAACACCAGAGGCATCACTTTGCCAGGTCCAAGAAAAGGGATAGGAGGTACACAGGAAGGATAAGAAGGAGGGGATGAAGAGAGGGGCTTTCGGCCACTGGTGCTCTCACTTTGTGAGGCACACCCATACGAAACAACAGTAGGAATAGGTACCTACAGTTATTTCAGGCTGATCTTTTGTGAGAGGGGTTTTTTTTATTGCATGTAGTGGCAGACTAGCAGCGGTCCATCTGATGGTAAATGGTAACCGTCGCCCATAGACTCGACTATACCGAGAGTATTGTCAAGCCCCTGCTCACCAATTCATTTTACAGATATGAAATGAAATACAAACAGCTATCTCCTGCTACAGCCAAAAACGCAACGATGTGCTTCATGGCCGGTCACACGTGTCGGAATCATGCAAAAAATCGCTGGTATAATCTCTCTTTCCAAATTACATTTAATTGCGTACAGCCTTTTCTAGGCAAAGTTTTGATAAACCTGAGTAACATAAATAACGTATTTTTCAGTCGCGTTGGTCTACTCTACATACGGGCACAAGGGGGGATTAGACGAAATCTCATATCTCACAATCGACATCGTATCGTGATCACTGTGATTGGTTGAGAGCTCAACGTGATTGGCCAACGGATTATTGCGATAACACGCGTCGATTTCTCTACCAATCACAAGCGAGACGATACGATGTCAATTGTGAGATATGAGATTCCGTCTAACCCCCCTGCATAGGTGTGCAACTTTGAACACAGACTTTGTTTAGTTCCAGATTCGTACGACGTTAGTGTAGCACAGATCCTAGAACCATATCGTAGGCAATAAGCCTTGTACCACTAAAGTAAGGTAACATAGTACCAGTGGCCCGCCAACACAGGCGGAGAGACGGCACACGGCGGGATTATTTAGTGGGTGGGCGCCCCACCCTACCCTAGTCGTTGCCCCGAACGACGGGGTGTGCGGTTAGGTACATTTATTCCCGCCTTAACAAAAACAAAATAAACCTTGTGGCTTTATCAATTTTGGGATCCCAAGTGGGATAATATAAAAAAATACTTGAATAATACTGGTACGACAATAACACTGACCTCTATTCACAGGTGGAGCGACTTGGCGGCAATCCCCACTTAGAAGCACTTTTGAACGACTTATTGACTTGGCAGCCAAAGTCGCCAGACGCGTAAACATATCTCAGTTCAGTAATCACTTAGATCTCATATTTTTGGACATTGTAGGTTTATGTTAACGAACTAAAACGCGCTAGGGAATGGTGCAATAACTGATATATTATTTTCCAATTACCTGTCAGTCGTCTTTGAACTAGGCTTTCTGTCGCATAGTTATTATGTGGAACATTTCCTTCCTAAACTTTTTTGGTTACTTACGTTTTACATTACACTGACCTCTTGTTATATTGAGCAATGGATTATAGCTAGCTCAGTTTCGGTGAACAGCGTTTGTAATAAATTCATACAGGTCTGTGCGACGTCAATGTACGACGTCAAACGTAAGTTAATGCGTATTGAGTGTTATAAAGTTCCTGCATATACAGTGATCTTGTTGTGTCCCATCCGAAATGCATATATTGTATATGTACTACTTAATTAGGCAAGTACGCTTAAAATACCAATTGCACTAAAATCCACGTAAATTATATGAGGATTTATTGATTTATCCCTCGCCTTGAAGGACAAATAGTGAATTATTGAAATCTAGTAAAATGCCACTATAATATTTTCAAACATTAGTAAATTATATAACTCTTTTCTTAAAACTTAAACTTAAGAATATACGTTAGACCTCATAAAAATGTGTTTTATAAGGTTATACTTTGATTTAACATTCCATTGGTATTAAGACAATTTGAAGGTCCATATTAAAGACATCTAACAGAATGAATCCTTATACATTACGTGTATAATACATTGGAATATATTTAGTATGCTATAATTTATTTAATAAGTAACAGATTTGGCTGCTTATCATTATTCGGCTATATAGTTTATACCGTTATAACAACAATTTGTATAATAAATGAAGCCCTAATATATGTTAAAGTGAATGAATAAGGCAATATTAAGTAATGCATTAAAAACTACATTTGCGCGGTTCTTTTTAAATGTATGGCTGGTGCTACAGACTCACTACAATTTGATTCCACTAAAAAGTGAAGCCACATTTTGAAAGATACCGGAGAGAAATAATCTCTATAATTTGGGTAAATTTTTAAGTGTTATGTTTAAAACATAAATGAAGTAAAAGTATAAAGTAAGTTTATAGCAAATTATACAGGAAATATTATGGCGCTGATGACCTATTCATGTATGTAACATGTCATGTTTGTACGAAACCGTCGAGTCATTTGGGGTTATTTTAAGTCATACTCTGGTAACACTCGTGGTTTATGACACTTTGTTATGGCATGGTTTGGTTTGTATTTGTGTGCGTGAGCGCGTGTAATTACAAATTTGGCATGGTTTTATATGGCTTCACTGGATTGTTCGTAATGCTCCGTCAAAATTTTTTAGTCAGGCTTTTTACTCACACAAAAAGCAAAAAGCTACTTACTTTTGAAATTACTTAAAAACACTTAGGTTTTAAAAATGTTATGCCTGTTTTAAGGTTGGCAGGATTGTTGTAGTATGTTTTTTTAAGGAACTTACTTGTACGAAAATTGCATATCAAGGTTTTTTTTATAATTTTATGTTGATTTAGAGTACTTTGGTTTTTAGGCGTTTAGAGTTGTAGCTGCGGTGATATAAAATTATTATTGATATGATTTTTTAATATTAATAAATATATTATTATAATAAATACAAAATGTTATAGGCGTTTTGTTAGCCTAGCAGTAGAAATTATTGTCAATGCAATCAAATTTGTACATAATTTTTGGTAGCCTGTGTTTTCGTGAGCTCAAGTTACGATAATCTTGAATATTGTTATTTATTTAATTTATTATAATATATACGCATATAATACATCACTTTATAGGTACAAATAGTCAATGCATTGGTGTCCTATCTTGATAACACATTCAATGGTATAGTTTAGTACCTATTTATTAAAATAATGTTGACTTAAGCGCGATGTTTTGTCAGCAGTCACGGGTGTATTAAAAGTTTAAAAAGTACCGGTAACCTATCGTTTTGTGATCAGTTTCTACAATATTACTAGATAAAAAAATGTATTCATGAAAACTTATTTCTTTTGAAATAAAATAACTATTTTAGATCTATTTCTTTTAGCAATTGACATGCTCTACTACTTTTTAAAGTACAAATTATTTGTGAATAAAGAAAAAGAGATTTTTAGTAGGAGCGGGAATCGAACCACGCATCTTTTCCAATCCGGGGAAGTGATATATATATATATATATATATATCTAATAATGTGTCTACGTATGTTACTGTCAAAGCCTTAAAATCGACAAAGCTCAAAGACCCCATGCATTGTCTAAAATGTGGAATTATATGAGATACCAATTCCGTTCTCAATTTCTGGTTAGAATGGTTTAATGGCACTCAGTAACTAGTTCCAATTTTTTATTTGTAGCATATATAATGACGCAGCGCTTGCTTTGTACTTATACCCAAAATAACGCTTACGTACGTATCTAAGTACTTTTTACAGAAATAAAACTATTTTTGCGGATTATTTCGTTGTTTCTTTATCCCAAAGTTAGATTATAAAATGTTCTTTTACAACACAGTTAAATAAATTATGATTTAATGGTAAATAGTCCGTAAAATTGTTTTATTTTTAAAATTTACAAATAGTTTGTATTATAACCTTTTTTTTTATCTATTTTTTCATTTTATCAGGACATCACTTACATTTTTTATATTTAAAATATGAAAAATATGTTTCTTAAGAAGTTCATTTAATAATTACGTAATAATAAAAATAATTTTACGGAAAAAGACCAAAGTGCATGCCATAATAAAATAGTCTTAAGTACGGAATATATATAGAAGTTATATTAGGGTCATTGTAGTAGTGTTAGTGTGATAATAGACATCACTTAGGTATAGTTGGCAACAATTTATATGGAGATAACTGAATATCGCATTGATTAAACTTGGCAACACACAATATTCACGTACCTAACAAATATGTAGAATAGCCACTTAATAATACATAACACTAAAAGTAAGTTCTAACATGAAGCTTATTCCACGCTATAATTTCGATCTCGTTTCATTCTCGGTCCGATGCCAATGTATGTCCATATTATGAACTACTCGCGACTCAGTACGCACAGGATTTTTTGAGCGTGGTGCCCTAATCGTTTTTCAAAATAAAAGTATTTTAGTTACTCCTTATAACATTAGCTATTAAAATTTGCTTGTGAAAATCTCGTCCAAGGCGGTCCCAGTGGTTTCGGAGATTAGCTGGTACAAACAGAGAGTCAAACAAGAATTTAAAAAAGGTGTTTTGTTATAAGTTACTTATATTTCATATGCATTCAGTAAACATGTGTTATTTAGACATAACAAACAGACACTCAAGTTTATTTATATGTATTACACTTAGTGAGAACGCATACATAGTTTCACTCTCTATAATATTTTACCCGACCGAGATCGGACCGAGAAGGCTAGAGAAAAGCCCTAATTAAAAAAGTTTTTGCGCTTTATATACTTATTGATATTTAATTTACTTAGAAAAATAATATTCGCCTGTTTATTTGTAATTAACATGTGTTCAGTAGCGTCTTATAAAAGATAGCTATTAAATTTCGCGCTTGGTGTTCATATTTATAAAGCTAGCTATTAAACTGCATTGGTCAACTTCTAGTATGTACACTACATATAGCGTCAGTAACAAAAGTAAATTATATTTACTATTATACGCTAGTCAATTGTTGCTGCTAACATCAATTAAAATATTAGCTAATTAAATAAGTCCTTAAGCTTAAATTTTATGACAGCGTTCTTAAATTTTAACTGTTTTTAAAGTTAATAGACTTTGCTGGTGGCTCTGCCGCAGAAGCTAGTTTTTAAGTTATATCTCAAATATCTACGACAGCTGCACGCAATTGCGTTCGCGGGAACTTCAGAAAAATATAAATACGTCACCTAAAATTCAAGTTCAAAGTTCAAATTCAATAATATCTTTATTTCATAATTAAGACGAGCGCCTGAACCAAATGCATCTGCAACAACAAAGTGGCGATTGCAATCACACTACTGCACATTATCACCATACAGAAATAGCTATCGTACGAGAACCATTCATTTTTCACGATGAAAAACAGCCTGTTCTTAAGGGCTCTAAACTATATGTATGCAAAATTTTATAATGAGCGGTTGAGTTCCTATGGAAATAGTAGTTGCTGTTGGATAACAATTTTTGCATAAAGGTGATTAGTGTGCGCTAGAGTGATGTATTTATATTCTGAATTCCACGCGGAAGAAGTCGCGGGCAGAATTTAGTTTTGTATAATGCGGATGTTGACTGCCATCATTTCACTGCAGATGGCGTATTATCGACATGGCCATTGAAAATTGCCACTTCTTTAAAATTTATAAACCGTAACTTCGTAAATTATAATTTTCGCGTAATATTCGTCTATGTGCTGTACCAAAATGTAACAACCCCGATGTACATTTATTTCTCAAAGATCCAACATTGAAAAAAGTGGACTTAGTCGCAAAAATTCTGTGGCTACACAGTCATTCAGTTCTTTAATCTTCCAGGTACTATTCATTTTAACAATATCGCTGATTAACCAGATTAAACCCAAAAAATAGCAAACAATTCTCAGGCAAACGAGCAACTATAACTTGACAGTGGCCATCTCGCCGATAGCGCCATCTGCGCTAAGCTTTGCCCATAGATCTCCATTAGACAGTTTCGTATATTTTTTATATGTTTTGACAACCTTGTATTATTCTGTGAAGATAAGTTCTTAAATCGGCTTAGTAATTATATATACTAGTCTTCGTGTGCAATTTAACATTCCACAATTAAACGCTTTATGTAACTATTGATATTAACTTTGTCTATGAATGTGTGTTATTTACACTGTACATTAAAAGGTAGGTCACTTAGCTCTATTTATGTACTTATTAGGATCTTGAAAATAAAGACAATAATTACTGTATAAAATGATAAAAAAAATTAGTAGCATTGTAAAAATTGTTCAAGTTACTTTATACCCGGTCATATAGATACATGGTATATAGTATTATTGTAGTACAGAGACTTAAATTTAAATAAGTGAGCTAAATATTGTACTGTTATATAATATTTTTAACTCAAATTATGCCTAAGTAATTAACTGTGGGCCTAGCCAAGTTCTATTCTATGATCGCTAACTCTAAGAAACCTATTAAATGTACGGGAATTTCACATTCTAACATTAAGTCACGTGACTTAGCGTTATAGATATCGTTAAAGATGTCAAAGTCTCGTACATTTTAATAGTTCTTTATAGCGTTAGCGACCATAGAATGCAACTTGGCCCACAGATTATATAAAAGAGGTGTCTATTAAATATTTTTTTTTGGTGGCTGTATTTTATCTGTCATAGAACCAGCCGTCTCAAGGGATTTTAATTATCGTTATGTGACATTACTTTGTTGTTAACATTTGGTTTCTTTTTGAAATATAGTCTCTTAAATAATTTTGTGTGATTATGGTTTCTATTATTTTTAAAACTATATCTATTTTATTATATCCCTTTGTTACTAAGTTTTAGTTACGCAATTTAATTAATTTACTAAAATTACTTAGTATTTTGTATTTAACACGCCTTGTCTTCCAAATTATGACAATAATTGGCTTAGTATATTATTGTATTAGACTTATAATAAGAATACTACTAATTGATTTATCTAATTCTAATTTTTTATTGGTCTAAATGAATATTTTAACATTTATGACACAATATGTACTTACTAATTACATTATTGTAGTATTTTATTAATTATTTAATCTAATTATTTCCTAGTAGGAAATAATAATAATAGGAAATTTCTACATTGAAGAATCTGTCGTAGCATTATAGAATAAGCCTTTACAAATTATCTCGTGAAGTCAGTTTGTTATATTTGTTGTAACTCATAAACTAACGCGCAGTAAGAAACTTCCTGGCAGTTATTTAGACGCGCAGAAATCGATAAAATAATTAAATAATATGATGTAACAGATGAAATATATTAATGAAAATATGCGCAATCTGCAATGACTTTGACGGAGTTTTTGCTGCCAATTAATGTTATTATTGAAACTGCGGGATTTTTGTTAGTCTAATAAATAATAATAAACCAAAATTATTTGCTGTACGCTTTTCTACAGCCTAATTATTACATACTCGCATGTGACTTCATGATAAAAATAAATACCTATTTTCAAGTTCTTTATGAAAATGAACTAACCATTCTAGAGATATTGTCATTTGTGTCGCATAAGACACGATTTATGTTTTACTATAATTCATATAACCATATTTCTTTCGAAACATGGTTCAAAATAAAGCTGTGTGAATTATTTATGTTTTATTAAGGCCCAAAACGTGTACTCTACGTTTGAACGGCGGTTTGTTTTTTCGTATCGTATGTTATTTGGACATGGAATCCGAGTAACATACATGTTAAATAGTCACATCTATTTGTAAGGTTGACATTTATATGGATAATTAACACGAGTAATTTGATTGTCGAGCCAGTTTTCGCTGTTTTATTTTTGTTTTTCTCGTATATTCGTCAACACTTATGCCCGGTAACTATATTCAACGAATCGTAATTGTTAACAGCTACCCATCCGTTAGTTGCAAACTGTCAGTCAATTCACGTACGGCTCGTATTTTATAGGAACAGATTATACTTACGCCTGGTAGAATATTCTACCAATCGTAAGTAAAACAAATCCGTTTTATTATTATAGTAACCGGGCATTATTCTCTCCAGAGACTACTCTTGCAGAGTACTTACACAGGTCGCACCTCCTAAAAATGTCTACCGAGGCCTACCCACTGAAGGAATGTAATATGGTTCCGGTGGCCCGCCAATAAAGGAGGAGAGACGGCACACGGCGGGTTTCTTTAGTGGGTGAGGGCCCCACACTACCATGTTCGTTGCCCCGAACGACGGGGTGTGCGGTTAGGAACATTTTTTCCCACCTTAACAAAAAAAAGGCCTACAGCCAGTACATGTGCGGTTAAGGTACGTAGAATGTAACGCACTAAATCGTATCGACATCGCCTCGTGTCATTGTCATTTGTTGAGAGATCACTGTGATTTAGATTGCGATATCATGCTTCTATGTAGATACCAATTCCAAATAAAACTATACGATTTCGGGAATCACATTCTAAGGGGGATGCAGTTCGTCTCGGTATAGAAAAGGCCGCGAACGAAGGCAACAAGAAAGTCGCCTGCGGCTGCAGTCTGCGGCCCGTCTCTATCTTTTACCTTAAGGATTTCTCTTATAAGAAACGTTGAAGAAAAATAAAAAATATCCAAATAATGATTATGTACTTTATTAATATTTTTACAATTGTCACAAACTACAGCACTGCGACTACTAAAGTTTTCGTTGGATCAATATGTCCCTGAACCGAAAATATCAACGAAATAAAACTATCATTACATTTAAATTATGATTTATATTAATTTTTCTCATAAATCGTCACGATAAAAGAATATTACATTTTTAAAACTCTAAATTCATATACAAATAATCTCTCTTATTGAAACTAACAGACGAAAAAATCAAAGCAGATTTATAATGGAAAATATGATGTCTGTATCACAATGTTATGGACACGTAGTTCCCAGCAGATTCTCTAAATATACATAAAGTTACATTTTAAGCATATTTTTTTTTGTTTCAAGAAAGCAAGAGGTTACATATAAAAGCTGTTATGTATAATATCAAAAGCCTCAGTACGGCACTCGCAGTCGACTACAATCACTTACTTTTGGTAATACAAATATTTATTTCAAAAGTATCATAAGCGTATTTTGATGTCTACACATTAAACAAACCTGGTGCTTTATTGAAATATTTTAGGTTTACCCTCCATTGACGCAGAACATGACTTCTCTAAGTTTCATAATTTATCAATATCTCAACTATTTCCTAATTCCTAATGATTGACTAAGCGTAGCCTAAGCGCTTGTTAGTAGTGTTAATATCAATTATTAATCTACATGGTATATCTTCACTTCTGTACCACAGTCTTCATGCATGTGATCGTCAGTTCCAAAATGTAATAATTTTATAATAACTTAAGGATTTTAAACCATTTAATATTATTTATTTATAAAAACGTCCAAGACAAGAGAAGCATGTTTCGCATTAATGGAATGTGCACATCTATAAAATATATTACAATTTAATATCATAATAAAATTAATACGAATTCATTAGCACACTATAGTAAGAATTAATAGTAAAACGCACGTCATCCATACATCACACAAGAATTGTTATTTTGTCTTATTTCCTATCTAGAGATGGACCTGCCACCATCGTGTTAATCGATATTGAAAATCGGTTTTTAGTATCGGTTTTCATAAGGAAACAATGATAAAATACCAATTCTTGTAGGCACACAACATTCTTCTTCAGTTGCACGTGTTGTTTTTTTTCTGAATATGCGAGGCTATGTGATTGTGTATTTATTACATTATATATAAACATTTAAGATTTGCACCGTCAAATAATACAAGCTTATATTATAACAAAATTAAATAGCTGCAAGTACATCGCGACAGCATTTGTAAGTATCAAAGTGACAAAAAGCGAGTACGGCTTTTAACTACTGATAGCATAATTATTAAGGTTCCAAACGTAAAAAATGCAAATTGTAAAAAACATTTTCTAAATACAATTTTAAATAACAAATTGAAGAAAGGCTAATGTTTTGTATAAATCGGAGGTAGTTTCAAACACAATATAAAAATACGCAATCACGACATATGTAAGCGCTCGCGTGCGGACGCGTCTTGCGGGCGCGTTCACGGGATCCAGCCCACCACGTAACTGCGGCTTCGAGTGAACCGGGTCAGCCGACGAATGCGACCGCCTGCAACATATAACTTCCATTATGTTTTGTGGTGCATTATCCGGATGAGAAGAGAGCGTTTTCACAAGAGATTTTCCAAATGTTGAAACCACCGCTTGGATTGCATGATTTTATACTCATGGAAAAATGAGGCGTGATAATGGTCTTACTGTAACCTTAGAATGAAATTCATATGATAGCCATATCCAATAGATGAACAGTAACGAGTCGATGACGGTATTTTTTTTCAAGCCATATTTTTGTTACCCTATATGCCGAGTGCTGTGACATGATCCTGTTTAATCTATATTTATGAAGAGCACGACTCTCTTTATAAATAAACATGATGATAAGCGGTTGGTGCAACTTTATCGGTATTAAAAATATTTAATGAAAGAGAAAATAATATCGATTTTAGTTTAGTGTTGATTGACATGAGTTACCTTAGGAGGAAAAAAAAAATTTAAACAAAGATAAGATTTTTTTTAAAAGAGGTTTTAAAAAGTTCATATTTGGCCGTTTCACGACTGTTTTCGTATTACCCATTGTCGATTGTATTCAATTAAGAACATTGTTAACAATAAAATTTGCTGTATATTAACAATAAATGTTTGTTGTTAAGTTGATTTATTCGCTCAGTAAAACTTAAATTCGAAAATTAGTTGCTTTAGTAATTTTATAATTAAAATCACTAAATATAAGTATCATAACAAGACAGAACTGCTATAGAAAATATAAACAAATTAATTTTAATTAAAGGACTGCTTGGAGTATATTAGTCGAGCAATAGCAGGTATTGGTAACTTCATCCCTTCAAGCGTCATATGTGGGTAGGTGTGCTCATAACGCGATTCAAAACCAGATCGGGGACGCTCTAAGGTTTAAGAAACTAAGAAAAACAGTTTGAAATCAAGGACGGGAGGGTAAATGCAAAAAGTGCATGATATAATGTATGGGTACAATACAAATCCAATGCTTTGTGCAGATACATGCATGGGAACAACATTGAAGTAATGACTAACATATTATAAATAAATTAAATATTTTGAATCTTCTCTGATGGTGGATCCTTGCGGCAGTGGTCCGGATGTTCTCTTAGTAATTTTACGTCCATTAACGACGATAGATAGTGTAATTAAAACTAAGTAAATTAATAAAAGAAATAAAATTTGTAAAAATTATAAACTAAGTATAAATGCTGTGCCTATTTTGGCAACCATACATTCAATTTCTAAATAAATATAACAAAGCACGTATTTTGTACGTTAAGTAAATCAAAAAAGGAAATAATTAAATATTGTTTCTTTTTTTTTTATCTAGTTTTTAAGGCAAATATTATGTTGCTTGATATTACTAAAGTTGAGGCTAAGTATAACAAAATGTTAATTTTTCATCATCACTTTTATTATAATAGTATATTACAGTCTATTCAAAATGTTGCTACCTTCAGAAATGTTTCTATGAGCAAAATGTAAGAAAGTATATAACTCACCAGTGCGATAGTTCAAGGCTCTAAGCGTTGTTCTGGCTCCGGCGCTGCTGGCGTACTGTAATGCATACACACCGACACGTGTCACACAAATAAAATTACATATCGTTTACGATGTTCGCTAAAACTTGCTAAGTTCATCTGAAGGCTGCATTAGTTTCAGCTTTTAAAAAATCTCAAGTAACTGTGGTATAAACAGTTTATTTCTGTAGATTTTGTGTACGAATAATTACTATTACTTCGTCAAACACAAAAGCAGTACAGTAAATAATAAAAAAACAAAAATTGCACAGAATATGATATTGATTGTAATTGTAAATGGAAGAGCGAATATCGTCAACTTTATAGGTTCATAAAAATAACAAGGGAGAAATAATATTTATAAACACATCAGATAATAATCATCACAAGGATATTGGAAATTAAAAACCATGCTGATCATTTTCCACGATTTTAGTATCACAACCATTCTGCATTCAAGTTAGTATTCACATCCATG
Organism: Leucoma salicis; assembly: GCA_948253155.1. Lineage (NCBI taxonomy): Eukaryota > Metazoa > Arthropoda > Insecta > Lepidoptera > Erebidae > Leucoma > Leucoma salicis. The sequence goes on from OX411811.1 coordinate 19,985,548, forward strand.
CGTGTCATTGAGGGATTTATTTTTCTATTCTAATTTATGGTTGTAAGTTAATAGATGCTAAAAATTTAATGACTATCCTGTCGCAATTGGGACCCCACAGCACGACGAAGGCTCTCGAAGCGAAAAATAATATTAGCTGAAGCCTTTGCGCTGCGAAAAAAAACGTTATTTCCCGAAAAAAACGCTCATTCGCGCCAAAATAGGTGATATTTTACCGATTTTATGCGGCCATTTTGTTTATACTCTGTTCTATGTTCCCCTCACTGCTAGAAATTAAATTGTTAATTTCATTAAGTTTATAGTAGAAAACACATCAAAATATGGATTAGTCAGTCTTCTATGTAATATTTTTAATAGAAAGTAACAACAATTATATTGGTTTTAGAAGAGTAACAAAATTGTTAACTAACTACGAGAAATAATACACCAATATCGCCAGGCGGCGTTATCAGTGGCGTGTAAAATTAAATAGATATATTTATTATTTTGTGCAGTCTTAAGAAAGGTGGTTTTGTGATGTCCAGGTTATTTAAAAACTGTTAAATCTCGTTCTCATGATTCACTAGTATCGCTGTAAGCTGTCCTCAAATAGATACGAATGGATCCCTCCCAATTTTACAAAAAATATACAAGTTATATTGATCAGGCCTATTTTTGTTGACTAGCCCATTTATCATAATCTCTGCCAAGGAAATCAGTTGTCAATTTTATGTGGACTATTTGGTGATATTCCAAAAATAAGACTGCACTTATAGCATAGGGTGTGTGAGTGTTCACTCTCAGCCGACATTATAAAGAAGCTGTAACATAAGCATAGTTTGTTATATTGCCGTGCTAACAATGCACAGTTGGGCCTGACCTCCGTACTTATTGGCTACGCGCACCCTTCGGCAGGTTGTTAAAGAATCTGAATTGAAGTCGCAGCGTTAGGTCTTTCCGTACTGTAATGACAAACATAATGCTCTCAACTAGTGTTCACACGTGTGGAGTGTTGCTCATCTGTGATGTGAATTTGAACAATTCGTTAATATTATATGGATCTTAATTTAATCCGAATCATGTCCGTTAAAATCCAGCAAGATGTCGTAAAAAGTTGTCCATAGACATCTACATCATGGACAATTTTGCGGAAAACGGACACAATTCCTTTGTTCCACATAAACCTTAATGAATAATTTCGTATATTAACTTGTTCAAATTCACAAAATATGTTGGTGTTCACTACTCATACATTTGGGGGCACGCGTGATTGTGTGAGTTGCAATACGCTGTTACTCACGAGTGGGGATTAGGATTAACGTCCAGTGGCGCCGCCATCACGAATCTGTCAACTTGATCTCCACTAGGTAAGCTCATTTTATTTGTATCGACATCTTCATTCGTATCATCCGCTAGTTTCACAGGAATTATTGTTTCACCGGATAAACGGTCTTCGACTGTAACATTGTCTGCATTCGCAGTTACCGGTTCATCTGTACCGGTTAATACAGGTTTTTCGGTACCTCTACTTGGTATTTCTGTGACTAAGTTTTCACTGTCTGTTATAATTCTTTGAGAATTTTCCGCTTCATTAAATTTTTCTTTGGTATCTGTATTTATAGGTTCCATGACTATTGGTTTTTCAGTTTCCTTCGTGGGTGTAACAGCTTCTGCGCTTGGTGGAGTTAGGTTGAAGAAGTTATTGTCAATACCAACAGCGGGCGGTCGTCCTCGAGGTAAACGCAAATTCAGTGACGCGCTAGCTCGTTTATTCACTCGGCAATCTGATCATGAATATCTTTTGATATATCGAAAGTGACTTGTGGCTAATGGAATTTCGATGATTATTTACATATGGATATTTAAATAGTTACAATAACAAATCTACTGTTATTGGTCCAATATGTTAGAATAGAAAAAGATTATTCAATAACGTCAATCAAATGAGAATATGCATATAATTCAAGTATGTATAAGGTAAATATTTTGGTCCTATTGACAATCTATAACAATACGAAGATAAATATTTAAATGTAAAAAAATATTTTATTTCATTTATAAATTCCATTTAATCATTAAACGAACACAATAGCGGACCTGCTCTACAACGAAGTATTCAGCTGATCAAGTACGTTAACTGTCTTCTTAAAAATGTTGAAGCCTCGTATTAGCCACTATACGTTTCTGTACAGGCGTTTATTTTTATTCAATGTTTTCATGATAATCCTGACTGTTAATATAAGCTAGGATGATCTACAATCAAAATGCGCTATAAGTGCATAATGTGGAATAGTGTTAAGTATTGTGGTGTGTTGACTATAAATCGAATTAACAAAGCATCAACACACCACAATATATGTTCCGGGAATATTCTCCAGGGTTAAATGAGAGCGTTTACTATCGAGTGCGCGACCGATGTCTCGAGACGATGTGATGCCCACCATCTGTGTCGTAACAAGTACTGTTAGAGTGATTATGTTGCATATAGGCAAGTCCAGATGAACCAGAAAGATTGTACTTAATATATCAAATGTATTAGGTATCCATATAAAAATTCAAATGAAAAAATATAATACAATACTCTGTCCATTGCTGGCATCTTACAATAGTTATTCTATTATAAAGCTGTAACAGAGCTGTGTCTGTACATTAAAGATATTTGAGAAAAAATTACTGCATTGTTCGTTCGCGCGTCAAACATATTATGTCATAAACTATTATTTTGGCCACTATATAATTATTGATTAAACATGAGATTCCACGAAACGAGTACTGTTTATTATTGAATCATTTCTGAATTTGCCTATGACGTTATGTATATATATATATATATATATATATATATATATTTATGTTGTTATTGTGAATTAAATGTATGTGCGTTTGTGTTAATCCACGCATAGTACTTCAGTAAATTGCATTCGAATTTGAGAATTGGTACTTCGAGTTAAGAATGAAAATACTATGTATGCGTAATGTATTATAGATATATAGCAAAAAAGGTATCATTTGAACATATGAATGCTGGCAACATTTTATTGCAACTGGTATGCATCATCTTGCCAGTTAAATATAAACCTGCAAAAAAAGCTTTAAATATCTTAAATAGTTACACATAATTTAGGTAGATTGTCCAGTATTTTCATTTTCTGTCTCATTTTCGTCTTTGCCTTACATACATCCCTATTTTGTGTCGCCCTCACATTCAAATCTTTTTACACATCATCCATAGCCACATCCAACGTTTTCCTAATCATATGAAATAAAAATATAACAATAAATTTATTTGTTTATACAACCCATTGGTTATGTTAATGAGATTTTATTAAATAACCACATTTCTTGCCATTTCAAAATTCTTTAAAAATGAAATAATACAGAATATTTTATAGACCCAATCACACAACCCATTTAACACAAGATGCCCATGATATATGATGCCATATAGGCAGTGCATGGTAAGCAAGCTGTGCAATAAACTTAACCTCTTTTCATAACAAGATCATAAATAGGATAATTTTGAAAATACAGACTGTAAACGTATTTGCGATAAAATCTCAATTTACCTCGACACAAGTCAGACAACTTGAATACATTCCATTATTAACATTTCTTATCATACACGAATACTTTTGAGTACATATTTTTCATTCAGTCATCACTTGTGGTATTTATTGTACCTTGGTAATTCTAATTATGTTTTCCCAACAGACTTATACACAAAGAAGCAAACCAAACATTATGCATACTACATAGATGAGATACATAATGTATAAATACATGACACCTTTTTTTTTCTTCCTTTCGCCATTTTCATAGCAATAATGTCATGCATATAAAGGAAAAATAATGTGAAGAGAAAATTATCATAATAAGATCTAATTGCCAATTAATACTACGGTAAATATAACTTACAATATATTTTATGTTTATATTTCTTTCGTATGTAAGATTTTTATGTAGTATGCAGTCTTAGAGCTTGTTTAAATAAAATTTTAGCTCTACTTTTCTCTTATAATTCTGTGGACTGGCCTTTATAAATTTTATAGCCCACATAATTACACTGGTTGGCTAGTTAAATCAAATTCAGCTGAATTTTTTTTCTGCGATCTCTTGTCTACTCTATCCAGTATCAATTGTCCTAAAAGAAGCCTATACTCACTTCTATCGATGTTCCTCTGCAGATGGCTAGCGATCCTGTGTCTGGCGTCACTGTACTCGAGGTGCAAGCCCAGTCGCAGGAGTGTCGGATTCTGTTCCACCAAAGACGTTATTTCCATCTCAATTTTGTTGCCGAGAACTTGAGATCGCTGAGGAAGAGAATTATTGAAAAATTAGAAAACCACCAAGAAGATTCTGTTCCACCAAGGAATTATTGACTAGGATCAATAATTCCTTGGTGATCTTCGAATAGTAATATAATTAAATTCGTCCTAAAACTAAAAAAAATACACTTTTCATAAACCATAATTCTTAGTCATATTATGCAGATTTAATATCACGGAAGTTCTTTTATGAAATTCATTATCGCGTTTTGAATTGAATAGATGAAATATATTTTTTATTTTTTTTATTGCTGATGGTACCAGGCGAGCTACGGCGCTACTGATGGTTAGTGGTAACTACCGTTCATGGACTCAACAATATTAAGAAAAAAGATAATTATTGAAAAAATGGAAAAACACTTTACTGATTAATTTCTTGCTGGACGACAAGGGTCTCCGCTGTTAAGAATACTACCATACACCATTTCATTTCGCGAATAGGAAATTAAAATGTAAAATTCATTGTTAAAAACCCACTACGTCGCGTTAGCCTTATCATCGCTCACCTAGTAGGTACGTGTCTTTAGTAATCGGATCTTGTGTATCATAATATTGTCACTATGATCACATCTAGAATAATAGTAATCATAAGAACAAAACGTACGAAACTCTGACATAGAAAATGATAGCCATGAGCGGGGATTGAATCCACGTCTTCTGAATTGCCGTTTCGAATCGGACGGCTCTGAGCGAATGTCACAATACAGACCTGGTTGGAGGCGCGGAATTCCTCGACGGTGTGCGTGTCGAGTAGCGCGCGCACGAGCGAGAGCACGCCGCCCGGCGAGATGAAGTTGGTCTCCACGTTGACCACGCGCAGCGCACAGTTGCCGCGCAGCGCGGCCGCCAGCTGCAGCGCCGTGCGGTCGTTGAGGCCCACGTTCACGAGCGAGAGCACCTCCAGGTGCGTGTTGTTCTTCACACCCTCGAACAGCTTCTCGAATTTCTCGTCGCTAATGTTCTGTAATATATTTCGATCCTGATAATATGATTAAAGAAAAACGTCCAGTATAAACAATGAGCACATCTTACGGCAAATAATGTTATACGTTAATATTAAATAAATACCTTAATATTATTCCAATTGAGATCAGTCATATTCTGGTCATTCTCCTTTACCCGCTTGATTGTTTCGTCAGGGTCTGTGTCGTTGGGGGGATCCATTGGGTAAACCTGTAATACGAAATACTCCATAATATAATTCAACAGAAAAAAATATATCTTAAGCCTATTTATCCACTAAAGCTATAGGATATCTAATTTCACGCCTTTAGGGCCAAAAACAAAACGAAAATGATACAAACTCGGCACGACGTCGTATCGTATATACTGACATCACGATCCTGCGCCCGCGCCCCATTTAATATCTAATTGTCAAAGACGACACGACGACAATACGCGATAGGAATGGATAAAACAAGATAATTAATAGGATACAAATATTAAAACGACAAGCATGTATGCGCAAATTTAATCACGCACTAGGAGCTCTTCCACTAGGGATATTAATTGTTTTACAACAATACCGTACAACACCTTTGACTATTAAATATCAAATGCAACGTCGGCACGGGTCTGCAACCTTGATACCAGATAGTGTCATTAATTTTTACAAGCTACGATTGCAACGTGCCACGATACAAAGTCGTGTCATTGTGTTTTTGGCTCTTTAGAGAAGCAAGTATCAAGTATAAAGCGCCTGTGAGCAAATATTTCCTACATGAATTGATGTATGCAAATAATGAGGGTATGCAAATATTTCCTACAAGAACTGATTTTAGGAATTACAAACAATTTATATGACAGACTATCGCTGTTTTCAGTGTTGTTAGAATTGGTAATTTATTCGAAAAAATAGTTTAATTGTACCTTAGGTTTGGTGGCTTTAGTGATGCCATCCCAACCGAGTCCAACAGGCTGTCCTTTGTTCAACAACGACGCGTGATATTGGTCCTGGTTCATCATCGAATGGAATCCGAGGATAGCTGAAACATAAAACATATATTGATTAATATACAATAAATTTCAATATTAAAAACCGCCGTTAAAATAGCTAAATTTATTGACAGTATTGAGAATTGATAACATAAAGAATATTTCAAACTACTTTTTAAATTAAATTACGATGTGCACTGTCGTACATAAACCGGTATAATGAGCTGTATACGTTTAAAGTGAGTGAGTTAATATAGTGTATGTAAACATAGAGGCCGATTGGAATGTGATGTGATTGTTATGTATCATAATTCATAACGTAACGTCGGTAATACTATTAATATATTAGTAAACAATTGTAGGATGCGCGAGGTATGTGGTGTCATCATCTATTGCTAGCATTATTTTTACTTGCTGCACACGCGAGATGTCGTGCTGCCTGTAATATGGCTTGTTTTACTATTATTAATAATAAATTTTTTTCCTGTCCTCATTTTTTTTTAAATATTGTAACAAAACCTACATGTCTGAGATCAGCAGCTTGCGAAGTGTGCCGTACTGGGACAGCGTGGTTGGTAATGACTTAATAATCTCAGTCTGAAAGGAGACTCGTATGATACAAATTATAATTTGTGAATAAGGAAAAAGAGTATTTTAGTACGAGCGGGAATCGAACCTGCGTACCTTCCTTTCCGGGGAAGTGCTCTTATCCACTGAGCTACCGTACTATTTCTAGAAATACCGAATTTACTCATCACATTTGTCTGTACGACCAACGCCATCTATCGGCAATGCATTTACATGCATTCATCCAATGTACTAAGTTTAAACTTTAATTTCCAAATTAATTTTGCAATTAAAATTCATACTAATTGATGGCGTGAGTAGCTGAGCATGTCAAGTGCTAAAATATAGATCAAAATGTTTAAAAGACTCGTATGAATCAGTGGGACAGCTCTCAAACTAACTCGACAACCATGATTTTTAACAACGCCTACACTAGATTAAATGCATGTATCATGGACACGAGGTAGACCCAGCTCAATATATATATATATATATTTTTATATATTTACAAACTGCGCCATCAGTACGGTATTCACTAAATTATAATATTTGCTAAAACGCGGCAAGCTGATTGCACACTCGAAACTTGAGTTCCATCCATGGATGGATGGATCCATCTATCAGCCCTTCAGCGTCCACTGCTGGACATAGGCCCAAGGGAACGCCACAACGAGCGGTCCGGTCATGGGGGATAATGCCGTAATCGCCACGCTTGGCAGGCGGGTTGGCGATCGCAGTTGATTTTGTTAATACTCGAGGGAGTGCTGCTGCTCACTCCGGTATTCCCTCAGTCGGCTCTTACGACTCCCGTGGGTAGAGAGGGGTGGGACAATTCTAAAGCCGGCCCCACACGGCTAACTGAACTTAAGTTCACTTTATAAATAACTTGAGTTCATTTTTTAGTCTGTTGATATCAATGATGGTAATGTATGCCAAATTAAAACAATTAATATTCAGAATTTATTATATATATTTTAGCATTTGACATGCTTTATCGAGATTAGCAGTCGAGAGCAGTTGTCACGATGGCTGAATTGGCAAAGTATCTGGACGGTATCCAGGAGATGCAGGTTCAAATCCTGCTCGTGGCTGTTATTTTCGATTTCACATTTTCCACTTTGTGTTTAAAATTAAACAATTAAATTTATTTTTGTCTATTTGTTTGTTCGGGCAACTACTTTACGGATTCTAATGACACTTTTTTTGATAGTTACTTTACACTTTTTTTTTTTAATTAATGAGGTTTAATAGATGGGGCAGACTATTCCACATACCATTTTTTACAATATTTTTTTGTAGATATAAAATGTTTACGATTTTCAAAAATAATAAATTTGACAGTATGAGTTTGAATCGTGTTTAATACATTCAAGTATGTATAACCATTTTTATTTTGCTATAAAATTTAGGAACGAAAAGGCCTTGAGAAAGTAATTATGTGAGACAATAGACAATAGTTTTATTTCAACCGCCGTTTACGCAATATTCGACAGAATAATAATGCGTTATTCCGAAGCGTCAACGCCATAATCGTCATTTTTATGAGACTAACAATATATTTTTCAATAAATTACTCGAACAGACAACTGGCAATACCTTCTTCTACTAAGCTATGGAATCAGTTATATTGAAATAAGATTCTCCTCGCGACGTCGTGTACGTGGACTTCAAAACATGAATGTCATTCTACAGTACATTCATTATCTCCTATGTAAAAATACCTATCATTTAATTTTCAGGGAAAAAGTTGTAAAGGACATATACTTTTCTTGGTGCCAGATTATATATATGTATGCAAATTTTTTTATACTATATGGGTGACAAACAGGCATGCGGCCCACCTGATGGTAAACGGTTACCGTAGCCTATAGACGCTAGCAACACGAGAGGCATCGCTCGTGCGTCACCATCTCCAAGGAAAGGGGATAGAAGGTGGATAGACAGAGGATAATAAGGAGGGGGTACGGAGAGGGTTTGGTTTGTTTTGGTTTCATGATAATTGGTTCATTAGTTACGCCGTGAAAGCGTATAACAAACAAATTCACTTTCGCATTTATATTAGTAAGGATATAAGTTGTAGATAGTAATTGTCATGGAGTAAACCGTCATAGTGTAAGCGAGTGCTGATCACGAGGTGTCGGGTGCTTTTTCATAAAAAGAAAAAACTAGACGTCGCGGGACGTCTAGCAGATGTGAAAACATCGAAATTATTTTGTAGAAATAAAATGATCATAACTTGACAAAGTACCTACTCCTCAAGACGAATGAAACAAGTATAAACTCGATAGGGTTGCGTAGTTTCATTACAGAGTTACTGTGGCCACCTTCCAGCTCCATCGTCAAACCCTGGATACCATCTAGAGACAAAATACTCGTCAAGACAAATCATACGAGCCCAAACTCGATGGAGTTATGTCGTTTCATAACGGAGTTCCTATGGCCACCTTCTAGCTCCATCATCAGACCCTGGATACCATCTAAAGACAAAGTACTCGTCAAGACGAATCAAATTATTCCAAACTCGATGGGGTTGCGTCGTTTCATTACAGAGTTACTGTGGTCACCTTCCAGCTCCATCATCAGACCCTGGATATCATCTATGACTGAAGTTCTAGTCAGGACATTTCAAACGAGCCCTAACTCGACGGGGTTGCGTCATTTCATTATAGAGTTACTGTGGCCACCTTCCAGCTTCATCATCAGCCTCTGGATACCATCTAGACACAAAGTACTCGGCAAGACGAATCATACGAGCCCAAACTCGATGGGGTTGCGCCGTTTCATTATAGAGTTCCTATGTCCACCTTCCAGCTCCATCATCAGATTATCTCCATGTTATCATAATATTCCATTGTCACGTGATATACACATGCGTGTAAAATTTCAGCTCAATCTGAAACCGGCAAGTGTGTCAAATTTAACTTGCAAGGTTTGAACGGGACAAGTAGGTATCTAGGTATAATAAAAGCGTCGCCACGCTAACAGCCGATTTTACCCTACCTCCCCTCCCTCCGCATTAGATGTTTCACATCAAAAAATTCTTAGTAGCAGCCCGGAGTTTGGAAATGTGCCCGGTAGACAGCAATAGGCTCGCCCCCCTATTATATGGGACTTAGCATAGCTAGCGAATCATGGGTGTAATACACCTCTGCCTACCCCTTCGGGAAATACAGGCGTGACGCTATGTATTTTTTTTACGCTTTTATGACCGAAAGGGTAAGCTGGCGTGTGACTTGGTTTTTTAGTCTCGCTCTTATACATATAATAGGGAATGACATTTTTACAGTAAGAATTTCCTGTAAGCAAACTTCTTAATATTTTTTACGATCAACGATATGAATTTGTGGTTAGGAATTGCAAACGTACCACTGAAATAATGTGCCAGTTCCGGTGGTCCACCAGTACCTACAGGCGGAGAGACGGCACACGACACGTTTCTTTAGTGGGTGAGGGCTGCACTGCCCTGTTCGTTGCCCCGAACCACGGGGTGTGCGGTTAGGAACATTTTTACTTAACTTTGAATTTCTTACAGATATATTACGAATCCGATGCTCTGTTGAGTTTGTTTTACAATCCACAACTGCTTAAGCAAGAGGTATTCAGTCCGCCAAGTTGGCCCAGTGCAGGTAGGCAGACTTGGCACGCCGTCGAAAAAATTTCTCACACTATGCGTAATGTTTTCCTTCACCGGAGATAACATAACATATACTTTTAATCCTTCATCATACCGATAATTAGACGTAGTGTTAAATAAAATACTTCGTATTATAGTTTTTCGTACATTTTTAACTGTCATATTGCATAAACAGCTGGTGTAATACACTGGCTAAACGCCAGAATGATAATATGTGACTCTGTTGATCACAAAAGAAATTCCTATTTCCGATTTACACAAGCTATCATAAATAACAAATCTTGTGTGTGACACAGTCGAATAACCATGTTATTATATTTTATAGAATATTAAAAGAATCCATGCCAATAGGTTTGTAGGAGATATTATTCACAATTTTACCGTCACAACGTTTATGTAAGAAAAAAGTAATTTATTGTAAGCTAGCTTTTACCCACGACGATGCCGGGGATAAAAGCTAGTTGTTTTTATATTACACTTGTCATTTGGAATGGCCGTTGGGATCAGTGTGATGGCTTAGCGGTTAGAGCACTTCCCCGGATTGGAAGGGATGCAGGTTCGATTCCCGCTGTTACTAAAAGTTGTCTTTTTCCACATTTCACAAATAATTTGTTCTTTAAAGTAGCTGAGCATGTCAAGTGCTAAAATACAGATCAAAAAAAATATCCGACATCACTATTTTCTTATTTAATATTTTAATTTAATTTATAATATTATGCGGCGCATACAACTAATCATCGTCTAGTATAAATAGCAATCAGCTAATTTACAGAAAACCTTGATGGCACCAAAAACTTCCTCATTAATCACTCCATCCATGGGTGAAAACTGCATGAAAATTCAGTAGTATTTTAATTTATTGCGTTTAGACAGACAGACGCGATCGGGGGACTTTAGTTTGTTTTATATATACAAGATATTTTCGAACATGCTACGTATATGAACGCTTACAGCTAGTTGCCGATATATAAATGACAGTAAAAATATGTTATTGTCACATCATAGACGAGATATAAGTCTTATAGATTAAAAGCCGGATAGACCAAAACCAGACGGATTGGCACTAGATCTTGTTAAGATTTTCATATCTTATTTTATTATTTGAAAAGAGTGGGCAGGGTGAGATAACGTGACCACTGAAGTAACGTAACAGTGCCGATGGTCCGCCAATACGGACAGAGAGACGGCACACAGCGGGTTTATTTAGTGGGTGAGGGCTCCACACTACCCTGTTCGTTGCCCCGAACGACGGGGTGTGCGGTTAGGTATATTTTTTCCCGCCTTAACAAAAAAAAAAGGTTGTGATAACGTAAAAGAATATTATCATCTAGTACCATAATCGTCACCAGCCCATGCTATTTGGCAAATGTTGTATCGAATTTGGAACCAGCTAGGTATTGTCTTGTTACCACCGAAGGAATGTAACATAGTTCCAGTGGCCCGCCAATAAAGGCTCCACCTCCAGGAGAGACGGCACACGGCGGGTTTCTTTAGTGGGTGAGGGCCCCACACTACCCTGTTCGTTGCCCCGAACGACGGGGTGTGCGGTTAGGTACATTTTTTCCCGCCTAAACAAAAAAAAAAGGTATTGTCTTGTTCTGAACATAGTGAATGTTTACAATGGAAAACACTAGGTGTCGCGTTCTACAAATTATCACGAATGTTAACAATACAAGAGAAAACATACCAGCCAAGTCGATAATTTCCTCTTGCGAAGCCGTAGTGAGAGCCTGCTCGTACTCATCGCCAAGGTCAATAGTGATTTGTTCCTCCGCATCCCGTACCTTCTCAGGAGGAGGTGGAGGGATCCACTGTAATAAGGATATAAAACGTCACCGAAGATCGTCATTGTAGTTGCGTCCCTCGCATTGCTACATCTGGGGGTGATAGTTATTATTTATTAAAGGAAAAGCCTCTGCCTCGCCTGCTAACATTACATCTCAAAATTCTGTCATCCAAGACAAGACCTTCGTACCACTTTCCTCAACTCTACCACAGGTTCATCTCTAAACGAATTCAAGGAGAATTTCTCAAGGTAGGCAGCAACATGCGGCATCCTGCCCCCCTAGCCAAGTTGCATAAACGTCGTAAAATATAATTGAATAATCAATATATATTGACAGTCGGTTACGCTTACGTTGTCGTAACCTTATGTCAATATAATACATTGATTATTCTATTCTACTAGCGTTTATGCCACTTGCTAGTGGGGCTGGTGCTACCACTGAAGGAATGTAATATGGTTCCAGTGGCCCGCTAACAAAGGCGGAGAGACGGTACACGGCGGGTTTATTTAGTGGGTGAGGGCCCCACACTACCCTGTTCGTTGCCCTGAACGACGGGGTGTCCGGTTGGGGACATTTTTCCCGCCTTAACAAAAAAAAAGGGGGGGGGGGGGGGGGCTGGTGCTAAGATCAGTGAGCTTCGTTGATCGCTTACCAACAGTATATCAGCCACAAATAGACAATTCAAAATGCTGCAAAAAGTTTGTTAACCTCGAATATATCATTCGTACCGATTTTATCGGCGCGGGGGTAAATTCTCGAACCGATTTCGCGTAGAATTAGCAGTCTTATAATAAATGCTATTGACTCATTCGCGATAGTTATGCTAACTGATGCGTAAATGGTAATGAGAGCTAAGAAAATTTGGTACAATTAGTTTTGTTTTATAAAAAGGTTGAAACCTTTTAATTACCTTCTTCCCGCGTACAACGCCGGCCACGTATGGCTTCACCTCGGGCCGGTCGGGTGTCTCCAAAGCTTGTTTGTTGATGTGTTCTATTAACTTCTTACGGTTGAGTGGCCCCGTGGGGTCCTTTTCGCAATCGTAGTTGTTGCGTTGTGAAGGTGGCAAGAAGTTGTCCTGGAATATACGAGTACATATTATAGCTACCATCAAAGCATTAAGAACACGTTCCAATGCATTGTAGTTTTTGGAGTAAATCGGTAATTAATTAATGGGTTTATTACTTAAAATCGAATTTAGATAGAAGAATATAAAGGTTTCATCTCGCATTCAATTTAAAAAAAATAAAAAGAAATTGCAATTTGTATGAAAAGACCGATGCAAATTTCCACCAGTTGGGGGTTTAGAATCAAGTAGGTACTAAAACCATTTACATCCTGTATATAATGAACAAAACTTTACTTTTCCTGAATAAGCTGTTTGGCACTGGTAATAACGACGAAAAATATTACGAAACAGATTCTAGGATCAGACGATACTTGTAAAATGATATATGACTGAGTATTAAATTAAGATAATTTCAATTAATCTACCGCTGTTTACAAATTTTCTGTGAAATTTCGACGAAAAATAAGGATAGCATAGTCACTAATCAATAACAGTTAGGTGTGTATATTAGATACGAAATAAATAAATACGTGACCAGTGAGTTCGGATGGGCGATATAGTGGTTAATTCATTGCTATATGCAGACGATGCGGTCCTATTGGCGCAGTCAGCTACTGACTTGCAAACCGTAGTCGACGCCATGACAGAAAATTGTAATAATGGTATTTAAAAGAGAAGGAACAGATGTTGGAGCCACAATAGAAAATGGTGTGCTAGAACAAATGGATGAATTTGTATATCTTGTATGTGGATTAAGTCGGGATAGAAGGTACAACTCTCAGAAATAGAGTGAACGGAGCCTTGGGACAGCTCAGCAGCCACCACCTCAGGCAGAAGGCATGTATCATAATACATAACGCAGTGCTTGTCCCATTATTATTATATGGAAGCGAGAGTTATGTATGCAAAAAGGCGCATTAGTAAAATTTTATTTATGCACTACGCGAGTGGCCAGCAGCCATACAGCCTGATGGTAAGCTGTTACCGCGACCAGCAATACCAGAAGCATCACTCGCGTGCCAATTCCAAGGAAACGGACATCAAATGGAGAGGAGCAATAATAAGATTTAGAGCCCGTGGGTCTAATGAGACAATTTTATTTCCCCTTCAGATTTGATTTTCATCCTTTGTCAATGGGTTATAGTGAGAAATAACATTTCGTACTACTCTACCCATTTACAAGGATGGCGAGGTTATATAAATAAATAGCAAAGGATAACAACAAATACATGGATGGTGATGGTTGCGGACTAAGAATATAAGTGTCACCACCCCATTCTTTCCCGCGGGTGTCGTACAAGGCAACTAAGGGAAGTATACAATTATCACCCATTGTATTACTGGTGGTCTAACGTTTCGTTTTTCATTCTAAGGGCCCTGACGTTGTTTCACGCTGATCTTCTTTGAGAGGGTGTGGTACTTTCCAGATCGAGCCGGCCCATCCATGCTATAAACAAAGCTCTACCACTAGTCGAAACTGACAACGGAAAATATGTGGAATTAAACTGAACGACCGCATTCGTAACGACGACGTAAGAGAGCGAGTAGGTATGAAAGAGAGTATTGGTGGAAGATTTTTTTTTTTATTATTACATGTAGTGGCAGACGAGCCACGGCCCATCTGAGTGAGTACTCCCACTTGGTACCCAGCCCTACCACCAGTCATGCAATGGATCGTAATTGCTTACTTCCCTTAGTCGCCTCATACGACACCCATGGGAAAGAATGGGCTAGTGACACTTGTATTCTTAGTGCGTCATCACACGGAAAAATAAATGCCGGATGATTCGATTGATTGAAGATACTATACAATGCGAAAGTGGAAGGATATAGGTACAGGGGAAGACCGAGATTAACCTACCTACATACACCAGATCGGAGGAGTCGAGTGTCTCTGAAACCGACGAGCGTGTATGAAAATAATTATGTTTGTTGAGGAAGCAAGACAGGTATGCAAGAATAAGTCTTTTGGAACTCTGTTCTCTCTGCCTACCCCGCAAGGGAGACGGCTTGAAATAACTAGGTAATTTGAAATCTAAAAAACACGCTTCAATAGCAACCAATGACCTCCCAAGCTAGCACTTTTTTTACAATCTTTATTATTTAATATGATATTATTTTCGATTTTTTATTTGAACTATTAATGCGTGTTTTTTTATATTTAAACTATAATTAATTTCGACGTAACACTATATATATATACTTACTATACTTCCTAAACAAGTAAATTATAATCAGTGTATGATTCATGGATGCTTTGATAACGGCAGTTTTCGTTAAGTTGCATAGATAACACTTATCATAATTTGTTTTTAATAATGTTCAGTGTGCTAGTAAAAGTACATATAATCTTGTATTTAATTACATTAATGAAGTTTCCATTATCCCCGCTCATAGTCGAATTTGGTACTTTTTAGTAACTTTGTTTAATATTAATATAGTAATATAAAATGTTGTAATTATAACCACCTGAAGAATTCGTGAAATATGTTTTTTTTCATAACTGCAGTAGCCCATTTTTTAAAACACTGACCTCCTTATTCATCATAACTTAAAAGTTATTTAACACTGTTTAAGCTGACTGATGTTTTGTCACTTTCTATCCAATTTTCAATGAATTTTGTTGAAAAGGGACAAAACTCTTAACAGTATTTTAGTTAAATCAGTGCTAGAGCTGTGTTAGTTTATATTAGAAGGGCCCTTACAATAAGAAAAATTAAAAGAATTAATGTGTTCGATATATTTTTCCGCGCATAACGCATGCCTATATAATTAATAACATGAATTAAATAATTGGCAAAATAATTTAGCAGTCACAGTAATTAGCGGAGTTGTAACGAATATTAAGGTCAGCTACCATGTAGTATTGTACGGCTGATAAATGACAAGCCTCTAGATGCCATTGTACCATCTCTAGTATCGTTATCAGTTACAAATAATGGTCTTACTTGTTAAGCATACTTACTCATTCAAGTATTTGTATGATAACAAAGATGATGTTCATGTTATTGGAATTTACTAAATTACTTTTCCATTAACACTAATAAGAATGTTATTTAATATTTCAATAGTCAGGTATTATGTATTTTATTCAGCGTAGGATCATACGACCTGGTGAAAGCCGCGGGAAACCGTTGGATGCGGTGGGCGCAGGACCGTTCCTTGTGGCGTTCTCTTGGGGAGGCCTATGTCCAGCAATGGACGTTGAAAGACTTATGGATGGATAGATTATGTATTTATTATTAACAAAGCTAGTATTAAATGTTTCTAGTGTTATTAATAAAACTATTTGATGGCTTAACAAGTGGTTCTAATAACAAGATTATAATTAGAAAAAGAGGGATAATATCAGATATTAATTGAAAATAAAAAATATTTGATTGTCCTAATTGTTTGGAAAGGAAACAATTACATTTTATGCACCCTGAATGTAATATATATATATTAAAAAAATATATAAAAGCGCATGGTACTTATAATACGTTAATTCACTTGAATTTGAAAATTTATTAGGAGCTCTAGTAATTTTCTTGCATTAGCAGCAAAGAACTTTATGTAAATATTTGTTAAATCAGCAACACTTTGATAGGTAATAATAAATGTATATATTATTACCTATCAAAGTGTTGCTGCTTTAACTGCCTAGGTAGTGTATGCAACTGCTAATCATGAGGTCTCGGGTTCGATCCCCGGGTCGGGGATTCTCAGTAGCAGCCTGGAGTTTGGAAATGTGCCCGGTAGACGTCAATAGGCTCGCCCCTATTACGTGGAACTTAAACATAGCTGGCGAGTTGTGGGTGTGTATTACACCTCTGCCTACCCCTTCGGGGAATACAGGCGTGATGCTATGCTATAAATGTATATACAATAATGACCTTTGGTACATTAAAAAATAGAGCACCAAGGAAAATAAACAAAACTATCTTGGTATAGAAATATCAAGGAAAATAATATGCAAATATATGTTAAGCAGTGTCAATTGAAAAAGTACAAGGATGCAACTCAAACTAATAGTTATGCAAATAGATATCAATGTTTATCAATAGAGTACATCCCTATTAACTAAGCGAGGCCAGTTAACACTTTACAATGGTGTAAGTATGCAGATATTTTATTATCAAGCAGACAAGTTTTATCCGTGTGTACTAAGAATACAAGTGTCACCACCCCATTCTTTCCCATAGGAAGCACATTGGTGTACTTTGGTTGTAGCAGGAGATAGCCGTTAATTCTTTCATTTCATATATGTGAAACGAAATGGTGAGCAGCGGCTTGACAATTCTCTCGGTATAGTTGAGTCTATGAGAGACGGTTACCATTTACCATCAGGTGGGCCGTGGCTCGTCTGTCAACATATGCAATAAAAAAAATAAAAAGATCAGTGAAATTTGGTGAATGAGATTTGCTAGTGGTAGTTAGAGCCTTGCATATCACATCATGAATGGGTCTGCAGAGGTCAGCTTGAAACAACGGTAGGTATGCTTACCATTGTGTGTTCAGTTGATCAGCAGTAGCTGATCATTATGCAATGATACCAGTTATCCCAGAACTAATTTAGGGACCATTTATAAATTACATGATGCTAAATTTTTTGGCGATCCCTTTAGTAGAAACTTAATTTTTACCAGTGCAAAAAATTGTTGAAGTACTAAATATTGCAGAAACTATTCCCATCCAGGTTATGCCGTTATGTAAGGCACAAATATCTGTTCTAAACCTGGATGTACTATGTATTATACTATGGGGTGTACTGTGAGTAATTTTATAGTATGTTTGTAGTTTCCCATGACATAATTCTTGTGATATTTATGGACTGTATTACAAAAATCTTAATATGAACTTAGAAAAAAACACCAGGAAAAAATTATTTCACTGTGGTATCACCCATAATAATGCTGCATTAATTGTAATTCTAGCAAGTGTTATAATATAAATTAAATATAATTTTCCCTAACAGGATACATCTTTGACACATAGTTGGAAACCAGCTAAAAAGGAGGATATCCATGTATAAATAAAAAAAGTTCTCCAGTAAATGGTTTTAACCATTGTTGCAATGTTTAATTAACAAATAATTGTAAATTCGGAGGCAAGCAACTGTGATAAGACCTTCAAGGTGAACTGAGAAGTGAGTACAATTAGGAATACAATTTGTGTGAATGTTATCCAACATACAACCTTCATAATCAATAGGTTGGTTCTTCATTGTACCAATGATCATAGGAATGCCAAAATGTACCCACTTCATTGTGATTTAAAATTTTTTTTTTTTTAATTTTAATTTTCTATACATAGTCTGTATATATAATATAACCCATGAGTTGGTTCATACAAGTTTGAAATATCTGTCATCTTGGTGTAACTCAATTTTGGAACAACTAATTTCAGAAATAAAGCTGGCAGTCATAGGTTGGACAAACACTTGAGATTAATATGAATTTTTGTAATAAATTTATAGTATATTTCATTATTTCAATAATGAAATACTATTTATTTATAACATATTAACAAGGTCAAAGGTAATCATTTAGCAATAGTCAATACATCAATCAATAAAACACTTACATCTGGATCAACCTCCTTGGCCAGCATTGTAAGTTCTTCCTGTGAAAGCTTGGCAAGCAGCTCGTCGACGTCCACTTCGTCGTAAGTGGACAGCTCCCGTCCATACAGCTTTGCAGGAGTTGTCATCGTCGTAGTTTTCGTCGATGACGATTTCTAAAAACACCAAAACATCATAATTTAGCAAATGATGTTTTACACTATTATAGGTTATTTTCCTATTATTATTATAAATAGGGATAAGCACTATAAATTCTGTCGACGAAATTACATAATAAACACAGCAAGTTTAACTTTTGTAAGATAAATCATCAAAAATTGACTGACAATGCACTTTCAGCGTTCACCACACCCACAAATTAATTGAACGACATTTTTAAAATATAGAAACGTTGATATATTTGAATTGTTTTCCATTTGGATTATTTGAAAAAAAAAATGTAACATGTTTTCTTACATTTTAAGGTAAATATAAAACTTTTAGTACACAGACACAGCTAACGTCACTTCAACGCCCTGTCCTAATGGCGACTTGACATGACAATGACAACTTCATGTTCATTAACCATTTACTATACGATTTACGCAGAACAGAACTGCAGAAGCAAGCACAAGATCAAGGAATAAGAAAGAGAAAGGTATACTTAAGTTTACGACTACTTAGCAAGTCTGAAAGAGATTACGCTATATTTGTAACTACCTACTTTTATATAAAAGAAGGGATTAGTCACGTCAGGCGATTTTCGATAAATATCGATTTTTATCAATACGGATAAAGTAAGAATTTTTGTATAGAAGATATAAGTCCCTAGTAGTAGGAATTTAATTTTCCCCACACATTACTGTGCTAATATTGGGCATGGGTTTCCCCTCAGCGTGAGAATTAGGTCACATGATTTAATAAATCAATGGTCACAGTCAAGCACGCCGGTCCCGTGTGAATTGACAGGCTAGCTATAAAACAAAATAAATCATCACGCTTGTAGGTGTCCTACCGATGTTTTCCTTCACTTACTTACTAAGTTACTACCTCTCTCTCTGTCTCTCTCTCCCTCTCTCTCTGTTTCTCTGTCAATCGCGCGCGCGCGACAGTGGCAGTTTGTCAACAAATACACACAAAATTAAGCTGAGATTGAACTTGAAACCACTGTCTATCAATGATGTTTATTTATCATCATTGTTGTTTGTGAAGTCCATTGTTGTAATTTAATGAAAAGAGGTTAGTATAGTCATAAGCGGTTGTTAGCTACCTGCCATAAGGTAAGGGTCATACATGTGGTGATGCACTAAGATTACAAGTGTCACTACTCAATTTTTGCCGCGGTTGTCTTACGAGGCGGCCAAGGGAAGTAAGCAGTTATCACCCATTGTATTACTGGTGGTAGGGTTTGGTGAAGGTACTACACCTACTCACTTAGAATTGAGCCCGAGCGGGTAGGTATCACCGTCATGCCACCGAAGGAATGTAACATAGTTCCAGTGGCCTGCCAAGAAAGGCGGAGAGACGGCACACGGCGGGTTTCTTTAGTGGGTGAGGGCCCCACACTACCCTGTTCGTTGCCCCGAACGACGGGGTGTGCGGTTAGGAATATTTTTTCCCGCCTTAACAAAAAAAAAGGTATCACCATCATTCGTTTATTGCCCATCGGAGAAATAAAATTGTAAGCAGCGGCTTGGCAGTAATTTTTAGTTTTGCTGAGCCCATTAGCGGCGGTTACCGCCGTGCCGTGCCTCGTCTGCCACCATAATAAAGACGTAAAATAATCCATAGCTAAGTAGGTAACTTCGTAATTGTTATTTACATAGGTACAAATACAAAAGTTTGGCGTACATATAGGTTATAAGGTTTAACCCTGAGGGCGCAAATGTACGTGTGTGTATGTGTGTGTGTACAGCGCCCAAAAAAATACCCTGAGGGAGTTCCTTTCACATTCAGTAAAGAAAATATAAATTAGTTGACCGGTGAATCAGGGCTTATTTTTATTGACTGTCTTCACATTATAATAGAGACCACATTTGCAGGGTCGTAGTTTGCTTAACAAAGAAGAATAATATTGAAATCATTGAAATCAATGAAACGACAACGAAAATATCACTGAACCAGCATAATAAATATGAATCGAGTGGTAGGTATAAGCACAAAAGTATGACTATCGGGTAAATGCGCATATAAATAAAAACATTATGTTACAAACATGCGAAAATTCTTGTGACGAATGCGTTAAAAATACTCTCAATTGTAATGGAACGATTACGTCACATTTGTGTTTGCGCTCGCCTTGCCATGCCTATCCCACATCCCACTAGTTATTGAACTCGTGACCTTTGCATTTATAGCACAATAAAATTGTTCTAACTGTATTATTCGTCTTCTTAACATTGTCATTATTTAATAAACTTACTTAGCGTTAGAAAGACGCAAATATTATTTCATGCGCAATCTTTGCTTAGGAGCCCCTAAGAGGCTAAGAATCGAAGGGAAAAATATTTACTGAGTACTTATTATTGTAACTCTTATTCAAAACATTAAAAACAGGTTCAGGCTAACGTTCCTACCGCACACGGCGGGTTTATTTAGTGGGTGAGGGCCCCTCACCACTCTGTTCGTCGGCGTCGCCCCAAAAGACGGGATGTGCGATGTGCGGTTAGGTAAGTACATTTTTGCAAAAAATAAACAAGGCTATTAACTAATGCCAAAGTGCGTTTGTTTGTTAGACTATCACGTCGTACCTAACTAACTACTCAACTAATAAAAAATATGGTCTGGAACCAGAAAAGAACACAAATGTAGCATGTTATTATCCAGGAATGTCTGTTTTTACATAAACACAATTTATAAGCCGCAGAGTGACATAACTAGGTAGGTATTAACACAAAACTAATTGGGTAGGTATATTAAATTAAAGCAATTATAAATTAGGTAAGTATATTAAATTGAATCAATTCTAAAGTCCACGCGGTCGAAGTCGAGGAGCAGAATGTAGTGCACTATAGTTAGTTTAGTTGAAGTTGGTAATAATAATGATAAAACACCATACAAATACTTGCATACTTTTATAACGTTTCGTAAAACGTTACATTATTTTGACACGCAACGTATAAACGCAATATTCTGATAATTGACTTGCAGTATACCTACACATACGTATAAAGCTTACATTGAACAGACCTATTGTTTCTAACACTGTTTCTGACAATACAGCCACTTCCGAGATTGTGTAAATATCGTAACATACATAACTATACGGAATGTTGTAATAGTCATAATCTGGCTACAAGCATAGAAAATAGATGCGCACGATTCACTGCACGTAATAAATTCAATAATATTAGGAAATTAAATAGCTGTTAACTAAAGGTTCTAAAGGTGGAGTGACAGACTAGGCATATTATTATACCTGTCTATATCTATACAATCAAATAAAATTTAAGTGTCTCTTTGTCAATGATGTCTAAATAATAGCTGTTTACTAAATTATATGCATTATATACGTACGTTATCTATAACAAACTGCCATTTTTGACGTGATAACGTCTTATAAATCGATCGCGACCGATGCATTGTTTGTCAAACTCTCAGAAATTTGTCCTGGCTAATCTTCGTAACGAGTGGACCGATGTGGATGGGATTTCACTGGTAGATGGCTGATGTTTTAAGGCTTCAATTAGATTTAATTATTTATTTTTATGATGATTACTTTTTTCTAATTGTACGTGGACGAAGTCGTGGGTAGCAGCTACTATATAATATAATTCGTAGTGGTAGAACCTTGCTTATCCCAGCATGAATGGGCCAGCTCAATCGGGGAAGTACCATCCTCTCACAATAGATCAGCGTGTAGGTAACAACGGTAGGCGTACCGTTGTGTTTCGTACGGTGAGTGAGAGTGCCAATCCCCCTGCCTATCCTCTCCTTATTATCCGTCCTATCCTCTCCTCAGTATCCTACCTATCTTCTCCTTAATATACTTCCTATCCACCTCCTATCCATTTCCTTGGAGATGGCGACGTGCGAGTAATGCCTTTGGTGTTTCTAGCGTCTATAGGCTACGGTTACCGCTTACCATTAGGTGGGCCGTATGTTTGTTGTCACCTACGTAGTATAAAAAAATAAACTAACAACCATTAGTTATGAGTGTTGTAACAGAGACCGAAAACTATTTGTTAACATTACTTTAAGCAATAAGTCCCAGCAAATGAGACCTTTGCCTTTGTTATGGGATGTCAGAATTTTGAATAAAAAAACTGACTTTGATCAAGACAAAGCAATCATCATTTGTCGCATTAGTTGGTTCGTAAAGTTCAAATATACTTTGGAAAATCCAAAACTGCACGCCTCATAATCTTCATTTTTCACAATAAAATTGATTATTTGGTAAGTAACTAATAATGTATTGGTTTTACTAAGTAGTTTTCAATAAATCACATAGATACCGCTAATTTCAAAAAGTACTAATGTGGGTTTCATGTCTTATACGCCATCTAGCGCTAATTTTAAGAAGTACTTCTATATTGGTCTACCTCTGTCATTTTGCAAGGCGCCATCTGGCAATTAGTAAGAACAACAATCCATGAGTTTACATATAAGTGCATATAATATATATAAACATGTAAAATTGAATAATTTATTAAACCGTAAACAAAAACAATTTAAGAAACCAAAAAGACATCGCTAGTTTCCTTACAAAAAAAGCAATTTTGTGGTTCTATATACAACAGCAACTGAATACATCTAAAATTGCCACTTGCCACATATAGGGCTGCATTTGTCAATATCTCTTTTACTTTAAAACAGCGACATTTATCAATAGAAAATTGCAACTTTGGACAATATTATACGACTTATTTAAAAATCAATGAGTTCAACAAGAAATCTCTAAACCATTTATCTTCCTAGCTTGGTTGCCTTATAATTTTATACTTTGTTCTAAGTGAAAACACCGTGACGCCAAGGCCACGCAAAAAAAATTGTGGAATATGAAATATGTTTTTTTCGTATTTTATAACGTTGGTGTGTTATTATTTACGTGTGTTTACTTATTGTTATGGATAAAATAGTTATTATACTTGACAAATATCATCAGTTCGTCAAGCAAAGGTAAAAACTTTATTTTAACAAAACACAATGTACCGGCCGGGCCATAGATAATATACTAGGCCGGGCGAACGGCGTTCTGTTCTGTTGACGATAGTAAAACCACCGGTGGCTAATTGGCTATGCGTACGTAAAAAGGTAGGTAGTTCTCACGAAAGGCGCTGGTTTTAGTGTCGCGTCGAGCGTAAATGCCGTAAATATTCAGTACTAGCTGTTTCTCGCGGCTTCGCTCGCGTAAATAAATGAATACGAGTATAGGTTACTGCAAAAAAATGAAAAACTATGTTCCACGTGAATGAAGTCGCGGGTTGCACTTAGTTAACAAAGTTTGTTACTACTTTATATAAGATAGCTGTTACCCGCGACTTCGTCCGTGAGTAATTTCATAAAAATAAATAAAGCAACCCTTGAAATTGTCGGTAATACAGTGCAACGGTATTACAGTACTCGGGGTTGGAACTTCATTACTGAAATGCTAGATGGCGTTGAAGTTGCTAGATTTTGAGATTTTGTGACAAACAATTATTTTTTTTTTTGCGTATTTTTTTTAATAAAAAGTATCCTATGTTACTTCTAATACCTCCGAGAATATGTGTACAAAGTTTCATGATGATCGGTTAAGCAGTTTTCACGTGAAAGCGTAACAAACAAACTTACATTCACATTTATAATATTAAGTATAATTTTTTTGTTTATTAAATAACAATTAAACCACATCGAATCAGAACGTGAAAAGTAATAGGGCTCTATTTCTAGTCATAATAATTCGTAAACGAAAAAAAAAAGACTCGATTAATTAAGTATTTTGGTCGTTATCGTGTTAACATACATTACCTACAACTCACGGACGTCCAAGCCAGATTTTTTTCAAACAGTTTTTTAACTAGTTTAAATAACAAAAATGGCATCAAAAATATCATGAGTGTTAAAAATAGTGTTTGTTCTTTATATGTGTGTGTAGATATTATTTTACAAGTGCAATATATGATAAATAGAGACATTTTAAGTTTGAAAAATCAGCTGTGCCGTGTCAACCGGGAGTAGAACACACCTCAACGCTTCGCTTATGAGGCGTGCAATAGTTATTGGTGATCAGCTGAAACGGAAATACTTATATCGACACCCGAACCGCATAAAGTTTTAGGGAAAGTCAAAGAATGCTATAGGTACATATAGTTAAGTTTACGATCGATTACGTCAACCGGGATCTAGAGCATATTCGATGATTATTATCAGGGTACAGCTGCGTCTGCGAGCCTGATAAAAAGGTCTACGTAATAGATCTAGAATAGACCTTTAAATACTTGTCGGCTACCGTAGAACATGGCAACATTGCCTTTGAGGTTTGGCTTTGCCCAGTCGTGTACTTTTTGGTTAAATGGATATATAGCAAGTTTGGCCTTATAAAGAAATATTGTTTTATCTGTGGTGAATAATTCATTATTTTTTGGACAACACTACGGGGCTCTGTGCCACGAATGTCACTTTAGTCATAGATAATATACTGACTTTAGTTGCCTGTCAGAGCTTTTGCAAACAGGTAGTGTTTTTTCGCGGGCAAAATCCAGTACAAAAACTTTACCAAAAAGTGATAGTTGGAGTTACACCAGGGAATTAATTTTTTTGTCGTTGTTATTACATACGGAATGAATAATATTGAATTTGTATTTGCCACCAAAAACCGAGTGTATTTTAAAATATGTGGGTGGGCAAAGTCACATGTATGTTTTTGGGCTATTGTTGACGACATTGCCAACCTATTTTTTTTGTGTAGGGTTGGCACTAATATTTTTTAATTAATCTACAACGATTAACTCTCTCTCTCTCTAACTAACTAAATTTACAACTTTATGTTCACATAGTATATGTGAACATAAAAATGTAAGTACATTTCGTTTGGCATAAATATTATATGTATATGTTTGAGAATAAATTTTGTAATTTCTCTTAGTTAGTATTTATTTCTTGGAGAGAATGTTTGTATTGCAGGTGTATTACATTATATTACAGCGTTTTATGTTAATAGTATAAATATATATTTTTATACTACGCGGGTAGCAAACAAGCATACGGCCCCACTGATGGTAAGCGGTGCGGGAAGCCTATAGAATAGACGCTAGCAACACCAGAGGTATAACTCGCACGTTGTAACTCCAAGAAAAGGGGTAGGAGGGGGAGACAAAGGATAAGTAGGGGATTTGGGCCTCTGGTACTCTCATTCACCACACGAAATAAAACAGTATTAGTATCAGCCGTTGTTTAACGCTAATCTTCTGTGAGAGGTTTCCCTTTCGAGCAGGCCCATTCATGCTGGGATAAGCAAGGCTCTACCACAATTTGTTCGCGTCTGCTTCTTGGGTTGATGGTCAAATCATCCTTAAAACGATAAACATCGAAGAGGCAGACGTCCAGACAGTCTAGAGATTTTACAAGACCAAACCATTTTAATATTATTTTTTTCAAAAGTTTGTCTTTCTTTCTTTCTTTATATCTTAGAGAGAAGAGAGTGACAACGATATAATTCCCCAGGTATTTGGGGTTTTTCTATGGGACATTCCACGTCAAATCACGTGGTCATTGGCCTGACCTCCTCGGATTTGGATGTCCAATGAATCGTGGGTTTCGTTTCACTCCAAATATTATTTCAAATTAACAAAAAAGCATTAAATTTAGGAAAAACATAAAGACCTTTTTTATTATTTTATTAGATTCTGACCATCAGTCCAAAAGGCAGTCACGAATAAATTATTTAGCAAACATTTTTTCTTTACACTTTTGAAGCGCTGTCATTTGAAAACGCAGCGCTACTATGGTGGCAGATTATTTTTCTATGGTTTTTTATATCGTCATTAATCAAACAATTCGGGTCTGCCAAGTGAACATTTTATATACACATTTTTAAATCATAAAAAAAATATTTAATTACTTAAAAAGTCAGAGGGCTGGACGTCAGCCACTTCGATGTTCCTCGTTTTGAAGATGTTTCTGACCATCAGTCCAAGAGGCAGACATGAACAAATGATTTAGCATACCGTTTTTTTTTACCTTTTTAAGACGCTGTCAATTGATAACGCAGGCCTGTTATGGTAGCAGACGTGGTCCTTGGGCACTCTGATCCCTAAACATCATTGATTAGCGTACAATTTAGAAATATTGTCATTGCAGTTTTTGTTAGATAAGTAATTAGCCGCCTAGAAGAAAATTCCACACATTATTTAAAGCTAAATAGTAATTTTATTGTATCGATTAAAATATTCCGTATAAAAAGTTTTTTTTGTTTAGTAGATTTAAACTTAGCATTTCTTCATTGGTGGCAGCCCTTGGACATTGATCATTGCGGTGAAAAAAATGTTCTACGCGGCTTTATGACTTTGCCCGGTCAATTTTGAAGGACATCGAATATGTTTATTCCTTTCATAATTTCATGCCTTACTACATATACCTAGTTCTGTATTAAAACTTTTCTAAAATATTTTTATATCTTACAATAAAGGAGATATTACAAGTTGGCAAACATGCCTTTACCATGCCACGATATTTGGCCCACCCTCAATAATAATTATTTTTAAATACTACTATTAAGTATCTGGATATATTTCACAATAATTATCAAGAAATGACATAAAGGAAGTTTATAGTCTATACGGATTACAAAAACGTTAAGAATCTACAATATAATTCCAACTAATGCAAAAATATTTTCATTTTTAGGGCAAAGTTGCCATGTTCTACGGTGTTTTATATGTTCTCTATAAAATGCAGATATCATTTAATAAAATATTTAGAACCATTGAAAGGAAAAAGTTTGACTTCGATTGCTTAGTCTTATTAGTAGGTTCCTACTTATATTCGCGAGAAGCTGTCTTAAGAATAAAAATTTTGTCTTAAAAATAACAACACCCCGTACTAGGGACGAATCCGTGTATCGCGGGGGAACACATTAAATCTCATCGTAAGCAATCCATTTATTACCTTCCTTCCGTGCAATAAAATGAAGCTGCTGTGGTTTTATATTTATTGGTAACCTAATGTTATTCAATCTGTAAAAGAATAAAAACCGACACAGAGATGCAAGTGGTCATTCTTGTTACGAAGACTTAATTAAGACTAAAGTTTATCTATTGTCTTAATAAGTTGTGTCACACAGCTATTATAATCTATTAACAAGCAACAATTCTTATTATATAACTTATTGTGTTAGATTCGTTACAGAGGAAGACATGGCTATGTAGAGATTGATCTCAATCGATAAACGTTGGTTCCTATCGACCACGCTGCCGACCGCTGGCGCCTCGCCAGTCAGCTATTATTGGTGGTCGACACACCAGAGACAAGCGGTATTCTTAGCAATCCATTCGGCCACTGGCCTTCCAACTGATACAAATGTTATTGTCGTAAAAAATAAATAATAATTCGTTGTTAGTCGCACTTGACCCAGTACCTATTAGATAGGTGTGACTCTTTATTTTGCTAAATAAAGAGTATATAAAATGAAAGGAAAATTAATTAAACCTGTTCAAGAAAAACCATATTGCGTCCTCAACCATAGAATTGATCTTATGTCTATACATTTTTAAGAATCAGATTCCGGAAGAAATAGTAGATAAAGTTTAAGATAATAATTTCAAATTCAGGAAATTGTCGAAATATATCATAATAATAATTTATTCTCCTCACAAATGTGTTGTGTGATTAGATATATTTTTTAAATTTCAAATTGAAATTATGTAAGTTGTGCAATCTATTTTGCAGTTATTAAAAGTAATTTAACTAGCTGCAAAGTGTAATAACATTAAAGGCTTGCAAAATAAAACTATTATGGTCATTGATGTTCTTTGTCCGTATACTTTTATAATTTTATTGTTCCCTATTAAAAACTCGTTTATTATGTCTATTACTCTTCAGTTTGGATAACCTCTTTCCGTGACATGTTTTTGACATATTTATAAAATAATAAACATATTCCAATTAAAATATTACCTATATTATCTATGCATTTCAAAGTTAATTTCAAGTTGCAATTATTTAGAATTGCTCTAGACTCTTTATTTTGAATAATAGCTCATCGTAATGACGTACCCCTATGGACCTCCATACCCAGTTTCTCCTTTAGTAAGGGGTTTAAGGTTTGCGTTTTTAATAGCTGGAATCATTTACGCGCGCGTTAAGCAATCAGTTTATCAGGCACAAGAGGATGCATGGCGTATAGAAGAAGCTAAGAGAAAGGTGATACGTGACAAAGAATTAGCTGCTTTAAAAGTCAAAATTGCTAAGGAAGAAAGGGAAGTTGTGGCCCTTTTGGAATCAGGCAAATTGTTCGAACCTGGTGGCGGTTTATAGGATGGCAAATAAACGTTAAATCTCTCGTAAATCCTTTTCTTTTTATTAATAAAAACTGTATTCAATCCTAAATTGTATTATTGGACCTTCTTTAAAGTAACCAGGGCGGTAGAATATAACTCACTAATGTATCGACATCATAACGTCTCGCTTGTGATTGGTAGAGAAACCTAAGCGTGATGTTGCAACAATCCCTCGGCTAATCACAGTGATCTCTCAACCTTAGATTAATAATATGTCTAGATCTTAGACGAAGTATAATATAGACTCGCTACTATTTTGACACTAAGGATGAAGAAAAGGATGCACATATTAGGTTTTAGCAAGAATGAGAGACACACGTAAAAGTACCTATTTTATCCTTTTCGCGTATGCGTTATTTTTATTTGGACCCAATCAACTGGGTCCCATTCTTTTTTTTAAGGTGGGCAAAAAGCGCAGAAGCGGGAAGTCATCGGGGTAGTGTGGCTCTCAACCACTAAAAACCCATCGTGCGCCCTCATCCGAGTCATCCGCCCTTGCTACGGAGGATCACGGGTACCGCGTCGTATCGACCGCGATCCGCAGGCTGCAGCCCCTTCGGGCACCCTGTCTTGTGCGATGCCCCGCGCACTTGGGCGTCACACCTTCGCGGTAGGCAGGCTTCCGCGGACGGCAGGGCAATCCCCGAACCTAAAAATGTTTGGTATATATAGTCAATTATCTCTCTCTTTCTATTTGTCTCTCATAATCTCTCATAACTTTTATTCTGAAAAGAAAAAATAATTATTCGTGTTCAACTGTTACGACATAAAAATTTAACGACTATATAGATGAAAGGTTCACCCCAATTTTTTTGACGCGTTCACAGCGCCGTGTGTCCATCTAGACATATTATTAATCTAAGCTCTCCACCAATCCTCAAACTCAACCACAATGACGCAATGTCATGTCGATACGATTAGTGAGATACATTCTAACCCCCCTTATTTGAGAACAATATGTAAGTAGATTATAGGTATCATATTATAGTATGTTGTATTCAGAATATATTATTTGAGATTATAATATTTATTCAGAAAATTGTGTACCTATCTATGGCTCTATAAACAATGCGTTCACGCCAAACTTTTCTTTTAACTTTCCCGCGTAGAAAGTTATAAGAAAAGCTATTACTTTTCACAAGCACATAATAGTAATGTTGGCTACATCAAACGTATGTTTTATTTAACATTCACATGAGATTGTAACACTTTCTATGGACATCGACAGTTGCACTGAACGAAAACATGTCGAGTATATTAAGCAATACGATTCGACTCGATTCAAATGTTAATCAAACAAACATTAATAATGCAGGTTGCTTTTTTATAAAATCAAATGTGATTGGTACCCTGTTTATATGAATGATCATTAACTTTGAAAACCGCTAAAAATTGTTGTAGCCTACCTGCTTATGAAACGCTGTTTTGTATTGACTTTTAATGCCAACAGTTATGGTTCCACATTCCTAGACCTTGAACCGCAGTTATCAATTTTTATCAGGTGGGCTGTAGCTTGTTTGCGACCATAAGTGATAAAAAATACTTGAATAGCAAAGGAAATCATGAAGATAGCCCGTGCGTGATTACTGTTTACCGAGGAGACCATTAAACTAGTAGGTACTGCCACTATATTGCATTGATCATGATTCTCGTTGGAATTGTTGATCAAAGTGATTCTCCCGTGACCATGAACACCACGTCGGTCTAATAAAAACTAAATTAACTCAATAACATTAGTTATTTTAGTATGTTTAAAAAATAAAACTATGTACGAGTTAATTTTACGCCAAGTAGGTACCTATACACTTTTATAGTCCGTACTTACATCATTTATCATCTGCTGACTTGAATCCTAACGTACCTACTTTACCCAATTCTGTATTTACTACTGAAGTAAAGTAATACAGTTCCAGTGGTCCGCCAATACAGACGATGAGAAGGCACACGGTGCTGCCGGTGGTTTCGAGGGCGCCATACAGTACCTATCTATTCTGTGGCCATACTACCGCTTGTTGCCCTGAACGACGGTGTGCGATTAGGTACATTTTTTTTTTGCTTTAAGCAAATACATTCTTATCACTCGATGGTTCTTCACCTTTGTGGAGGATTTTTCACTTATATAAAAAATCATTGCCTAATACATCAGGCACCCTAAAATCATCCCTAACGTAATTCTAAAACCTACCTAGGGGTATTTTTTTGAAAATATATGGCACTGAGTGTAGACTAGCGATGTTTTTTGTTGTAATCGTAAATAAACCAGAAGACCGGTATTACCGGCTACTGGTTTTCATGACTATAATCGTTGACGAGAGAAAGCTTTGGTTGACAAAAAGCGAAATCGATTTAAGATTCAAAAGTAATGTCTGTCACTGCCCTCGTGTCTCGTTGTGATTTCAATCTTCGTACAGGACGAATATATATACAAGGTATTGGGCTTGTAATATAAGTACTGAGAGTCCGTTGTTTTCCTAATGCGAAGTCTGAATGTTTAGAAACTGACATTAGTAACGTACAATGAGTAGAATGACCCGTTATAAGCATGATACTATACGTAAATATACGTGCAAAGTGCGCCTTATAGCGCGTGTGCACGGCGCGACGGCCCACATGTTCAATGGCAATTAAAATAACAAATAATAAGTTGGTCACTGGTTTAATAGTTTATTACTTGTGTTAGTTGGAAGGCAGAATAAAAAATATCCAATTAGTTTCTGACAGTTACTTATTTCTAATAATTTTACGGCTCGTGTGTGATATTGGAATCACACCGTCACTCTTCGACAGTTTTATTGGTAAGATAAATGCTGATGCATAAACTACTCTCGAGTAGGTATTTATGACTAAAAACTATACAGCCACACAATAGTTAGGTAACTGTGCGTATGTTGCACTAGATTCTGCCTGCGGCACCGTTCCCGTTGACTTCAGAATAACACCACGGTACATTAATTATCACAATTTAAAAATAGCTATCCTACGAGAACCATAAATTTTTCAGGGATGATCTTTTACTATATTTATGCAAACTTTCATGATGATTGATTCAGTAGTTACGGTGTGAAAACGTATCAAACAAACTTACAGACACATTTATAATATTATAGAAATTACAAAAACTTGTTTAATTCTTTGCATCATTATTACAGCTTGGCTTATACGGCCAGAAGAGTTACCTTTGCCAAATTGTGTCGTAAAGAGTAATACGCGTAAAATTGTTGTTTTTTATGTTTAAATTATGCAAGACATAATGCAAAAAATACAATTGCGAAGTTTACTTGAGTAAATAGTGTTTTAAGGTATTTCTAAAGAACGGCTCCATTCAATGTAATCTGCACTAAGACTTGCCAATTTAACCTTTGAGTATAGGCCGAATTTTGTTATTTTTACTAAATGTTAGGCTGAACCTTTTTTATACATGGCCGAATATTTGGTTCATTCAAATGACATTCGACCCATCTCTAGTAGCTACTCATTTTTAATGCGGTGACTAATACGACAAAGTGGGACAAACCAGTATCGATTCTATTTCTCCTAACTTACCCTTACAGCTGATTTCACGGAAAGTTCAACGTTCTCTAGTTCCACTAAACAAAACATCGTTTGAAAAACTAGTTTTTACACAAAATATTTAGTTTTTACACGCTTTTTATTAGCTTCACCTGTATGTTTGTAACCGACTCCTTTGGGCGCGCTTTTGACCCACTTTAAACGGCCAGATTTCGTTCAAACTGTAGATTTATCGAGGACCGATGACAATACACTAATTTGATAAAATTATTCCATTTTTCAATTTGCAAAATAAAGTTTCTTAATTTATATAACTTTAAAAAACACAGTTTTATTTCTTTTAAATAACAGTACTTATCGCAGGAAACTCCACACTCCTACAGTATATTTGTAGGTACATCGTGACCGTTAATTGTATATTAGACTAACCATTGCCCGCGGCTCTGCCGCATCCAAAAGCTAGTTTTTCGGTTGTATCTCAGGTTCCCGATATAGTAGCGTGATAAAATGTAAGTATACCAGTTTTTAAGTCTAATCAAGAGCTATCAAATAAAACAAAACAGATAAACAGGCAAAAAACCTAAAAAAAATTGTTTTGTGTTTAGAAACTCCTATATTACAATTTAAAT
Source organism: Leucoma salicis (assembly GCA_948253155.1). Classification (NCBI taxonomy): domain Eukaryota; kingdom Metazoa; phylum Arthropoda; class Insecta; order Lepidoptera; family Erebidae; genus Leucoma; species Leucoma salicis. The sequence goes on from OX411811.1 coordinate 20,019,003, forward strand.
TGTTCTCAAATATCTTAAATGTACAGACACAGCTCTGTTAAAGTTTTTTTTAAACAGTATAGATTGAATAGCTTATAGGTACTCTTATACTCAAAATGACAGTCATGTAGATCACACAATAAACGTTCAACAAATAATACTTATTCATAAATTTTGTTAATTGCCACAGGTTAATTTCGTCCCTACACAAATGTACCAATGTGTCTTTGTATTAAAAAAAACTATATGGTTGTCTGTAAAGTCGATTTACGGACGATAATTTTACGTGATAACGTCACATTTATGTTTTCTGACAGTTTCAAAAACAATGCATCGGTCGCCATACATTTTTCAGAACGTGACACTTTCGTGCGTGCAGCCGGTGTTTATCGATTTAAAGGACTTTATCACATCAAACAAAAAATAAAAAACAAGGTGTCCTGTGTGGATATTGATCCCAATATACTCGATACCTAGTAGAAGAGGTCGAGGTATAAATTACGCCATCTTTGCAGTCGATTTGTTCGTAATCAAAAATATATAGAAAAAACAACAGAGTATTAGGTCATTGCGCTAAGTATCTTTATTGAAGGATGTAACCTTCTGCCACGTACTGTTTTACCTGTTTTCTATCAATCAATTTCTTTGCAATACTTCGATCATTTCAAATGTAAATTGGATGGAGTGTTGTAATTTTAAAATATAGCAAGCAGCTATGATTACGCCGCTAGAAACTCGAGCACCTATGACTATACAACTATTGCAATGCAATATTCGCAATCTTATGACACGCGACTGCATTTTCCTATTGCTTAATGAGAGTCAATTACGTATATGGGTACGTAATCATTATCATCATTAGATAGAGTTTGTGTACATTGATAGAGTAGTAATAAAACTAAGCACTGCAAATAGAGTGGTAACGAGTTCGATACTCAGGTCCTCTCAGTGCATACAATGCTGGCTATTCAAGATTTTACGAAATTCCGAGTACGTGTGTATTTTAATCTGTATTTTAGCACTTGACATGCTCAGCTACTTTAAAGTACAAGTTATTTGTGAATGTGGAAAAAGAGAACTTTAGTGCGAGCGGTTCTCTTTTTCCACATTCGAATATACATAGGTACTTAATTTATTCTTACGTGTGTATTTGTTCAAATTAAGGAGAACATCGTGAGGAAAACTGCATGAAGTTTTCTCAACGGCTTGTGATGTCTGCTAACCCGCATTGATACCCGATAGTAAAGCAGTAATTAAAAAAATCTAAAATTAATGGTTGTCTGTAAAGTAGGTTTACGGATGATAATTTTACGTGATAACGTCATACATGTTTTCTGAGAGTTTCACAAACAATGCATCGGTCGCCATAAATTTTACAGAACGTGACACTTTCTTGTGCGTGCGGCCGGCGTTCATCGATTTATTATGACCCGTTGTCCTAGGTGAGCGACGCGACGCGATGCTACGCGTTGCTACGCGATGCGACGTGACGTATTGCGGCTAGTACTTTGCGTCGCGTTCATAGGCGGGAACGTAGGCCATAAGTACATACAACCTCTATTTTATATTTTCGTATCGCGTCGCGTAGTATTAACGCGTTTGTCACTCACCTAGGACAACGGGTAAGACGTTATCACGTCAAAAAAATATAGACGTTGTTCCAACACTTTTAAAAAATGTAGTGCTGGAACTTTACCATTTAGAAAGCAAGCGGCTATGCTCTTAATACTGCTAGGTCCGTGAACGGCAGTTCCCCCTTAAAAAAAAGTGAGCTGTAGTTCACTATATTTATTAAGCTGTTAAGTTTTCAACATTTTAAAAAGGTTTGCTTATGGAGGCACACAAGTCACGAACCACCGATAACTGACTCAGTAATTTGATATTAGGTACTGAGAGCACATTCAACGGCTCACCGTTAAGTTTAACACCACTCTTGATAAAACTATAAAATTGAATTTTAATCATCTTCTTCTACAACTGACACAGATGATATGCTTCACGGCTGCTCAAATCAAAGAATAACACCGTTTGGCCTCTATATAATTAAATAATTATACCTACCTATATCTTGTTGATATATTTTCCTTAGAAATAATTATTAATTGCACATGCAGCATCGTACACGTGACAGAAGAGAAACTTCTTAGAAACTCATCATGGATATGATCAAACAAGCACAGGGCACACAAGTAAATCACGAAATACTAAGTAGGTACACAGCGGCTGACGCATAGATTGGTACATCGTATTATTTCGCTCTCTTTTGATGTGAAACATCTAATGCGGAGGGAGAGTAAAATCGGCTGTTAGCGTGGCGACGCTTTTATTGTACCTACTTGTCCCGTGCAAAACTTGCAAATTTAATTTGACACACTTCCCGGTTTCCGATTGAGTTGAAATTTTACACGCATGTGTATATCACGTGATAATGCCATATTATGATGACATGGAGCTGATCTGATGATGGAGCTGGAAGGTGGACATAGGAACTCTATAATGAAACGGCGCAACCCCATCGAGTTTGGGCTCGTATGATTTGTCTTGCCGAGTACTTTGTGTCTAGATGGTATCCAGGGGCTGATGATGAAGCTGGAAGGTGGCCACAGTAACTCTATAATGAAATGACGCAACCCCGTCGAGTTAGGGCTCGTTTGAAATGTCCTGACTAGAAATTCAGTCATAGATGATATCCAGGGTCTGATGATGGAGCTGGAAGGTGACCACAGTAACTCTGTAATGAAACGACGCAACCCCATCGAGTTTGGAATCATTTGATTCGTCTTGAAGAGTACTTTGTCTTTAGATGGTATCCAGGGTCTGATGATGGAGCTAGAAGGTGGCCATAGGAACTCCGTTATAAAACGACATAACTCTATCGAACTTGGGTTCGTATGATTTGTCTGCCGAGTACTTTGTCTCTAGATGGTATCCAGGGTCTGACGATGGAGTTGGAAGGGCCACAGTTACTCTGTAATGAAACTACGCAACCCTATCGAGTTTATACTCGTTTGATTCGTCTTGAGGAGTACTTTGTCAAGATATAATAATTTGATTTCTACAAAATAATTTCGATGTTTTCACATCTGCTAGACGTCCCGCGACGTCTAGTTATTTTAATATCTATAGTTTTCTTTTTGCTTCACTCTTTCTTCTTTCTCATGTAACGAAAGGTGTCCAAACGTGACGCGTCCTTAAAATTTCACTCTCAATAATTGTCGTCCTATTGACAATAATCTAATAATACTTATTCGCTTAAAAGTTCCACTTCAAAAATGAAAACAATTTTTAACACTGTTCATAGAAAGTTGCCAGTTTAAATGCTTAATTAAGTCAAAATATGCTATTATAGTACCGTAAAGCATTCCCGTTGTTTATACTCCGTTGCACACGTAGACTAAGTTGCACAACACCTACACAATATAAAATTAGTATCGTTTCCTATTTATTACCTAGACGATCTAAGCATCTATCTATAAATCTCACTATTATGAAGCTGTAACAGAGCATAGAGCGGCAGCGCGGGCAAAAGGGTATTACTTATTAGGTATATATTTGTAGATATTCCTCTTTTTCTTTTATTCATTGCTCTTATAATGCTATGTCAGTATGAGATAGTTTTAAATAGGCTGTACCTATATTGAAAAAAGAAACGTCAGTTTCTAACAATATTTAAATTATAGTAGCTTTATATGTATGTAGAATACCTACGTAAAGTGTTTCTTAATGTGATAATAAAATATTCATTAGCCTCAAAATAATCGAATATTAATTCCGATGACTGAATAAATAAAACAGAAACAATTTAACTACCTAATCTATTAATCCCCATTTATATGAGACGTCTGGCTGTAGTGTTCAAATACTGTAGCTATCTCTAGCAATAACTATATTAATAACAAACTAAGATCGAATAATTCAACGGCATCTATTATTAAAACACAAAATATCAACAAAGTTTTATGGTATTTGAGCGGTTTTACTTTATTGTTATGCTCTTATATTCTGATTTAATATATTAAAATTGTTAGCAGACCCGCTTACCAAGTGATCACACGGCTCTTTTTTTTAGATTATTCTACTCTTTGCACACGGCAGTGCAAGCTGTCACAACCATAGATTTAGGATCCTAAATCTATGGTCACAACCAGCTGGAGTAGGTAGGTAATGACATTTTAATCACACATCAAGCTTAGGTAGATAAAGTGAGTTAAAAAAAAATCTTTAAAGAAGTAGCCTTCCAATTTTTCCAATTACGTCACGTCGATAGACATACTTCTTGAGTTTTTGGCATTGTGTCGTCGTGCATCGATCAATACACGTTTTTTAAAGACCATCCTGCGTTAGGGAATAATCTCTGTATCGTGGGGAACTTAAAATATACGATTAAACGGACACCTCTGCCTACCCCTTCGGGGAATACAGGCGTGATGCTATGTTTTTTTTTATTAAACGGACACAAAATACATCCAGACTCAGAACAACCATTTGGGGGTCACATATAAAATTGCACTGGATGGGAAACGAACTTGCAGCACTTAACACGGGAGGTCAGTAAGTACTAAGCCACTCTATACAGTTGCCTGGTTGTTAAGTTTTGAGAAAACATTACATATAAAGATCCAATTATTATAAATATTACATATTTTAGAATAATATTATTTTAAGCATGAGTGAAAAACTAAGGTACTCGTAAAGAGAAAAGAGGCGGTTTTTAATTAAAGTAATAAAGCTGCGTTCTCAGACTTATTGTTAAGCAACGTTATATAATTTTGTTAAGCATAATAATAATTTATACTTAAAAATCTTGTAATTTCCTATTTTCGTTAATTTATTTAACCCAAAATTGTTTTCGTAAAGAATTGCTATAATTATAATAATTTATTGTAAGTGCATTTACATGAAATTCTATCTCCATTTAAATATAAATGACTCAGATTTGATTGTATTTCTACTTCGGATTGAGACTTCGGTATAATACCGTGATTTTTTAATCTTGTAATGTTTTGCATGACTTGGTGTCCCGTTATTGCAACCGGTTTCGGTCCGCTGTGTGCCATAATTTACGGCACAAACATGAAACGGGTCACGGTAGGAAGATACTTTCATGTAGGTACCTACTTAAGTACCTTAACATATTTTTTCTTATTTACTTACTAGAGTTCAGTCACACTTTTTCTTTAAGTACATTTATAAACATCTCGAATGATCTGTATATTCTGTATCAAGGTATAATAGCAAGGAGGTCTTAATAAAAATAGATACCTAGTAAGTACCTACTCAAGCTTAATTATTTAAATTAAAGAATATTTGGTAGTTTTATCGTTATTATGTTGATAATAACCTGGACCATTATAGTAGGCTACTTATTGATGCATATTAAAGAACTGGTCTTTAATTTGAGTGTAGATATATTTAAAATTATAGAGAGTAAAACTACGTACGTAGATACGTTGTATGTACCTACACATTTTAATCGCATTCAGTTGGAACATGGAATATAACGAATGAAGTAGGAAGGTATTCCAATTCAAAATTGGAAACACAGCACCATGAACTTACAAAAAAGGCGGAAAGCGTCTGGCTAACAAAAGATTGTGTCATTCATTTATAACATACTCGATATAACTCAACTACCATTGCAGCATCAACAACTTTAGCCCGTCAGTAAATAATTCTTCAATTTCGGCCAATTTAAAACTTTTGTTATTTCTTGCGACATGCCCCTTTACCTATGCATTTATACTAGTTCTATGGGATTTAATTTACAGTGTTAAGGAAGTCTTTTGAGATGTTGACACCGTACTCGACAGCGAACTCATCAACTACATTTTTTTGATAATAAGCCTTTTCTTTAGTAATGATTTACAGTAATTCTGCTTTAATCAGTCTATTAATTTATGAATTGTTTTTATTCTTTGAGTTTAGCCACTCTTGAACTGGGTCTTACGCCACTCTGTTGTGGCGTGTGGTGTGGTGTGCTGCCGATATTACGCTGCCTCAATTTTGTCTTAGCGAGACTCTGTATAATTCCTTTATATGTCCATGCACAGCACAAATACACTTCGATATGTTATAAACGATGTTTCTATTTATGATTTTGTAAGGGAGTTGTATTCATTTTCATACAAAGTTGCCAGTTACGATTTTACGACATTTGACAGGTCAGAATGTTCGTTACAGTACCTACTTATAATATTGAGGCCACTGACTGCTGCAATAATATTGTAATAGGTTCAAAATGTGACTATGCTATTCTAATATCATTATTAGTAGGGTTGAAGGATTTTAATTTAATTGTGATTTTAATTAATATTATCAGCATTCCATGTCTTTGTTTCAACCTGAAGTACTTATAAACTAAACCTGGAGTGTAAACTAAAAACTAACTTTTTCCTGCAGTGGAGCCTCGGGCAAGGGATTTTTTCTTAGTTTTTAAGTTAATTTTACACAGCAATACTTCTGCATCATCTATGTATACAATTTTAAAGGTATTGACTATTGGATCACACAATTAGGCCACACTCGGACCAGTGTTTAAATACCTACTTTGGAAAATCCAAAACTGCACACCTCATAATCTTCATTTTTCACAATAAAATTGATTATTTGAATCAAATAATCAATTTTATTACTTAATATAATATATATTAGTTACTTATCAAATAATTTGATAAGTAACTAATAATGTATTGGTCTTACTAAGTAGTTTTCAATAAATCACATAGCGCTAATTTCAAAAAGTACTAATGTGGGTTTCATTTATGTCTTATACGCCATCTAGCGCTAATTTTAAGAAGTACTTCTATATTGGTCTACCTCTCAGTCATTTTGCAAGGCGCCATCTGGCATTTAGTAAGAACAACAATCTATGAGTTTACATATATATTATATCTAATCTGCATAAGTGCATATATAAAAAACATGTAAAATTGAATAATTTATTAAACAGTAAACAAAAACAATTTAAGAAAACAAAGACGTCGCTAATTTCCTTACAAAAAAGCAATATTGTGGCTCTATATATACAACAGCAACTGAATACAATGATATCGACATTTAAAATTGCCACTAGCGACATCTAGGGCTGCATTTGTCAATATCTCTTTTACTTTAAAACAGTGACATCTAACAATAGAAAATTGCAACTATGGACAATATTATACGACTTATTTAAAAATCAATGAGTTCATCAAGAAATCTCTAAACCATTTATCTTCCTAACTTGGTTGCCTTATAATTTTATACTTTGTTGACTTTGTTCTAAGTGAAAACACCGTGACGCAAAAAAAATTGTGGAATGTAAAATATGTTTTTTTCGTGTTTTATAACGTTGGTGTGTTATTATTTACGTGTGTTTAGTGTTTTTAATTATTGTTATGGATAAAATACGAGTAGTTATTATACTTGACAAATATCATCAGTTTGTCAAGCAAAGGTAAGAACTTTCTTTTAACAAAAAACAATGTACCGGCCGGGCGAACGGCGTTCTGTTGACGATAGTAACAAAACCACCGGTGGCTGGCTATGCGTACGTAAAAAGGTATTTCTCATGAAAGGCGCTGGTTTTAGTGTCGCGTCGAGCGTAAATGCCGTAAATATTTTGTTTATTTAATAACAATTAAACCACATCGAATCAGTACGTGAAAAATAATAGGGCTCTAATCCTAGTCACAATAATTCGTAAACGAAAAAAAAAAGACTCGATCAGTAAAGTATTTTGGTCGTTATCGTGTTAACATACATTACCTACAACTCACGGACGTCCAAACCAGATTTTTTTCAGTTTTTTAACTAGTTTAAATAACAAAAATGGCATCAAAAATATCATGAGTGTTCAAAATAGTGTTTGTTCTTTATATGTGGGTGTAGATATTATTTTACAAGTGCAATATATGATAAATAGAGACATTAGTTTGAAAAATCAGCTGTGCCGTGTAAACCGGGAGTAGAACACACCTCAACGCTTCACTTATGAGGCGTGCAACTTTAAGGGTTGTGGCGTGGTATTAGATAGCCCATATAGAAGTGAATATTTCAAATAGGTACGACCGTAGTGGTCGTTCTAGCACAAACTGAGCAAACAAATCTCCTTATATATTAAAAATACAAGTGGACGATAAAAGAATAATGGAGTAGCGAGCACGAACAACTACAAACCCAAACAGTACTCGGAGGTGTAATAAACTATTGCAGAATATAGATTTTTTATATATCAATGCAGAATATACACAAACTTGAGACCTTCCCGCCTCGTGCCGTCTGGTTAGTAATATTATGTTAAATCAAAGCGAAATGACTCCAAGCAGGTGACGTATGGCCGTGTGGGGCCGGCTTTAGGATTGTCCCACCCCTCTCTACCCACGGGAGTCGTAAGAGCCGACTGAGGGAATACCGGGGGAGTGAGCAGCAGCACTCCCTCGAGTATTAACAATATCCACTGCGATCGCCAACCCGCCTGCCAAGCGTGGCGATTACGGCATTATCCCCCATGACGGGACCGCTCGTTGTAGCGTTCTCTTGAGGAGGCCTATGTCCAGCAGTGGACGTTGAAAGGCAGATGGATGGGTGGAGGTGACGTATTGTATTCTTTATCGTTCTCTTAATAGTAAGGAAGGTATATACCCATATGTAATGACGAAAGATTTTAAGACGTTCTGTTGCACAGACCACTTGATGTACCTATTCATATGCTACTATCAATAACCGTCTTCATATAAGACATCCACGACTACATTGGGATCTGGTTTTCTCCACGAGCCGGCAATGCCATTTTTCTTATACACTCTGGGCACTTGCCTAGGGCCCCATGATAAATGTGGCCTCCTAATTCTTGCCAGATCTGCACTTGTTAAAAAGATCTTACATAGTTTTGAAAAATTAAAACGAATATGACTGGCTATAATACTTTTTGTGTTTAAGTGAAAACAAAAACAAAGTATCAGTTTAATAAACCTATAGTTTTGTTAAACACATATATAGCATCACGCCTGTATTCCCCGAAGGGGTAGGCAAAGGTGTATTACACACCCACGGTTCGCCAGCTATGTTTAAGTTCCACGTAATAGGGGGGCGAGCTTATTGCCGTCTACCGGGCACATTTCCAAACTCCAGGCTGCTACTGAGAATTTTTCTTTTTACGAAAAAGCACCGCTCTACCCGGGGATCGAATCCGAGACTTCATGATCAGCAGTCACACACGTTACGGCTGCACCACCGAGGCAGTTATAATAAAAAAATTCCTGTATAATAAGTCATACGAGCTGAAGCTGCATACTCAGGGCGCCCAATAGATTTAAAACGGCCTTGTAAGTGGATGGCTTTTCTTTAAATTACTGTTAACTTTTATTTAGACACCCAACTGTTCGACTTCAATAAATAAATCATATTATTTACATGTACGTAAATATTCTCAGTTGCTTTTCATAAACGTTCTCAACATTATTCCAGAGATTGGCGTCTAGCCTCGGGCGGTAGCGATTATTAAATTAAAAGCCATTCAACTCTAGCGGCCGTAAACATTTCAAACTAAATTTTTACATAATAATGTTATTATTAGTAATATAAACTAGCATAGAAACTAATTTTTAACGCCATGCAAAAGAACTTTCTTATGTTTTAAATATATGTACCTACTCAGTTTCTTTTTTATAATTTTCGTAATCGTCGTCAAAATTCTATAATTAAAAGAAAATTCCTTAATATAAGCGACACTATGCCGAGGGCGTGAGGCATTTGCCTTGATGTGAATTGCAAAATGTAATGGCAGAATCTTAGTATAATATTAATCTAAGGTCAGAATAAATAGTTATATAATTTAAAAGAATCGTAGTTAATTACTGAATTGCAGATTAAATGTTTAAATAGTTGTTTTCTAAGCTGGATTTGACTTGAGTACTTAAATCGTAAAAGTCCTTACTAATATTATAAATGCGAGAGTGAGTTTCTTTGTAACGATTTTATGCCGTAACTACTGAACGAACCGTTATGAATTTTTGCATACATTTAGTCTAGAGCCCAGAAAATGGCATAGTCCTTCATCCCGAAAAAAATAATAGTACTCATGGTATAGCTTTATGTATACATATAGCGTACCATAGAGTGGTGTATTTGATTGTATATTCTAAAGTCCACACAGACGGAGTCGTAGGCAGAAACCGCTGCTCACCATTTCATTTCACAGATATAAAATAAAAGAATGAACGGTTATCTCCCGCTACAACCAAAACACACCGAAGTGCTTCGTGGCCGGTCACACGGAAGATGGTGGTAACAACCCGCTCGGGCCCGATAGCAAGTGAGTACTTCCACTTGGCACCCAGCCGTACCACCAGTCATACAATGGGTAATAATTGCTTACTACTTTTAGTCGCCTCGTACGACACCCGTGGGAAAGAATGGGATGGTGACACTTACCTATATTCTTAGTCCGTCACCACACGGACAATCTAGTTAATATTAGAGTATTACAGGTCACTGTGTCTATTACACGAACAATATAAATAACAGTAGGTAACCCAGAAACAAATCGAGCAGAAAAATCTATAACAATAGTTCTAATTATACCAACGGTTATCGCAAATTGTGAGCGAATCGTGAAAATCGATGAATTGAATCGATTTGACACATTTCTTGACAAGTTTTCATGGTTCATTTTACAGGAAATGGAATGTTATCGGTTGAAATGAAATGTGGAGGTATTGATGTTTTTTTACCGAGTTCATGTCAAGTCGAATGAATACAAAACCCGATGGGCTTGATAAGGTTATCGATTATCATTATGAAATCCTAATACAAAACCATTAGGTACTTTTTTTTATTGCGTATGGTGGCAGATGAGCCACGGACCACCAAGCCGCTGCTCACCGTTTCATTTCACACACTAGTACAACCAAAACATACCGATGGACTTCATGGTCGGCCACACGAGAGATGGTAGACCAACCCTTTCGGGCCCGATAGCAAGCGAGTACTCCCACTTGGTAGCCAGCCCGATCACCAGTAATGCAATGGATGATATTGGCTTACTTCCCTTAGTCGCCTCATACGACAGCCTCGGGAAAGAATGAGGTGGTGACACTTGTATTCTTAGTACGTCACCACCTTGACGAAAAATTTCTGCTATGGATCATTCCAAAAATTAATCTTTATAAGTATGGGCTATAATGATTATATTCAAAATTATTATAAGTCCTATATTATTGTCACAACAATTTCTAAACAAATATTTTTTCAAGTGGAATATTTATAACTGCGAATAATAAATTGGATGATTTGGACTGTAGACATTCCTTACCTTGGTCGCGACATTTTATGAAGGTCAAATGATACGCCCACTACTGAACAATAATATTAGTTTCCTAGTGATAAGTGGGTCTAGGTAGATGATCTACTCGTGTAATATATATGTCGGATATAACATTATGTTGTTTGTATATCATCACGTGGTATCATCATTGCGATATTCGACGTGAATTGCGAAGGTCGGCTTAAAAATAAAGTGTATTTTATTATTAGGGAAGACATCAAAATTCCAAAGATTTACATTTTGTTCCATCATTTTTAAACACTTATTTGTTAAACTACAATACGAGTATGAGACTTATACAATATGAGAGTTAATAGGTACGTGTCGCCGTTCTTATCCATCCATCCATCCATCAGCCTATCAACGTCCACTGCTGGACATAGGCCTCCCCAAGAAATGGGGGAAAGTGCCGTAATCGCCACGCTCGCAGTGGATGTTGTTAATACTTGAGGGAGCGCTGCTGCCGACTCTCCCGGTATTCCCTCAGTCGGCTCACGACTCCCGTGGGTAGAAAGGGGTGGGACAATTCTAAAGCCGGCCCCACACGGCCTACGCCGTTCTTATAGTAGTTTTAAACATGCTATATTTGTATTCAACTTTCGGATTTATCTAAAGTGCCACCTTATCTTTTAGTTTTGTTAAGGCTGGAAAAAATGTACATACTCTCTCAGCATATACTGGCGGACCACTTAAACTATTGTGACATTATTTAGATATTTTTATATATATTTTTAGCATTTGACATGCTTAGCACTATACATTAAACACAAAGTGAAAAATGTGAAATCGAAAATAACAGTCACGAGCAGGATTGGCAAAGCATCGGACGGTATCCAGGAGATGCAGATTCATATCCTGCTCGTGACTGTTATTTTCGATTTCACATTTTTCACTTTGTGTTTAATGTATTGTGACATTACTTCAGTGGTCAGCTGAAGTACCACCCTTTTTTTTTAATTTTTTTGTTGTTGTTAAGGCGGCCGAAAATGTTCCTAACCACACACCCCATCGTTCGGGGCAACAAACAGGGTAGTGTGGGGCCCTCACCCACTAAAGAAACCCGCCGTGCCGCCGTGTCCGCCTTTATTGGCGGGCCACCGGGACCATATTACATTCCTTCAGTGGTCAGCTGAAGTGCCACCCTGGACCCATGAAATATGTTGCTTTATCATTAACTTTTTAAAGTTAGGCGAACCAAAATCGGTGCAACACCGTCAGGGTTAGTATGGCGGAAGCCAATTCTCGCAGACAGAGGCTCATGTATCATGTATGACAGTCTTACTTAACGGGACTGTAAAGAAGAATAATGATAAGATGTTTAATATAAGAGTACCTTTCTTTTTTTTTAAGGTGGACAAAAATGTACCTACCGCACACGCCGCTGTCAGGGGAGACAGCGAGTTAGTTAGGGGCTCTCACCCACTAAAAATCCACCGTGCGCCCTCACTCGCCCGTACTCGGCGGACCACTGGTACCGCGCATATTCACTTCAGTGGTCCGCGCGGTGGCTAGCCCTCTTGGGCTACCTCTCTGAGCGACGTCTCCGCACACCTGGGGCGTCGCACCTTCACGGTAGGCTCTACGCGAGCGGAGGACAATCCTCGGTCCAACCGCCCGCAGCCTTGGTTAGGGTGGCATTAGGCGCAGATATTCACGCCCACGCCGCCCCGCGCGCCGGTGGCGGCTCGGGCCAGTGGGGAGATCAGCCTTCTCCTCCACTTCCGCCTCCAGATCCCACGGGGGGGGGGTCCCGGCCAATGCGCAAGCGGCCTCGCACGGCACCGTGCGGTAGCCTCGTATTGCTCTGAACGCCACGACTCTGCGGTCTCCACAGAAGAGCCCTATTGCGGGCGGTCAGAGACTCCGCCCACACTGGTGCACCGTAAGGTGCCATCGACCGGACCACCCCCGCGTATACAGACGCCCGAGGGCGGACGTCGTGCCAACCAGTCTCGGCGCGAGCTGGCGGAAGTGCTCGTCGAAGTGCCACCGCCCGTCAAGGACCAGGCCCAAATATTTTACGTGGGCCTGGATTCCTACCCCCACACCATTTACCGTAATCGAGGCGATGGCGGGTGGACCGCGTTGGGACCCGTGAAATAGTAGGGCCTCTGACTTGTTGAGGGCCACCTTAAGCCCCAGCGCCTCAATACGTCTGACCAACTCCGCGGTACCCGAGGTGGCCCGTCTCGCCGCCTCCTTGAAGTTCCCTCCCCGGGCCGTGACAAGGGTATCGTCCGCGTAACAAATTACGCCCAGCCCAGGGGAAGTCGGCCACGTAGGACCCAGTCGTACCCGATGTCCTACAGGAGCGGCCCCAGGACAGATCCCTGTGGGACACCGCACGACATGGGCCTCCTCACAGCGTCCTCTTCCCGGCTTACGAAGAGCACGCTGCGGCCTTCGAGGTAGTCCGCCACCAGCCGCCTCAGGTAGGCGGGCACACCGTGGTATCGGAGTGCCTCCCTTATGCAGCCGAATGGCAGACTGTTAAATGCGTTGGCGATGTCCAACGACACCGCCAACAGCACCCCTCGCTGGCGACGGCCTCCGCGGCCGCGGCCCTCAGACGCAGGATGGTGTCGACCGTCGTACGCCCCTAACGAAAACCGAACTGAGCGTCCGACAGGTTGGGGCCCACCTCCACAAGGTGCCGGACGATACCGGTGGAAATAATCCTCTAGAGTAGCTTACCCGCATCGTCCAGCAGCACGATGGGCCTAAAGGCCGCGACCGAATCCGGGGACCATCCCGGTTTCGGCAGGAGCACGAGCTTCCCCTCCTTCCAGCAGTCAGGAAACCGCCCTGACCCCAGGCTCGCGGCGAACAGTCTCCTGATGTGGGGCTCCAGATGATCGAGGACCAGGGCCAAAACTCGGGCGCAAACCCCATCCGGCCCGGGGGCGGCGGTCTTCCGCTTGGGCGACACCGCCACCTCCATTTCCGTTTCGGAGACGGGCAGCACACTCTCCTCGTCGGCCTCCCGGTCGTCATCTGGCGTAGCCATGACCGGGGGCGTGTGCGTCGCCCGCCGTGGGAAAAGACCCTCGACCACCTCGGTGAGGAAGCTCGGCTGGAGCGTCTCCGTAATTCTGAGTGCGGAACTTGTTCAGCGCCACACGGTACGGGCATCCCTAGGGGTCACGGTCGAGACCCTCCAGCATCTCCTGCCGCTTCGCCTCTGGCGCGACAGATGGCCAGCTTAAACGCGGCGCGCACGTTGCGGTACGCCTCATATAGCCGGCTCTCCCGCTCTAGATCGCGGTTCAGCCGCCGGCTGCGGGTGTAGGACCTCCGGGCACTGATGCAAGCCACACGGAGGTCCGCTAGCTCACGGGACCACCAGTAGACCCCTTCCTTTGGGGTGGGCGCCGTATACGACGACGGACGGTTGATGGGCCTCGTGGCGTAGTCGGTAGTGTAACCGACTTCCGTGCACGAGGTCGTGGGTTCGATTCCCACACAGGACAACTATTTGTGTGATGAACACAGATATTTGTACTGCGTCTGGGTGTTTTCTATCTATTATATGTATGTATTTAAAAAAAAGTAACATAATATGTATTATATCCGTAATCTGGTACCCATAGCACAAGCGTTAAGCTTAGTTTGGGACCAGAGGACGTTGTGTGAAATGTCCGTGAACATTTATTTATTTATTTTATTTATTACACGAGGCATGGCTGCGTCGCAGATTTGCGACACTGCCTCGCGCCAACGGCCAGCCTCGGCGTCCACGTCCTCGGTCAGGGGGGTTGAGGACAGCCACGACGACACAATGGCCGCCTCTACTAGCAAGTCCCGGTTCAGCCTACCCACAGCCCACCGCGGGAAAGCGGGAGCTCTGTCCGCCTTGTGACCCCTACTGGGGCCCCGGAGGGACCGCGAGACCTCTATCCGAATATAGCGATGATCGGATAGGGTCTCAACCTCCTCTAAGACACACCAGTCCCTTACCCGTACCGCGACGGCGGGGCTAGCGAACGAAAGGTCCAATATCGACCCGCTCCACCACCGCACGCACGTGTTGGCGGACCCCCTGTTCAGCAAACAGAGGTCCGCCGCTGCCGCCTATTCCTCGACCGCCGCTCCACGGGCATATAAGAGTAGGTACCTACCTATGCTAACTTATAGAACTGAAATTGATATCTCGAGGATAATATTGTTATATTTCAATCACGTTTCAAGTTTCTACAAATGGAGTTGAATACAAATTAATTCTGTTTCACCTTTCTTTGCAATTACTGCTCTTTTTTATGAGTCAACTAGCCTTTGCCCGCGGCTTCGCCGCAGCCAAAAGTTAGTTTTTGGGTTATATCTCAGGTTCCCGATAAAGTACCGGATAAAATGTATACCAGTTGTTAAGTCTAATCAAGAGCTATCAAATAAAAAAAGTTGCATTAAAATCCGTGCGTTATGCGCGAACAAACAAACAGATAAACAGACAAACAGACAAAGAATCTAATAATCGTTTTGTGTTTAGACGCGCATATATAGCCTAATTCAGTAATTTTTACTCAAATATCTTCAATGTACAGGCACAGCTCTGTTACAGCTTTATAATAGTTTAGATAAGTGCCTGATCCAACTAGCACTAGTAAAAGCGTCAAAGATCATTCCTCCAAAGCATCCAACAATAGAACGTACGTAGGTACCTAGTTTTAGTGCAAATAAGTACCGAAGTAGTTTTAGTGCAATAAAAAGTACGTAGTTTTGCTGTTTTTCATCATTTTAATGAAGTTTATTACAGTTTATATCTATTTTACTGTAACTCTTTATCAAAACCGCATGTTCACATTTTCTTTTAAATCTGAAAAGTCTCCTTAATTTTTGAATCTGATTACAAAAAAGAGTTATATATCGGAAAGATTGTATGAAACTCCAGAAAACAATAAATAGGCTTTGCCAATTCAATTATATTTAGTACGAACCTACGTAACGTTTTGCTTTCGATTTCCGGTAATAAATACGTAGTTTGCCCCATATATTCCCCATTGACGCAATCGTGACATAAATATCGCCCTTGATTTGATTGCATATTGCAGCCGTATTTCACAAACTTAACGGTTGAAAGATCAATGATCTTCGGGGAAAGTTACGAGAAAAACTCCACTTTCAATGTGAAGAAAGTTTGAAAGTAAGTATGGTTAAGTCTGTAATTGTGGTTCGATTTTTTCAAGTGACTATTGAAAGAGGTTGGTTTCTTTTATAAGTAATTTCTATTCGTTATCTTCTTATGGTAATTGCTGTAAGTAGTTTCAGTCCACGGACGATGACCGCAACCAATGTGTTGATCCTTCTAAAGTAATGGCGAGATGACCATTTCCCTAAGATCGACGGTGCTTCCTTCGTTCTTTGCCAAACGCATTTTGCGCGTATAACTATAGAACAACTCTCGTTATTTCGACATACCTATTACACGTGCTGTTTGTAGATTATTTGGCAAACACCAATTGCAATCATTCAAGCGTAATTACGTATCTACATAATTAAAGTACCTACGCTTTGAAAGCATCCGGACTAGTTTATTTCTTTTAAAACATTCATAAACAAAAAGAAAGACAAACATAACAAAAAGTTTTTTTTTAAACTAGTTGCTAGCCGCGATTATTTAGTTATTTTCTTTTTTGTGCGGAATCCTAATTATTTACTTCTTATAACATTATCTATCTGCTAGTGAGTCCCGTCCGAATCAGTCCCGCCAATTCGGAGATTAACTGGAACAAACACATAGACGGACAAAAACTTTCAATATTGGTCTTTTGTATAGATTCTTTAGTGGTAAAGGCTAGCTTATCCCACCATGGCTTGGTCGGGGTAGTACAACCCACTCACAGAATATCGGCGTGAAACAACGGTAGGTTCCCCTGCCGTTGTGTTTCGTACGGTGAGTGAGAGCGCTGGAGCCCTAAACCCCCTGCCTATCCTCTCCTTATTATCGTCCCGTTCCAATCCTCTCCTTAGTAACCATCTTATAGTCTCCTTATTATACATCCTTGTGCGAGGGACTGGTATTGCTAGCGTCTATAGGTAGGTACGGTAACCGCTTACCATCATTCAGGTGGGCAGTATGTTGTGGCCCGCCAATAAAGGCGGAGAGACGGCAAACGGCGGGTTTCTTTAGTGGGTTTATATATTATATAGATTATCAATGATCGAATTTCAGTGCCATATATTGGTTATATTGTTAAAATAGAGACAGGTTATTATAAGATCCATTATGTAATTATATACATAAATATACGCAATTATAGAAATAGTGATAGCTTACCGGAGAAAACGATAGAACGCAATTTGAACCCGAGACTTACTCTATCACATCTACTTTTCGAAGCTATAGAGAAAATTTTAATTTGTTGATGTTTATCACTTGCTTTAGCGGCATAAAAACAAATTGTGCTAATAATTGCGCTTAATATAATTCGCTAAGCGATTGATCCCATCTCTATTTAGGCTGCAAAGATCAAACGTACACATATTTTAGAATCAGATCGAATTATCGAATCAGCATAGTCAAGAAGTCCACTTAAGATGACGATGTAATACCTACTTAAGATTTATCGTTTACTAAATCTACGACAATTATAAAGAATTTAATTATCTTTGATGTGTATGAATTTATATGTACGTCACGTTAGGTTAATCCGAAGTAAAATATTACATTTGTATACAGACTGACGCGAAACGTGAGTTGAGTATCACGACTGAGAGTCGTGTAGTTTTTACAAAGCAAACTACACGAATAACATTTACAATAAACGGTTGCATTTAGCATAATAGGAGACGTAATTGTTGTGAATGCTCTCGAGGCTTAAATCGATGTTTAACGTTATTCTAGTCGAGTCGATTGATTCTCCGTTACGGGTAGATTAGACCTTATCCACTTTGTATTATTTTCATTTCAGAAAATGTATAAATAAGGAAGGAATTTGCCAGTATCAGGCCAATTTCTTACACACAAAGATAACTTATTACTTAAACACTGGTAATTATTTGACTAATTGAAATTAATTTTCTTTAAAATGTGGCGCTCGCTTAGGAACGCTCATGTCCAAGAAGTGGACGTCAAAAGGCTTATGGGTGGATGGATGGACAAAATAGTTCTTTGCTATAACTGAAAAGGTGGAATATAATAGTTCGTCTATCCGAAAAAAAAACTTGTACAATTTTAACGGCATATGGTTGTGACTCTCCACAACATGTAAATAAATAATATCGCCATATGAGAAATTATAATTTCTTTAAGATAATCCTAATATAATCATTTGACATAAAAGCATTAATAAATATTAGCTGTTAATTGAATATTCACAGCGAATAGTATTTTTTAGTAAAACTAATGCTATATTGAGTATATATTAGCAATAATAGCCTAGTGATAAGTCCTAGGATTGTAAAGACAGGAGTATCGTGTTCAACCCCCAGTCTTGATCTAGTCAAGACCTCGTAAAGCAAACATGTCGGACTTTTTGAAATTATTTTTATATTTATTGATAAAGTAATAATAGGGAATAATGAGGGAATATAGGGGGAGTGGGCAGCAGCACTCCCTCGAGTATTATCAACATCCACTGCGATCGCCAACCCGCCTGCCTAGCGTAGCGATTACGTCACTATCCCACCTTTGGGGAGGTTTATGTCCAGCAGAGGACGTCGAAAGGCTGATGGATGGATGGATGGATTATTGATAAAAAATATCACTGCCCTGCTGGTGGAAGAAATCGTCAAGAGGAAACCTTTATGCCTAAGAGATTCTCTCGACTACTTTTGAAGTCTGCCAACATGCACTGTGTCATCGTGGAATACTATGACCTAAATCTCTTTACATAGTGACGGGTTGAAAAAAAACTAATATTATAACGACCTATACAGCCTATACCTATTTTACGGAATGTAACGTTTTGTGTCTTAAATATTTTATCTTTACACATACCACATACCTAAAAGCTAAATTTTCTCTGTCAAAACTAAAATTTAACATAATTTTATAAAGCTTTCAATAAAGTAATACGTGCTCAAAATCATCATATTATTACGGCTACGCAAGCTTATCAAAATGAAGTTGTACAGCAGCTGTCGTTAGGTTACATCTCTATAATATTTTTTACGATTCTATTCTGCAATATGAATGTTGATGTTTTGTGCATAATTGGCGGGATTAGCTTACATGATGTAATGACGTATTCTCCAGTTTATCTGCAATTCGCTTTCCTATTTACAAACTATTGATTTAATGAAGCACAAAAAAAAAAAATGTGTTATGAACTATCATTTGTTATAGTTACATTTAATCATCAATATATCTATAATAGCGCGTCGAAGGACTGAATTTGGACCATAGGTAGTATAAGCTAACATACACATATATAAAAAGTTATAAAAAGTTTCCGGAAAATTAATTTTGATATCTCTAGTTTGACTGAGTTAACGAGACAATTAAATTGGCGTTACCACAAATAAAAAAGAATATACAACCTATTGGAATCATATGTTGCACCCGAGTTTTCTATTTAAATACAACCTTGCTTTAACTTTATTTTTAGCTCAATGTTTTTATTTCATTTCCAAAAATGTATGTATCTTGCTTGCAGAGCAGATGAATCTATTTTAGAGTCGGCTGCTCGCGAATCAACAACGTCGTATTATACAATTGTACAGCTATACGATATTCATCCTTATTTGTTAGACGTAATGATGTTTTCAATTTTTATTCAGTGAATATATAAAACTTATCTATATAATTTTACGCACAATATTTTTATTATGTTTTATTTAGTTCCCAAGCTTACAAAATATTTATGTGACAAAAATTTACTATTAAATTTTACAAGATCATAAATATCGTCGAGCCGGAAAAAACGTAGGTCATTCTGTGATTTCCATTTTCCTATTGTAGGTAGTAGGTACCTACCTATTACTGTTAATAATTAGTTATTTGTATTAGAATTGATTAGTTGTATTTTTAATAATTATTATGATAAATATTATCAATGTTATGCAATCACGGCGAAAAAAGTGACACAGATTCGAAAGAATTATTTTGATGTCACTCAATATAAAAATATAAAAGACAGAAAATGGATTTCAAAGTTACAACGCCGTTGTTTACAGGAATTACACTTTGTGTAGGCAAAGTGTAATTCCTGTAAACAACGGCTTTTGGTTCAAAGAGTGTTCGTGGCAGCAATTAGCACTTCTTTGCGCCTGTCATCGACCTCTCTGATGAAACGTTTTTACAAATGAGTATGACGGCGTGCACTCGTAGCATCATCGACATCGCTAGTTATAAATAGTATCTATAGCCAATAGATTGGTACTGTAACTCAGTAATTGTTAAATAATGTTAAGTTTTTTTACAATTAAGTACCTACCTAAATAACTTTTTTATCTGTAAAGCTATAATACCGCAGCGTAGAGGTAATGAGGCTAGTACCGGCTACCTTTTTTGACTCCGTTCTTCTATTCAGAATTTCCTGATGGAGAATCCCAGCGTCACCTTTTGCATAAGTCAGAAGTCGAATCCGAAGCCTCGCGATTAGAAATAGCACTCTTATGAGCTATGATATTACAACACTTAAGACATTGGGCGAATAATGCTTTCAGGTAAATAATAATAAGTAATAGTTATGTTTGGTATTATGAACCTACCTGTAGGTTAGCGTGTTCATCAAATTCCTAAGTATTTAAACTATTATCATGGGAAATAACCTGCTGCATATAAAATGCTAATCACAACATTTATCATCGTAGCTTAATTTCAGTGTGATGTCTTTAGGGAGGTGCTCTTACTTTCAACTATCATAAAGCTATAATAATAAGATTTGAAAGAGAGCTCGTATGGATCGAGACTGAATGATTTAATCATCAAATGCCTCCTGTACGCTGAAATGCCATTCCTGATCGGTAATTTTAGCATCATCAGAGGAGGAGTTGCAGGCGATGGTTAACATAATGCATAAAGCTTTGAAAGTAAAAGGGATGTTAGTAAATATGAGCAAGACGAAAGTAATGGTTTTTGAAAGGGAAGATAGTATGACAAATTGCGAGATTCTATTTGCAGGAGAAAGAGTGGAACAAGTGAAAGAATTTGTATACCTGGGTTCAAAGTTTACGAGAGATGGAAAGTATGACTGTGATATTGAGCGGAGAGCGATGGCTGGAAATAATAGTGAATGGGGCACTGCAATGCTATATGAACAGCCAGAAAGTGTCAAAAAAGGCAAGACTGGCTTTGCATAGGGGTGCTGGTCCCAACACTTATATATGGTAGTGAATGTTGGGCATGGCAGAAGAAGCATGAGAGTATGATAAATGCTGTGGAGATGAGAAGTCTGAGAAGCATAGCCAGAGTGACTGATGGTGAGAAATAGTGTAATACGAGAAAGCTGTGGTGTGAAAGAAGATGTAGTGACAACAACAGAGCAAGGAATGCTTACGTGGTTTGGAAAAGGACAGAGGATGAATGAAAGAAGATTAACGAAACAGATATATAAGGCGACTGTGAATGGTCAAGTTGGTAGAGGTCAACCTAGTCGAACGTATTCTGACCAGATCGGAGACGTTCTTAAGAGTATTCGAAACCAACGAGTATGCATGAAAGCGCTGATGAAAGTAGATGAAGCGAAATGTGTCTGTCAGGATCGCAGCAAGTGGAGAGAAGTGGTCTCTGCCTACCCCTACGGGAAAAAGGCGTGACAATATGTATGTATGTATGTATAACAATAATAATAAAGCGGAACAGTTTGTTCATTTAATCTACCATCGAATTTAAATGACGATAGCAACAACATTTTAAAATTTATCTCATACTTTATCCTCCAATGCTCCTACTTTTTTAGGCGGGAAAAAATGTACCTAATCACGCACCTCGTCATTTGGGGCAATGCAAGCAGGGTAGTGTGGGGCCCTCACTCACTAAATAAACCCGCCGTGTACCGTCTCTTCGCCTTTATTGGCGGGTCACTGGTCGTTCCAGTGACCCGCCCGAGAAGACATTGCTTCAGTGGTCCGCCGGCGGGCTTACAATTCGGGTACCCTTTTTGAGCTAGGTACTAGGTACTCGCGCCTGCGCCGCCCCAGTTACTGACGACGGTTCGGGTCAACGCAGGGAATTACCTTTCTGGCCCTCTTCACCGTTTTCTCCCGCGAGATGAGTTTCTCGTGAAAGGTAAAGAATGCAGCCCAATTCCTGTCACTGCCGAGTATCGCTCTAATGACGCTCCGTAACCGAAACCAATGTAGGCTGAGATGCTTTTCAGATATTTATTAATGGAAATACGATTTTAATTATTTTCACTAATTCAAATTCTTGTAAACGTGGAGTTCAATGCCACTGTATTTGATGTTTTCCAGATTTTTATTCTACAAACTGCTATCTTCGGTGTTTGGACTGGATTGATGTATGAATTTTTCAGTTTACAGGCGTGATAAAACTTATAAATATGCCAAATGAATAATGTAGTTTAAATGAATGTCTATTTTAAAACGAATCGTATGCAACTTTCTATTTTCATTTCGTATACATTTTGACTACATTTTCTGTTATAAAAATATGATTTGCTGTTGCCGGCGGCTTTGCACTCTAGAGTCGTATTTTAAATAGTAAAAATTTATAGGTAATTGCCCAAAAAGGAACGATATGTAGAAAACTAACTCAGAATATATTTATTTAATAACAAAAACCAATTATACAAACAAAAACCTACAATAATTATTGTTGTCATACAAGCATACGGTTCACATGATGGTAAGCGGTTACTGTAACCTATAGACGCTAGCAACACCGAGGCTTTACTCGCGCGTAACCAACCCCCAAGGGACACAGGGCACAATAGGCGGAGATATGAGATACATCTCGAGGTTTCAAGTTTCTACTTTTATCTAGTATAATACAAACGTTCACCTGCTATTTTACTTTATCAAATGTTAATATCCAACAATCATGAAACACTTGGAACTTATTATTGGGCACTATCCACCATTCTTGGGGAGGCCTATATCCTGCAGTGGACGTTTAAAGGCTGATGGATGGATGGATGGATGACTTATTATTGATAATTAGACACAATTCCAATTTTCAAGTTCCTAACTTTTAAAAACCAATACTCGTATACAAAATGTTATCTTCACTTCCTCGCCATACATCTTAAAAACTTGATACATATGCCTCATTATTTATGTTCAGTGCAGCTATTCCAATTTTCATGTATTTTAACTTTAAAGGACAGTCTTCTATAAAATGATTCAACTTGCATTCTACCCTTAAAGATGAAATTTCCAAAAATCCTTACGTAGCGATAAAATTGACCTGTTACAAATTTCAAATTCCTAGACGCACTAACTTTGTGCTGTCCTTTGATAGATAGCGATATGACAAACCATCTCTATAGATAGATTAATTAATGCTTATGTTCTTAAAAATCAAAACAGAATCTTACTAATGCCTCTTTTTTGTATAACATAAAAAAACAAAAAATACATAGGATCACGCCTGTATTCCCCGAAGGGGTAGGCAGAGGTGTATTACACACCCACGACTCGCCAGCTATGTTTAAGTCCCACGCAATAGGGGGCAAGCCTATTGACGTCTACCGGGCACATTTCCAAACTCCGGGCTGCTACTGAGAATTTTTCTTTGTAGGAAAAAGCCCAGCCCGAATTGCCCGACCCGGGCATCGAACCCGAGACCTCATGACTAGCAGTCGCATACACTACCGCTACACCGCCGAGGCAGTTGTAAAACATCATTGACTAATACCTATTATAACTGATTTGTATGGTTAGATGTTTGGATTCAGATCAGATGTTTGCATGTTTGTTACTCAATCACGCAGAAACGGTTGAACGGTGTTGGATTAAATTTGACCTGGATAACACATTACCTTTTTTTCCTTAACTTACAAACTTTTATTAAGTTATTTTATTACCGACTTTATACTTATTATCGCAACTAGATGGCACCTCCAATTCACACATTTTTCGCAGACGAATTCGCGGGTATAGTCTTCAAATATAAAAACCAGAGGTATTGTTTATGTATTGTTATTTTTGTTAAGCTAGTTCACGTTTTCCAATAAGTTTTCAAATAAGTTGGTATATACCTGTTTCATTTGGCTACCAACAATGTCTCAAGGAAACTAACATTTCAGAATGTGGAGCAATGGATGCAATGAATCATAGTCCATTGTATACTCTGTTTTCTAAATTAAACATTTGTTATACACGTCGAACAAATTTAGAAAATGCCTGCAAATATTAAAATCTGTTTCGTAATTTATTATTCCAGTAGTTTAAATTTTGCTTTTAATTTTATCCAGATCTTGCACAATTCGTGTCAAGCATCTGCAACCTTAATAAATTGAATATTATTTTAATTTCATTCTCATTATTAGTTGCGTTGGTATTTTTATCAGTACCTGCGTCTGATGCCGCCCTAGCCGAGGCTGCGGACAGTGGGGTCGGGGAGTACCCTGCCGTCCGCGGAAGCCTACCGCGAAGGTGTGACGCCCAAGTGCGCGAGGCGTCGCACAAGAGAGGGTGCCCGAAAGGGCTGCCGCCTGCGGATCGCGGTCGAAACGACGCGGTACCCGTGATCCGCCGTAGCAAGGGCGGGTGAGGGCGCACGGTGGGGGTATTTTTATCAGTTACTCGTTAACATGTTCTAAAATGTTAACAACAAGCAGTGCTCGGTTAGCACCCGTTGGTTACCACATTCATTCGTTTGAGGTTGAGACCTTGCAAGAACTTTGACCTCTAACTTTCCAAGAGGTTTTAAGCATAATTGATGATAAATTATCACGGTGATCATAAATTATCGCATCGTAAAAACCAACATGCTTGAGAGCGAGACTCAATATGGTGGACCACATCTCAAATCGTTTTCAGAGAAAACCTATGCCCAACAATGTGGCGCTGGGACGTAATAAGGTACTTACTGACTTACTTACTTACCCTACCCTAATCGCTCTCACACTCTCACAGACCCGCGTGCCCAACAGCAGGGCATTAATGGGTTGCATCCAAAATGAATTTACTAAGAATATACCTGCTAAGGAGAGGAGAGTTATAAATAACTATTAATCAACTCTATGTAGAGGAGTTAGTCATTTTAATCCCAAATAGATGTTTGAATTAACGAACTCTACTACATGTTCCCTGCAATAACATTCTAAAATGTCCATGTTTTCGTTATGTTCTAAATGTAACTTAATGTGGAGGCGGCCAAATCAAGATTAACGTTTATTTGCAGCGTGAAACAAAGTCGTGTAATGTGGATGGATGTTCCGATTCCGATGTAAAAGTAAAAACAAGTGACAAGACATGACATTAAATGCGCATGCGTATCTTGTATTTCGAACAATAGAGAATTTTTCAAAAGGAAATCTGTGAAATTGAAAATGACAACTAAAAAAATGGTTGCGATCTCTCCAAACAGTTGGGGTCTAAAAGTAAAAAGGTTTTTTGCCACAAACCTGTTACTCTCTGCCTTCTCTGCCTACCCCGCCAGGGAAATGGCGTGATGATAAGTGTGAGCGTGAGTGTGTGAGTGGTAAGATAAAATTATTATAAACATAAATTACTGGTAGTAAGCAAATCACGAATACAGAAATTATTTTTATCGAAAGATTGACTCTTCGAATTATTTGTATAAAATACTAATACGACTCCATTGAATTTCTCAGCATGTCTAATTATAACAACTAGAAAAATATAATAAAAACGAGGTTGACATTTACGTAGGATTTATAAATAATTACCAGCATAAAAGGTCGTCATGAGGATTTCTAATTATTACTTCACGAAACACTTGCGCTACATGAGCCGTATCGTAAAAATCAACTACAATTTGTTTTAAGATTGACGAAACAGGTGCCTACTATTTATATCAAAAAATATATTTTATATTTAAAATACTTTATCCCCTTATTGTTATGGTTAACGTTGAATGCACATGTATTTCTCCATACTTTTATACTTCTCTACTAATTCTATCATACTCATAGTCCGTGCAGGTATATTCCTGCTAGTTACTGTTATTCGTATGGTAATTGTCAACTCTTCATTGTGGTAACAGTCGTTCGCGGCGACTAAAGGGTATTAAACAGTTAATCCATTGCAATACTGGTGGTAAGATTGGTTGGCAAATGAGAGTAATAACTTGATATCGAGCCTGAGCTCGTTGGCACCACCATCTTCTGTGTGACCGACCGTGAGGCAACACAGATTTGGAGCCGTTTATTCATTAATTTCTCATTCCCCTAACGAAATGAAATGGTGGTATTAAATCTATGAGTGGCAGTTACCGCTTACCATCACATTTGCTGTAGCTCGTCA
Organism: Leucoma salicis; assembly: GCA_948253155.1. Lineage (NCBI taxonomy): Eukaryota > Metazoa > Arthropoda > Insecta > Lepidoptera > Erebidae > Leucoma > Leucoma salicis. The sequence continues at coordinate 20,045,620 of OX411811.1, forward strand.
GCCATAATTAAACAATAATATACAAACATATTTCTGTTTCAGGCTAGGTCTTGTTGATCCGACAATCGTGTCCTGTTTTATTAAAGACTATTGATATGCCAGAGTCTTGTTCGTTCAGTCCGAATGGAAGCGGGTCGATGGTTTAGTTTAGACCATCGGTCGGCAACCTTTTGGCCGCCCGGGGCCATTTGCAGGGGGGCTATATAAAGGAAAGCGGGCCGCTTTTGTCATATTATTATTTAACGTTTAAAGACATTTTATTTTAATTTCATTAAGAGAAATTACGAGAAATAACTAAAAACTTAAACAAATTAAAAAATATATTTGTAAATTTAACTTCATGCTCGGTATCATAATGGCGTCTCATGTTATATGCTCTTTTTGTATAGCAAGGGTTTTTTGGCATATTAAACGCTCATTTCCCATTACTATTAAGTACTATAATTATTTACGTTATAATTACTTATTATTATTTATTTAAGTATATAAATTAAAATGCTAAGAAATACAATCCCGGGCCGCAAGAGGGTAGCTCGCGGGCCGCATGTAGCCCGCGGGCTTCGGGTTGCCGACCGCTGGTTTAGACGTTTGAATATAGTAAATATCCTTATATGCAGAAAATAACGAACGATCGGCAGTTTTAGGCAAATTTCGCTCTGCAATCAAATAGCTGACCAATAAGTGACGTTTATGTGGACACCTGATCACCTCCGTGCTTCGAAAAGAACGTTAAACAGTGGATCCTAGCTGTCCAATAACGTCCTAGCAGTCGTTATAGGTTGTCAAACGCCTGAATAAAAGAAAAACAAAAATAAACAATTGTTCTATGTTGAGAGTCTACTCGTGGCCATAGCTGGTGCAACTGAGCCGAAACGTCGAGGTTAATCAATTAATGATATTTTGGTAAGTATAATGCGTGTAATAGATCATATATCGTTACATATATATGTATTACTATTCTGTAATTCGTCTATTTAGTACAGTACTTTGAGAATATCTTATATTATAAGTCGCAAAAATGTTGACAATGAGTTTTGCCTTAACCTTGCTATTAGAGCTGGTTTATATCACGGGACTCCACATTGACAGCGCCCGTGACACTCATGCTCTGGAGTGGTCCAAAATAAACACAGACATCTAACAATGATTTAGTGGAGTCATAATAAAAATATATTTGTCACTATTTGCTATCTCTTTCGGCTAGAAGCAAGGTGAAATTGGGATCTTAGAGACGGAATACTTGGAGAGTGACGTTTTCCATCCACCTGATGCGACGGTCGCGCTACTAAATATGTCTTTGTGCAATAATTTATAATGTTCGTGAGTCACGACCAAGGTTAAGCAGCTGAGGATTCTTACGACTTACTGATGGTATCTGTCTCGTTCTGGTCGTCGTGGTGATGGTCTCGATGGTTTCCTCTACCATCTCTTCGTCGTTTTTCTCTTTTCCGCTCCATGGTCCGAAGAATTCCGACATGTCTGTCGTTATATTTGTCTACACCCACAGCACTGTACTCCAAAAGAACTATGCCACACATTCACTGCACTCCAAAAACCTCACTAAACTAGTGGTCGATATCACAGATTCGTCGAGAAACTAATTTTAGTTATTAGGACTATCAAGTTTTTATATAAACTGTTTAGTTTGTTGCAATTGGTTTTTATTCACATTTCTTAGATAAATCATTAACAATTTTTTGCTGAATGTTGGTACCGTTTTCTGGCGCTGCACTGCCGAGACGGCCAGAGTTGATCTTGTATAAAATCCTACTGGAAAACTGAAATAACCGGCGCGAACAGAAAGCACCAGCCAAAACATTTCACGTGCGGGGTATTATTAGTTGGACGATCTAGCCGAAAGTTTTAAGTGTCGCTGCGGTATAAAAAAATTAATGATTCTCAATTAATTCAATTGTTTATTATATATTTGATTCATATATTAAATGTGGCGGGAAATGTTTTCTAAGGTTGTAACTGCCACACTAAACTCGTACTATTGTCCCTATTGTTTAAAATTGACATAACTGTCTCGAAATTTCACTTCTTAAGCTCACTAACTAGTAAATGTGGAAACAAATGCCAGCAGTCAGGCCTGGAAGTGTTATCATATTTGTTGGATACGATGGTTTTTAGTCGATTATACTAAAGCTTTTTAAGTTTTATATATTTTTAAAAGAATTGGCTCAAGATCAGAGTTTTATGTTATCTAAAATTAAAGTAAGTATTTATAATAATATATCAAAGCGTGTTTCTGATGTTTCATTTATATCTCGGCTTAAATATTTTGATTCTCTGGAGAAATTTGAAGAAATAAGCTCTACCGTAACTGTACTGTTTATTACAAAAATGTACGTGTAATTATCCGCGTTAGAAAATATGTTATTAAATGTCACACAATAGGATATTGTTTCATGAACTAAACATGCGAGCTAAAAAGTCAGATAAGAGAATAAAAAAATATATTTAATTATGTCGTCTTATACTGGAATACTGTATGTAGCCGTCCATAGCGGCGTCGGCGTAGGCGCTGACAGCTCTCCACTTAATATAAATACGCGGTTCTCCTAACAGCGCGCGATAAATCTGTGGCATATTTCGAGAATAATGCCCTATTTGCTATTTTAGCAGCTTATCGATAGAATCGTCAATAGAACAAATCACTAAGACAGACGAAATATACGATTAAAAGCCATGCTTCCTTCAACTTATCCATAGTTCAAATATGTAAATGTAATATACAGAAGGTGCAATTGTTTAGGCACCCATCTTCTGAGCTAAGTATTGACTCGCACATGACACAATATTTACAAATATTTCTACAATCTGCATAATTACAGCAATTGATTCGGTGGGGTGTTCTCTGTTTCCATTTGTTTGCCTGTTATGCCACCAGAGATATTATTAAAATAAACAAAAGAGTTCAGAGTAACACTCAAATAAAAATCTTCGGTCGGTGCTTTTATATCTGTGCTACGATAGCAGTCCAACAATTTCAGTCGCTAATGAAACAATGTAAAGAAATAATCTTGCTGTGAAGTCATGTGCCAAGAAATTTAATTATGAAAGAAATTTGTCACATCAAGATCTAAGAAATCACTCCTTTAATCAAGGACAGAAATGTTTCTTCTTAAACGCAGCAAGTATATAATATTCTAGTACCTACTAATGACTCGCCCCGACTGCGCCACTCTTTAATTTTAATACATAACACTCTTGTTAGCTACGAAAATTAACTTTTCACGACTTGATTACAAAATATTAACTTCCTATTCTAATAAAAAGCTTAATTAGGATATACGAACCCCTTGGTAGGGCATAGGAGATTCTAGTATCAATCATCCGAATCACGATGATATGGTTCGCCGTACGTCACGTCTCGATCCGTCCATGAGGGCGAAAAGTCGGCAGCAGAAAGTCCTTTTTGAACAAGTGGCATTCCAAAGTACTGAGAATTCATTTTTTATATTAGGTTACAGGGAACGGACTTGGGCATATAATAGTTATCTTTCACTAACGGTATGGTAGGCCTACATAAGAATTAAGTTACTTAGTACGTTAGGTGAGGTTTTTAAAAGGTCATAATTTTGTTGTAAGGTATTTAATTATAAATAATCTATTGTTAATTCATTACAAAATAAGATTTCTAACAAGCGAGGTTAAGTTTCAATATGACTGGTTAGTCAGAGTACAGTAGGAGTACAAACTCTTATCTCTCATTATGACGAATACTTTTAACATTATTCATATAGCTTACCTACCCACGTTTCAATTATTTTCAATGACAGTACTCACGTGTACACTGCTTTTGACGTGCCATCCTTTCTCGTGTCAAGGCAACTTACCTGCAATTATAACCCAAATTAAATGCAAGTAAATTATGTCTGCTACATATGTGTATATCAGCAGACGTGTTTAATTCTACCAAAAACAGACTTCACATGTCGTTTAAAAAATTAAAAAAACATGCTTACTAAGAAATAAAAATTAGAAAATATATCATAATTAATAATAATGATTGTAAGAAAGTGTGGGGGTTTGATATGAAAGTGATAATTAAAATTATAGTAAAAAGCATCAGCATCATGTTTATAGAATCACGAGAGGGTCAGTATCTAAACTACCGACTTGTGCTATATAAACCACAGGCCCTCACGTCGAGTAATGCTCACATCTCTGGGCAGGCGCCCAAGTATTAGCTTAACCCACCCTGACTCTCTGCAACAAAGGCGAGTTATTCAAATCGTCTATAATTTTATGAATTAGTTGGAGCGACAGAGATATCTAGTCTCTCCGTCGCTCCGATTCAAGGCGTGCTCTACCAACTCAGACATGAGATATATGACATATTATTTTCTTCGTATTTTCAACACTGAACTACTATGTGTCGCAGTAGGGTTCATTCATACCACCTGGAAACGATTTCAACGATAACAGTGCCCTTTCAGCGCTCTTTTCTACCACTACGTATAGAATCTGAAATTAACTATCTGATGCGGTGTTTATCCAGCGCTACCATATGTCCTTCCTTCAACGAGGTCTGAGTAGTGTACCTTTCTCACTGCAGGCAGCGGCTAGCTAAAAGTCCGATACCGCTTACCATCCGCCACTTGCGGACAGACAGACGTTGTATGGGAGCCCCCCTTAAATATTATTATTTTTTTGTTTTTAGTATTTGCTGTTATAGCGGCAACAGAAATACATCATTTGTGAAAATTTCAACTGTCTAGCTATCGCCGTTCTTGAGATACAGCCTGGAGACAGACGGACGGACAGACGGACGTTGTATGGGAGCCCCCCTTAAATATGAATATTGTTTGTTTTTTGGCATTTGTTGTCATAGCGGCAACAGAAATACATCATTTTTGAAAATTGCAACTGTCTAGCTATCGCCGTTCTTGAGATACAGCCTGGCGACAGATGGACGGACAGACAGACGTTGTATGGGAACCCCCCCAAATATTATTATTTTTTTGTGTACAGTATTTGTTGTTATAGCGGCAACAGAAATACATCATTTGTGAAAATTTCAACTGTCTAGCTATCGCCGTTCTTGAGATACAGCCTGGCGACAGACGGACGGATAGACAGACAGCGAAGTCTTAGTAATAGGATCCCGTTTTGACCCTTTGGGTACGGAACCCTAAAAAAGAAGCAATACGATGAGATATGCATGAAAATTATGTGAAAAGAAATGTACAAAATACGCGGCAAAATTATGAAAAAGAATGAAGTGACAGTTACATAGTACAGGAAGACGACGGCATAATGCGTCCCTGTCACTGGGCGAGGACATGTCGTCTCACCTGGTTTCGCCCTTGACCGTTGACTATAAATACTTAGACGTATCCGCTACGCAATTATATAATGAGATTTGCGTCACGAAATCCAAGATTGTTTGCAATTTTTTAGATTTGTCGTTTTACTTCGTTACCTTGAGCTTTGAGTTCGCGTGTATCTGATCCAGATTGTCAACACCATTGAATTAAATTAGAAGAAATAAAATAATAAAATCACTACATTTTATTTACATTTCATCATTGTTATAGGGCACGTGTATTAGTGCCAAATAATGTGTTGAAAGATGTTTAGCTAACTACGCTACTTATGTACAAAATTTATATGGGTCGTCAATATTTACGTCTTCATGGTGGAATGGAATTAATGAAATGTTATGGTGTAAATTCATCCTTTACATAAATAAAATGGTAGGCCTTATATACCTTGGCTTATATACCTTGGTGGGTGCACATCACGGAAAAAACTTACTTATCATCACGCCATCTCCCTTGCGGAGTAAGCAGAGAGAACAGAGTGCCGTAGGCTTCTTGCATACATTTCTCGCTTCCTCAACATTCATAATTATACGGAAATATTCTAGTTTTATTATTTGTAGAGTATTGTTTATCATCATGCAGGGAGCATGAGATCGATAATAGATCGATCGAGGAAGTTTCATTATCTCATAGAAGATCAGCGTGAAACTACAGTAGGTACTCGTGTTTTTTTTGTTTAGGCGGGAAAGAATGTGCCTAACCGCACACCACGTCGTTCTGGGAACAATCAGGGTGGTAGTGTGTGGCCACTATGAACTTTTTGTACCTACATATTTCAATTTCTTTTCTCGATTGATGAAGCGTTACTCTAAGTCCATGAGTGCATATTTAGACAAACTTCTTGTACGTGCATTCATAAGATTTAAAATAATTAGTAAATCTTAAGCGATCGTCAAAACGAATGGACTTGTACCACCAGCATCCAATGTCTCCGTTTGGCTTTGATTAGTTCGTAAGTTAGATAATTAAGCAGATAATACTCTTACTACAGAAAAAATCTCGAAACTAAACTCTATGCCCGCAATACTCATTCTTTTTTTATAGAGGCCAAAGACGTTCTAGTTATGGCGCCGCGGGCTGCACAATTTTTTTATGCTGTAAATATGAACCATCTGTGATATAAACGTATACTTTATTTACATATGCCAGATGCGCGTAGGTACTATACATGCACTTACGAAAGTTGGATGGGCTGCATGAGGCCCGCAGGCCGTAGAATGAGTATGGCTGCCCTCTGCTAACCCCTCACAAGATTCTGCCCGCGACTCCCTCCGCGTGGACTTCAGAATATAAATACTAAGGCACTAATGTGCTCAATATCAACTCAATATGATAAATCCTATAAATGTATAACAGAGTTTGAAATCATGCAATTGTTTTCACAAACAATGTCTTTCCATATAAGAGTACATTCCATTATACATGTTAGTATTTAGTAACGAGCTAGTATAAAATGCATCTATAATACTAGTTGACTTCTGGAGCCTTATCAGAGAGTTACTTATCTAACAGAATATGATATTACTCTCTACTCTATGTTTGAAAAAGTAACTAACTTATACTCATCCATCCATCCATCAGCCTTTCAACATCCACTGCTGGATATAGGCCTCCCCAAGAGAACGCCACAACGAGCGGTCGACCGTATCCAACGACTCCTCGCGGCTTTGACCAGATCGTCGGTCCATCTGGTGGGGGGCCGTCCTACGCTGCACCGTCCGATTCGTGGTCACAACTCGAGAACCTTCCTTCCCCAACGGTTGTCGGTTCGTCGAGCGATGTGGCCTGCCCATTGCCACTTCAGCATGGCAACCCGGCGGGCTATGTCGGTCACTCTCGTTCTCCTACGGATCTCCGTATTACGGATTCGATCACGGAGGGAAATACTAGCATAGCCCATATACTTACTAGCTCAGACTAACTTATTTTAGTGTTCTGAGCTTACTAGTTAGTACACCTTATTTATATATTCTTACCTACATTTATTTTAATGTATTTATTCTATACTAGTCTTTGCCCGCGGCTCCGCTGCAGCCATAAGCTAGCTTTTAGGTTATATCTCGGGTTCCCGATATAATAGCGGGATAAAATGTATACCAGTTTGAAGATAATCAAGAGCTATCAAATAAAAAATTAGCATCAAAACCCATTCAGTAGTATTTGCATGATGCGCGAACGAACAAACACACAAACAGACAAAAATTCTAAAAAAAATGATTTGTGTTTAGAACCGCCTATATACACTATTAACAGTTTTTTTCTATTTCATTTTTTCTTAAATATCTTAAATGTACAGACACAGCTCTGTTACAGCTTTATAATAGTATAGATAGGAATTGAACCACTAGCTAATGCTAGCTATAACCCTAATGGGTTAGGTCGAGATCGATACACTATTCATACAGTCACATTGGCCAGACGGCGCGCTGAAACTAATCCATATTGATTGTATAGCGCTTGGCTGACTTTTATGAGGATACAGAATGTTTAAGTGGAGTGTTACAATAATTAAGTGAGCACTTTATGAGTTTTATAGGTTAATTAAAACTTTTTTATTGTTTATGGGCGAATTAATGTCAGTGATAGAGCCTTGCTTGATCTAGCATGAATGGGCCAGATCGATCGCATAAGCAGCCCGAAGCAACACAACAGTAAGTACTCATACAGTTGTGTTTTGTTTGGTAAGTAAGAGCGCCGGAGGTCTAAATTCCCTTTTTATCCGCTCCTTATTATCCTTCTTCTCCAACTCCTATGCTTTTCCTTGGAGTTGGAGACGCGCGAGTCAGTGCCTCTGGTGTTGTTTGCGTATAGATTCATCATCATCCATCCATCTATCAGCCTTTAACGTCCACTGCTGGACATAGGCCTTCCCAAGAGAACGCCACAACGAGCGGTCCCGTCATGGGGGATAATGCCGTAATCGCCACGCTTGTCAGGCGGGTTGGCGATCGCAGTGGATGTTGTTAATACTCGAGGGAGTTCTGCTACCCACTCCCCCGGTATTCCCTCAGATATATAACTAATAAGATATAGATTAACTGATGGTAATAAGCGGATGATAAGCGGTTGCTGTAGGTAGCCGCTTATAATCAGGTGGCCGTAGAGTTGTTTGCCACATGAGTGATTTAAAAAAAATTCGTGAAATTAAGAAGTGTTTAAAGAAGATATAATGGGTAGAAAGAATCTATGAATATGTTTTGGTCACGATAAATCTGTCTGTTCGACTTCTCAAATTTATTTCCCATTCCAAAGATGCCTAATGGTAGTAAACGCATATTTTAGCGCTGTTGCCAGGAAGCACGAAACTCTTCGTCTTATTCAGGTCACCCCGCCGACAAAACCGCAAGTAGTGCAGCTTTTAACTAAACATTAACACACGATTTATGAATTCCACATATTAACTTTTATATCCCTGTTGTAGCAAAACAATTTGCGGCCGTATACTGAATTGCTTCTTAAATTACGAGCTCGTTCGAAAATTCAAGGGTCTTACTAAAAATGAGTATCAAGCTCGATCCCAACGCCTGAGAGATTTTCTTGAGGACTTGTGTGATATGATAGTCAGAGATATGAAAAAGAGAAAATATTCCTTACCTATTTAGATATTTTTATATACCTTTTTAGCATTTTACATGCTTATCACTATACATTAAACACAAAGTGAAAAATGTAAAATCAAAAATGATAGTCACGAGCTGGATTTGAACCTGCATCTCCTGGATACCGTCCATATGCTTTGCCAATTCAGCCATCGTGACAATTGCTCCTGACTGCTAATTTTGATAACACATTCATACTTAACGTCTTTGGGTGACGTCTGCACCATCTGTCGGAAGTATTTTCATACATAATACCGATCAGGTAAACTTAATTTTACAATTAAGATTCTACCTAATAATGACGCAAACACAGCACGACGTGACAGTCACGAGCAGGATTTGAACCTGCATCTCCTGGATACCGTCCAGGTGCTTTTTTATACTAAGTGGATGGCAAACAAGCATACGGCCTCACCTGATGATAACGATTACCGTAGCCTAACCATAGGCTAGCAACACCAGAGGAACCCACTAAAAGATCCCAAACATATGACCCGATACGGTGGTATTTACGTATTGGGTCATTATGTGGTTTTGAATATGACGTTATTCTCAATGAGCTACTCGCATCGTGCGTCAAACATAATTTTTAAAAATATGTACATATATCTGTAATGGAATTAAAACACTGGATACACTGTTTAATTTCATCCCAAAGGTGTTTTAAACACATAATTAAAAACCTATTCTCTTTAACAATTTGTCAACATACCTCGTAAAAAAGCTAATTGGAGCGATAAAATCTATATCTAAAGTTAATTTTTTAGTGTGATGTTCGCGTAAATGTTAGAACACATTATATACTCGCTGATAAATATGTAATTTATCATTATAGATGAATGTAAATGTCCGAAATACTGACTTCTGCGTCAGTAACTGTGGATAGACGACACTATCGTCTATCCATTATGCCTAACTGTCAACCTATCAGCCAGAGTATTAAAAACAAAATCCTATGCCACCCACCAGTGTAGTATGAGTATGACTCGTTCTTTGTAATTGAACGTATTATGAGCCAAAGAACAAGAAAAAAATATATTTTACTAGCCGACCCGGCAAACGTTGTTTGGCCATATAAATTATTTCTAGAGAGTTTTTAGGGAATTTCTAGCGTAGAAAAAAATAACTAACTTATTGTAAGTGTGGGAGGATGTGGTATATTAGTGAAAGAGGCATGGAGCGCTGTGAACGATGACAGATTATAAAAATACCAATATTTGTATACTAATATCGCTAATAAAAAATAGAGTCATTAGAAGGGTGAAAATTTAGGGTTGTATGTATTTTTTACTGCCGAATCATAAGAAACATAAAATAAAAAAAAAATGTGCAAAAAAATTAAAAAAATATTTGGGGTGGCCCACCCTTATCACTTAGGGGTATGAAAAATAGTTTACATCCTATTCTCAGACCTACTGAATATACACACAAAATTTCATAAGAATCGGTCTAGCCGTTTCGGAGGAGAATAGCGACAAACACTGTGACACGAGAATTTTATTTAGATGATTTATAATATTTGTCTAGGTAAGTATAGAAATTTTGCAGATGCAATTTGGCATACCATTACGGGAACCCCAAAATCGCTACAACAAGTGGTCCTGTGCCACCTATATGCAACAGCTTTGACCAGATCGTTGTTGATCTGGTGGGAGTCCGTCCCAGGCTATGCCGCAAAATACGTGGTCGCAACTGGAAACCCTTTTCCTCTCCAGCGGTTGTCTTGTAGCCAAGCGATGTGGCTTACCCATTACTTCAGGGTGCCAGCTAGGTCTACCGAAGGAATGTAACATAGTTCCAGTGGCCCGCCAACAAAGGCGGAGAGATGGCACACGACGGGTTTCTTTAGTGGGTGCAGGCCCCACACTACCCTGGTCGTTGCCCTGAACGACAGGGTGTGCGGTTAGGAACATTTTTCCCGCCTTAACAAAAAAAAGGGTGCCAGCTAGGTGGACTATGTCAGTCTACTCAACCTCAATTATTTCACCCTTATTTTTTTTGTTAAGGCGGGAAAAGTGCCTAGCCGCACACCCTGTCGGTCGAGGCAACGAACAGGGTAGTGTGGGGCCCTCACCCACTAAATAAACCCACCTGTATTTGCGGACCACTGGAACTGTGTTACATTACTTCAGCGGTCGCAATTATTTTACCCTTACCGAAACTCATCGCCATGGAAAATTTATTAACGACAAATAGAACGATCTTGTTAAATAATTTATGCTTTACTGTAATTCGTATTTGTGTTTACAAGACTCTGGAAGTATTTGGCAATGGTAGACATGAATGACTCATAATGCATAGCGGTCCAAAGAAAACACGGACACTAGATTTAAACATATTTCCTTAAACATTTTTAGACTAATGTATACATACTATATGTATATAAAGTTGTAAAGAGCTATATCCGTACATTTAAGTGATTAAAGACAAAGTGAAAAATGTGAAATCGAAAATGACAGTCACGAGCAGGATTTGAACCTGCATCTCCTGGATACCGTCCAGATGCTTTGCCAATTCAGCCATCGTGACATTTGCTCCTGACTGTTAATTTCGATAACATATTCATACTTAACGTCTTGGGTGACGCCTGCGCCATCTGTCGGAAGTATTTTCATACATTATACCGACACAGGTAAACTTAATTTTACAATTAAGATTTTTACCTAATAATGACGCAAACGCTATAAATATTTAGATATTTTTATATATATTTTTAGCATTTGACATGCTTAGCACTATACATTAAACACAAAGTGAAAAATGTGAAATCGAAAATAACAGTCACGAGCAGGATTTAAACCAGCATCTCCTGGATACCGTCCAGAAATATTTGCCAATTCAGCCATCGTGACAATTGCTCCTTACTGCTAATTTCGATAACACATTCATACTTAACGTCTTGGGTGACAGTAATGTATAGTGCTAAGGTGCTAAGGATGTCAAATGCTAAAAATATATATAAAAATATCTAAACATTTAAGAGATTTAAAAAAAAGAATACCTACTATAAGTTTAGTTAAGTTATTCAGGCGTCTCTGAACGCAAAACTATTTTTGTCTGTTTATTTGATCACCCATCACGCACAAACTAATACACGGATTTTGATGAAACTTTTTGACAGCTTTTGATTAGATTTAAAAACTGGTATATGTTAGATAATTTTCCAAGGAAGCTGAATATTATTCTGTTTCCATGTAAAATTATCTAAACGAGCGACAACAATTTCAAATACCGTTGCGTGGTTATGAAGAAAAAAGCAAAGAAACGAGAAATTAAGACTTTATACCACAGTTTTATAGTGGATTGTAAAACTGTGCTGTATACTATATATGGTATAGATAGTGACGAGAAAAATTGATCTTGCAACCATTTTACAAGACCATATTATCCGCACTAGCAAGAACAAAACCAAAATCAGTACCGAGAAAGCAAGACTTCAGTCTTGTTTTCAACCGCTTCAAAACAGGAGGAGGTTGTCAATTCGATTGTTGTTTTATGTTTATTACCTCAGAACTTTCGACTGGGTGAATTTGGTCCCGTTCTGACAATGGCATCCATGAGAAAACTATAGGTATAAATCTTAACTTGAAGTCGGTTTTTTTGTGATGTTTAAGTACATAGAAATTATTTATTATCTCAAAAGTAATAATAAAAAGGAACATTAATTTATAATGTAGATACTTTTTAGTAGTAGAAGCGATTATTATTTAACAATAAAATATTTTATTGTAAGCAAACTCCTAAAGAGTGCAAAGGGTAATGCTCTAAGACGCCCACACATGTTCAGATTGTAACATACATACATACACGTCAATACTTTTATGAAATCCCAAACATTCTCACTTTCTTGTATAAATGAATAAGAAGCCAAAAATACCTACCTACTCATAGATAGGTCTCGTTTTTTTTATGGTAAGGTGCGAAAAAATATACCCAACCGCACACCACATATTTCGGGGCAACGAACAGTATAGGGTGGGGTCCACCGTGTGCCGTCTCTCCAGCAACTTACCCGCCTCGTCTAGCAGCACAATGGACCTAAAAGCCCCGACCGAATACGGCGTTCGTCCCGGCTTCGGTACCAGCCTCCCCTCCTTACGACCTAACTATATATATATATATATAGTATTAGGTACCTAATACTAAGAAGTTTCAGTCTTTCAAAGTACCAATGATTTTATTCTTTTAAAAGATGGAAGGTATGAGCAAAGTATTGTACCGACTTAGAGATAAGAAAAAACAAAATATTATTTTTCTCCGTTTGACCCAGTGTGCTAGGATTACCAGTAAATTATATTGCAACAGCTGTGAGCTGTGACTGCTGTGAGTGGGAATGACGCGCGTTTGTGTACGAGTATGTTCATAGACTATGTATATGTTAGTTTGCAATTTAGGTTAATACTACTAGCGACATCTAGTCAATGTTTTCTGTACTATAGTTTCATGAAGGCGCTGCTAGTATCATTACGCTTGCATTATATTTAAGAGTTAGGTGGCTATGTTGTGGAAATAATGATATAAAGTATCGAGAGGACGGAATAAAGTGACAGGGTATTAAAGTCCGAGGACAATATGCCTATACGGGCGTTTTTAAGGCAAGAGTAAATTGGATTTTACAAAGCAATTACCTCCTTTCTACTTACTAATTTAGTATAGTCAGGTGTTTACTCAAGTTAAATAATTACTGTACCTATAATTGCTATCGATATACGAGATTTTAAGCCGCACAAGAGCTTGTACTAACAATGTCAGTAGTAGGTATATTTAACTAACACAACGGGAAACAGAGTTACAAGTCCAGCAGTAAAAAATGCTGCACTCTACCAGGATAAAGACTTTTTTTTTATAAGTAGATACTACTCTATTGGCAAACCAGCATACATGACTTCGGGCCTCCAGCGCTCTCACTCACCATACGATGATTAAGTACCTGACGGTTTTTCACACTAATCTTCTGTGAGATTGTGGTTCTTCCCCGATCAAGCCGCCCCATTCATGGTGGGATAAGTAAGGCTTTACAACTAGAGAATACCTAAATCTTGTTCTGAAAATACAAAAGTTACGTTACAAATTATTTTTACTAAGTAGCTTATGACAAAGCAATTGTCGAGAGTACGTAGGCAGAAGGTATTCTGCGCTTTGTCACCTTGAAATACGTCACAAAAAGAATATCAGAAACAGTCAGCGGGGAGTGATGTTTCAATAATTGCTTTCCTTTCTCACTCCGAGATTATAATTGATATTCTGCTGAATGGGGAAATGAAAAAGCCGACTCCAATACATTTCGGCATAATATAATTTCCCTGTAATACTTTTTGTTGTAATTAATAGAAATGACATTCTCTAGTGGTAGAATCTTGCTTATCAGCACGAATGGGCCGGCTCGATCGGGGAAGTCTACCCTCTCACAAAAGATCACCGTGTAACAACGGTAGTTACGCCTACCGTTGTGTTTCGTATGCTGAGTGAGAGCGCCGGAGGCCCAAAACCTCTCCCTATCCTCTCCTTATTATCCTACCTATCCCTTTCCTTGGAAATGGCGACGCGTGAGTGATACCTCTGGTGTTGCTAGCGTCTATACCTATCTATAGGCTACGGTAACCGCTCACCATCAGGTGGGCTGTATGCTTGTTCGCAACACATGAAGTATAAAAAAAAATACATATTAAAACGCTGACCATGATAATGATCTTAGTTCTTTTATTAGACCTAGTCATACTATTTAGTCAGTGCTAAATATCTAAGTGACAAGCCATTGACAATCGAGATATTGATTGACATGCGTTCAATTGATCAAAATTAATTTAATCTATTGTGATTAGACATCGCTCAGTTTAGTTTCAGATTCTTATTGACTGTAACCTTCCTTCTACTGTCACAGATAAATCTTCTTGATTGAATTCGTGATAGGTATTCTTTTAAGTTGACATATCGCATTATATCGTATTTGTGCCATATCTCAGCATAAACTTGATGTGTGTAATACTAACCTTTTACGTGAAAAGCGACGTACAACCTTTACAACAAATTCCCTAGTGCGACTATAAACTTTTTTAGGAATAAATGGTATTATTGTATGCTCATGTAAATAGTAACCGTCGCTCATGGACTCAACTATACCAGGAGTATTGTAAAGCCGCTGCTCACTATTTCACGTCACAGATATGAAATGAAAGAATAAACGCTTATCTCCTGCTACAACCAAAACACACCGATGTGCTTCTTTTTTGATGACCGGTCACACAGGAGATGGTGGTACAAACCCGCTCGAGTCCGATAGCAAGTGAGTACTCCCACTTGACACCCAGCCCTACCAGTAATGAAATGGGTGATTATTGCTTACTTCCCTTAGTCGCCTTCTACGACACCCGCAGGAAAGAATAGGGTAGTGACTTTATTCTTAGTCCGTGAACACACGGACAATGTATATTATACTTTTAAAATATTTATACAAATAGGTAGGTAGTGTGAAAGTGGGTTTGTTTATTTGTTTTCATGCTTCAACGATTTGACGTATCATTATGAATCCCGGAAAAGGACGAATGTAGGCTACTGTTATCCCTGAAAAATCGATGGTTCCTGTGAGACAGCTATTTTTGCATAACGATAATTAAAGTGATGTAAACTGACGTACCTATTTATATTATGACGTCCACGTGGACGCCGCGCCATCGCGGTCGGAATGTTTTATTATACTCTGAACGATTTATAATAGAGCTAAACTTATAAATATTACCCAACGTATTTTTATAAATAAAAGCGATATCAACTGCTTTTTTTAAATGATGCAGCAAGCTTTTTAAAAGTAGCAGTTTCACTTTTAATTCTATCAAGTGTAACGCAACGAAAATATATGTACCTATGTAATACTGACCTATCTATTATATGCATAATTATATAGATTATGCAATTGGTTTTATTACAAGTGAGTACTCCCATTTGGTACCCAGCCCTATGACCAGTAAACTAGTACCTAATGATATTCGCCACACATTTAGTCGCCTCGTACGACGCCCGCCGGATGGTGTGGGGTGGTGACACTTACTTACTTGTATTCTTAGTCTTTCCATCACGGTCTTTCATTCAGATTGATGATTTGTTATTTTAAGGCACTTTTATTGTTAATTACTGTTCAATTTTAGCTTTGAGATGGGATATAGCACTGGCCTGTTGTTTTTATTGTGTGAGATCATAAGACGAAAAAGCTCTACATAAAATGGATGATATATAGGTAAGTATATTTTTAAATCATGTTTCAGTGATATAAACCTCGTTAGCGTAACCCGTATGTACGAGTACTCGTAAGCTATATATTGCACGGCGTGTAAACTATTGCAAATAGTATGTTGGGCCATCTTTAACTATTCGCAAGTTCAGTGTGCCAAGGCAAGGAGGAAACGATTCTCGCCAGGTGTTTATTTATATATAATGCATATTTTAATCTGTGCATACTTTACAGCTTTGTTCCATAGGATTAACGATATATTCCTAATGTTAGATATTACTAAACAAATTATTTTGCCAACTGTCCGAGACACTAAAAAGCGATGCTATGTTCCGATTAGATTGTTTATTAAAATTGAAAAGGTATGTAGTTTAATTATCAGGGAACTGCAATTTACATTACCAAATATTAATGCACTTTGAATATAAGATTTGGATTCACTTCACAGTTTCGTATAGTATTGAATAACAACAATAATTATTTCGATTGTGCTTAGTGATAAACCGTCGACGTTTGGCAGCATGATGCATAATTTTAATTAATGTGAAGCCATGGGTATTTATTGAGGATGTTCATTAATCAAAATGGAAAATATAAAATTA
Source organism: Leucoma salicis (assembly GCA_948253155.1). Lineage (NCBI taxonomy): Eukaryota > Metazoa > Arthropoda > Insecta > Lepidoptera > Erebidae > Leucoma > Leucoma salicis. The sequence continues at coordinate 20,062,379 of OX411811.1, forward strand.
CCAACTCTCGTGTTTATAGTTTTATATATTTTAAACTAGCATTTCCCCACGGTTCTGCCGCAGACATGACCTAGTTTTTTTGGTTATGTCTCAAGTTCCCGATATAGTAGTGCTAAATCCTATATCAGTTATTAAGGCAAGAGCTAATAAAAAAAAAATCATCAAAAACCGTGCAGTAGTTTTTGCATGATGTGCGAACAAACAGAAAAATTCTAAAAAAAGTGTTTGAGTTCAAAGATGCCTAAATAGCCTAATACAGTTATTTACTACACAATACATAATATGCTGTAAGCCAGAAATTAACTTTTTAAATATAGCAAATCCAAGATTTTTGCTTCAAATATTCAGGAGATTTCACATACATATAATAACTATTGTATTTTTTTATGTCAGTGATTTACTAATGCGTAATTTCCAGTGGTCGTGCATTTAAAATTTAATGAGGCATAACGTCCCACAAGCCGGTGAAACGGGAACATTGGTCCATTTCTAATAGACAATTTGTATGACATATAGTTCCTCTTTAAATTTGACAAGATTTCTTCATATTTATCTCGCAACGACTAGATGACTCGTCTCAGGTTGGAACACACCGATTTGCTTACTTAGCATTATACTTTATTTTTTATATTAATACTAGATGCTGCCCGCGACTGCGTCTGCATGGACATCAAAATAGAAATACATCACTTTACGGCATGTTAATTATCTTTATGCAAAAATATCTATCGCGCAGGAACCATTCATTTTTCGGGCATATAACGTTTACCTACGACGTTACGTTCTATCCGGACTAAGTATAATATACTTAGTCCGGATAGAACGTAACGTCTAACCGGACTAAGTATAATATACTTAGTCAATCATATTTTATGATGTATACAAATCGATGTAGATTGTTTCAGTAGTTATGGCGTGTAAGCGTAACAAACACACAAATAAATAAAGAAACTCACTTTCGCAATATTATTTCCATATTTTTTTGTTATATTTGATAATATTGTTAAAGCATATTTCTGATATTGTTAGAAATTGCTTTTATCTTTTCAAAGTTGCGTTGCGTATTTATCTAATTACCCGCCTCCGTGAATAATTAGTTGACTCATTTATTCTGTCGTAATTTAATTTACCTTGACACAGTCTATGGACCACGACCACAAAATATATATTTATTTTATGCCTCGACTCTTATCTAAGACAGCCACAACCCAGAGTTCAAAATGCATGTGCTCGCTTCTGCTATGTCATTCTTTCTTGTTCTCACGTGACTCCTTTTTTAAACGAACACAATGCAGTCGTAAACTATATTTGGGTACACTTTTATTCGGTATCATCAAAATTAGAAAAGCAGTATAATTGTACGACAAACTAGTCTGAACCAGTAAAAATAAATTATTTCCCAAAACAACTATCACGTGTCCTTTACGTGTTCCAAAACGTTTTGTGTTTTTGTCTCGGCATTCAGAGGGAGCTTTAAATACAGAGCATCAAAATGTTGGAACATAATTATTATTGTCGCCTCCTAGGTATATAAAATTGCCAGGATTTACCAAATTTTATTCTAAGCTTGTAATATTTCTTTTACACTCTCCCGTACCTATACCGTAGAAATCCAACATCTTGTGTTTCGCAATACAATTTAACATTTCTTTTTCGATTTCTTGTATTTTTATGACATTTTTTGATAATGACCTTCTATTATTTTTTGTATTTTTTATGTCATTGGTCAGTAACGTGTTTTTTAAATTATAACTTTAAGTAACTTATATTATTAAAAACATTGACATCATGAACCCATTATTACACCCATAGGAGGCGTAGGATTTCGCCACGCTCAATGTTATAAGGATTTAGTTGAAAATCAGTCCTGTAATTTATTGCAGTAAAATGCTTTAGCCTGTTAGCCACAAAGAACCTAACCGAGCCTTTTTTACCAATGTCATTAATATTTTTATTTAGAATCCTGTCTTAGTTTCTGTATACTATTTTGTGACAATCTATATATATTCTGTATGTGCTAATAAACGTTGTTTCATTCGTTCTTTCTCCTTTCTTATTAGCGCATTTCCCACGGCTTCGATCGCGTCATAGTGATAAATCCATTGTGGATAGGATCTGCTTAAAATCCTTTCTTAGTGCTCACCTACAGTACCAAAGAATCCCATACCTATATAATTTAAATTTGCAAGGTCCTACTACTCCAACAAGTTTAGGATGTGCATTGATATGTCAGTCAGTTCGGATAACATCGTACTACCTAGGTCGTTCCATAGCCAGAGCGGAAGGATTGTATGAATAAAATTGTTTCCAATGATACAGTTAAATTCATTCATTTTGGGCCTCGAGGCGTAGTTTGTAGTGTAACCGGCTTCCGTGCACGAGGTCGTGGGTTCGATTCCCACTCAGGACAATTGTTTGTGTAATGACCACAGATATTTGTACTGCGTCTGGGTGTAATATTATTATATTAGGTATTATATTCAGTTACGAAGTACTGATGGGTAGTCTTTCTATGGTATTTAAGTAATTAATTGTGATAATGATGGAATGCGGCACAAGTGGCCAATATTTCCTATATTTATATTATATTTAACACTAATATTAAAGTACCTTCAAGTATATAAACTATACATAAAACCGTAACAGAGCTATGTCTGTACATAACATATATTTGAGAAACAATGAATGTATAAGACTATTTATGCGTCTCTGAACACAAAACATTTGTTTTAGAATTTTTGTCTGTTTGTTTATTCGGTTTTCACGCAAAAAGTACTAAAAGGATTTTGATTAAACTTGTTTGTTTGATAGCTCTTGATTAGACTTAAAAACCGGCCAAGTGCGCGTCGGACTCGCGCACGAAGGGTTCCGTACCATTGACTAGGTAAACAATATTACACTATTGTAACTCTCTGTAACCATGGTGTTTGGCTGTTACCAAATTTTGCAAGTAAAATTTGACTCATTTCGTGGTTTTCAACTTAGACTTAGATGCGAAACGAGTAAAGAAACACGTTTCTGTATGGGAGCCCCCCTTAAATATTTGTTTTATTTTAATTTAATTATTTATTTTTAAAGTGAATATATACTTAACTAAATATTCTGTGAATATTTCAAGCGTTTAACTGTTGCCGTTATCAAAATCGAGCAAACACGAGTAAAAAAAAAAACCACGTTTGTTGTATGCTCCCATACCCCCCCCCCCCCCCCCTTAAATATTATTATTTTTTTGTTTTTAGTATTTGGTGTTATAGCGGCAACAGAAATACATCATTTGTGAAAATTTCAACTGTCTAGTTATCGCCGATCTTGAGATACAGCCTGGCGACAGACGGACGGACAGACAGACAGCGAAGTCTTAGTAATAGGGTCCCGTTTTGACCCTTCGGGTACGGAACCCTAAATACTGGTGTACATGTTATCCCACTACTATATCGAGCGGCGGGTTAAAGCTAGAGACAAACAAAGCATGCCATAAAAGTAACTCCCTTGAACTATTGATATAGTTATTTCTCTACGTTTCGCAACACGAGCATCTGTGACGGACAGACGGACAGAGTGGGTGGTGTCTCATATTTAATCGTTAATTGGTGTACTGCGATTATGCAAGTGATTACTAATGAAAATAGAACAGAGAGATTCAGCTCAGATTGCTGATAGCGAAATCACAGAGTAAAAATGTTTGATGTCAGTGCTCAGTAGAATTTATGAGACGGCTGCGATTATAGGTAGATTATTAATGAGCTAGTTCATTTTAACCCTTGTTTATGTGCAAATGTATGTATCTAGTTGTGTGATTCTACATCTATATATACAAAAGAGAATGTATGTGTGTATGTATGTTCACCTAAAACTCGAGAACCGTTAGCCTAATTGATATGAAACTTTGCACATATATGAAGGGCGACATGACTACTCCTATGAATATAGTTACTTTAATGCCGGATAGGTAGCGCTGGTGGTAATTTATATCTTTTGAACCATAGGTCGAATTGATATGAAATTTTGTACGCATAGCTAGGTAGATTTTTTAGGTGAAGTTTTTAGTTTTATTATAATACATAAGTGGCAAACAAGCATATGGACCATCTGATGGTAAGCGATTACCGTAGCCTATAGACGCTAGCAACAAGAGGGATGACTTGCGCATTGCTATCTCCAAGGAAAGGAATAGGAGGTGTGGTAAAAGGCAAGCTAAGATCACACTACCACCCTTAAAAGCGGAGCAATTAGCGTGTAGTAGGCTTGGGCGCGGAGAGAAAGGACAAACTGAATAATTTCAGTCAGCGAATTAACATTTCAAAAATCGCGATTTAAAAAGCGTGTAAAACCAGTATTTAATATAATAAATTACTGTCAATTAAACACAAAGTGAAAAATGTGAAATCGAAAACAACAGTCAGGAGCAGGATTTGAACCTGCATCTTCTGGATACCGTCCAGATGCTTTACCAATTCAGTATGTGGTATAATGTATGAAAATACGTCCGACAGATGGCGCAGGCGTCACCCAAAGACGTTAAGTATGATGTGTTATCGAGATTAGCAGTCGGGAGCAATTGTCAGGATTGCTGAATTGGTAAAGCATCTGGACGGTATCCAGAAGATGCAGGTTCAAATCCTGCTCCTGACTGTTGTTTTCGATTTCACATTTTTCACTTTGTGTTTAATGTATAGTGCTAAGCATGTCAAATGCTACAAATATATATAAATAAATTACTGTCAAGTCACTCTTGGTTCTTTGTTTTCAGCTGTCCCTTTATGGGCTGTCTGTTGAATTAAGGTCTTATTTTATAGTTGTAGCAATAACATTGTCATCGAACCATTTAGAAACGAATGTCTCATGTCAACCAAATGATTAATATATGTTAGATTATGTTAATCTAGACGGGCTGTAAATAAATCGAGCCGTTATCTATAGGACGCATCGTCTGCTCGACTTATGGTCTTGTCTAAGAATAACATTCAATAAAAGTAAATATTCACGAAACTTTTTTTGTCCGTGTGGTGACGGACTAAGAATACAAGTGTCACCACCCCATTCTTTTCCACGGGTGTCGTACGAGGCGACTAAGGGAAGTAGCCGGGTTAGTACCACCATCTCCCGTATGACTGCCCATGAAGCACATTGGTGTGTTTTTGTTGTAGCAGGAGATAGATGTTTATTCTTTCATTTCATATCTGTGAAATGAAATGATGAGCAGTGGCTTGACAATACGCCCGGTATAGTCGAGCCCATGAGCGACGGTTACCATTTACCATCAGATGGGCCGTGGCTCGTCTGCCACCATAAGCTATAAAAAAAATCTGGAAAACGGTTAACCCTAAAGGCCATCCCTGCAACTTTTCGCTTATTTGATACTTAAGCGCTAAAAATTGCACTTATTAGTCTCGACTTTAGAGCTTGGAAAGTTTTATGAAAATTATACTTTTGAGCTCTTATCGCGGAAACATTCGGGGAAGCTTCCTAGGACCTCAAAACGTCAGCATACGTTGAAAACTCGATTTTCGAAAAACGGGGTAAAACCAATAACTTCCCAGCTTTTGAAAATTTTTTTTCTTAGCGGGTAGTTAAAAACTTCTGGTGAAGTTCCTAAAATATCTTTATAATTCTATGTGAATTAATATTGGCATTACTTTGTTTATTGTATTCGTTATTAATAATTAATACTTTACTCTTAATGAGATAAATAGATCACCGCAGTCCACGCCAAGACTCCATTTTGGATAAATAAAATATTTTAAACAACCTCTTATCCTACAAGGTAACATAGGATGATTTTTTTGTTTAGGCGGGAAAAATCACAGCGTCACCTACCAGATAATTAATGTAATTAAATTACCTACCTACTCAAATAAACACTAAAAAAATCCTTAAAATTCGGTCCAGCTGCTTAAGAGTAGACTGGTTAAGACAGGTACAGAAGAATTGCTGAATATTTCAGAGTTACTTTTTTAAACTACACGATAGAGTTAGGATAAGAATTTTATTTTAAAATAAAATCTCCTTTAGTTACGAGTATACGAGATTTAATGCCAAGAAAAACACATTCAAGACACATTAGTGGCTACAATAGTTAATCGTTTCTCCATAGACACTTTCCCTACATTTACGACCGGTCCATTGAACTCCTTGCTCATTCCAGGACACCCACAAGTAGGTCGAACGTAAAATTTGAGTTCTGGGAAACAGTCAAAATAATTAGGTGTGGCTAAATCGAATTAGTAATGAGGCAGTATATCAAGATGTCCAATGAATGTATATATTAAATAATTGCCCGTCTGTTACTTCCTAGAAGTTAACATAGCGTAGAGAACAAGTTCTATTTTTTTTGGTAGATAAACTGCTATCCGTGATGGAATCTGGAATTTAACTTTGCTACTTCAACGTATTATTATTTTTAGTTGAGGAATGTTCATCTTTTTAAACACAAAGTGAAAAAATGTGAAATCGAAAATAACAGTCATGAGCAGGATTCGAACCTGCATCTCCTTGATACCGTCCAGATGCTTTGCCAATTCAGCTGAATTGGCAAAATGTGAAATCGAAAATAACAGTCACGAGCAGGATTCGAAACTGCATCTTCTTACTGTGCAAAAGTTTATACTGTTAATAACCTTTACATACAAACACTTCATTTTATTTAGTTATTCGTACCATCTCTTTCTTATGAAAAAATAATCTCTTATACATAGTACGAGATTCGACTGCAAGATTGCTACGTTAATCAAGCATGTAGGCAATCAAAATATATTTTTATGTATGTTTTGTTATTTGACTGTTCCAGTGATCCACCAGTAGGTATAGACAGAGAGTCAGCACACGGATGGTTGATTTAGTGGGTGAGGGCCCCACATTACCCTGTTTGTTGTCCCGAATGAGGGTGCGGTTAGGTACATTTTTAAAGAATGTTATACACGGGCGGGAAGCATGGCTCTTTATTACAGTTGAAATAAAATATTCGTTTTAGAACATTGATTTATTAAATTTCTTTTTTATATATCAATGTTATAGAATTAGAAATTAGAGGAAGCTCCCTTCTTGGAAAAAATATCTGTAAAATTATATCTAACGACATATTATTTGAGTACCTACCCATCTGACAATATTACTTCCGTTTGCCAGTATTAGCGGTTTATAAGTGTAGGTAGAGCTATAGTAGAGCTATAGTATATAGTAGAGCTATATTAAATTTATTACTAACAAAATACGTATATAAATTTACGATTCATAAATGTATAGAGGTATTTATAAAACACATTCGTAAATAGGTTAAAGTAATTCTTAAATCATGGAAATAAATAGTGGCGTTTTTAGAGCACAGTAGGTATTGTATTGCAATGGGCCTGGTGGGCCTTTCGCGAGCACTTCCGTCAATTGTCCCCGAGGCTCGTCGGCGCAGCGTCCGCCCTTGCACGGCTCATGCCGAATATGGGCGGACCCAACAATGCGTGCCGACGGCTTTACGCGGGGGTGGTCCGGTCGATGGCGCTGTACGGCGCACCTGTGTGGGTGGAGTCCCTGGACGCGTAAAACAGGGCTCTTCTGTGGAGACCACAAAGAGTCGTCGCGTCCAGGCTCATACGCGGATACCGCACGGTGTCGACCGAGGCGGCCTGCGCATTCGCTGGAACCCCCCCCGTGGGACTTGGAGGCGGAGGTGCTCGCCGAGGTGTATTGGCGGGCGTCGCAAGAGCGGGCGAGGGACGGTCGTCTCCTGCCCAGTGAGATGGCCAGGTGGCAGGGCGACGCCCGCCGAGCTGCCATGGCCAGTTGGAGGGCGCGGATGGAGACGCCCCGGGCCGGTCTCTGGACCGTAGGGGCGCTCCAGCCCGTGCTGGAGGAGTGGGTGGGGCGACAGCACGGAGTCCTTACCTTCCGACTGGTGCAGGTGCTGTCGGGACACGGTCGTTTCGCAGATATCTGCACATAGTCGCAAGGAGGGAAGCGACTCCGGGCTGTCACCATTGCGGCTGCGATGAGGAATCGGCGCGGCACACGCTCGAGTTGTGTTCGGCTTGGGCCGAGCAGCACCGTGAACTCGTCGTGGCAATAGGGGGAGACCTGTCACTGCCGAGCGTCGTCAGAGCGATGCTCGGCAGCGACAGGAATTGGGCCGCGGTCGCTGCCTTCTGCGAGGAGGTCATCTCGCGGAAGGAAGCGGCGGAAAGGGCCAGGGAGGAGGACTCTTCCGCTGACCCAAACTGTCGCCAGCGACTGGGGTGGCGCAGGCGGGAGTATTTGCGCCTAATGCCGCCCTAGCTGAGGCTGCGGGTGGATGGACCGGGGAACGTCCACCACCCGCAAGGCGTCCCGCGAAGGTGCGATGCTCCGTGTGCGGGTGTGTCGCTCAGTAGAGGGTACCCGAAAGGGTAAGCTGCCGGCGGACCACTGAAGGAATGTAACATAGTTCCAGTGGCCCGCCAATAAAGGCGGAGAGACGGCACACGGCGGGTTTCTTTAGTGGGTGAGGGCCCCACACTACCCTGTTCGTTGCCCCGAACGACGGGATGTGCGGTTAGGTACATTTTTACCCGCCTAAACAAAAAAAAAGGTATATTGCAAATCTGTCTGTCTGAATCACTGCGAATTTGGTTCAAATCAAGACGCAGTTTTGACCATCACGCAACAAATATATTAGTGATACAAAAATAATATAATTTATGCCGTCAATTCTTCGATCATCAATACCAACAAGATACAGTGTCACGAACAAAATCAAGCTAAAAACTGTCCGTGTGAATATATAATTATACAGCTACATCTGTTTACTAACGAACTGAGACAAAAGTTTTAAAACAGTTTTAGGTTCAACCTAATTACAATCATGGGACTTTTTAATAAAGTCACAAATCATAAAAATATTATCTTCATTTAGGATCATTCGTTACAAAAAACGAGCAAAGCAATCATTTACTATTGGCACTTAAAAGTGAAAAGACAAATAACATTTACTGTGAAGTCAAGCTTAAATAGCAACAAATAAAGTACTTTTTGAACTAAACAAAATAAGAGCTCACCTCACAAGTGTGCTGTTATTTACCGAGACGGATTTTTTGAGCCGACTCGATATCTATTGCATTTTTTATTGAAAAATTAATAATATAGGTCAAACAGTTTTATTTCCATATGATAACAATTTTAATCTTCTTTGATCTATATTTTTTAGCATTTGACATGCTCTGCTACTTTTTAAGTACACATTATTTGTGAATAAGGAAAAAGAGATTTTTTGTACGAGCGGGAATCGAACCCGCGTCTTTTCCAATCCGGGGAAGTGCTCTTATCCACTGAGCTATCGTACAGATCTTTCGATCATCCCAATCTCCTCATCACATTTTTCTTTACGACCAACGCCATCTATTGGAATGTATTTACATGCATTAATCCTATATAGTAAGTTTAATTTTGCAATTAAAATTCATACTATTTGATGGCGCGATTTTTTAAACATTTTTGATCTATATTTTTTAGCATTTGATATGCTCTGCTACTTTTTAAGTACACATTATTTGTGAATAAGGAAAAAGAGATTTTTTGTACGAGCGGGAATCGAACCCGCGTCTTTTCCAATCCGGGGAAGTGCTCTAAGCCACTGAGCTATCGTAAAGATCTTTCGATCATCCCAATCTCCTCATCACATTTGTCTTTACGACCAACGCCATCTATTGGAATGCATTAACATGCATTAATCCTCGTAATCGTCCTCGTAATTTAATCGTCGTAAAGACAAATTTGATGAGGAGATTGGGATGATCGAAAGATCTGTACGATAGCTCAGTGGCTATGAGCACTTCCCCGGATTGGAAAAGACGCGGGTTTGATTCCCGCTCGTACAAAAAATCTCTTTTTCCTTATTCACAAATAATGTGTACTTAAACAATTTTAATTACAAAATATACTCCGATTATCTTTAACATAAAAATTATATTGTATTAAACTCTTTATTATACTCAATGTTGCCAATAACACAAAGGAAGAATGCCTAAGAGATTATTATGAGAACTTTTAACTATATGCCAACTCACAATAGGCCAGAATGGTGGACTAATACCGAATTTCTTTTCTAATTGTTGTGTGCAAATAGTGGTAAAAAATATTATAAAAAGTAACAAATCCCATTAACATTGATGAGAGTCTAGTATGTCGTAACTGCATTAATTGTTTAATATTACAGTTATGGTAACAGTAACACCTAAACAGCTTTTTATTTTTTAATTGACAATTAAAAATATCTTTTTAAACAAGGTGTTCTAAAAAATATTACAATTTCACATTTTTAAGATAATATCCGACACCTGATAGTTGTATTATTGAACTTGTAAATACACAGGGCAATGTTCTAATTTCAAACAAAAGAAACATTTAGGTAACTGAAGACTGACGTTTAAGGTTATTTTTGTTCGGGAACAGAGCTACTTGTAAACGATTTGGGCATTAAAGGAAGTGTGAAGTGGATATTTATAATGGATACATACGAATATCTATAGCATTTATGCCAATGATCTCGCTGTGTGTTTTAAAATTTCATTTTATTGCAATGTACCTATTGTATGTATTGCATCATATTGTGGCAATATGATCATGTGAACGTTCGTTGTATTTTTTTTACAATTACAGACATTACACATACATTTAATTTGTATTCTTAGGTCTCAAAGTTAAAGTGGTTCTGTAACTCATAACTTTCACATTTCCGCGCTTTCAATCTAGTACTTAAAAGATAAGCAACGAAAAAATTTAATCTTTCTAACTAAATTATTAAGTTATTATTTTGTTCCGAGTTAGTGCAAGGTAACTTCGACTACGATTTTAAACTGCGCTAAAAGGCAACATATGAGACACATTTAATTTTATCTTATCCCTCATTAGTCACGCGAGTCAATGACCTACGAATATGCTTCGCCATATAACAGTGCCCACCTATTTCTAGACATATAAATATACCTATAGAATATGGGTAAGCTGTGTTTTACCGGTTATGTTGAAGAATTGAAGGGCCTCTTGGCGTAGTCGGTAGTGTAACCGACTTCCATGCACGAGGTCGTGGGTTCGATTCCCACTCAGGACAATTATTTGTGTGATGAACACAGATATTTCTACTGCGTCTGGGTGTTTTCTATCTATTATATGCAAGTATTTACAAAAAAAAAGTAATATATATATTAAATCCGTAATCTGGTAGGTACCCATAGCACAAGCGTTAAGCTTAGTTTAGGACCAGAAGACGTTGTGTGAAATGTCCTTGAATAAATACCAGAAACTAGCTTTCGGCTGCGGCGGAGCTGCGTGTAAAGGCTAGTTTATATATGTATATATAAACTAGCCTTATATTACAATTTCATTTATTTTACTGGTGTCATTTGTGACCTCAAAATGCCGGTTAAGCTGAAGGGACAGTCTATAAATTACATCATTAGGGTTGTTCTTTTATATGACGACTGCAGATCATGAGGTCTCAGGTTAGATCCCGGGCAGTGTCATTGAGCTTTTTCGTAAAAAGAAAATTTCTCAGTAGCAGCCCGGAGTTTAAAAATTTGCTCGGTAAACAGGAATAGGCCCATCCCCAATTACGTGGGACTTAAACATAGTTGGCAAACCGCGGACGTATAATACCTCTGCCTACCCCTTTGCTTTGGGGATACAGGTAGGTGACTATATTGTTTTTTGTGACAGTGAAGTATGGTCTGTGCTTGAAGGACACAAGCAGGAGTTGCGAGTAACGAAGGTGAATATGCTGCGCTAGATAGGTTTTTGGAGTTACGCGGAAAGACCGCATAAGGAACGCCCGTTCGCATGCGGCGCCAGGGCCACGTTTTACGGAAACCAGCAAATTACATGGAAATTAAATTTCTGGCCATGCCTGTTTTGCCAGGCCTAAACAGAAAGGTACTGGCCTGACGTCGCGGTGGATGACATGCGTGCTAATACCGAAGACCGTGGAAGGTGGATCCTGTGCTCCGAAGTAACAGTTTATTACGCAACCGGGACCGGGACTAAAGCTGGGATGATGATGATGATTCCATATCGACTGAGTATTTATTAAGAAATCAATAAAACTGTTCACCTAATAAGTACTGGCTGGTATTTAAAAACTATAATTTTACTAGTAAATTATGTTCCATTTTTGTACCATGCTAAAGTTAGGATTTTCTTGACACTATTATAAGAGGTGTGGCCGTGTGGGGCCGGCTTTAGAATTGTCCCACCCCTCTCCACCCATGGGAGTCGTAAGAGCCGACTGAAGGAATACCGGGGGGAGTGGGCAGCAGCACTTCCTCGAGTAACGTTTTAACAACATTCACTGCGATCGCCAACCCGCCTGCCAAGCGTGGCGATTACGGCACTATACCCCCAATTTGGGGTGGCCTATGTCCAGCAGTGGACGTCGAAAGGCTGATGGATGGATTATAAGAGGTGATCCATTTCGATGTTCCCTACTTTTTTATAGAAAAAAACAGAATATTCAAATTAAAAAAAACAGAATATTCAAATTTTATGGAGAATGTTTATTATCATTTGAAAGAACATTTTTTGGCATTTATTTTTTGAAGATTATGTCTGTCAAATGTTGGCCGTTGCTACGTCGCAGATGGTCCATCCGTTGAGTCCAATTTTCGATGACTCGTTCGAGCATTTCGACTGGTAACAACAAAGTAATGAGGCCCATTTCTGGCTCAATGGGTATGTAAACAAATAAAATTGCCGCATTTGGGACGAAGAGCAACCTGAAGAGATTCAAGAACTGCCACTTCATCCAGAAAAAACAACGGTTTGGTGTGGTTTGTGGGCCGGTGGAATCATCAGTCCATATTTCTTTAAAAATGATGCCGGTGCGAACGTAACCGTCAATGGCGACCGTTATCGTGCCATGATAACCGACTATTTGATGCCTGAAATTGAAGCTCGTGATCTCGGCGACATTTGGTTTCAGCAAGACGGCGTCACTTCCCACACATCGCATCAATCAATGGATTTATTGAGAGAAAGAATTTCGGTGAGCACATAATTTCACGTTTTGGGCCGGTCGATTGGCCACCAAGATCGTGTGATATCACACCGTTAGACTTTTTCCTGTGGGGATATGTAAAGTCTATAAAGCTTATGCGGACAAACCCGCTTCGATTCAGGCCTTGGAGGAAAACATCACGCGTGTCATTCGCCAGTTACCAGTCGAAATGCTCAAACGAGTCTCGAAAATTGGACTCAATGGATGGACCATCTGCGACGTAGCAACGGCCAACATTTGATAGACATAATCTTCAAAAAATAAATGCCAAATAATGTTCTTTCAACCTAGAACTGCGAATTTCCAAGGTAATTTGTCATAATGAACTTTGTAAGGCCGATATTCAAAAACATTTTTGTGAACGAAACGTTATGACTGGGCACAATGCACATCACCTCGACATTGGAGAAGCGAAACGCGGCGCGACAATCTATTTCTGTTACATACTCACAGCTCGTTTTTCATTTTACATCGTGAACGTGCATTTGACAATATAGATAAACAAATATTATAATGATTTAGGATGCTGGATGCAGTGTAGAGTAGGATAAGCGAAAAGTTAAGTTGTTTTCTTTACTATGAAAACACTCTTATGCAGGTGTTTTGGTGGTGAAACCGGTGGCGATTGCGTCGGATTAAGTTCATAGTGATATAGATAAATCCACAGATGTCAGAACTGACATCTGTGGATAAATCGTATAAGAGTGTAAGTATATTAACGGTCATTCATTGAAAAAATATCGTGATCGTCTTATAATATGACTTCCTCGCAGAAAGCAGCGACCGCGGCCCAATTCCTGTCGCTGCCAAGCATCGCTCTGACGACGCTCGGCAGCGAGAGGTCTCTCCCAATTGCCGCGACGAGTTCACGGCGCTGCTCGGCCCAAGCCGGGCACGACTCGAGCGTGTGCCGCGCCGTGTCCTCGTCACAGCCGCAATGGCGACAGCCCGGAGTCGCTTCCCTCCTCGCGACTATGTGCAGATATCTGCCGAAGCAACCGTGCCCCAACAGCACCTGCACCAGTCGGAAGGTAAGGACTCCGTGCGGTCGCCCCGCCCACTCCTCCAGCACCGGCTGGAGGCGTGGCCCTACGGTCCAAAGACCGGCCCGGGGCTCCTCCAGCCGCGCCCTCCATCTGGCCGTGGCAGCTCGACGGGCGTCGCCCTGCCACATGGCCACCTCCCTGGGTGGGGGGAAACCACCCCCCTCCCGCTCTTGCGACGCCCGCCGATACACCTCAGCGAGCACCTCCGCCTCCAAGTCCCATGGCGGGATTCCGGCCAACGCGCAGGTCGCCTCCGTCGACACCACGTGACATTAATATAATTATGTGTAAGTATTAGTATATATTAGTGTATTGTATTAGGACATTGTAGTCATTTTTTTAATTTGTGTTAATGTGAGTATCTCACTACAATCAAAAGTTACTATGTAGTTTATTTCCTTCAAAAAAAACCAAGTTTCTGACGTTTTCATAAAAGATCATAACAAGTTACGTCACAGAATAGATACTAGTCCTACGGACAGAAACATCACTTCCATTAAAACTTGTCCTCTTTGGTTATGACTATGATAGTATTAACAACATCTACTGCGATCGCCAACCCGTCTGCCAAGCGTGGCGATTACGGCACTATCCCCCATTCTTGGGGAGGCCTACCTATGTCCAGCAGTGGACGTTAAAAGGCTGATGGATGGATGGATGGATGGATGCATTTAGGAGTGTGTGCGGGAATGCTTTAGTTTCTTTATCCCCTTTCAACTAAAAATGTTTACGATGGACTTAAACTCTTCAATCTAGACATTCTACAACCCTATTGAATAAATAATTTTGACTTTCTCATATATAAAAAATGGATTGATATTGTTAGAATTATGTAATTGCGAAAATCAGCATCATATTAGTGGTTGGGTTGGTAGAGATTGTCACGAAAACTTGACAGGCTTTTATGACAAACTTTCCTTTTAAACAAACACTAAAACAAAGACGGTGAACCAAATAGTAGATCATCAACGTTTGATCTATTTACATCAGACAATATAATACAAGACTTATTTATTTAGTACAAAAATGTAGATCATGTGACATACTGGCAACATAAATAGGAAACTAGAGTAACAAATTGTTTCAGAAATATTGCGTATTCCAACATTAAAGATGTATACATATGTTTTGATAACCGTATAAAAATGCAAAAGAATTATTGATAAATGTATTTTCCCTCCCTTCGTGGGGAGGCCCATGTCCAGCAGTGGGCGTTTATAGGCTGATGGATGGATGGATGGTATTTCCTAAATAAGTGCCTTGTGTAAATTCATCTAATTACCAATGAATAATGAGCAAACTGCTCAAAGTAAGCCGAGCTACCCAAGCTGCAAGCAGTGATGTAACTAGCATTTTATGCACCCGGTGCGAGCTTCTATAACTGCGCCCTTAGAAATGTTCTAATCTTACCTGTTTCTGACAATCAAAATTAATGTTTATAAAAATAAATCTATCATCAAAAACAACGTGTATTGATTACGAGTATTTGCACACACCAGTGTGATACGCGTGTACCGTATTGCGTTAAAATTAGTATTGTTTGTAGACCTGGTCTGGTAATTTTTGCGTCCCTCCGGGGTCTGCGCCCTAGGGGGGGACCTCTCGCTGCCGAGCGTCATCAGAGCGATGCTTGGCAGCGACAGGAATTGGGCCGCGGTCGCTGCCTTCTGTGAGGAGGTCATCTCGCGGAAGAAAGCGGCGGTGAGGGCCAGGGAGACCGATCCTTCCGCTGACCCGAACCGCCGCCAGCGACCGGGGCGGCGCAGGCGTGAATACTTGCGCCTGATGCCGCCCTAGCTGAGGCTGCGGGTGGATGGACCGGGGAGCGTCCACCATCCACAAAGCCTCTCGCGACGGTGCGACGCCCTGCGTCGCTCAGCAGAGGGTACCTGAAAGGGTAAGCCGCCGGCGGACCAGTTAAGGAATGTAATATAGTTCCAGTGGTCCGCCAACACAGGCGAAGAGACGGCATCCGGCGGGTTTATTAAAAAAATAGACGTCGCGGGACGTCTACTAGATGTGAAAACATGGAAATTATTTCGTAGAAATAATGACTAGTCATTGATAAAGTTATAATCATTTTATTTCTAGAAATAAAATGATTATAACTTTATCAATGTGTGCTTTTATAAAATTATGACATGTGTAAAATAACGGAAATGGATATAAATCATCATCATCAGGCCCTGGATATCATCTAGGGCCGAAGTACTTGTCAAAACGAATCAAACTATTCCAAAGTTGATGGGATTGCAGCGTTTTATAGCATAGTGCCCATGGCCATCCGGCTCCATCATCAGACCCTGAATATCATCTATGACTATGGTACTATTCAAAATAACTCAATCTAGCCCTAAATCGATGGGTTGCGATGTTTAATTACCGAGTACTCATGGCCATCTTCCAGCTCCATTATCAGACTCTGAATACTATCTAGAGATAAAGTACTCGTCAAGACGAATCAAACGAGTATAAACTCGATGAGGTTGCGTTGTTTCATTACAGGGTTACTGTGGCCAACTTCCAACTTCATTATCAGACCCTCGATATCATCTAGAGACAAAGTACTCGTCAAGACAAATCATACAAGCCCAAACTCGATGGGGTTATGTCGTTCTAAATTGGGGTTCCTATCTACCTTCTATGCTACCTTCTATCTCCATCATCAGACCCTGGGTACTATCTAAAGACAAAGTACTCGTCAAGCCGAATCAAACGAGTCCAAACTCGATAGGGTTGCGCCGTTTCATTATAGAGTTCCTATGTTCACCTTCCAGCTCCATCATCAGATCAGCTCCATGTCATAATAATATTGCATTGTCAGAGACATATGCGTGTAAAATTTCAGCTCAATCGGAAACCGGGAAGTGTGTCAAATTTAATTTGCAAGATTTGAACGGGATAATTAGGTATAATAAAAGCGTCGCCACGCTAACAGCCGATTTTACCCTCCCTCCGCATTAGATGTTTCACATCAAAAAATAAAACATGTAGGTACCTAACCGCACCCCCAAACGACGGGGTGTGTGGTTAGATACATGTTTCATTAAAAAAAAAAAAAGGGTCTGCGCCCTGTGCCTGGGCACCGCTGGCACCGCCGTAGTTACGGCACTGGCTCCAAAAAAAGAAGAGATTATAAGTAAGTATTACCTACTTACTTATATTAACTACTTTAAGCTTGTTCATAATCATATGTATTTAATTAGTAGCCACATGTAGATGTGCTATTCCATCCATCCATCCATCAGCCTTTGAACGTCCACTGCTGGACATAGGCCTCCCCAATAGAACGCGACAACGAGCGGTCCCGTCATGGGGCATAATGCCGTAATCGCCACGCTTGGCAGGCGGGTTGGCGATCGCAGTGGATGTTGTTAATACTCACGGGAGTGCTGCTGCCCACTCCCTCGGTATTCCCTAAGTCGACTCTTACGACTCCCGTGGGTAGAGAGGGGTGGAACAATTCTAAACCTAGCCCCACACGGCCAAGATGTGCTATTACTGTATATAATATATATAGAGCTAAATAAACATCACAATGATGAAACATGTTGATATCTGATAAAGATTGCACACGTCGTTGTGAAACTGATGAAAAGCTTCAACGGAGTCATTTATAATTAGATCTAGTGATATTTAGAAATAGAGGCGATATACTTGTCTATAATCACATTGAATTAAGTTTTATTGGTGTCAAAGAACTTATTAACAATTTAAAGAAAGTTATTTTTTTTTTTAATTTAGTTGTTTTATGGCAACCCTCCTTCAATCCTTTTGGCCGTTCCGCGCGTTTAATGCATCGATAAGACTTGTAAAGAAATTGTGCAAATGCATTTGCACAGAAGAAAAATAGTTCCATGCCTCTATTACGAACACTAGTTTGAAAATATTCTTTCAATAAAACAATCAGTTCCGCAACATAGACGATTACAGTTATGACGGCACGGATGACTAAAGCGTGATCAAAATACGACTGACAATAAATTAATGGTTTGTATGTATACAGCACATAATATATTATTCTACGGGATATACCTACAAGTAAGTACCTACTTATACCATATGCAGCTTGAAATTATGATGAGAAATCTCTTGCTAAAGGATACATACCTACCTTGCTAAATAATTTCATGGCTCAACTTTTTACTGTCGTTACAGGAAATTTCATTGTTTTTATGAGGGTTATAAATAATTGTTGTAGTTTTGTTTTCGCATTGCGAAGGTCTTTAACCCTATAAAATTATTAGGGTAGACTTTGAACACCACCGAAGGAATGTAACATAGTTCCAGTGGCCCGCCAATAAAGGCGGAGAGACGACACATGGCGGGTTTCTTTAGTGGGTGCAGGCCCCACACTACCCTGGTCGTTGCCCCGAACGATAGGGTGTGCGGTTGGGAACATTTTTTCCCGCCTTGTAGACTTTGAAACGATGTCATAGAACTGTCATTATCTAAAAATCAACAAAAAAATTATAGTGCTTGTTTTTTATTTCCTCAACATTTTAAGCTCCTGCATTGGGTCTAGAAAGAAATAAAAATATTACTGAAATCTAATAATATGGAGATGATTGAAGCGCGATTTAGCAAAATAATTCACTCATGAAATGTAAAAACTACAGCACAGATGAAGATTTAGTTAACAGATATTTAATATATACGTGGGCCCTATTCTCTAAGGTCTTGGAGAAGGTTATTAACCACCGGCTTCTGCAGTACCTTGAGGGTCACCAGCTGATCAGTGGCTTTCGTCACGGTCTATCCGCTGGTGATCTAGTGCATCTTACCCATCGTTGGGCAGAGGCCTTGTTGAGGCTCTAGCATTTAGCCTGGACATTGCGAAGGCGTTCGACAGGGTCTAGCATAGGGCCCTTCTATCAAAACTACCATCCTATGGAATCCCCCGCATTTTTCGTGGTGCCTCAGTTCCATGGAGTAACTCTCCCAATCTTTGATAGTATTGAGATTTGGGATCCTCGGCATCGACATTTCAAGCAAAGTCCAGTTCGGGATTCTTTTGGAGGACAAAGACAAATTGGCGAGCAAAAACTGGGTGTCTGTTCAGGATGCCCAGTTTTTTTGTGGCATTTCACACCAAGCGGTATTTCACTTATTTCTTTTGAAGAATTATAGACCCATCTCGCTCTTGAGCCATGTCTATAAGTTGTTCTCGAGGGTCAGTACAAATCGACTCACGCGCAGGCTCGACGACTTCCAGCCTCCCGAACAAGCCGGTTTCCGAAAAGGCTATAGTACCGTAGACCACATACATACGCTGCGCCAGATTATACAGAAGACCGAGGAGTATAAACGGCCTCTGTGTCTAGCGTTTGTAGACTACGAGAAAGCCTTCGATTCAATAGTAACGTGGGCGGTGCTGCAATCCCTTCAGCGGTGCCAAAGTGACTATCGGTACATCGAAGTGTTGAAGTGTTTGTATAGAAACGCCACTATGTCTGTCCGAGTTCAGGACAAGAGCGCAAAACCGATCCAACTGCAGAAAGGTGTTAGACAAGGAGACGTCATGTCCCCGAAACTCGTCACCACTGCATTGGAAGATGTTTTCAAGCTCTTGGACTAGACCGGATTCGGCATCAACATAAATGGCGAATACATCACTCACCTTCGATTTGCAGATGATATCGTGGTCATGGCAGAATCGCTGGAGGACCTTGGTACCATGCTCAACGACCTCAGCAGTGTCTCCCGACTAGTGGGTCTAAAAATGAACATGGACAAGACGAAAGTCGTGTCTAATGTCCATGTAATTTCAGCACCGGTCCTGGTCGGGAGTGCGCTTCTCGAAGTTGTCGACCACTTTATATACTTGGGACAAACTGTCCAGTTAGGTAGACACAACTTCGAGAAAGAGGTCGATCGACGAATCCAGCTCGGCTGGGCAGCGTTCGCGAAGCTGAGGGAGATCTTCTTGTCCAATATTCCGCAGTGTCTGAAGACGAAGGTCTACGACCAGTGTGTGTTACCAGTGATGACTTACGGCACAGAGGCGTGGTCTCTGAATGTTGGCCTTATATCAAGGCTCAAAGTCGCTCAACGAGCTATGGAGCGGGCTATGCTTGGGATCTCTCTACATGATAAGATCCGTAAGTCGCAGGCAGTCGTTGGATGCAGGTGGCACAGGACCGTTCGCTGTGGCGTTCTCTTGGGGAGGCCTATGTCTAGCAGTGGATGATGAAAGGCTGATGGATGGATTGATGGATGGTATTTCACACCAAGGCAGAGACTTGCACTATATAAGGCACAAGTCCGGCCTCACTGCTCACAGCCATAGAGGGCAGGCGCACCAAAATACCAGTTCGACCCACTGACTCCCGGCAAAGGCGTGCTGTTAGAATTTGTTGATGATCCCAATCTCACCGATGGACTGGAGTCGACTTTAGGTTTCTTTGTGTGCTCTATCGACTCTTCAATGGGGAGTGTTCTAAGGAACTGTTTGAGGTGGTGCCAACATCCCCTTTTTACCACCAAGCCACGTAACGATCTCTTCCAAGACTCACCACCTGGAAACGATCTCGTCCAAGACTGTTCGTTTCCAGCGCTTTTTTCTATTACGCACGTGAAGGCTCTGGAATGAACTTCCTGCTGCGGTGTTTCCCCACCGCTACAAAACGAGGTTTGAGAAGAGCACTTTACTCACTGTAGGCGGCGGTTTGGCTGTGCCCCCGGTCTGGTTTGCCAAAGTTCATGAGCGGCGGTTACTACTTACCATCAGTTGGACCATTTGACCGTCTGCCACCGTCGGCAATAAAAAAAATCTAAATAATATTGGTATGACCTATAAATGTATGTAATATGTAAGGGAGTGTCTAATCTAATGTGGACAATTGAACGGTGCAGAACCGGAATGAGTCGGTCGGAGAGAGCTCTAAGCCTGTACAAAAAGCAGAAAATTTTTAATGACACTTATTTTTATACACCACACCTCCTCCAAGCTTCGGAAGGCACGCTAAGCAGAAGCTGTCATATAACATCATGGATGTTAGCTACAGGTTATCAGACGCCTGAATAAAACATCTGACTCCGGTCTTTGTTCTAAGGTTGCCAGTTGTCCCCTTACTTGGGTCGTGGAGGTTAAATAGGTAGCCCCTCTGCGGTGTACCAGTGGAGGACCAACAAATACTGAACAGATCGGAAGCCGACCCCTACTGACAAGCTCAGCTATACCGTCGCATGTACGGTCCTTTTTTTCAAAGCAGGCGTCAATGCGGTTTAGCAGACTTCACAGAAACATCTCTTAGGTTATACCAGTTTTTGTTTAGATACCTAGTACTGACGTGGATTAGGTATCTACCTACCTCTTTTTCCGTAAGTACTTCGTGGTACCTACATACTTGCTTCATCCATCCATCCATCAGCATTTCGACGTCCACTGCTGGACATAGGCCTCCCCAAATTGGGGTGTAGTGCCGTAATCGCCACGCTTGGCAGGCGGGTTGGCGATCGCAGTGGATGTTGTTAATACTCGAGGGAGTGCTGCTGCTCTCTCTCCCCGGTATTCCCTCAGTCGTCCCTTACGACTCCCGTGGGTGGAGCGGGTTGGGACAATTCTAAAGCCGGCCCCACGCGGCCAATACTTGCTTGCAAACGAACAATTAATAAACTAAATTGAAAATGGCATAAAATAATTATTATCCACCTTGTCATCCAATCCCTAAGTGTTCCTGATGTTGCAAGCGTCTATAGGATACCATATTTAAACGCTTACAATCAGGCTTATCGTATGCTTCTTTACCACCCTTGTAATATAAGTAAATAATTAAATATACAATACTTATAATATTGCGATTTTAAAATAACAATAATATAAAACAAAATTAATCCCGTGGCACGACACTATTGAGTGCTATTCCAACAGCTTTCATGAACATGATGAACATCACTATAAGAGCAATGGCTGACCGAATTCGCGCGTTAATCCCCCGCCAACGATTTGTCCGAACAGTTTTAATTATATCCGCTGCGTTCCATTTTCGCGCTTAGCGACCCAACCGTGCCACTGCGGCTTCCGTGACTTGACGTTGACCCGATCAACGATCGCCCGTCGAATACATGATGGACGCACGCACTAAATTAAAACAAATTTACCACGCTAATTTACGTTCAACAACCCTAACTTACAAACAAAAACTTCTAGATTATATTTATACGCAGAATGACAATCTATACATACGCTTTAGTACCTAATCAAACATCTTTTATATGCATGTATGTGTGTAATGTAATGTATATGTAATGTAATGGCGAACATACAGTAGGTACTGGAGCGCGATCAAACGACCGGGATGTTCCTTGCTCATCAATTAAGCAAAATCACACATTTGGCAATGTTCCCGAACAGTTGCTCCACTCAACAGAGCTTAGCGCATTTGATTCGCGGTACGAGAACCGGCCATGTCCTTTTATGGTAGTATTGCAAACTTGCATCGTTTCTGCCGTCCTAAAATGGGTACACGCAAAAAATAAAAGAATCTGTGTCACCGAAGTTATAAAACTTGTAGTTTTATTTGGATCACCGCATCTTTGGTAAGTGGTACGAATAGAACATCCAACTGATAAGATTTTTAATAACAAAGACAATGGAACTAATGACGCTCCAGCGGAAATTACCGCAATCGTATTAGGAGTAAATACACACGAACTTTATTCTTCTCAAATCTATGATGACGACATGTGTTTTCAGCGATCCCAGTTCAATAACAACAAGCTCGAGATAGACCTGACATGTAACTGTAATAGCTCCTACAATAATATTGATGTACTATAAACAAAGTATATAAATAAACAATCTTTATCTAATTTAAGGTAATCGTAATTACATTTCAATGTCACATCGCCAAAAGAAAACACAAGCAATAATCTTAATTTCTTAGTTATGAAGATTATACTGATTTTACTTTATACAATAAATAAAAAAAGGCGAAATCAAATTAAAATTCTTAAAAAGTGATCCTTTGTTTTTTTTATTGTGGCTTCATTCATTCAGAAGTGATCCGCCTGTAAGTGTCTAAATGCAACGACAACAAAGATTGAATGTGATACACGCAGACGTTGCTGTAAATACTTTATCGCGAACGCAGAAAGTGGTCCAGCATTTATTAGCAGTCGTTACTTTGAATAAAAACATAATTAATTTGTTTGCATGGTTTTCAAACATGCACAGTTCATTGCGTACATCTTATTCATGGCCTTTCGTCAAACCAATGTTTTTATTATAAATATAACAAGATTTTATGAACACGATGTCCTGTATCGTTTGAGAGAGCTTATATTTATAATAATGTGAGGTTTAACAAAAACATTTCTTATTTTTATTTTTACGCAAATCTCTTTTTTGTTGAAGCAATTATAATATATTGCAGATAAATCCGCTACCTTTGCCGTAGAGTGACGTATGTTTAAAAGTATTAATCCAATATTATTATTGTTCATCAAGTAGGTTATTTAAATGTGTACCTGCACTGTCCTTTGTGTTAGTTACAAAACTGTATTACAAAGGACAGGCAACTTCCCGGCTACATTATGAAGCTATAAAAGAATAAAAAAAAATTGATTAATTGATTTATTTTTTATGTATTACTTATCATATTCACGAAATTAATAAGGATAAAATCATTCCCCAATAGATTCATCTAAACGCAGTTCACTGTCAGATATAGGGCACTTCTCTCCACAAATCTCATTTAATCCAATCCACACACAGACATAAGCAGACATAGGACCAAAACATAAAAAATTATGATTATCATCTATAGCGTTTTTATTTTTTATTAGGGATGTGCATGCTACAAATCTCTAGTTAAAAAATAATTTTGCAATAACTATATTTTTTTTTAAACGAGTAATAAGAATGAGTCACGAGATACTTTTTGTTTAAAAGTGGAATGTATCACTTTATTTAAAGAGGCGTTTCTAATATACGCCTTTTTCATATAATATGACTGAAAAAAATTATTTCTCTAACTATATTTGCATGTATCTTATGTATTCCATTGTTTACTTTTTCTTTTACAGATTCCGATAGTTTAGGAATGTAAATAAATGTAGAATAAAGAGTTTAATGAACTTCACACCTCATTTATAATTATAGCGCTACAGCACAAATAGATACGACATGACGCTAGAAACATGGGCTTCCTCTACAGATTAATGAGTCTACTACAACATGTAGTAGGCTAGTTTTGAATGATACACGAGCAAGCTGGTAAAAATGCGCTAGCTATGTATAGGCGGAATTTCCATCTTAAGGTATTAACTGACCTTATGTCTGTTAGCTGTAAAGATCACGATTTTATTGTAAGTTCGACGGCCACATGACAATATACCTACTTATGAAAACTACAAATAAAACCTTTAATAAGTTTGCCGTGTGGGGCCGGCACCAAGAATAGCTCCACCCCGTCTCTTCCTATGAGAGTCGTAAAAGCCAACTAGGGGATTACCGGGGGACCGGGCAGCAGCGCTCCCCTGTGTACTAAAAACATCCACTGCGATCGCCAACCCGCCTGCCAAGCGTGGCGATTATGGTAAAACCCCCATTTTGGGGAGGCCTATGTCTAGCAGTGGACGATGAAAGGCTGATGGATGGATGGAATAAGTTGCGTCCTTTATTTGCAAGGATAATTACAAATTTCCCAGATGATACAGGAATTTTTGTAAATTGCCATCAGTGATTATTGTCCATATACTTATTTTCCAAGATACGATGACGAGACAGACGGCGAGCTTCTATATGCTGTGGACCAGGGGTCTCCAAACTTTGAAGCCTTAGGACCATTATGATTTTTTCAGTATGTTCCAAGGGCCAAAACACATTTACATAAATCTCATTAGTGTTTTGTTTTATGTGATTAGTGGAATTCATTTCAATTAAATGTTAGTTATTAATATGCAGCTTAAATACTAAGTTAAGTTTTCTGTCGTTAAGTTTTTATCTTGCAAGTAGATAAATAAAACCGATTAAATAATTATCATTCTGTGTTTATTTCTTCAACTTATCACAGTAATAGTAAAAACAATGAGACATTGGTTGTCGCGGGCCAGATTGATGACCCTATAGTCAGTTGTCGTGGGCCGGATTGATGGCACTGGCGGGCCGGAATTGGCGTAGTTGGGAGACCCCCGATGTAGAGTACTTATTGCAGATCTTGGAGTGTACAACAGTTGTTCTATGCAATTGTAAAAACATATTTATGAAATAAAAAATAGCTTCTACGAAATAATCTATGTGGTGCAGCGGTAGTGTAAGCGACTGCTGATCATGAGGTCTCCGATTCGATCCCCGGGTCGGGCAGTGTTATTGAGATTTTTCAAAAAAAAAACTTTCTCAGTAGCAGCCCGGAGTTTGGAAATGTGCCCGGTAGACGTCAATAGGCTCGCCCCCTATTACGTGGGACTTAAACATAGCTGGCGAATCGTAGGTGTGTAATACCCTTCGGGGAATAGAGGCGTGATGCTAAGTTTTTTTTTGAAATAATCTATTTAGGTATATTCATATATGATCATAGTCCGGAGCGTGCTCGTCGCGATCCCTGCCAGCCTGCAATCCACAGGCTGCAATCCGGCTCGAATGCGTACCGCAGTGCGGGTTAGGGCGTGCCCCAGAGGCGATGCGTACTGGTCCGCCCCCGTCGGTACAAACAATGAAAGATGCGGAGATGGGGGCCGCCACCCATCACGCCTTACCCAGTTTGGCGAGTCGAGGGGAGCAGAGTGTCGAGTAGTGGAATGTAAGAGGTGGTGTGGAAGGTAAGTTACACGAGCTGGCAACCGTCATGTCGGACAGACAGCTTGATGTGCTCTGTGTAACAGAGACCAAGCGAAAGGGCAGTGACGCCTGTGATCTTCCTGGTGGAGGGATAGCTCTGTGGTCTGGTGTAACGCAGAGCGATCGGGCCAGCATGGGAGTGGGGGTGTTGCTGTCCGCTCGCTTGGCCTCAAGTGTGAAATACTACGGAACGTTTGATCCCAGACTTCTATGGGTCCGAATAAAACTAAGTGTCACCAGGGTCTTCATGGTCGCAGTCTTTGCTCCCGTAGGCTCTTCGGTGGCATCGGATCTAGAGAAGTTCTGGGATAATGTTAGGGAAGTTCTGGATTTGGCAGAAGCTAGTGAACGTGTGATAGTATGCGGAGACTTGAATGGATGGATTGGAACCAAGCGCCCAGACTTCGAGGACGTGCTTAGTTCATTTGGTGATAAGATAGTAAACGATGCAGGTAGGCTCATTGCGGATGTATGTATGGAGAGAAACCTTATTATGTCAAACACATTTTTTCAACATAAGGACATCCATATGTATACATGGAGAAGGAATGAACAGAGAAGTATGATAGATTTAATTCTGGTAGACAGTCGCCTCCGAAGTAAAATGCTGGGTAAAAGAGCCTACAGGGGTCGCACTGTCGATACGGACCACTATCTCGTTATTTCGAGATTTAGTGGTCTGTTCAGAAAGTGGAGACACTGGCGAGAGCGTGTCCACTCCGGAGGGCTTGAAAGAATAAAGATTGAAAAGTTGCAAGAAGAGAGTGTAAGAGCAAAGTATGCAGAGGGTGTCGGTGAACGGCTGACAATGGCAAGTCAGCGGGAATCTGACGTAGAAGAATGCTGGAGAGTATTGAAAGATATATGGTAGATACAGCGAAAGAAGTATGTGGATGATCAAAGAAGCATAGAAAAGTGAAAGGTGACGCATGGTGGGATACGGAAGTAGCAGCTTCCGTAGACCAAAAGAAGAAACCGTGGCTGGACTATATATCTTCTTTGAACCTGAGTGCAAGTATGAAAGAACAGAAGAAAGAAATATACCGGCAACGTAAGAATGACACCAAAGCCTTAGTGAAAAAGAAGCGTGATAGAGCAAATATGATTGCAGAAGAAAGGCTGACCAAAAACTTCGAGAGCAACACCAAACTTTTCTGGAGGGAGGTGAAGAAATCTCGGATTTTTGTGTGAGGCACAAGGAGGTTTCAGGTGTGGAAGGGGATGTATGGATCAAGTGTTTTCTCTGCGCAACATTGTGGAGAAGCATCTGGCTGTAGTCCAGAGGGTTTTCTGCAGGTTTATGGATCTGGAGAAAGCATTTGACACGGTTGTACGAAAGGAACTTTGGGACATTTTGCCGGAGTATGGTATTAACGGTAGACTGCTACAAGCGGTGCAGTCCAACTACATGGACTACAGAGCTTGTGTGCGGCTGGATGATGGAATGTCACCCTGGTTTGATGTCAATATCGACGTTAAACAGGGCTGCGTTCTATCAGCCAGACTGTTTATCATATATCGGGATAAATATCTACAAAGGTTGAATGAAATGAATGTGGGAGTTCAGATGGGCGACTCAGTGGTTAACTCTCTGCTATATGCAGACGATGCGGTTTTATTAGCGCAGTCCGCGGCTGACCTGCAAACCCTAGTCGACGTAATGGCAGAACAGTCTAAGAAAAGGGGCCTACGTGTGAATGTGAGCAAAACCAAAATAATGGTTTTAAAAGAGAAGAAGCCGGAACACCATTTCGTATTGCTACTCTAACATCTGGTTAGAGTAGCAATACGAAATGGTGTGCTAGAACAAGTGGATGAATTTGTATATCTTGGATGTGGATTCAGTCGGGATGGAAGGTACACCACTGATGTAGAGAGAAGAGTAAATGCGGGAAATAGAGTGACCGGAGCATTGGGACAACTTCTCGGCAGTCATCACCTCAGCCAGAGGGCGCGTGTCGCAATACACAACGCACTGCTTGTCCCAACGTTATTATATGGAAGCGAGAGTTGGGTATGCAAAAAGGAGCATGAGAGTAAAATCAATGCGGTCGAAATGCGATCTCTGCGGAGAATTTGTGTAGTAAGGCTGACTGACCGCATTCGTAATGACGACGTCAGAGAGCGAGTAGGTATGAAAGAGAGTATTCGTGTAAAGATGCGAAAGGGAATGCTCCGATGGTTTGGACATGTGGAAAGAATGTCGGATGAGGGACTGGATAAAACGATATACAATGTGAAAGTGGAAGGATGTAGGTACAGTGGGAGACCGAGACACCTACCTAGACCAAATCGGTCATGTATTGAAGGAAGGTGGAGTCAGGAGTCTCCGAAACCGGCGAGCGTGTATGAAGAGAGTTATGAATGTTGAGGAAGCGAGAGATGTATGCAAGAATAGAGCCTCTTGGCACTCTGTTATCTCTGCCTACTCCGCAAGGGAAATGGCGTGATGATAAGAAGTAATAAGTATATTATAGGTAGTCACTAGAAAGGTGTACTTTGAGTCCCTCAAATTGTATGTCTGTGAAGTCTCGTGGTACAGGGCTTATTTCCTAGCGAATATTTGTTTGGTTTAAGCCAGAAATGAAACAAATACTTTGAAAATGGCATATCAAATATTAATGTTGATCCCACAAAAATACCTTTGAGAAATAATATACATATTATAAGGTATATCTTACCCATCTGTTTTACATCTAAAATTTTTATTATTATGAGGAGATGGTTAGTAGCTAACAGTAACAGACATATGGAAAGTAAAAACTGAAAGATACATATTAAACGCACTTTACAAAGCGCAAGGTTTGTTTATCAATAGACTATAAAAACAATATCCTGTTTGGAAAAACTAAAATAACAGCTAGGTTATTTTGTTTACCTATTTTAAATTACTATTATGCTTGCATGTTTCTGTAGAAACCTTTTGTAAACAAAAACATTAACAATTCCTTTAGCGCCTTTAATTCTTTGTGTATTTTTTAATTCTGTATAAGATGGTGCTGGCAAATACGCGATTGGGCTAACAAGGCTCCTTAGTCTTTAGTATCTACATGTCAACAATAAACTGATATAAGTAGGTATATGTTTTGGAATTATTCGCTTCCATTAATCATTACGCTTTCGTACAAAATAGATCAGACTAAGAAGGGTGATGGACTAGGAATATATATAGTATAGTGGCACCACCCCATTCTTTCCTGCGGTTGTGGTATGAGACTACTAAGGGAAGTACAGTTATCACCCATTGCATTACTGGTGGTAGAGTAACTACGAAATGGGAGTAATCAATTGAAATTGATGTTCCATGTGACTGAGCGTGAAGCACGTTTATTGGCGGGAGATAGCCATCCGTTCCTTCATTTCCAATACGCGAAATGAAATGGTGAACTGCAGCTTGGTAGTATTCTTAATATTGCTAAGGCCACGACAGGCGGTTACTACTTACCATCAGGTGAACCGTACCTAGTCTGGCATCATAAGCAATAAAAAAACAATACCTATCTTTTACAATTGTATAACATGAAACTCTTTTTGAAAAAAGGTAAATTTGAAAGCGAATACAAAGTTGACCAACCAGTCTGTTCCGAAGAGCCATAAAATGTTACGTATGGAATTAATGGAGTAGACAACCTCGAAAGAATTTTCAAAGAAAATCAGGATCACTATCTGTATAACAAAAAGAGGTCAGGTGGGTTAGGCAGAATCTCATATCTCACATGTCGATCGTATCGTGACCACTGTTATTGGTATTTAGATATTTTTATATATATTTTTAGCATTTGACATGCTTAGCACTATACATTAAACAAGCCTAAATAAGTCTAACAAACGGTACTGGACTACCATACTCGTAGTGGGTTAAAGTCTATAGGTACCTATACCTCTGAATTACAGGGGAAACTTGTGACCCAGAGTGTAACAGTAATAGATTGTAATACAGTAAAAAGTCGTTAATTCAAATGTCTGTTTTCGTATTGTCATTCATGGAAGGATCACAATTAATCAAAAACAAATTGACGCCACTTTTCTATATGAAATTTATGATTTAAAAATAAATTATGTATCTATTCAACAATTAGAATATTCTGGAACATAGGAGAGAGGTCTTATTTATAAAAAAAATCATTTGCGTTACTTAGTTAGTTAATAAAATTATTGTCGTTATGTACACGAAGTGTGTACTGGCTTATGTTTAACAATGCTTTTGGCCAAAGAAAAATACGCGTGATAATAACATTGGTAAGGAACTAAAACTCGAAAACAAAGCAACACGGCTGAAAAGTCATTGTCGTTTTTAGTGGAGGATGAAAACACCCATTTGGGACGAAAGTATATTATTACTTAACCCCTATTAAACTCTCAACCGAGCAGCCGGTAGATTTCGCTATGGGCTTCGATAATAGGTACATTGGCTATCCCAAACTAGAGATGACATTACACTAAGATTGCCTTGTGAATCTTCACAAGGCAATCTTATATATATAAATTCACGTATTCTAGAAATATCGCCTCATGATACGCATGCACGTATCAAGTATGGCCATCTGGATTTTCAAATGATATTTCCATAATGCTGACTGTACACTGGCAACATTAGTGGTTGTTAATTGCATATGCTTACAGGTCCTGTACAATGCATTTTATTTCCTATTTATCCAAATGAACGAACGAGAATAGTACCTAATTTTCAAAGTCAGATACATAATTTATACGATTTTTTAATAAATATGTCTAAAACTAGTGTAAATATTCAATATTATGTCGCTAATGGGCGCTCAGTATAACCGCAACGTAATAATCGTCTAATGGTTTTAACTATAACAACCAACAGCTATCTGTTTTCTGTTCTGTGACGTGAGTAAATGTTTTGCGTTATTCAAACATAGGTACTGAGAAAGCAACGAAGTAAATAATTTGGCATAGTGCATTAGCTCTACAAATTTTATGAGCAATCAGAGTTCTTTCAACGCTCTAAAGATATGCCAGAGATAATAAAGTGATGTATTTCTCAATACTAATGATGCATATGGATTTTGAGTTCTGCGAAGTCCGAAATTACGTGCTTCTTCACGTTGACGTGCTTTATCAGTAAATTTAAATCCTTTTGATTCTTGTATAATTATGTATATCCCTTTATTTAATGATGCCTAAAACAAAAACAACGCCATTTGCCAAAAATTCATGTGTACCAATAATTCTCAGTTTTAAGAGTCAGGTATGTAATTACAGTGATGTCCAATAAACATACACACTGCAATTTTATTGCCCGCCACTCAATTTACAATGAATAATGAAAAAAAATATAAATCATGCAAACCGTCAAACAGAGAAAAGGTAGTCATCTGGGCCATATTATGCGACGTTACATACGAACTGCTGCAACTTATAATGACGGGCAAAGTGGCTGGGAGACGACCAGTAGGCCGAAGAAAAAAGTCGTGGCTGTGCAATATTCGCGAGTGGACCGGCATCGACAGCGCCGCTGAACTGTTCCGTCTCGCGAAGAACAGACAGAAGTTTACCGAACTGATGACCAACCTTCACTAGTTGGAGAGGCACTACAACAAGAAGAAATGAAAATCCCTATAGGTGGGTATATCTATGAAGTGATTCATACTGCAGTCGTAGTCAACCTTGCTTTGCCTTGAAGAATCATCGGTAATACCAAAGTAACAGTAAAGAACACAAGTGGTTCAGACGTTCACATTAATGTTCGCTTTCGTATTGTGAATAAACATCGTAATGTAGCAGATAAACTAGGATGGGAGCCAAGACGAAAATATGCTACGCCGCGTTTTTCCATTGGATTTTGCGCTTGGGAAACGAACTGTAGAGGCGACAGAATCATCAGACATTAATTGTTTCTGTACAAAATGATGACGATGACAAGACACAATACCCTATGTTTACCACAATTTCGGATGCTAAACGTACACTGTGTGTAATTAGTCACGCTCAAGATTCATTGTATGTACACGATTACTTCTTTAATGACACTACTTTTATCCAAAACTTAGCGCTGCCGATATATTCTGTCCATTTTGTAATTGTTGAGAGATTTACTTAACAATAAATGAGTGATAGAAAGTGTATATACCTATGAGTATGCGGTGTATGTTCATTGTGTCTATGTCCCGTGTTTGTGTATGTCTTGCAAGGTCACGTGGAGTGTCAGTACGAGACAGGTCGATGCACACGCGTCAAGGTGGGCACGGAAACTTTCATTCAACCGCCGGGTCTATTTACATCGCCGATTGCCACAAATTATAACTGGCGCATCGCGCGCGCACTTCCTCCACAGAGTCTACGTCATGACGTAGAAAACATCGGACCTTCGCGTGCTACACACCCTGAACTGTTCTAATAAACGGTTAAAAAGTGCGATAGGGTTTTCAGTGCTAATGGGTTGTATATTTTTGGACTGGTTGTTTGGCGTTCATGTATTATTGACTGAGACCGTATAAGTTGTGAGATGTGGTAGGGAGACAAGTGCCGAAATTACGGCAGGATCAGGTGGTGGTGTTTGACTGTTTACGTTCGTGTTCACTGTCACTGTGTTATCTGTATCTGTTATGTGAGCAGGTGCGTTTGGCGCTAGCGTCGCGTGGCGCGCGCGTCTATTTGTGTCGCGCGGACGTTACATAAAGCAGTCATGTCCTCACCTCCTCTATCTTGAGGCTGGTGCGGACCACCTTGCGGGTGACCGCGCTCTCGTATGTCTCTTCAATAGTCTCCGCCATGGTTGCAAGTCGCGGGCGCAGCGGGCGACGCGCGCGGTAGTTGCGCCGGTACTGAAAGGCGCGCGGTTATTTTTAGTTGGCGGCGTGGTACGCTCGCCTCACAAAATTCACTGGTATAACTGACTAGCACTGGGAACGGGGTGGCGACGCCTATGGCGGGCTGAGCGATACTGCCGGCCTTCGGGATGCGATGCCATAGGGGCGCTGAAACCAACGCATATCGGCCATATGTATTGTGACGCCGATACAATCACATACAAAAGTTCGATGACGCCATGCACCTACCCTCACAAAGACTGCTGACTAATTGACAAACAGATTGAAATATAATTAGGACTGCTAATGACTACAGCGCTATTTCAAAGGCACTTTTTTATAATTTTATCGTCCTACGGTGAACTGGTAGCATACTAGGAATCTGAGTGTCCCCAATCCATACTTCCCTCACTATGTGGTATATTAAAGGGTTGGTACGATGAACGGGCCTGTACCACAGTCTGTCTGTATCTGTCATAACTTCGGCTTGTTTGGCGAGATAGCTGATTCTGTCCCTACCATAGATTTAGGATATCCTAAATCTATGGTCCCTACATAGGTAATGTCTCTTGCTGAAGATTATTGAATCTTTCCGGTAGACAGTATCAGCTCCAAACGGAACGTCTACGATACGTGTGCTTCTAGTTGGCTGCAAAAAAGATTATAAGCTATGCGGAGAAAATAAACAGAGATCATACGTTTTGATTGAACGCTAAGCCAAACATCAGCTTTAATATTACACAAGATGCTCAAAAACATAATTTATTTCAGCTACCCACACAAAATAAACCTCGGTCTTAAAATTAAATTAACACTAGCGACATCTAGTTACAACAAGTGTTAGCAATTATACATTCAGTCAATAAAGTATTGGGAATGGATGATTTGTTTATGGTTCCAAACCCAAATTTTAGTTTTTTTTTGTTGTTCTTAGATTGGCACAACTGTTATTCATTTAAGTAGTGTCTTACATTCCCTTTGATCCATTTTGGCGCGGAGTTTTGAGTTGCATCTGTTATTTATATTAAATACAGTGCTGTTTTTAGTTATATCATATCATGGCCCAATAATACAGGCCTGCTCAAATCGCGAAGTGACATACAAAATTTTGCCGTGCATACGTCATCAACAAGGCAGCATTGGCTCTCAAATTTTTTTTCTCCACAATTTACCCACAAACCCCTTAAAGGTTAGAAGTCTGAAATAAAAAAGTATTACTGTCTATAAAAACTAAAATATATTAAACTAGACTCTACCCAGAACTCCGTCCGGGTGGTTTTCAGAATATAAATATGTCGCACTACTGCACTTTAATTAGCTTTATGCAAAAATAGCTAACCCGAAGAAATCATTCATTTTTCCGGGCTGAAATGTAGCCTGTGTCCTTTTCTGAGCTCTAGTACTCTGGGGTGAGCAAAATCAATATATTTAATAATATAAACTAATAACCAAGATTGTCTTCTTACTAGTAGTAATTGGTAGTTTATGGTAGAATTTTTGAGCACTAAATAAAAACAAAAAATGTTAGTTTAAAGAGGAGTATTATACTCATTTTAATATACTAAATTAGTCCCATACATTGTAAGCATAAAAAATTTGAAGTAAATATTATAATTGTGTTTCTAAACGAATATTAGGCGGGTTAAAATAAATAAACCAAAAATAAATTTTGTAAAATCACATACTGTGGGTAGATGAGACCGTTGAAATAACATATCAGCCTTGGACGTCTATCATCTAAGTCCACCCGTGATCATGAATGCTGTAAAGTATTCGAAACGTCGGGATAGTAGTAAAATCAAGTAAACGCGATAGATTCCGTAAACGAAGTTTTATTTCAAATTCTGAAATTATAAAAAATTATAATAGACGTCGCGGGACGTCTACCAGATGTGAAAACATCTAAATTATTTCTTAGAAATAATGGGTAGAAATAAAATGGTCATAACTTTTTCAATGTGTGTTTTTTATATAAAATTATGACGTGTGTAAAATAACGGAAATGGGCATAAATCATCATCATCAGGCCCTGGGTATCATCTAGGACCAAAGTACCTAGTTATCAAAACAAATGAAACGATTCCAAAGTTGATGAGATTGCGGCGTTTTATAGCATAGTGCCCATGGCCATCCGGATCTATCATCAGACCCTGAATATCATCTAGGAGTCTAGGACTATGGTACTTACTTACTTACTTACTTATCATCACGCCGTTTCCCTTGCGGGGTAGGCAGAGAGAAGAGAGTGCCAAGAGGCTCTATTTTTGCATACATCTCTCGCTTCCTCAACATTCATAACTCTCTTCATACACGCTCGCCGGTTTCGGAGACTCCTGACTATGGTACCTACTTTTCAAGAAATTCAAACTAGCCCTATACGGATGGGTTGCGACATTTAATTACCGAGTACCCATGGCCACCTTCTAGCTCCATCATCAGACCTTGAATACTATCTAGAGACAAAGTACTCATCAAGACGAATCAAACGAGTATAATCTCGATGGGGTTGCGTCGTTTCATTAAATTTACTGTTGCCACCTTCCAGCTGCATCATCAAACCCTGAATACCATCTAAGTCAAAGTACTCGTTAAGACGAATCATATGAGCCCAAACTCGATGGGGTTGCGTTGTTTCATTATAGAGTTACTGTGGCCACCTTCCAGCTCCATGATCAGACCATGGATACCATCTAGAGACAAAGTACTCGTTAAGACGAATCATGCGAGCCCAAACTCGATGGGCTTATGTCGTTTTTGAACGAAGTCCTATGGCCACCTTCCAGCTCCATTATCAGACCCTGTTTATCATTTAGGACTGGAGTACTAGTCGAAACAATTCAAACGAGCCCTAACTCGATGGAGTTGCGCCATTTAATTACAGAGTTCTTATGGCCACCTTCCAGCTCCATCATCAGACCCTGGATACCATCTAAAGACAAAGTACTCGTCAAGACGAATTAAACGAGTACAAACTCGATGGGATTGCGCCATTTCATTATAGAGTTCCTCTGTCCACCTTCCAGCTCCATCATCAGATCAGCTCCATGTCATCATAATATTGCATTGTCACGCGTGCAAAATTTTAGTATTATTATAGTATTTATTTATAATTGGAAACCGAGAAGTACGTCAAATTTAACTTGCAAGATTTGAACGGAATATGTAAAGTAAAAGCGTCGCCACGCTAACAGCCGATTTTACCCTCCTTTCGCATTTTAGATGTTTCACATCAATTACTGTAAACAATTAAACATTCATTTTTGATGTGTAAATGATTGGTATTATTATTTTTAAAATGCTGTCATCTGTTATTATTTACTTAGTTATAAATAATTTTATTTGAATAACGGCAAGGAAAATGTGACGTCATTATGACGTAGTTGCGGCAATCTGTCAACGATTTGAGCAGGCCTGTACACAGAACAATTTATACCAAAGGGGCCTGTATTATTGGGCCATGTATCATATCTAGTGTGTATTGCGAATGTCATAATGGAGAAAAACATCGAACAGAGTTTGTCAATTTTGCATCGCCAATGGAATTTCGTGTTCTAACTGAAAATGTTACAGAAGGCTTACGGTGAATCGACTTTATCAAAAACACGTGCTTATGAGTGGTACAAAGCGGTCGAGATGTGATGGAAGATTTGCCTCGCTCTGGTAGGCCATCAACGTCTGCAACTGAAGTTAACATTGCAAAAGTGAAAGAAATAGTGACTGAAAATCCTCATTCAACTTTGAGAGAGATAGCCGCCGAACTTTCTGTGTCTCACGAGTCAATCCGTACCATTTTAACCCTCAGGGGCCCGAGAGCCACCGGTGGCTCGGCTCCGTATATACTAGGGTACTCTGTGGGTCCGACTTGGGCCGGAGGCTCCGGGCAAACAAAGAGTTTTTTTTAAAGAGGCCAGTAACTCACCGCCAAAAAAAATTGTATCGTGGATATTTAGATATTTTTATATATATTTTTAGCATTTGACATACTTAGCACTATACATTAAACTTACATTAAATTACTTTGTGTTTAATTGTATCGTGGAGTTAGTGCTCGGTGGAAATTATTATTATAAAAGGTAAGAGCATTATTTTACGCAATAAACAGTATGTTATTTTAGATATGATAAAGTTATTTACATAATTGGATTTGTGGATTTCATTGTAGTTTTTTCATACATGCCGAAAATAGGCAATATAAATTACGCTATATTGGTGTGGATAAGAAATTTTGTAAAAAAAAATATAGGTAGTAATAGGCTGCATAATGGCATTCATAATAATTATTTATGCAAGTAATTGTATAGTACTAAGAATAAGTCGAAAAATGAATAAGGAATAATTCAGTTAATTTTGAAAAAAATGTTGGTGTTATAGTGATGGGCATCGATTATGTTAGTTGTTGATAGTTTCACCGTCGTCATGTATGTACCTTTTATTATATTATTATTATTATATCGATTTTATCCCTAACTATTATAAAGCTGCAACAGAGCTGTACAATTAAGATATAAAAAAAAATACTGTATTAGGCTATTTAGGCGTGTCTGTACACAAAACAATTTTTTTTAGGATTTTTGTAGGTTTGTCTGTTTGTTTGTTCGCGCATCATGCAAAAACTACTAACGGATATAGTAACGGATTTTGTTGCAACTTTTTTGTTTCATAGTCAGTAATTATTATCGTTGAATTAACAGAGCGCCCAGTGGCTACCACGGGCCTGCTAACGTGTTTTTAGGAAAATCTAGTTGATCGACCTACTTCGTTACCGTCGCCTCCACCATACACTCCTCTTACGCCACCATGGCGACAGTCTAAGCGAGTACTAAATTCACGGTTTATTTTTTGTTTTTATTGCTTATGGTGGCTGATGAGCCACGGCCCACCTGATGGTAAGTGCTAACCGTCGCTCATGGACTGAACTATACCAAGAGTATTGTTAAGCCGCTGCGCACTATTTTATTTATCAGATATGAAATGAAAGAATAAACAGCTATCTTCTGCTACAGCCAAAATACACTGACGTGCTTCATGACGGTGGTGCCGACTCGTTCGGGCCTGATTTCATGAGTTACGGTTACCACTTGCCTTCAGGTGGCCCGTGGCTCGTCTGCCACTACATACTAATGGCAATGTATTTATTTCAGGTCCACATCACACTGGATGCCACCCGCTTCTCACTCGACTTCCAGCGAGCCAGAGCAATATAAAAATTCTCTATACAAAATAATAATATATCTATATAATTTTATAGCCACGAACGAATGTCACGATAGCTTATTTGGAAGAACGTCTGAGGCCTGGGTTCGATCCTCGCTCGTGTCTATCATTTTCTATTTCATATTTTCTCACTTTGTTTTAGTCTAATGTTTATCCACGGGATCAATTTATTTACTGAAATGTCATAGGTGGGATTGTATATATTAATAATGTTAACATTTTATTCTTGCTATGTACAAGTTTATGTAAAAATTTTAATACTATTATACCTAATATTTTGTATCTACGTAAATATCTATAAAAATTACAAAAAATCTAAATTGAACAGATAAATTAGTACAAACAAGTTATAGTACTAAATCTAAGATAATGGTGGTAATCATTTTATTCTCTGAGTACGTTAGATATTTCTGATCCTGAACAATTAACCGGCTTTATGAAACCGAAAGAATATTTTTGTCGATTCCTCTAAACTTTATGCGGCATTTAAGAGAGCAAATTCGACGAAAAAGGCCAGAATTGTGGAAAGAAAATTCTTGGACTTTGCACCACGATAATGCGCCTTCGCACAAGGCCATCATTGTGAATGAATTTTTGTCCAAACACTCAACAAATACCATTGAGCAACCACCATATTCACCAGATATGGCTCCAGCCGACTTCTTTCTTTTTCCTAAACTCAAATTACCACTTCGTGGCACCCGTTTTAAATCGGTAGAAAACATAAAGGAGAATTCACGGCGAGAACTGAACAGAATTCCGAAAACAGCGTTTAAAAAATGTTTTGATGATTGGATTATTCATTAGTGTAAGTCTATCTTTTCTGAAGGAGCATACTTTGAAGGTGATAAAATAAATTTGGATGAATAACAAAAATTTTGTGTATTATTGATCTTTAGATATTTTTATATATATATTTGGCATTTGACATGCTTAGCACTATACATTAAACACAGTGAAAAATGTGAAATCGAAAATAACAGTCACAAGCAGGATTTGAACCTGCATCTCCTGGATACCATCCAGATGCTTGGCCAATTATATATTTTTGGCATTTGACATGATTAGCACTATACATTAAAAACAAAGTGAAAAATGTGAAATCGAAAATAACAGTCACGAGCAGGATTTTAACCTGCATCTCCTGTATACCGTCCAGATGCTTTGCCAATTCAGCCATCGTGACAATTGCTCCTGGGTGCTAATTTCGATAACACATTCATACTTAACGTCTTTGGGTAACGCCTTAAGTTTGCCTGGTCGGTATAATGTATGAAAATACTTCCGGCAGATGGCGCAGGCCTCCAACTTTAGCGGGTTTAATAGTTAATTATTTTACGCATGGTATAGTGTTAACTCTTAGCAGTGCAAGCAAAAATAATTATTTAGCCCTGCGTTAGCAGTACGCTCGGAGTTATATTATACAATAACTCTGAAACGCGCAAGTGGGCCTAATTATACATATTATAAATCTGTGAGCTCTGTCTATTATTTCCTTTTCCCCCTAAATTTTGTAATAGGTACCTAATCATTTTAAGACTTACCGATTCCATTTTCACCATTTTCTAAATTTTTGTCTGTCTGTCTGTATGTCCTTTTATAACTTAAAAACGGTTGGACCGATCTTAATGAAAATTATAATGTAGAAAGAACACGTCATCGGACATGTAATAGGCTAAATATAAATCTTATAGCCCAAGATCCCAGGTCGCCAAACTTCTTCAGCTGAATTTTTGTGCTGTAATTTAATTAGTTTTTATGAATTTATTTATTTATAGCTATAAATTCACTATGTACTTAACTAAGTAGTTAAGTACACAGTGAATGTAGTGTTTTGTGTATTGTGCAATAGGTACGTAGGTACCTACATAATTAATGTGGGTACAACTTTAGAAATTACAAATCTCGTTTTAATTAAATAAATATTCACGGACATTTTTCACACAACGTCCTTTGGTCCCAAATTAAGCTTAACGCTTGTGCTATGGGTATCAGATTACGGATATAATACATATACTACTTTTTTTTTGTAAATACATAGATATAATAGATAGAAAACACCCAGACGCAGTACAAATATCTGTGTTCATCACACAAATAATTGTCCAGAGCGGGAATCGAACCCACGACCTCGTGCACAGAAGTCGGTTACACTACCGACTACGCCACGTGGCCCGTCTGTATTAGTTATGGAAATAATTGCTACTTTTATTTCATTTTCATTGGATGAAATTAAAAAAAAAATCATGTGATTTCACATGTGAAATTTCAATGACAATGATTTTTCATCCTACGTCACACGTTCCGTATGCTAGTATAAAATGAAGTAGGAAGTTTTGTATGAATACTCTCAACTAAGGTTTATTTTATCTATCTATTGGTCTTATTTACAATATCTAACATATGTACATTAACGCTATACATATACAGACTTACTAAATAAAAAAAAAAAATCTATACCTATATAATTACAATGAACTATGTACTGACTGATGTACAGTAAAAGTAAGTAAATCGCAAACAATAATCGAAGATACACTCGACCGACTAAGCTGAGGTCTGCGATAATAATGAAATTTCATTTAATTTCATTCATGTAAACAAACACGTGATTTTGAGATCTGCGACAAATGATTCCAAGGAAATTAATACTTATGGCACTTAATTTAAAGTCTATTTTTAAAATACTCTTTTAGGATAATCAAGGTCAAAACTGAGGCATATAGTATTAAAACGGCGCATGCGTGGTGCTACGCTCCGGCGACGAATCATCTAAATATAGTTTGTTCTTTCTATCACGCCAACAGTGAGCGTGATAGAACGAACAAACTATATATCTACCTAGTGGGCGCGATCCGTCGCTCGCTAAGTCGCTACTCGCTCGTCCCCGCGATTTCATTGAGTGTGACGTTTCACAGGCCAAATGAAGAGTGGTAGCAGATGCAAAGTATGAAAATTTATTTCATATGAAATTTCACATGCTACTTGTGAAATGTTCCAAACTTAGTCTGTATGCTATTGTATGAAAAGTAAGTGTTAACGCCTGATAAAATGATGATAATGTGATGTTTCTTGTCTAACAGATTATTTGTTAAGTCGTCTGAATTCGATCATTGATTTATAAACCAAAGGAAGTTCTCGAAACATTTTCATAAATCTTATAATGATAAATATCCATGTACCTAAGACGAGCTCTTGCAAACTCAATAAAACTCAATAAACTCTACTATTTCGAGGTTCTCTGTATCGTACAGGATTTATTGACATTAATACATTATATTCACTGAGGAAATAATATGAAATAATTACGTTACTATACCTATGGGAATAATATGTTGTGTACCACCATCTCCGTGTGACCGGCCATGAAGCACATCGTTGCGTTTTGGCTGTAGCAGTAGATAGCCGTTTATATTTCATTACATATCTGAGAAATTAAATGGTGCGCAGTTGAGTCCATGAGTGACGGTTACCACTTACCATGAGGTGGGCCGTGGCTCGTCATGTCGCCATCATTAGCAATAAAAAAAAAGAAGCAATTATCATCCATTACATGACTGGTAGCAGGGCTGGGTACCAAGTGAGAGTAGGTACTCACTTGGTATCGGGCCCGAGCGGGTTGGTACCACCATCTCCCGTGTGACCGGCCGTGAAGCACATCGTTGCGTTTTGGCTGTAGCAGGAGATATCCGTTTATATTTCATTTCATATCTGAGAAATGAAATTCAATGATGTCTCATTGATCAGCAGGATTAAAACTGGGAGTGATCACCGACTAGTCATCTTGAATATTAGAACAAAAGTCGAGAGGTCACGATTGATGAAGTCTACACTCCGACCAACACCTGCCCAATACCAGAACCCCGAGAGCTTTCAGCTCGAACTACAAAATCGCTTCCAATGTCTAGATGAGTGTGAATCAGCGAGCGATATGAACAGCAGGTTCGTGCAAACTGTCCACGCGGTCGGGTCGACTTACTTCAAGGCCCGTCGCGTCAGTAGGACAACCTCATGGAGAGGAGAAAAGAAATGATAGTCCAGTCTTCAGCCGATTGGTCCTGCCTAAGGTGGTTAAACAGACAGATCTCCAAAGCTGTGCGGCACGATATTCGCCAATTTAATACTACCCATTATTAAAGAGGCAATAGAGCGGAACCAAGGCTCGAAAGTGTTCGCAAGAGATCTGTCTGTTGGCAAAAGTCAGTTGACTAAACTGAGGACCAATAACGGCACTATAATTTCTTCTCGAGATGAGATCTTGGGAGAGGTCCAGCAGTTCTATGGACAGTTGTACAGATCCCAGAGCCCTGCTGTTGGCTTGGTCCAAGACCCCAGATCCAAGCTAACTCGGCACTTTACCGAAGATATCCCGGATGATCAGAATGACTCTCAAACAACTAAAGAAGGGAAAGGCACCGGGAGACGACGGAATCACCACAGAGCTTCTGAGAGCAGGCGGAAAGCCGGTCTTAAAAGCTCTTCAGAGGCTGTTCAATTCCGTCGCTCTCGGGGGCGACGTTCCAGAGTCGTGGACCAGAAGCGTGGTGGTGCTGTTCTTCAAGAAAGGTGACAGAACCCTCTTGAAGAACTATATACCTATCTCGCTCTTGAGCCACGTCTATAAGTTGTTTTCGAGGGTCATTACAAATCGACTCACGCGCAGGCTTGACGACTTCCAGCCTCCCGAACAAGCCAGTTTCCGAAAAGGCTAAAGTACCATAGACTACATTCACACACTACGCCAGATTATACAGAAAATCGAGGAATACAATTGGCCCCTGTGTCTGGCGTTTGTGGACTATGAGAAAGCCTTCGATTTAATAGAAACTTGGGCGGTGCTGCAGTCCCTTCAGCGGTGCCAAATTGAACATCGGTACATCGAAGTGCTGAAGTGCTTGTATAGAAACGCCACCATGTCAGTCCGTGTTCAGGACAAGAGTACGGGACCGATCCAACTGCAGAGAGGTGTTTAGACAGGGAGACGTTATGTCCCCGAAACTCTTCACCGCTGCATTGGAAGATGTCTTCAAGCTCTTGGACTGGACCGGATTTGGCATCAACATCAATGGCGAATACATCACTCACCTTCGATATGCCGACGACATCGTAGTCATGGCAGAATCGCTGGAGGACCTTGGCACCATGCTCAATGATCTCAGCAGAGTTTCTCGACTAGTGGGTCACAAAATGAACATGGACAAGACGAAAGTCATGTCTAATGTCCATGTCATTTCAGCACCGGTCCTAGTCGGGAGTGCACTTCTCGAAGTTGTCGACCATTATGTCTACCTGGGACAAACAGTCCAGTTAGGTAGGCACAACTCCGACCTCCGCCGATCGGGCGGCTTCCTGGAAGCCGGCCCTCCTCGCGGTGAAGAGGGTGTCATCTGCATAACAAATCACCCCCATCTCGGGAAGAAGCCGGCCCCGCAGAACCCAATCGAATCCGACGTTCCACAGGATCGGGCCAAGGACGGATCCCTGTGGAACGCCGCACTCTACCCGATGGTGGTATAGGCGCCCGTCACCCCCCTCCCAGAGCACGTGCCTCCCCTCGAGGTACGCCTCCAACAGCCTCCGGAGATACGAAGGCACTCCATGAAACCGGAGCGCCTCTTTCAACGTCTCGTGAGGGAGACTGTTGAAGGCGTTCTCTATGTCGAGCGAGACCGCCAGAACCACCTCCTTCTCGGCAACCGCTTCGGTGGCCAGGGTTTTCAGGCGGCCAGCGCATCAATAGTGGAGCGGCCCACCCTGAACCCGAACTGCGACTCTGACAGTCCCGGCCCGACATCCACGAGGTGCTGGACGAGACGGTTCGCGAGCACCTTTTCGAATAATTTGGCCGTCTCGTCCAGCAGCACCAACGGCCTATATGTGGAAGGGGAGTCAGGTGGGCGATCCTCCTTCCGCAGCAGACACAACCTTCCGCTCCTCCATTGCTCCGGGAACTGCCCGGACCTCAAACGTTGCGTTGAGCAGTTCACGGAGCCCATTCCTGATGTATTCCGCGGTGACACCGAGCACCACTCCCGGAACGCCGTCCGGACCGGGCGCTTTTCTTCTTCCTCGAAGGCGGGAGCCCTCTCCCATCACATCCATCTTGGTGGCGGTGAAGGGAGGGACCGGCGC
Organism: Leucoma salicis; assembly: GCA_948253155.1. Classification (NCBI taxonomy): domain Eukaryota; kingdom Metazoa; phylum Arthropoda; class Insecta; order Lepidoptera; family Erebidae; genus Leucoma; species Leucoma salicis. The sequence goes on from OX411811.1 coordinate 20,106,338, forward strand.
TATCTCTTCCGCCACCAACGGAGGAGCCATTGCTGGGGGAATATGTCCCACGGAGCGCGGGAACAGACCCCCCACTAGCCTCGACAGGAGGTCTTGGTCCAATGACTCAATGACGGGGGCGCCATGGGCGTGGAGCTTGTTCCGCGCCCGCTGGTAAGGACACCCCCATGGATCCCTATCGAGGCCTGCCAATAGGAGCCCGAACCGGATATATCGGTGATCCGATAGCGTCTCCACCTCCTCTTCCACTCTCCAGCCTCTCACATCCCGCGCGACATCGGGGGTGGCAAACGATAGATCCACCACCGACCCCCCCAGCTGCCGCACGCAGGTGTGGACGGTCCCTCGGTTAAGGAGGGACAAACCTGAGAGTAGGGACCACTCTTCGACGGCCCTACCTTTGGCATTCGTGGCGGGGTTCCCCCACACCCGGGACTTCGCATTGAAGTCACCAAGGACAATAGTAGGCCTCGGCGACTGTCTGCGGACCGCGGCACCGACTGAGTCCAAGAATAACTCGAACTCCGCCAGGCCGCGGTTGGAGGAAAAGTAGATGCCTATTATGGCGAAGCCCCGCCAACCCGCCACGACATAGCCAGATCTCTTCTCGAGAGTGGAGAGGGGAGGGCCGACGATACATCTCGACAGGACAGCGACATCGTCATTCAGGTCCCCCACCCAGTTTGGTTGATCGGGGACAAAATATGGCTCGCAGGCCACCGCCAAATCTATACTCCACTCCGCCATGGACTGCAGTAGCAGGTCCTGAGCCCCGGCGGAGTGGTTCAGGTTCGCCTGGAGGAAACCGACTTTGTCACCTATTGTGATGACATACCAGTCTCCCCCTGGCCCTGGCGGTTTACATCATTGGCATGAGCGGCCCGAGGTCCTAGAGTCGCCACCACTCTGCCCTTTACTATGGGAGGCCGGCACGACCTCCCACCCATGATGTGCTCCGAAGAGCGTCCTACCGCCGTGCAGACCGCACAGCGAGGTGCAGCCATGCACGATGCAGACCGATGGCCGATGCCGCCACACCGGTAAAATTGTGCGGACCGAGCGGTGGTCTGTACCAGACCGTGCCCACCATTCACGGGATGCGAGTGGTGGGCCCGTCGCCCCTCAGGCTGAAACAGCTCCGACTGGGAGACCACTGTGGCCAAACTGTCCCCACTCCAGAGCCGGGGGAGCCACTATGACTCCGCTGGCTTCAACACCCTGGTCCGTCCGCTGTGCCTTCTGCTGAGTCAGAGGGACACGCGGAGGCACGTCCTGTCCGGAAATTTAGCCGCCGGCAAATGCTGACGTTGCCCGGGTTGCGTTTTAGACCTAGGTCAATTAAAGTATAATGTATGCTCGTGTGAGTAGGCCCTATAAAGGAGCAGTGAACGCAGAAGCTGCCGATCCCCTAGGTGTCATAGTTTGATGATGGTAAGGGTAACAAACCAATAATGGGCCGATATAATACCGAATAGTACCAATCGTTATTATAGCATATCATCACGCTTACAGAAAGGGTTTAGGTAGTATAGCGCAATAGTTATAATGTAAAATGTAACAATTATAAAGAACCATTTGCCTGGCTGGTTAAGATTAAATTAGGAGCCACTCATCGACCGTACATATGTAGAGTTTGTAGCTCACAACTACCAATATTGCAACCATAGTAATCACAGATAGTAATAGTGATGCGGTCAGTGTAATCAAGACAATATAGTAACGGGGTAGGCAGATGTCTCAGTGCTAGTCAGGGGCGGATCGTCAATTTGTGGGGCCCTGGGCTAAACTACTCAGGGGTCTTACTAATTATTATTTAACTAACTCTCATTTTGTCAATCCATACAGATCATCGATACAAACCGTTATAGTTTCATGACATGATCAAACCTATTGTGTACCTTTAATCAGATTGGTTCCTATTTCCTTTATTATTTACATCCCAAGGTATAGGGTATTTATTTTATTTTATTTTACCAACCATTTGGGGGTACCCAAGGTGTTTCCCGAATATTGTATCAATTGTGAATTTTTAAATTCCAATTGTGTGAAAAAAAAAAACAAATATAGGTAGATCTATCTGCGGGAAGTTCACTGTAAGAATCACACAAGCACGCTAAAAAATACACCAACTAAAAACAAGCACACATATTCCCGGTTTTGATCGATAGACGAGCATACGAGTTGATCGATCTCAGGATTGCATCTTATGTTATGATTGGATATTTTTTTATATTTTAATATCTTTCTTTACTTGTTTTGATAGGGGCTTGGGGGAGCCCAAAAAGCCATTAAGTAGATCCTCCTCTGGTGCTAGTGTGGTAACAGTTGTTTTTATTTCTCTTTCGAGGACTCAGTGGTGGTGACGCTTCAAGACTTAAGTAAGTCTATAAGTATAGGCGATGCGAATTGCGAAGCGAACGCACCCCCACAGAACGCCCAGCCAACCGTAATCCGCAGTCCACTTGTCTCGTACGACGGTATCGAGAAAATTTGTAATAAATACTGTTCGTCCATAATACTCATTTATAATATGCACGCCTTTGCACGCGGCTCCGCCTCAGCCAAAAGCTAGTTTTTAGGTAATATCTCAGGTCCCCGATATGGTAGCGGGATAAAATGTACACCAGTTATTAAGTCTAGTCAAGAGCTATCAAATAAAAAAGTTGTATCAAAGTCCGTTGTGAACATCAGGATGACGGGTGTATCTTAAAAAACGGTGATTCTATATACATGAAAGCAATGTTCTAACAATGTGATGAATATGCGTAAAATTTAGAGCAATGTGCTTTTATGAAACGAGTTATTTCAAAAAGTTAGTGAGAATGGCTGATGTAAGAATGGCGGGTGTATTTTTAATCTGAGCAAATTAATTACTATCTTGGTATGAAAACATTAGCGTAGCAATGTACCGGCAATGTGCTCGAAAGTACCAAAAGCAGAATCAGATGCGGCAAAAGGTTTAAAAGTTATTGTGAAAATAAAAATTATAAAGAACGCCTGCTTATTTTATAATGTCAATACGACGAAATGTAAAGAGGAACATTTATACCACAAGGGTTTTCGGCAGTGCAATGCAAATTAAATACACTAACCGGCAATAAATATTGCACATCGACTTTTGGAAACAGACAATCGGCTAATGTCACCTTCGTAAAGCGTTATCTTTGTCACAGACGACCTATGTGACGTTTGTCAGTCGTTGTTTAAGAGTGGTAGAGTGAGGTTGCGTCCATTTCAATATATATATATCCATCCATCACCCTTTCAACGTCCACTGCTGGACATAGGCCTCCCCAAGAGAACGCCACAACGAGTGGTCCTGTACTGACCGCATCCAACGGCTCCCCGCGGCTTTGACCAGATAGTCGGTCCACCTGGTGGGGAGCCGTCCTACGCTGCGCCGTCCGATACGTGGTCGCCACTCGAGAACCTTTCTTCCTCAACGGTTGTCGGTTCGTCGAGCGATGTGGCCGGCCCATTGCCACTTCAGCATGGCAACTCGGTGGGCAATGTCGGTCACTCTCGTTCTCCTACGGATCTCCGTATTACGGATTCGATCACGTAGGGAAATACCAAGCATAGCCCGCTCCATGGCCCGCTGAGCGACTTTGAGCCTTGAAACGAGGCCAACATTCAGAGACCACGTCTCTGTTCCGTATGTCATCACTAGTAACACACACTGGTCGTAGACCTTCGTTTTCAGACACTACGGAATATTGGACGAGGAGATCTTCCTTAGCTTCCCGAACGCTGCCCAGCCGAATTGGATTCGTCGATTGACCTCTTTCTCGAAGTTGTGCCTACCTAACTGGACTGTTTGTCCCAGGTAGTCATAGTGGTTGACAACTTCGAGAAGCGCACTCCCGACTAGGACCGGTGCTGAAATGACATGGAAATTAGACATGACTTTCGTCTTATCCATGTTCATTTTGAGACCCACTAGTCGGGAAACCCTGCTGAGATCATTGAGCATGGTGCCTAGGTCCTCCAGCGATTCTGCCATGACTACGATATCGTCGGCATATCAAAGGTGAGTGATGTATTCGCCATTGATGTTGATGCCGAATCCGGTCCAGTTCAAGAGCTTGAAGACATCTTCAAATGCAGCGGTGAAGAGTTTCGGGGACATAACGTCTCCCTGTCTAACACCTCTCTGCAGTTGGATCGGTTTCGTACTCATGTCCTGAACACAGACAGACATGGTGGCGTTTCTATACAAGCACCTAAGCACTTCGATGTACCGATAGTCAATTTGGCACCGCTGAAGAGACAGCAGCACTGCCCAAGTTTAGATCGAATCGAAGGCTTTCTCATAGTTCACAAACGCCAGATACAGAGGCCGATTATATTCCTCGGTTTTCTGTATAATCTGGCGTAGCGTATGGATGTGGTCTATGGTACTATAGCCTTTTCGGAAACCGGCTTGTTCGGGAGGCTGGAAGTCGTCAAGCCTGCGCGTGAGTCGATTTGTAATGGCCCTCGAAAACAACTTATAGACGTGGCTCAAGAGCGAGATAGGTATATAGTTCTTCAAGAGGGTTCTGTCACCTTTCTTGAAGAACAGCACCACCACGCTTCTGGTCCACGACTCTGGAACGTCGCCCCCGAGAACGACGGAATTGAACAGCCTCTGAAGAGCTAAAAAAGCTCTTTCCGCCGGACCGGAAGACCGGCTTTCCGCCTGCTCTCAGAAGCTCCGCGGTGATTCCGTCGTCTCTCAGTGCATTTTTTTTTTTATTACATGTTGTGGCAGACGTCCCACGGTCCATCTGACGGTAAATGCTAACCGTCGCCCATGGACTCGACTATACCGAGAGTATTGTCAAGCTGCTGCTCACCAATTCATTTCACAGATGAAATGAAATATAAACGGCTATCTCCTGCTACAGCCAAAATTTAACGCAACAATGTGCTTCATGGCCGGTCACACGGGAGATGGTGGTACCAACCCGCTCGGGCCGGATACCAAGTGAGTACTTCCACTTGGTACCCAGCCCTACCACCAGTCGTGCAATGGATGATAATTGCTTACTTCCCTTAGTCGCCTCATACGACACCCGTGGGAAAGAATGGGGTGGTGACACTTGTATTCTTAATCCGTCACCACACGAGCACGTCGCCTTTCCGTTCTTTAGTTGTTTGAGAGCCATTCTAATCTCGTACAGGCTGACGTCCGGGATATCTTCGATAAAATGCCGAGTTAGCTTGGATCTGGGATCTTGGACCAAGCCGACAACAGGACTCTGGGATCTGTACAACTGTCCATAGAACTGGTGGACCTCTCTCAAGATCTCATCTCGGGATGAAATGACAGTGCCGTCGTTGGTCCTCAGCTTAGTCAACTGGCTTTGGCCGACAGACAGATCTCTTGCGAACACTTTTGAGCCTTGGTTCCGCTCTATCGCCTTTTTAATGCGGATGGAATTAAATTGGCGAATATCATGTCGCACGGCCTTGGAGATCTGTCTGTTTAACCGCCTCAGGCAGGACCAATCGGCTGAAGACGTCCAGTCTTCATGTCTTTTCTCCTTTCCATGAGCTTGAGAGTATGGTCCGAGAGTTCACGAGTCCTACTAACGCGACGGGCCTTGAAGTAGGTCGACCCGACCGCTTGGACAGTTTGCACGAACCTGCTGTTCAAATCGCTCGCTGATTCGCACTTATCTAGACATTGAAAGCGATTTTGTAGTTCGAACTGAAAGCTCTCGGGGTTCTGGTATTGGGCAGGTGTTGGTCGGAGCGTAGACTTCATCAAGCGTGACCTCTCAACTTTCGTGTTAATATTCAAGATGCCCCTGACTAGTCGGTGACCACTCTCAGTTTTAATCCTGCTGATCACTGAGACATCATAGAATATGTGTCGTTTGTCTGACAAGATGAAGTCAATCTTGTTTTTTACTGAACCATTAGGGCTGATCCAGGTCCATTTCTGCTGGGGCTGTTTCCTGAAGAAGGAATTCATCATGTATAGGCCTTCCTTCTCTAGAAAATCAGCCAGCATCTGGCCCGTGATTCCTCTGCCCGAAACCAAAGTGCCCCACTTTCAGCTCATCGTCTGTCCTTTTGCCTAGTTTCGCGTTAAAGTCTCCCATAACCACCGTGAAGTAGGTTTTAGACGAGCGGATGGCCTTCGAGATATCCTCATATAGGGCCACCACCTCATCGTCGTGTGTCGAGGTCGGTGTGTAAACCTGTATGACCTTCAACGAATACCTTTTGGTTATTCTGAGTATAAGGTACGCTACCCTCTACTCGTCACACTCTCCACGTTGCCTACGAGAGACCTGCGAACGATAAACCCGACACTTCCTTGGGACTGGTGGTCGCCCTTCCGGTGGAAGAGCAAGTTCCCGGACTGGAGGATTGTCGTGCCCTCACCCTCTCTTCGGACTTCTGACAACCCTATAACGTTCCAGCGGATCTTGCTCAATTCCTCTTCCAGCTCGGTGATTCTCTCGTCGGTCCGAAGTGTCCGAACGTTGGGTGTTACCAGGGCCAGAGGTCATTGTTTGTGGTAGCCTTTCCGCGACCGGAGATTCTTCGCACCCCCTGCTCCGCCGTTACCAGGCCCGCTACCGTTAGGCCACGGAATAACGGAGCTGCCATTTTATGTTGTGTGCTTGTCATGGGGCATAATGCCGTAATCGCCACGCTTGGCAGGCGGGTTGGCGATCGCAGTGGATGTTGTTAATACTCGAGGGAGTGCTGCTGCCCACTCCCCCGGTATTCCCTCAGTCGGCTCTTAAGACTCCCGTGGGTAGAGAGGGGTGGGACAATTCTATAGCCGGCCCCACACATTTTATTGCCGGTTAGTGTATTGCATTTGTATTGCACTGCCGAAAACCCCTGGTATAAATGTTCCTCTTTACATTTCCTCGTATTGACATTATAAAATAAGCAGGCGTTCTTTGTAATTTTTATTTTCACAATAACTTTTAAACCTTTTGCCGCATCTGATTCTGCTTTCGGTACTTTCGAGCACATTGTCGGAACATTGCTACGCTAATGTTTTCATACCAAGATAGTAATTAATTTGCTCAGATTAAAAATACACCCGCCATTCTGATATCAGGAACTTTTCTCACTAACTTTTTGAAATAACTCTAGTTTCATAAAAGCACATTGCTCTAAATTTTACGCACATTCATCACATTGTTAGAACATTGCTTTCATGTATATAGAATCGCCGTTTTTTAAGGTACACCCGTCATCCTAATGTTGACAAATCCGTTCAGTAGTTTTTACGTGATGCGCGAACGAACAAACAGATAAACAGACAGACAAGCAATCAAAAAAAATATTGTTGTCAGACACGCTTATATAACCTAATGCCGTAATTTTTTCTCAAATATCTTAAATGTACTGACACAGCTCTGTTATAGCTTTATAATAGTTAGTATACAAAAATTACTTATTGGTTGCGGAGGAAGATAGCTGATCGTATATCGACTCCTATCTTAATAGTAGAGTAGTACTTCATGGCGGGACGCACGTCGGCTATGAAATTCAATTTGCATGTGCGGCTATTACCACTTACCATCAGGTATCATAAAAAAAGTACTTACTTATCATCACGCCATCTCCCTTCCGTGGTAGGCAGAGAGAACAGAGTGAAGTAAAAAGTAGATGTAGTAATAATATTAAAACGGCTAAATTACATTCAATTCTTTATTCATACGGAAACATGTAACATATTATTATAAATTATTACTTGTATAATAAATATGTATGCCTAACACTAAGTGTAATTTCGAGATACAATTCTTTTATACATATATATCACTTGGCGCAATATGGAACCTCTCTGCTATAGTAATTGGGCACTGCCCAGTTCTTAAGACCTTTATTTTTTATTCAAATATTTTCTACTAGTTCCTCTCTTTTACCCGACCTCAAAAAAGGAGAAGGTCAAAGCTTTAATCAACCAGTCAGTATACTTAAAATGATTGGCCGTGCGGACTTCATCACGCCATATCAAGTAGGACATAAATGCGTATATGGTGCTCTGTCATAAATGATGACCAATATTTTAAGCTGGTAAAGGGACCCCACTGGCATCATTTGTATGTGAATGTAGGTATATAAGAAAAGAGGAACCCATATAAATACGCAACATAACAGCTAATACTCAGTATAAATACAATCTTCTCCATAATGGATTTTTGCCGATGGCTTATTCCACTTGGCTGAAAAAGAAACATTTTTTAAGATGAAAACCAAAATCAGTAATAATTACAAAAAATGTAACATATTATACGAAATAAATAATGTTTTTTTAAAGACACCACCCTGTACTAAGGAATAATCCTTGTATTGCGGAGGATTTTACAAATATACAATATAACAGGTACACCCAGACTGAACAACCACATGTGGATCCCACAGAATTGTCCTGTGTGGAAATCGAACCCACTACAATCATCAAGGGAGGTCTGTATTTAATACTCCGCTAGCTGTGCAGTCTTAGTTGACTAAATACTAAACTAGATTTTATTTACAATAATAGATAATAATCTATTTTCACAGCTGAAAAGGATGTAGTTTGGAATTTCATTCCAGGTATTTTCCAGTTTCAGTCCTATTTGAAAGAAATCATATTTGAAGTCAGATGATGCTAAGTCCTCCCCATAGATGGCGCATTAGATTTTGAAACTTGAAATTTGTTAAGAGATTAATACAAGTGACACTCCCGATAGCTCAAAAAGCTTGTGGATTCGATCCTAAGCATGGTGATATTTTCCTATTAAACAAATTTTAATGCATAGAAAGACAACTATTGTGTATATAATAATATGTGATACGTACATAATCCTCACAGTGTTGGTGAACCCGGAGCCTTGCCGCCAGCCTGTGACGACGACCACGTGGTCACCCGTTTTGATGAACCCGCGCATTTGCCCGAACTTCAGACCGCTTTGCACGCGGTTGTCGACGTCCTTCAGCCAGTCACTGGCCGTCGGCTCTGTAATATTTAACAGTTTACGTTTTAATAATTTTTTTTAAAGAATATTCACGGATACATCACACCCAGACTCAGAACAACCATTCGAGAGTCAAACAAAAGTTCTCCTGCATGGAAATCGAACTCATAACACAGGCATTGGCATTTAAACCACTATACCATATCTGCAGTATTAATATTATCATCCTAATTTTCATTTATCTTAAGAGACGAGGTTGTATAACCAGGTTGGACAGAATTTACGATTAATAATTCCCCTGGAGCCACTTAGAGTTTGAGATATTCTAGTTTAATACTAAGTAGGTAGATTACGATGATATAGAAACCGGTACGTAGGCACCCAAAATCTTCCTTCTTTTTTGGTATGTGGTAAGTTGTACTACCTTCTCCCAGTAACAATGGGCTGGCTCAAACAGGGAAGTAATACCGTCTCACAGAAGATCCGCGTGAAGCAGCGGTATTGACTCCTACTGATATTTCGTACGGTGAGTGAGAGCGCTGGACGCCCAAACTATCTCCTCAAAACCTTCCTATTATCTTAATTTCCTCTCTATTACCCTTCCTCCCCCCTAGAAGGGGGGTTCCTATCCCTTTTCTTTCCTTGCCTCTGGTGTTGCTAGCTCACCATCATGAGGGCCGTATGCTAAAAAAGCAACGAGTATAACGCGGTGCCGGTATTCTGCGAGTTGGGTTGGAGAAGATACTCATTCATTAAAGAGCAGTCCTGTGGATAGCAACACACTACCCCGTCACCATACAGACGACATAAATAAAAAGACTGATAGTCAGTATCATGACTTACCTTGATATACGATGGGCAGTACTCCTCTATACAGATGAGCTTGGCGGGCAGTTTGCGCGTGGCGAGTTACTGCGATGATGGGACACCGCGGCCGGTACTTGCTCAACAGATGAGCAGATTTGCCGCTAGTTGTGATTACAACGATCGCGGCGGCCATGCATTTAGTTGAGGCTTCCACCGCAGCGATAGCTGTTGAGTGCGCGGGCTCGATTGGAGTCTTCACCTATCATATAATATTTCATGAATTAAAACTGATTTGGTCCTCCAAGTGAGACGGGGTCACCACAAATGGCGACATCTAACAAAAAAGTATGGCAGGGTATCAGTCGTATCTTAATAAAAATAATCTGAAATGATAAGTACTCGACTTGCCCGTCCCCACAGAAGAACTAAACACGGAGTGTGAAAATGTGAAATAGAAAAATCTACACGTATTACGTGTGTGTCACTCAAGACAGTAAGAAGTAATATGGCATATCATAGACATTGGTAGCTCCGAGCAACTTCTACGATAGCTGCAGTGGCAAGGCGTGTGGATCGGTATTTCTAAAGACGCGGGTTCAAATCCCGGTCGTAGTTTTAATTTTCTATTTCACATCGCGTCTGGTAAATCACCCAGCATGTTAAAGTGCTTCAAATATAACAAACAATAACAACATATTCAATAAATAATATTATTATATTATTATTCAAATTCATCCGACAGATGGTGTAGGCGTCCCCAAGACGAAACGACAGAATGTGATATAGAAATTGGTGGCTTCAAGTAACTGCCACGATAGTTCAAGCGGCAGAGCTTCTAGACTGGTGTCCTAGAAGAAACAGGTTTAATCGTAGTTCTTAGTTATCATTTTGTATATCACATTTTCACACTGTGTGTTGTAGTAAAATCCACTCACGTTATAGAGATTAAGAAACGCTGATCTAAAACAATCTTACCTCAGAAGCCAGATCATTGAATAGCTGTTTGTGCCAGATGGCAGCTTCAGCTTCCTTGCAGATGTTAGCCATGGTAAGCACACACTCTAAAGGATAATCGCCCTTAGCCGTCTCTCCCGACAACATGACGCAGTCAGCTCCGTCGAGGATCGCGTTGCCAACATCTGATATTTCAGCGCGAGTGGGACGAGGCTTCTTTACCATGGATTCTAACATTTGAGTGGCGCAGATAACTGGTTTTCCCACCTAATAACAAAGCATATAATTTTTAGATATTCGTCTTGCCTATGCGCTGATGTTCGTAGAACACCCCCATTCTAGTCTATTATTGTAAAAGTACATTAAGTATGTAAAAGCAGTCTTCGAGATAACGCACGCTTATAACAAAACCTAACTAGCTGATCTAAGTTGGTAAAGATCTATTTGCCCATTTTACAATTACGATGTAGCTTTGCGAAAATCTAAATTTTTATTGGGATTTGATTTATAATAACGAATATTTTTAATAATATTTTTTTTTGTACATATTACGCAAATTAAATTTGCTTTGCGTGTTGTTACGACAAAACTTGACTTATTATTCTAATAAATAATTTTATACGTGTGACAAAATTAACAATTTTTTTGACGAAACAAATAATTTTAATATTGCTACTTATTTCTCCGAGGAAAAATAATCTCGAAAATAGCGTATCAAATATTAATTTTGGTATAGTATTAAGGTAGATATTTCATACCTACAAAACATGTACGATAATATTAATGTATAGAGATTAACACTCACCCTGTTACAACGAGAGATCATTGTCTTTTGTGCGAGGAATACTTTCTCGGGGGGGATCTCAATACCCAGGTCACCACGGGCAACCATGATGCCGTCAGATGCCTGCAAAAACAGATGAATCACTTCAAATTTTCGAAACATAAGCTTTACTAGCCTAATTACGATCGATTATCACTAAATGACCCGATATTGGTATAAAATAGATAAAGTAAAACATAGCATCACGACTGTATTCCTCAAAGGGGTAGGCAGAGGTGTGAGATAGATAAAATATATTTATTATAATGAGTCTAACACAATATAGTACCATAAAATAAACACATGTTTAAAGTTATTGTTTGTAATGTTGTTCTTTCTCTCGTAATCGGAAAGCTAGAGTTCAATTACATTTATAATCTCTCTCCAAAGTCGAAGATATAATGAAAACTTAATCAGTGTAGCTATCTGCAATCACATTTTACTACGTCTCACACACTGGCATAACAAGTGGGAGATGTGTCACAATTCATACGTCGTAGGTCGTAATGTGTAAATGAATGCCATCCGTCAATTTTGCGAAGTGATCTTATTCTGTCCTGTGTACTGTTTACATAGATAGAGTCTTTAAAACTAGTTACGTCTACTTTAGTCAGGATAGGCTAAACTAGGCAAAGTTTATGAAAGCAGTCTACAAATGGCGAACCACGTTAATTTATGTGCTTCGGAAGGCACGTAAAACTATGTCTTTTTCTGCGTTGCTTATATTTTATTTACATGTGTCGTTAATAGTTGTTTCTTAATACTTTAATAACTTTAATTTAAATTAAGATATCGCAATATTGATTTTAAATAACAGCCAAGTGTCTCAGAAATAAAGTCAAACTTAGAAAATCTAACCAGCAGCTATTAAGTGATGCGTGCACAACGGCAGACCTCTACTTTTATTTATATACCTAGATAAAAGCAGATCTCCGATAAAGTATTTTTTTATGAAGAAAAAATGCTATTAGTAACAATAAATAAAGTTATAAAATATATTTAAAAAATCTTTTTTTTTACTTTGTAGTATTCATAAAACTCTTGAATGTAATTCCAGATGAGAATACGCATTAAGGCAAATTTCCCCCTCAATCGGTTGATTACTGGTGTAAAATTAACTCGCAAGATTTGACTTGGGTTAAATATAGCAGAGCAAGCTAAGCAAAAGCTTATAAAAATATTCTTAAAGTACGGTAAACAATGTACATGATAACTATAATAATAATATAGTGTTAAGATTATAATCATTATCACGATAAAACGATTATTAATGATAATTTGGTTAATGTTTCTATATAAAATTAAGAATAAAACCAAATAAATTTCGTTAAAATAATGCCTTATTTAATTATGAAAAATTAAAATGGGTATGAAAATATTACTTATAATCCACCGAAGCTCGACGAATAAAAGGTTGGGTTAATAAACTGGGAAAATAAACTGGTTTGAATAATCTGATAACAGTAAAGTACAATAAACTAGACTTTGCCAGCGGTTCCGGCGCAGCCAAAAATTTCAAGTTTCCGATATAAAAGCGGGATAAAACGTGTAACATTTTTTAAGTCTAATTAAGAGCTATCCTATAAAATACGATGCATCATAATCCGTTCAGTAGTTTTTGCGTGATGCGCGAACGTACAAACAGACAAAAATCCTATAAAAAATTGATTTGAGTTTAGAGCCGCCTATATAGCCTATTACAGTCATTTTTTCTCAAATATCTTAAATGTACAGACACAGCTCTGTTACAGCTTTATAATAGTAGGTATAGATAAATAACCTTCCTTTGTTGGGAGTTGTTAAGTTTGAGAAGTCTAGTCCTGATGTAAAACGACCGACGATACTATTATAGCGCCAGAAAGCTATTCTATTTTCTTAATCTAAAAAAATTTACGGTTAAAAACTGTCGTCATAGTTTTTTTATTGTTAACAGGCGACTGTGCGCAGCTACGCTGGCGAAACTATATAATAATCTATACAGATATTATAATCAGGGACCTTTTTGGTTACCTATTTCAATGGTTTTCGAAAGTGTTTCTCTAAGCAGTTAATATCAAAAACACGTTCAATATGAGTGTCACTTTTGATTGTCCATATTGAAGGGATAACCCCTTTACTCAGTTTCAAGAACCCATGCAATGGGTTATCATAATGATGGTGTAACCCTTTTACTGGGTTTCAAACATTGAACCCATTCAAAGAGTTACATCATGGTAAGGTAGCCTAATAAACGGCTTGCCCTTCAAATGCTTAGCTCTTAACTAGGGTCGCAGGGTTCCTGATTATAATAGATATAATTATTAGAGATGCCACTAATAGTGATTTTGGCTGAATACCGAATGTTCGGCGAGGCTCTAGGCCGAAGCGCCGAATATTCGGCAACACTTACTTTAGTGGGTGACCTACATCACTAAAGAACGTGTGATAACAACGCGCCGTGGGCGCTTTTGTTTCATTCGTGATTGAGTCGTGTCACAACACACTTTATTTGTTGATAGTTGATATGTTTGCTATTAGCGTTAAGGGGCCCCACAGATAAACAGTTCGCCTGCAGTCTCTAAACCCATCAGATGGTCTGTCGTCCAAGGTCTGCATAGCCCACTTTTTATTATATCGATTATTTCTTTGTGAGTTACATTATGATTTTTTTTTGTCGTAATTATCTATTCGAATATTGATAAAATACAGCCGAATAGCCGAATACCGAATATTCGTGACATCTCTAATAATTATACAATATCTATCCCATATATAATGTACCGTTTTATTAGTGACAGAATTTTTAGACATTTTGAAAAAAAAACTACGTTTACGGAATCTATCGCGTTGACTTGATTTTTATACTATCCCGACGTTTCGAATACTTTACAGCATTCATGATCACGGGTGGACTTAGATGGTAGATGTCCAAAGCTGATATGTTGTTTCAACGGTTTCATCTACCCACAGTAATATAATTTTACAAATTTTTGGTTTATTTATTTCAACCCACATAATATTCGTTTAGAAACACAATTAAAAATATCTACTCTAAGATTTATGCTTACAATGTATGAGATTTTAAGCTAGTGTAGTAAAAAAAAATAGTATAATACTCCTTTAAGTTTTAAAAATTTTTGTTTATATTTAGTGCTTCAAAATTCTACCACAAACTACCAATTAAAATTTTTAAGTAATCAAAAAACTACTATTAAGACAATATTGATTATTAGTTTCTACTATTAAATATATTGATTTTAATAGAGGCTAACCCTAAAAAGCTACCACCGGATCGGAACGCGGCCTGACTGAGAAAGATCCGGCCAGAAAACTCAGTAGGCAACAACTTGTTATGGATTATTAAATTTATGCGGAAATACTAACTAATCACTACTGTGGGTTTTATCTACACAATAAGCGCTAACTGTGTCTTGCAATCTTGTGGTGTGCCTTCTTGTATTATGTTTGGTGAGGCCTATCACAGGATTCCAGCTTGATGGTAAGACCCAGCCGTCTTCTCTATTGAAATTGGGATGTTTCTTAATTTCAATAGCCTCACGTATCATTCTAGGACGATGTCGATGTTCTTTTGCGAGGATTTGAGGTTTGTCAAACCTGATGTAATGGCGGGTGTGGTCCTGTGTGTGCTCACAAATTGCAGACTTTGTATAGCGACGGTGCTTCACATCAGCTATGTGTTCTTTCATCCGAGTTCTTATGGATCTCTTTGTTTGCCCAATGTAGGAGAGACCAAAATCACAATCCAGCTTGTACACTCCTGCATCCTGTAAGGGTATATGGTACTAGACTGGTGGTAAAAATTGACTAATTCTTTTGAGTGGCTTATAGTGGGTTTTAATTGAAGCTTTCTTCAGAATGTAGCCAATCTTGTCAGTGACTCCTTTAACATAGGGCAGGACTGCAGGGAGGCGCTCAACTGTGGGTGGATTCACTCGGTTTCTGTGACGGCGGCGTGGAACCTGCAGCTTATTAGCATGTAAAACTTTCTTTACATGTTGCAACTCCCCAGCAAGAATTTTTAGATTTCAGTAGTTGGTTCGGTTCAATAGTGCACAGAGATTTCTCCTAAACAAAGTGTATCGCTTTATTATATTAGTCACCGACTATCTAACCTCTTCGTGATATTAGTATCGATCTATACATACGAGTACTTAGATGATATTAGAAATCTAGTTTAAAAATTTCTTAAGAGCTAGAAATATAATACTTTCTGATATTTACGCGAATGTTACACATTTTAAAATAAAACTACGTTTACGGAATCTATCGCGTTTACTTGATTTTCTACTATCCCGACGTTTCGAATACTTTACAGCATTCATGATCACGGGTGGACTTAGATGGTAGACGTCCAAGGCTGATATGTTGTTTCAACGGTTGCATCTACCCACAGTATATGATTTTACAAAATTTTTGGTTTATTTAATTTAACCCACCTAATATTCGTTTAGAAACACAACTAAAATATCTACTTCAAATTTTATGCTTACAATGTGTGAGACTTTAAGTTAGTATATTATAATGAGTATAATACTCCTCTTTAAATTGTAAAATTTTTGTTTTTATTTAGTGCTCAAAAACTACCAATTAAAAAAAAATCTAAAACGCTAGAAATATAATAAATAGTTATTTATAAATTTACTCACCGCAATAATCTCATCAAGATTGACCATACCCTGGTGATTCTCTATCTTGGAGATGATCTTGATGTTCTTGCCCTTGGGGCCTAAGATTCCGCGGATCTCCTCCAGAGCGGCGCCGTTACGGATGAATGAAGCGAAGATCATATCCACCTGGATCAATTATATTATGTTAAATCTTCAATTCTTTTACAAATATTATAAAGAGTGATTTTTGTCTATTGCTCTACTGAAGCGATCGTCATTTTTTTTTTTAATATTCACGGATATTTCACACAACTTGCTCTGGTCCCTACGGATATAATACATATATTACTTTTTTTTTTTGCAAATTGTACATATACATATAATAGATAGAAAACACCCAGACGCAGTACAAATATCTCTGTTCATCTCACAAATAATTGTCCTGAGTGGGAATCGAACCCACGACCTCGTGCACGGAAGTCGGTTACAGTGCCGACTACGCCTCGAGGCCCGTTTTAATACTATAGTTTAGAGTTCAGAAAAGGACATAGCTTACTTTTTATACCTGCAAAAGGATTTGTTTCTGTGGGAGAGCTATTGCATAGAGATATAAAAAGCATTGATAGCCTAGTCATAAAACCAAGGACAGCAATGACAATGGTATCGAGTTCGATCCCAATCCAAGGTCACGGCAGACACCTCCGACATTTCCAATTTTTTCGAGAATGTGTGTGTATTTGTTCATTGTTCGGTGAAGGAAAATAAAGCGAAGAAACAAGGCAAGCCCCGTGAATTCGGCCTAGCCGCACGGGGCTAATGTGTTGGAACTACAGCCTGAATACCTCTCACTAAAAGAGGAGACCCGTGCCCAATAGTGGGACAGGAAAGAGTTGAAGAAAAAAATATGTACCGTAGTGGTATATTTATATTCTAAAGACCATTAAATGTGGAAACAGAATCATGTGATGCATAATTAATATTTATTTAAGAACTCTTTTTTATACTATATGAGTGGCAAACAAGCGTACGGCCCCCACCTGATGGTAAGCGGTTACCGTAATCTATAGACACTAGCAATAACAGAGGCATCAATCGCGCGTCATCTCCAATGAAAGGGATAGGTGGATAGGCAGGGATACTAAGAATAGGATAGGAAGGATAATATATAGGAGAACCGTTAAAAATTGTAACCTTCGTATGTCACATTTTCGAGATTTCTTTGTACATATTTTGAACACACTCATTCGGAACTGAATATAATTACGAGACGACTTTATCACAACGCAGCGATAACAACATCACGCCTTCTCACATGATCGTTAAAAACGTACGCGAGCACGCGACGTTAAGACATTATAGCAATATTTTAGATAATGTTGCCACAATAAGCCCACGTGTTGTTTTATCAGTTATTATGACTTCGAAACAATTATTTATCTATGTTGTCACCAATTACGTCTCTATTTTATAGTGAATCATAGCGAATACGTACAGACAGGTTGAAGAAGTGTAAATAATGAACATAACATCACGCCTGTATTCCCCGAAGGGGTAGGCAGAGGTGTATTACACACCTAGGATTTGCCAGCTATGTTTAAGTCCTACGTAACAGGGGGCAAGTCTATTGCCGTTTACCAGCCAGGCTCCTACTGAAAATTTTAGTTTTTACGAAAAAGCTCAATAACACTGCCCGACCCGGGGATTAAACCCGAGACCTAATGATTAGCCGCTCACATTACCGCTGCACCACCGAGGCAGTCTGTAAATAATGATAGGTATACTTACACCCTGTTCAACACCGAAAAGTAAGTCCGACTTGTCCTTCTCAGAGACAGCGGGCAAGTCCACGGGCAGACCAGGGAGGTTCACTCCCTTCCTTGATCCAAGCATACCTGGTTGACAATATGCAAAATATATATACTGCTAATAATCATATTCACTTACAAAAGGTGAAGGACGAAAGACGACACTCTTGGCATTGGTACTTGTAGATAACGATGATATAATTAGTTTTAACTCAATACTTAGTAATAATATTTACAAATTGATTGCTCCGGCCAGCCCCAGGCCGGACTGTCACTGGCAGCAGGTAGCTGATGTTATGAGGAATATATGAGGCTACTTTTATTGGCGTACTCAACCACTGGACTCTGACTAAGAACTCGACCTCCAATCTCCATTTAAAACACTGGAAATTTTTGATAAATGTAAAACAAATCTCACCTCCATTCTCAATACTGCATACGAGCACATCGGTAGACGCAGATTGGCAAATGATAGAGATCAGGCCATCATCAATGAAGATCCTGTTGCCAGGCTTCACCACATTAGTGATGTTCTTGTAGTCCACGAATATCACTTGAGCATTACCACGTTCTTGATATGCTGTGTCCGTAGTTAGTTTGATCGTCTCACCCTTTTTCAGTTCTACTTCTGCAGAGCCACCCTATGAAATATAGATAGTGTTTTATAGTTAAACTAAAGCCTACTAGATTTAAATGAAAACATATTACTACTGCGTTTTACACTAGATACATTTTTGACGTGATAAAGTCTCATAAATCGATGAACGCCGGCTGCAAGCACGAAAAAGTTTCACGTTCCGAAAAATGTATGGCGACCGATGCATTGTTTGTGAAACTCTCAGAAAATATATATGACCTTGGGGGTTAGACGGAATCTCATACCTCACAATCGACATCGTATCGACTCGCTTGTGATTGGTAGATATGCTGTGAGTTTTTCGCTAGTTCCCCGACTCGAACGAGCAATACCTCCTTGACTGTTTTAACCCAATCACTTCGATGTTTGAAGATCGAAGATACAAGGCCTCTTTTTGAAGGTATGGTTAATTTTCTACGTAGTGCTGCGTCAGCTTGATTGCGCTAAGTCAATGAGCCGACATTACCATCACGTAAGGCAGCCTATTAGCTGCTTTTACAAATTCTTGTCAAATAGATAACATGTGTCTCACTCGTCTGCCAGCGCCTTCGATCATCAATACCAAGATACAGTGTCACGAACAAAATCAAGCTACAAACTGTCCGTGTGAATATATACTTATACATCTGTTTACTAACGACAAAGGTTTTAAAACAGTTTTAAGTTCAACCCAATTACAATCATGGCACTTAGTAATAAAGTCACAAATCTTTAAAATATTATCTTACATTTACGATCATTCGTCACAAGAAATTAGCAAAGCAATAATTTACTACTGTCACTTACAAGTGAAAAGACAAATAACATTTACTGTGAAATCAAGCTTAAATAGGAACAAATATAGTACTTTTTGAACTTAACAAAATACGCACTTATTTGCCGAGACGGATTTTTTGGACCGACGCGATATGTATTGCGTTATTGATCGAAGGCCAACGCACTAAAAAATTGACAATTGCAACCTATTGTTGGATATAAGCATATCAATTTTAACATTTACTTATTCGTAATTTTTTTTGGGTTTTCCAAATCCACTATATTCCAGATGAATTTTCAGAGACCGTTTGATGTTTAAACTGTAGAAGACTAAATATGTTCTCAAATAATTCAACTCAAGAATAAAGTAGTTCTTTAATCTTTTGATAGTATATTCAATTGTAATGTATATTCAAGTGTAATAAAGTTGAAATGTTAAAAAATACTTACACCCTCAAGTAGTCCAGTTCTGATTTCAGGTCCCTTGGTGTCTAGTGCGATAGCGAGAGAGAATGGGGTACCGAGCTTGGCGCTATAGTTCTTTTCAGCCTCGCGGCAGTTGAGGATAGTTTCAGCATGATATTCGTGGGAGCCGTGAGAGAAGTTCATACGGGCTACATTCATACCCGTCTCCATCATACGCTCCAACATCGAGACATCGCGGGAGGCTGGCCCTGTAGGATTTTTTTTAAAGATCTTTGAAAGATATCCTTGTGTCGAGGGGGACTTTACAAATATACAATTTTACGGAAACAAACTACACTCAGATAAAGAACAACCAGTTGTGGTTCACACAAAGACTTGTCCTGTGAATCGAACTCACAATACTCGGGCGGGAGGTCGGTATCTAAACCACTCCGCCGTTTTTGGACTAAATCTATATAGGTACTATTATAAAGCTGTAACAGAGCTATGTCAGTACATTTAAGACATATGAGAAAAAGTATTGTAATAGGCTATTTTAGGAGTCACTGAAAAAAATTTTTTTTTTAAATTATTTGTGCATTACACAAACAATACATTTTATCCCGCTACTATATGGTAAGCCTGAGGCGTAACCTAAAAACCAGAAGAGCGGGGCCGCAGGCAAAGGCTAGTACGTAATAATCTGTGAAAATCCAGAGAGAAAACGGCATTTTAGTCCAAATAAATACATGGAATAAGATTTGGTGTCAACTACTGGTTTTTATTACCATAATTATTGTTTTTATTCGATATATTTATTATGGTTGACGCAAAAATCGACCTTGATTATAAGGTAATTCTACTTATTTGCAATCAAAATAGCTCTCCACAAATTGAATAATTTTCATAACAGACTAACGATACTTCATCGGTCCAGATTGGGATGGCGGACGATGAATCCGATTCGGAAACCCTCTTTCGTCTTGTGCAGAGTCATTGAAATCATCTGTCAGGGCGTGAAGTAAAACTAATTATTTATCATCACATTCAGAGCAGAGTAAGCCGAACCATTCCATATACAACCTGGTCAAATTATTTACGTTAAGTCGCATTCTAAAAATATATTACTAGCGTTTATTTATACACTAACCCGACCATGAAATAACGAAATAATAATACGTCACCGCGTACCTAATAATATGTTATTAGGTATACGCGGTGCAGCATCACGCCTGTATTCCCCAAAGGTTCGCCAGATATGTTTAAGTCCCACGTAATAGGGGGCGAGCCTATTGCCGTCTACCGGGCACATTTCCAAGCTCCGGGCTGCTACTGATAATGTTTCTTTTTACGAAAGAGCTCAATAACACTGCCCGACCCGGGAATCGAACCCGAGACCTTATGATCAGCCATCGCGCACACTACCGCTGCTCCACAAAGGCAGTTAAATTAGTAAAGATGTCAATATGGATTCGTTTGTTTTAATCAAATTATGTAAATAACGGCATTTGGGAAGTATTTTCCATTAAATTAGATAATTCAAGGAATTACATTAGGACAAGGCACCCAGTTGCTTCATAGCCAGTTAAAACGGACGAGTGGTAGAACCTTGCTTTCCCATTATGAATGGTCCGGCTTCGCTGGATAAGTACCTACAACCCTCCCACGGAAGATCAGAGTGAAATAAAGGTAGGTCCCTCTACTGTTGTATGCCGTATGGTGAGTGAGAGCGCCGGAGGCCTAAACCCCATTCTCATCTTCCTATTTTATCCTCCTATCCCTTTCCTAGGAGTTGACGACATTCGAGTGATGCCTCTGATGTTGACAACGTCTATAGTCTACGGTAACAGCTTACCGTCAGATGGCCACCCTCGTAGTATAAAAACAACGCTACCACCTTAATGCTGGTTGAAAGATTTATTTAGATTTAAAAAAGCTGATATTGTGAGGTTTATTCATACATGGCCGTGTGAGGCCGGCTTTAGAATTGTCCCACCCCTCTCTCTACCCACGGGAGTCGTAAGAGCCGACTGAGCACTCCCTCGAGTATTAACAACATCCACTGCGATCACCAACCCGCCTGCCAAACGTAGCGATTACGGCATTATCCCCCATGACGGGACCGCTCGTTGTGGCGTTCTCTTGGGGAGGCCTACCTATGTCCAGCAGTGGACGTTGAAAGGCTGATGGATGGATGGATTCATACATGTAAATATTAGTAAGAGCAACTCACCAATGGTACATATGATACCGGACAGGCGGACATAAGATGCCTTGGAGTCGACATCCAGGCCGCATATATGTTGGAGATGAGAGCCTGCGTTCATGGCGCCTTGTTGGATTGCCGATTTATCAGAACCAGCCTAAAGAATAATAAAAATATACAATTATCAACAAAAGAATTAATAAATTTAGAGTAGACGAAGATATTGCAACAGCTCTCTAAGAATCGAAAAGAAAACGCTCGGGAAATAAAAATCCCGAAAGGCAACCACTTAGCCGACTTGATGGTCTATCAAAGCATAACAATAAGAGGAAGCCTTATGGCTTCTTATAAGGAATTTCGATCCCTGCTGGCAATAGATAAAGAGAAGAATGAATAGCGGCAATTTAATTTTTTAACTAAAATCATACCTAGGTATATAACTATAAATATAATAGCATCCAATTTATTATCATAATAACCAAAGATATTCAATAATATTAAATTTTCACACTATAATACGAGGGGTGATCCAAAAGTAATGATAATTGGTTACTTAAGGTCCACATAAAAATCCAAAAAAAATTTTTTTCGCTAGCCTATGCACTCACTACGTCAGCCTAAAAAAATCATATAAATAGGTCGGGATTTCCGGGAGATACATTCATTTGAATACGAACTGTCGAAGAGATAACATCAACATGGAGAAAAACGAAATTAGAGCTGTGATAAAGTACCTCTGTTTGAAAAAAAAAAAATGTCTACAAAAGACATACACTGTGACTTGGTGGAAACATTGGGGGACTCTGCTCCTCCATATTCTACAGTTGCACGCTGGGCCAAGGAGTTTAAGCTGGGCAGAACATCCACTGAAGATGAACATCGCGAAGGACGCCCATCCACGTCCCTCACAGAAGACAACGTGAAAAAAGTCGAAGATGTTGTGTTGGCAGATCGAAGAGTGACCATCAGGCATGTAGCTGAGGTCACAGGGATCTCATATGGAAGCGTTCAAAGAATCATTTCGAACGAGTTGCATATGAAAAAGGTCTCTGCGCGTTGGGTTCCCAGAATGTTAACCGACGAGCAAAAGAAACGAGAACCGACGAGCAAAAGAAACGAAAAACGAGTTGACATTTCGAGGGTCAATCTCGAAAAGTTCCAAGCAGATAAAGAAAATTTTTTGTTGCGTTTTGTGACTATGGACGAGACCTGGATCCACCATTTTGATCCTGAAACAAAAAAACAATCGATGACTTGGAAGCGAGCCTCCTCACCGACGCCAAAGAAATTCAAAGTCTCAAGTTCGGCGGGAAAGGTTATGGCGTCTGTTTTTTGGGACGCTAAAGGAATAATTTTGGTGGAATATTTGGAAAAGGGAGCCACTATTACGGGCTCTTACTACGCAGACCAAATAAGAAGATTACGGGAGGCCATTAAGGAAAAAAGACGCGGCAAACTGCGAGCTGGAGTGCTGTTTCACCAAGACAACGCACCGGCTCACAAAGCCGCAGTTGCGATGGCTGCCATTCAAGAAACGGGATTCGAACTGGTCGAACACCCTCCCTATTCGCCAGATCTGGCTCCTAGTGACTTTTACCTCTTTCCTCGGCTCAAGGAACACCTCCGAGGCAAGAAATTTGAAGACAATAGCGAAGTTATGGCCGCTGTTGAGGCGTTTTGGGAGGGTCAAGAAAAGGAATTTTTTTCAAAGGGAATCCTGGGTTTAGAAAAAAGATGGACTAAATGTATTGATTTGTTAGGAGACTATGTAGAAAAATAAATTATTATTTTAACTTTAATTACCGTGTTTTATTTTCATTATCATTACTTTTGGATCACCCCTCGTACTTTCTCATATTTACGCGAATTTTACACATTTTGAAATAAAACTACGTTTACAGAATCTATCGCGTTTACTTGATTTTTATACTATCCCGACCTTTCACAATGTTTTATGTAGTAATATCCCGTTTTATTTATACAATATTATGTTATCTTATAGCGTACAATTGTTTTTCTGAACAAAATTATGTCTATATTAACTATTTGTTAAATGAAGGCCGATAGGTCTGAAAATTTACGAAAAGGTTAAACATTGGTAAGGATATGTGCTTGAATAGACATAATTTCTCTTTTTAAGGAGGATTGACGCTTCGAATGCCTTAGTCATGAATAACTACTATTCTTTTCGTATTATACAAAATAAAGTATGTAGTACGTACAGTTCTAATTTCAGATAAAATAAACGAAAGTTGTCTAAACGCCGAAAAT
Source organism: Leucoma salicis (assembly GCA_948253155.1). Taxonomy (NCBI): domain Eukaryota; kingdom Metazoa; phylum Arthropoda; class Insecta; order Lepidoptera; family Erebidae; genus Leucoma; species Leucoma salicis. The sequence continues at coordinate 20,130,530 of OX411811.1, forward strand.
ATATGGAAACTTCTCATTATTACTCTATTTTTCTTTAATATAGATATTCACTTGTGTACCTTGTGCAAAGTATATTGCTAACTGGTCATCTGTGTTAGTGTTTAACGCCAACAATAAATTATTAAATCACGAATATCACGTTACATGTGGCCAAAGACCTATGATGACCGATGCATGTGGCATTTATTAGCAAGTCGACAAAGCTCCTAGGGTCTAGTTATGAATGTGCTCGTATATCAATCACATGCGGAGTGGTAGCGATCAATTATACTATCAACCTCACTTCCTAATTCAAGTAAATTAGCTAATATCTGAGAAGAAAAATGCGACAGTGTCAAGAAGACGGCTTTAGAGACCAAAGAGTAGAATAATCTAAAAAAAGATTAAGGACACCCGGCAGCTCTACGCGGTATGGAGATACCTACCTAGGTACTTTGTATTTTTAAAATTTTATTATTATTTCAAGTGCTGCGGCAAATCTGTGACATCCTACGAGTATTATAATTATTGATGCCATCTAGACGTTAGTTTTACCTCTCGTAACCTGTCTATTGTTTTTTTCGTGTGGTAAAAATGTTTCTAGTAAATATCTAAACATGTCCAATGCTAAAAAATACAAATGCACAAAGTTATGGCCATTAATCGATTAATAAAGAGATCTACAAGTATTCGAAAACCTTAATTGGCAAAACAAACTTACCTAACCAATCGTTTGGTGGATATAATTGTTACGTGGTAATAAACTAAAATTCGTGTACAATATGGCAGCCTACTGAAAAAGCCTTGGAATACTAGGTCGAATGGTGACTCATGGCTTCCCGCAATTATTTATCACAAACGTAGCGTTTTCTCTATAGAGCGCAAATAAGTACTTACTTATGTTATTGATTGGTACTACGGAATGCTGAAATAAGGGATGTTGGATGAAGGTTTTTTATTTGTGAGTAGTAGGTACCTAGTAGATGATCCGCTATCAACAACGGTGTTTGGAAAGACAAGTTAAGCAGCGAGTCCCGGCTATCGAATAACATCCTGGCAGTCGTCACCGATTCCGATTGTCAGAGGCCCGAAAAAAACAGACTCCAATCTTGGTAAAAGTTCGCCAATTGGTTGTTGGACCGTGTTGTGCAGAAAAAACTAATCCACAAAAACATAAATAAAAGTTATGCTGATTTCATGGACTTATAAAAAATAGGGCTGATTTGAACCGATTCTGCTTTATTTTTTCAGTGTTATTCGTAGTCTTGGTTTGGTATAACGAGTACCTATAACCTATCATAAAAAAATATTTATGTAGATAATATAGGTAGTTGGCAGAATAAAACGAGTCTTTGTAACATAAAAATAGAGATTTATTTTCGATTGCTTGTTGGCATTAAAGTTAAAACCTTAATTTTCTCGTTTGTGGGTTGGATCATTTCTATACAACACGGTCCAATTGTCCCACTAGCTGGAAGTCGTGAAAGTCAGATGGACAGTCGCTCCGTGTAAATAAAGAGCTTGAGATAAGGCTCGTCGCTCAGTAGAGGGTACCCGAAAAGGTAAGCCGCCGGCGGACCACCGAAGGAATATAAAATAGTTCCAGTGGTCCGCCAATAAAGGCGGAGAGACGGCACACGGCGGGTTTATTTAGTGGGTGAGGGCCCCACACTACCCTGTTTGTTGCCCCGAACAACGGGGTGTGCGGTTAGGTACATTTTTTCCCGCCTAAACAAAAAAAAAAGGAAGGGAAATGAAGATTGCCTTTTCTAGAGAACGCGGATTAGCAATCTTGGTTTTTTATCGCATGTTTGACTTTCTCTTGAATATCTATTTAATATTTGTAAACGTATTTTCCTTTAACTGTACCTACCACCCGAACCGTCATTCATATCTGAACAATTCAGCTTTTGTAACCAGAGTCATGGTAATCGCGATACACAATGGTGGGCGAGTTTAAATTAGTAAAAGGTACCTACATAGGTACCTACGAAGATGTAGTAAATGTTCTAATAAAGGTGAGCCCACACACACTGTCAAAATAAATGTTGATCTAAGATCAAATAACGTCAGAAGACGACTCACTTAATATGTGTAACCACAACTTGAGCTACTTGCGTTAGTGTGTACGTAACACGTATAGGTTATATGTGTAGGTTCACTTAGGTACTTATTATCACGCCATCTCCCTTGCGGGGTAGGCAGAGAGAACACAGTGCCAAAAGCCTCTATTCTTGCATACACCTCTCGCTTCCTCAAAATTCATAGTACTCTTCATACACGTTCGCTGGTTTCGGAGACTCCTGACTCCACCTTCCTTCAATTATACATGACCGATTTGGTCTAGGTAGGCGAGTCTCGGCTTCCCCTGGAACTACATCCTTCCACTTTCGCATTGTATATCTTCTTAACCAGTGGCTCATCCGGCATTCTTTCCACATGTCCGAAACATCCGAGCATTCCCTAGAATTCATGAACTTGTTCAAGCACACCATTGCCTATTGATACTCTAACATCTGTTCTGGCTTCTCCTTTTTCAAAAACCATTATTTTGGTGATTATTAATTAAGTCACATTCATGAATCTACTAGAGTAACAAAGAACTACTGCAACGAGTTAAAAACTGAAACCTCTCATTAGTAAGATTCATAACAATGCTAAATCTGTAACAGAATTATGATCGCACATATATGATACTTACTATTTGTCTAACCCCCCTACTAATAAACATTGTATAAGCTCCTTATAGTTATTCAGTGTTTTGTTCCGTTCTTTCAACATCAAATTAGTGACAAAGACAACACACTGAATAACTATTCAGAGGTTATACAACGTTTATTAGTAAGGCAGTTAGAATATTATTATACCCTTAAATTTGGCTCAGTATTTTTAGTGTTAAATGCATGAATAAACAAACAGATTATAATTCCTAATAAGACTCCTCTCCGAACACAAAACATTATGAAACAAAACATAGCATCACGCCTGTATTCCCCGAAGGGGTAGGCAGAGGTGTATTACACACCCACGATTCGCCAGCTATGTTTAAGTCCCACGTAATAGGGGCGAGCCTATTAACGTCTACCGGGCACATTTCCAAACTCCGGGCTGCTACTGAGAATCTTTCCTTTTTTTTTACGAAAAATCTCAATAACACTGCCACTTTTTTTTATATTACTATAAGTATAATGCCTTCTAATATTTACGCAAATGTCACAACAATAAGAAATAAAACTACATTCACTGAATCTATTGTGTTCACTCGATTTTCTACTATTCCGACGTGGAGAAGGTTAGTGGTTGTACGCATGGGGATGGGCATGGAGAAGGTTATTGGTTGTAGGTATGGGAATGGGTATGGAGAAGGTTGTAGGAATGGGCATGGAGAAGGTTGTTGGTTGTGGAGATAAGGATAGTGGTCGGTTATGGGACTGGGAATGGTGATTTTAATTTTTAATTATAGTAATGGGATCATTTTGGATTAATTGATTGTACTTTTAGTTTATCATATAAAAATTGTCTATTGATTAATATAACTCAAATGCAAAGATGACTATAATATAGTCAAATCCGATAACCCTATGTATAAAATATATATTATCTTAAATTTCCTTATAAAAACCATTAGCTGTTAGAATTTGTTAGATTGTACTTATGTGTTTAGTACAACATAATGATAAGCCATTTTAGAGAATCTCCTCAGGGCTTTAGGAAGAACAAATCAGGTTGCTTTTTTGTTACACATGAAGCTCTGTGGAAATCTGATTAATATATTTACAATATAGTACTCGCTCTAGGATCTATTAATTTTCATATAACAGGGGTAGGAGACGTAGAAGTACTCTCTTACCCCTATCATGAAAATAAACACACATATTAGGCATAAGTAATATGAAAAATAAGTACAATTATATGGATCTTAAACGCCTTTCAATTGTTTATGCTTATTAAAATTGTTATTATGGAAACCATAGGACTCCTTTATGGAAAATATCGTCATGGCAATAGTCACACAGAAAAAATATTAAACACAGTGAATTCACGTAATCAACATAATAGGTACAGAAATAGAATCCAAGGACGTTACCTCAATTTTTCCATCGTAAATTGTGGGGAAAACCATATTCTTAGTGATACAATGGAATAATTTTTCACAGAACAATATGGGAGCTCGTATTGCCGGCTTTCGTGATCTTGAACTGCCCTTCCGGACAAAACACAGGTTCCCGCAGCACCGTGAGAACGGAGTTGCGTACTCGATGAGACGCAAGCTGCGCGCGCAGGAATACGTCGCCACAACGATAGGGTAAAATCACCGAAGCCCACTGGACGACTTATTAAATCTCAATTCATAACACATCACAGAGTTCTCAAACTAACTAACTTTCTTTCGTGAAAATCAGTAGGTAAGCGATAAGAATTAATTCTAAATTTAACCATTTGAATTTTGATAGCTTGCCAATGCGTAGTTAAAATTATGTAATTGTCCACTAGGGTCAACTAAAATCTCTAATGCACTATGATTTTAGTGTTACATTAAGTTAAAATAATACTAAACAACAGCAATGAGTTTCAATACAAATGCATATTTGCATGTTTTGTTTTTACCGCGTTAATTTTTGACAGAGAGTTTTGGCGGGAACACGAAGAAGATCATGTCGTCGCTCTGCATTATTTTCCTAAACTTGTGTTATTTCAAGTATTAATGTGTAAAAGTGGTGGCCTTTTGCTTATTAACTATTTGTGTATGTGCATAAGTGCTGGCAAGTGATGTAATGCGACATAACGTGTTTTTACTGTTGTTTCCAAAACTCCATAGAAGCTTCAGTAAGGTTGCCATCGTTTTACTGTAGTGTGACTTTGACTTGACTGACTTTATATGACTTGTTTGATGAATTAATCTAGTTTGGAGAATAATGATGTTTATAAGTTACTGTTAGGCTGATGGTTCTGCCAATGCCTTAAAACAAATATTAAAAAAAATAAAAATTGACATTACATTACAATGACATATCTAGAAGATCGGAAAGGAAACGGAAGATATGTTATTGATATTTTCGAAATTTCTGCAATTTCCGGCCAGTAAAAAGTTCCATTTCTGTAAACTATTTTTTAACTTCCGCATTTGTTTATTATTTTAAATAAGGCGCCATTTTTTAAATTAAAGATTGCGAGAGGTCAATTTACTTCGTAGTTTATAAGATAATATTTTAGTGGAAACTTATGCTTCTCTAAACATTGCTCAACGTGTGGACATATATATTACATAAATAATAAATAAGTTACCTATTAAAATTAAATTTAATAATGATAAAAAATAAATATTAATGAAATAATAACTTAACTAGCTGCTTACGTTTTATGTGAATCTGTTATTATTTTATAATATTTTAACTCAACGCTCAAAACACTATAATCCGTTCCACTTGCTTTTAGAATGAAACACTGTTATGTTATTGGAAGGGATAAAGTAAATTTAGGTAAGTACATAATTATAACTAGTGCTGCATAATTATAAAAGGTAATTATTATAAAAAGATAAATCGCAGGTAACCACAGCTAATGTACTCTAATATAATTAGATACGTATCCTAGTAAAGAGAGTGAAACTTGTTTATGTAGAAAATTATCGCGTGCTTATGGACAAACTACTATGTATGTTTTAAAGAAAATATATTTACACTCTTTCGAGTTTTTGTTATGATTTTAAGCAAATAAGTCATACAGTTATACCTTAAATTTATGCCAAAAATGTAAATCGATCCCTGAGTAAGTCAAATTACCGTCTTCAAAACCAGTTGTTTTTGAAATAATATTTTAATCTTTTGATATCCAATGCTGGATAGGTAGGGTAGGCTTTCCCAAGAGAGCGCCACAGCGATTAGATCTATACAGATAGCATCTAACAGTTCCCTACGCTTTTAACTAGATCATCGGTCCACCTGGGAAGAGGGCCTTCCTATGCTGCAAAGTCCTGTCCTTATTGACACTTGAGAACCCTTCTTCCCCAGCGATAGTCGATTCATTAAGCGATGTGGTCTATCTACTGTGCTACGTTGGTCTTGTCCTCTTACGTAAATTACGTATAGAGATTAAGGCGCGGCTTTGAGCATCTTTGCTAGGCCATCATTTAAGGATCACATCTCTGTTCCCTATCTGTAATCAGACCTTTGTTTTCAGACACTAGGAATATTGGATAAGACCTTCCTCAGCTTACCGAATGCTACCCAGCTGAGCTGGAATCGTCGATTAAGCTGGATCTTTCTTGAAGTTGTCTACCTAATCAACCTGTTTGTCTTAGGTAGAAACAGTAGTCAGACAACTTCGAAAATCGCAATTCCCCTAAGACTGATGCTGTTAAGTAAGACACGGGTATTCTTCATGACTTTCATCTTGTTCATGCTCATTTTTAGATTCACTAGTCGGTAAAGAGTGATTGACTTTGGTACTAAGGTTTTCAGCAATTCTAATAAATGACTACGATATCATTTGCAAATCGAAGGTGTTTAGCGTATTTGCCATTGATATTGATGACGAATCCGGTCTAGTTCAAGAGTTTGAATAGGTACATCTTTCGATATAGCGGTGAGGACTTTCATGGACATAACATCTCACTACATATATCTGCAGTTGGATTGTTTTCTTACTCCTGTTCTGAACATAGACAGACATAGTGGCGTTTCTGTACAAACAAACATATTAACATTTCGATGTGCCAATAGTTAATTTAGCACCACTGAAGGGACTGTAGCACTACCCAATTTTCAATTGAATCTTAATAAGGCTTTAATAAGCTAGCCACTTCTAATCTAAATAAGTCACCTGACATTAGGACATTACCCTTTGGCACAAAAAATAAAATAGCAATAGCTTTCCCCCAGGAATTCCCTATTTTTCCGGTATAAATAGTATTCTGTGTTCTTCTGAATACTCCGGACTATATGTACGCCAAATTGCGTGATGATATGTTAGTTATGTAGTTACGGTGCCAAAAGGTAACAAACAAATTCACTTTTACATCGGTAATACTAAGTAAAGATATTTATAGTCCATTTAAAAGTTGAAACTAATTTAAAATAACCGGTGAATATCATTACTGTGTATTAAAACAAAAATATTACCTAGCTAAGTAGGTACCTATATTGCTTTAAACAACAAATTCATTAAATGGAAATTTAATAAATAGGTATCTATCAAAATGCATGAATGTCTTAAAAAATAAAATCAGTGTGGAACAAATATTGCCAAAAAAAGGAGCTACGATTGATATCGAATAGGTTAGATGACGTAGGTATGTTATGTAGTGATAAAACTGATAAAAATAACAGGTTCCCCTTTTTAATAATAACTCTCTACCTAGTGTTTTACACCAAAAAAATACATTAATTTAAATGCTTTTCATGGTATACAACTAATAAAATGTTAGTTAAATTAGTCTACTTTTATGTCAACTTTAACTTGACCTACGTTTAAATCATTTTGTAGGTTAGAATTTCAAATACTTAGCACAAAACATAATTCTGAGAAATCTTCTTTTTCATTTTATTTGATGCTCGTTTGAATATATATGTATTGTATTGTAGAATAAAAGCATACGAAACAAATTGCCGGCTACTATCGTTTATTCTCAACGTAGTTATATGTCATCGACGACGTCAATTTAGTTGTTAAATTGGTTAAAAGTGAGTTATTCAATTGGTTAGAGACAAGATATATTATGTATCACAATTAGTCGTAATGATCTTATAAACCTCTTTGATGTTAATCTAATTACATGAATAAATTTCATTCTTGAGTTAGTAGGCTCAGATTTACTAAAATTCCACAAGTTGAGTAATCGTATAGTAGTTTAAAAACTCATGAGTTACTAAATTATTATATGGAGACACTTACAGTAATTGTAACCGGAGATAATTATATTATTACAAGTTTGTTAATCTTTAACACAGAACAAATTTACTCAGAGAGCTAGTATTCTTTGCAGTTTGACAGCCGCTATGCAATGCAAGGAAGGACTTTTTGAGTAGTTAGAGGTCAACTCAATGTCATAGACACGTAAAAGGTAGCCATTTTAACGGTAACATCTGATTGATTAAATTTATATTTATTTCAAGTTTTTTCTAAATGTGAATGGTTTTATGAAATCTGCTGTAGAAATTCTGAAATGTTTTTTTTATAATATACATAATTATGTACCTTAACTTTGTGTAACATATGAATTAAATTGTACCTATAGGTATAGGTACTTATAAAGGAACCACCAAATGTTTACAACATCAAAGTAGGTTTATCAGCTGATGGTTTGTTAAAATAATTCTTTCTAATGTGCAACGCCTGTATTTTCTTAAAATTAAGCAAACTGGTACTGAGTATTCCATAAAAATGTTAATATTAGGTTATTTTTGCATGAGTGCTTACATAAATAATTAAATTTGTAATTAGGTACTATTTTAATAATACCTACATAGAACAAAGCAATTAGCAATCATAATAGGAATAATTTATTTAAAACCAAAGTCACCTTCATGTACCTATCTAATATTCCGATTGCAGTTTAACACCAATTTAGGGTCAAAATTGCTCTGGGTCAACAATATTATTAATTAGTCAACGAAAATAACTTTATGTAGGTACTGGGAAAATACCTACTAATCAATTGAAGCATTAAAAAAATTGTAGTTGTTCATAATTATTTAGATAAGAAATTTCATGCTAGATATGTAGGTACTTACTCTGAATAACCTCCTCGTTTCTACGGCTTTCATTTTTATATAAGATATTATACGAGCCGCGTTTACTGATCAAAAACTGCCACAGAAATGATCCCACTTCCCAATAGTTGACCCTTACGTTTATCTTGTAACTGATAAAGTAAACCAACGGTCACTTATCTTAATCTGTTGTCAATAATACATTAAGTCCTATAGTTACGATTCACTTTTAAAGTCTTTTGTTATCTAGCTATAAATATAGATACAATGTATCTCAACGAAAGTTACGAAGCCTAATTCCAAATAAATTAGCACTAAAGTGATAGGTACTCAAAACGGTAACACGATAATAATTCATTAGTTTCTTCTTGCGGTTTTCTAACCGGTACCTACCACTATGCGCTTTTATTATGTATAAATTTCAATTTCTTGTGTTTATTGGAAATACCTACATAATTTGTTGATTTGTTCTAACCGTTGTTCGTTGCATTTAAAATGAAAACACATCCCGACAAAAATTTTGTAGGATATACTTAAATATTTATAGTAAGTAGGTTTTTACTATAGGTATATAAACACTTCTCGTACCATTTCCATACATATTTTACGCTTTATAGCCACCCAAAACAATCCATAAATGCAGGTAGTTTCGCGATAATGGCCTAGTAATCTACTGCCTCCTAAATCATAACATTTAACCAGGGTTATAGGCAATTAAAATAATACCACAACTCCTTTAACTTATTTTATTATCCAAACTGAATTTATATTTAAAATGAACGACAATTATAAAAACATTTTGTTCGATAAAAACAAAGTCATATAGCTACTGACAAGAATTGTACCTTTTACAAAGGTTTTTGGAATGGCATCCGCAATTACACATTAAATTAAGAATTTTACCTTTATAAGAGTATATTAAGTCGAGCATCAATTAGAATATAATATGAGAATATTATATTTATGAAATTTTGTACATAAACATCACTTAAACCAAATAAATACATTATAAACATACTTATACCTATTCCATTTAACTGTTTGAACGAAAACTAAAACATAATAATTAAGGAATAAGGATGTCAAGATAGTTAATGTCATTTTTATTACTTTGCAACAGAATAACTACCTAGTAATTTTACTATGCAGTCATTAATTTATGCACAGTGCTAGGAACATAGTACATATATGTTTTATTATTATTCGTACCTATTTTGTAATAGCTACATATTACAAATTAGGCTCGGTATTCTTCGTACAAAATAGTATTACCTACTAAAACAATTATATTAAAATGATTTGCTTTAATTAACAGGAGTCATTGGTATTCTCCCAACCCACACGTATTTAAATCTGTTTACTTTAGACGTAAACGAAACATTATCTCGTAGTAACATTACTGACAATGGCCAAAATGTTAATATTAGCTACTTCAAGTCAAATCAAAACTTATATATATTTATACGCTTTTGAATATAGAATCAAAATACGAAGGCACGTTTATAACTGCCATAAAAATACTCCACATTTAACTATTATTTTTCTTTAGATATGGTAACACTGACTATACAGTAAAGTAAATTGCCATGGTTTACGACTACATTTTAAGAAATTGCGAATGAAAAATGTATTGTTGCTGTAACTTTGTTTAGTACTGAAGACTTCTGTGTAGAAGCATACATAACTTTATAATAATCTGCGGCCACAAATTGTATGAGTAACCGATAAACATATTACTTCGGTAGGACATATTTTTAGCATTATTAATTACACAACATTTACAACCGATAGTCTAATTATATTATTTAACGTCAATGATAGGATGTCGAAATCTGATTTATTTATTAAACATTTGTCGTGTTCGGCTATCTATCAAGTTATTGTGAAATAGAAAAATGTCACCATGAGTAGACAAACACTTCTCATTGAGTGATGACAATGGTACCTCAGTTGGAAAAGCAGTTGGAACAAATTTCTAGTATTGTTGTTTGAAACGCACCCATGGCATGGTGATAATATAATTTCAAAAAAACGTAGAGTTAAGACATCTCAATTTCATGTTTCACAATCACATGTATTTAACACTTCAGTATGTTTATATAAAATCACCATAACACAACATAAATTAGAAGTCCGATAATATTTCATATCGATTTAGTGATATTAGTTATAATATATTGTATAAAATCGTAAGAAAGCAGTCGCATCATAAGCAAGTAACGTTTTCGTTGTAGAAATCGTTTTATCTCTGTCTATTGTGCATCTGTACCAGTAGAATAGAGGGAATGTACCAGCAGGTCTAGTAATTTGTCATTTCTGCCTCAAATTAAATGGTTTTCCTTCAATATTGGTCTTAAATAGAATCGTGTGACTGAACAAATATTTTATTAATTTGTTTTACTATTACTAATACAGACACTATATGCATATATCAATATTTTAGAGTAAATTTAGTTGCGTTTTACAAAAGTGAACACATACATGCACACGCTAATAATACCTATATAATTACATTTACAAAACGCCAACATAGACGCTACAGTGTTCCTTATATAGAATTTGCTCTTAAACATTTCAGATACACTAACATATTGTTAATACTGAATATTTGTAAAATTATCGTCAATCTCACGTGTACTATATTGTGAACTAGTAAAAACAATTTGCCATAAAAATATATTTATACTTTAAACATTATCTACTTTGAATTTATAATTTATTTATTGTATGAGAAACCTGTTTTGAAACAATCCGAGACTTAAAGGGGCAGCGAAGCTGCGATAAATCGCTATACTTTTCTTATATTAAAAGTATTACCTATATAATTATTTTTTAAAATAAATATCCCTATAATTGACGGGCACGCTGTGAGATTGGACCATGTTTAATATACTACGAAACAACAAACAGTCTAAGCTATATTGGAATACTGGAACAATACTTAGGCCATTACTTTAGTTCACCAGACTGCAGTAATATGAATGGATATATTTAATTTAGACAACAATACACAGTATTATCGCGAATATACTATAAGCAATTACCAATTTTGGAAACGTGTATATTTTTAACTATATGTCAACATTTTATAGGTATAGAATTTTTTTCATTCCATTACCGAGTGTATATAATTTAATGTTTATTACAAATTTTCACTGGATCATGCTAGCAATAGTTTACATAGTTAAACACAAATACACGCTCACAATCACATTTATTTTGATTGATCCATAACACCTAATATAACATTTAGCTATACCATAATATCACGTCACTGATACGAACCATGCCATATTAATCCAATTATGTACAAACTTGCTAGAAGTTGTTGTTATATGAACTGGTAGCGGATGCGAGATGTTACATTTATCGATCTCAAAGCTCCAAAAATACAGTTACAAAGGCTGTCAGTGCAAAAGTGTTAACCTAACTCACATTAATCACTATCATAATACTATAATTGTACAAACATGATTGTGTAATGGGATTTTGTCGCGTAAATTATAACCTATGTGAAAAAATGGAGTTAAGCCACTTTCGATTGACAGCTCGAATATATCATCATATTTACACAAGGTATTCGCCTCCATTCGAATGAAAATTTAAATGTTACAATTACATTGTTTTTGTTCATAATGAGGTACATAGTAAACGTTAACAGGCAGACAATATTGTTGTAAGCCTTACAAGATAGTTGGAATATTGAGGGAACAGAGAAGTTTTCTTATTGATATATTTTCACCGTTTAATGATGTGCATTTACTACTGCGTCGTCTGCGCGAATCTGTCCTGAGCCCATATTTTTAATATTAGGCCACGCAGCCACGGCAAAATGTAGTAATTCGTAATACGAATATGGGTCAGGTAAGTGCGTCAGCGGCTCGATTTGTGCTCACGGTTCACAACCATATCAAACGGTTAAGAAGACAACACCTAGTGAAATAATATACTGTACAAATATCGCTTCGCAGTAGAACAAGAGGCGACCGGTTCGGCAAATCTCATCGAACCGACAGCGTATACAATCTCGACCGGACGTCGGCACGCATTACCCGACGTCGCTCTTGACGTAAAAGAGGAGATAGGGCGTGGCGGCGGAGCGCATCTTGGGCTCGGCGGAGAGGAGGTCCTCGAACTCCTCGTTGGAGATGGGCTTGACGAGGTCGTCGTCGCAGGCGAGCCAGGCGGCGGGCGCGCGCGCGCGCGGCACGCAGCAGTCGCGCGCGGCGCACGCGGGCGGCGCGGGCGGCGCGGCGCGGCGCGTGAACAGCGCGCGCATGAACGAGCTCGCCCCCTCCCCCGCGCCCTCCGCCGCGCCCGCCGCCTCGCGCCCGCACCGCGCCTCGCCCGCGCCGCCCGCGCCGCCCGCGCTGCCCGCGCGCGCGTACGCCACGTAGTGCCCGCCCGTCAGCGTCTGGCCCAGGTGCATGATCACGGCCCACAGCGTGTACCTGCGGCGCAACCGACCAATACTATTAGTACTCGTCCTGAGGCGTTTCGCGTGTGCAGAACACGCCCGAAACAAAATACTAGACGTGATTTAATCTGTTCAAACTGCGAGCGAACACGCACCTATACAATTTTCATGCGCATTCCGCCTAGCGAGGCACCGTTACTTAGAACGCGCACGTATGCAGTGCCTTATTGAACCGAAAGTAGACCATAAAATATATCATATTATCTAAATTTTTCAATTTTTTGACGTGATAACGTCTTATAAATCGGTTAACGCCGGCTGCACGCACGAAATAAAGAGGCACGATTGGCCTAAGCGTTCGGCTTGTGACGCATCTACCGAAATATATGACATTATCACGTAAAATTATCCTCCGTAAACGCAAACAACCATGTATTATTTTGTTTATAAAAACTTCGCATTTTGCGGCTTTTCATCATTTACCACAAAATTCATATTTGGGATACTGTACCCTAGTGCCTCCGGTGTAAAGCCTATTTACTACCCTCTCTCTATTCTTAAACATAATTTTTTTTTTCTTTTTCCTCTTTCCATCAAAATTTGTTCTAGTAAAGTAACTAAACAAATGGTACAAAATAAACGTCTATTGACTATTCAAATCGAATGCACAATAATCATTATGATAAGGTGTGGTTGCTACAAAATCACGCTATTTGAACAATGTACATTGAAGTATATTATTATTTTTTGTGTCAATTGAGCTACCGCGGAATTATTTCACCTTAAGAAATGAATAAGTATATAATATTTTAAAAAAAAATACCTTTGCAAAATCAATGCAATTTATTTAGTTTTTTTTTTCTTTAGTCGTTTGTCAATACAAACCCTTATACTTCTCTCTTTTAGAACTTTGTATAAATTACCTGTGTGTAGGAAGTTCCTCTGGAGGCCTCTTAGCACAAGGTTCACAAAAGCACGGCATAACCAGCGGAGTGGGTGCGTGCCGGGTGATCTTCTCCATTCCACCGCTGAAGCGCTTCAGTTGCAGCACTAACAGCTTAGGGAGACGAGAGTATGCGACACTTCGACGGGCTTCATTGTACCGAAGACAGCTCTCACACCAATACTTGAAAATTTAACAGAATTTTATATTAATCATCAGCTATAAACATTTATCATGACAAAACAAAAATATTTTGTGTCAATTTCCACACATTTTTTATGAAGGCCAAGGACTCTTACTGAGTCACATAGCACATTACAGTTATAGTCCCACATATTTAAATAGGGAATTAGAAGTATTGTCGTCTACTAGTCAGTGTATACATAGTGTAATTATTGACGTAGAAGAATTTTATGTGGGTTAACACTGGTTGGCTGTATTGATTCTTGGTCTTGGATATGGAATGAGCATGTTGGCATACCTTATTCTGGTCTCGTAAGTTCTCAGTGGAAAGGCAGGCGGCACGGAACGGCTCGTCGGTACGATCGTCTTCCGTGACGGGCACGCACAGTTCGCAGACGGCTTGCGACTTTTCCGTTACAGTTTCACACTCCATACACATGGTCCGCACCACCATTGTGCCTATAACAATATAATATAGATAATTATACCAATTTTTACTTTTAAACAAGTTTTGTCAAGATGATTATCGATTACAACCGTTTAATTATATCAAACATTTTCGATAAATGTAAAACGGCAAAAGTCACATCCCTTGCGATACAAAATAGGTGCGACTATGCGACGTCTTGCAGCCAACTTCAGACACAAAGATCCGTTGTGACTGCTGTACGCGTATACAAAAACGTATGAGTGTAATTCACGGAGTACAGAAAAATAGCGGAGGTGTTTCAAGGCAAAATCTCTTTTGAACGAAGCGTCGCTAAATGCGGGTGTTCGGGGGACGAGGTAAAACTATAGCTCCACCCCTAGATCAAAATCCATCTAGTGGTGAAATGTATTTTACAGCGTAATAGAGAACATTTTTCATTAGTTTAGTTTGTCTATTCACCGCTATGGCGTTACAAGCACAACAGTTTGTTCCAGAACATTCCATATGCGTTAGTAAGGCTGGTCCACATTGTTTATACTAACTTACTCATCATGATGCCATCTTCCTTGCGGAGTAGGCAGAGAGAATAGAGTGCCAAAAGGCTCTATTCTTGTGTAAGTACATCTCTCGCTTCCTCAACATTCATAATTCTCTTCATACACACTCGACGGTTTCGGAGACTTCTGACTCCATCCTGTTTTCAATAGATGACCGATTTGGTCTAGGTAGGTGAGTCTCAGTCTCCCCCTGTACCTACATCCTTCCACTTTCGCATTGTATATCTTCTTAACAGTCGCTCGTCCGGTATTCTTTCCACTTGTCCGAACCATCGGAGCATTCCCTTTCGCATCTTTACACTAATACTCTCTTTCATACCTACTCGCTTTCTTACATCGTCGTTACGAATGCGGTCAGTCAGCCTCACTCCACAGATTCTCCGCAGAGATCGCATTTCGACAGCATTGATTTTATTATCATGCTCCTTTTTGCATACCCAACTCTCGCTTCCATACAATAACGTTGGGACAAGCACTGCCTTGTGTATTGCGACACGTGCCTTCTGGCTGAGGTGATAACTGCCGAGAAGTTGTCCCAATGCTCCGTTCACTCTATTATACTCTACTCTATCTCACATTGTTTATAATGTATATAGATAATCAGTATTGGGCATAGACGTAATGACGTAGGATCGTAGGATATTTTCGCTACGCTCAAAATACCAATGAAGCGTTGGAGTGAAAGATCTTAATCAAGTATAAACCGCTGAGAGAGTAACTGAGATTGCGAAACAAAATGCCGTATGCCAATGTATATCAGAATCAGGTGGATTCGTATGCACCTGTAATATAGGCAATAACTTTCCTATTAGATCTATAAGCAGCGTTATACTTTCGCTTATCATCTTTTGCGTTCAGGTCCTGACACCTGGCCTTATTCCAGGCCAAATAGGCGAACTGCTTCTGACGTGCAGCCTCCCTGCAGGTACTGTTAAACCAGGGACGGGTACGATCGCTGACGGGTAACTTGGTGCTTGGGATAAATGAACCAACCCTATTAGCACAATTGCACAATTCCGTCACGCAGTCCTAACGTATACATGCGGTTATAATTTCTGTATAAACAGGGAATTTAAAATAATAACAAATAAATCAATAACACGAAGAAAAAAATAACAATTTAATAAATAATATGACGTTAATACTTATATTCGATAATGGGTTTGCTGGTGTGACGCAAACTTTTTGTTGTCAATTATTTCCGAATACTCACCGGCAGATAACATGTAATTCTTTAATATTTTTTTCTCACATATCATGTAACTAAGTAATAAATCTTTGAAATAATTTATATTTTATAAAGGTTTTTCCTTTATAAAAGCTAAGTTTACTTATTTGTGACAAAAAATTCTTATAATTATGCATTTATAATATTAGAGTGACGATATTGTGGAGTTGTAGTTATAATGCACTTTTCGACGACAGATGTCTCTTTGTAATGAAACAAAGAAAATGTGTTTTAAAATATAAATATATATAAATTTAAACGACTTACACATGAAATGATATGCCATCTTGTTTTAATTTTGCTCCTGAGCCATTTTTACACCGATCAACAACACACGTCATTGTTAAAAGAATTTAATACCTATATAAACGTGAGAAAAGAGCGAACCGATTGCAGTGACGGTTCATTTGATACTACGGTTTTAGGCCCCGCCCACTGTGACGTCGTTGACCTAGTTGAAGGCGACATGACATAGTTGCCTTGCGGCATCTCCGCTATTTTTCTGTACTCCGTGGTGTAATCTGTGTAATAGGTGGCTAGTTAAAAAGCGGCTTTGTATAGAGGTCGAGCCGAGTATCCAGGGTGAGCATACCTTACCACTGAAGCAATGTAACATAGTTCCAGTTGCCTGCCAACAAAGGCGGAGAGACGGCACACGGCGGGTTTCTTTTGTGGTTAAGGGTCCCACACTATACCTGTTCGTTACCCCGAACGACGCGGAGTGAACATTTTTCCAGGCTTAACAAAAAAAAAGAAAGGGTGAGCATACCTTCAAAGTCATCAGCTACAAAGTCCCACCCCGGTATAGACCGTTCATCTTTATCTGCCGGCGGCGGAGTGGGCGGTCGCTCATCAATAGGTGAGGCGCGTTTCTCAGTAGTTTTGACTTCCTTGCGCTTCTTCCAAGACTTGCGTAGTCCCAACGTAGGCTTGGCTCCTTCCACTTCCAAGCTCCCTTGTCTGCCGATACCATTACTGAAATCAAATTATATTTATTATCTTTAACGCTTTAAATTGTACACAGACTCGTACATCTTGTAGTAAGTGTCTAGAAACTTTTTTATGACAATTCCTAGAACTTTGCTCGTTCCAGCGTTGGGCTGGCTCAATCTGTGAATTACCACTCTCTCATAGAAGATCAGCGTGAAACAACGGTAGGTGTTATGTTTTGTATGGTGAGTGAGAGCGCCGGAGGCCAAAGCCCTTTCTTTATGGTCCTTATCTCGTCCTATCCCTTTCCTTGGATTTTGTCGCGAGAGTTGCCTCTGGTATTGTTAATGGTTTAGGCTATGCTTATCATCAGGTGGGCCCTATGCTTGCCCAAGCGCGTAGTGAAAAGGTCTGGTATTATTAGGTTGAATATCTATAGACAAAGTACATGATGGAAATATGTCATTATTTCCATTGTCTGATATTAAGAAAATATAGCTCTTAAGTCATAGAGCAAACGAGTAGTTAGTAAACTTACCTATCGCCATTTTCATGCAGATGTAGTCTGTTTGCTCTTGCACTGAGGGCTCTACATGTTTCTCTTATATTGTCTAGTATACAAACCAGAAGTTCATGAGCGTCTTGTTGTCTGTTACCTGCAAATAATTTGTTAGTTAAATAAGTGATTACAAATAGGTTACTATATGGCATTTCAAATTTTATTATGTTTTTTTTCAATGGGCCAATCCACGGGCAAGAGCGCTGACTGTCAAACTGTAGTTGCTTTGTTTGCTATTTTTGTGTTTAATCCGGTTGAACAGTGATATTGTTAAAACTTGGAAGATTAAAGAATTGGAAGACGCTATGCTGTGTAGCCACAAATTTGTTTTTGAGACTTTTCCCACTCTTTTTAAATGTTGGATCTTTGGAAAATAAATATACATTGTTGTTGTTACATTTTATACATATTACCAAAAAATGAATATTTACCAAATTACAGGTTACAAATTGTATGGAAATGACAGTTTTCAATGGGCATGTCGATAATACGCCATCTGCCGTTAAAAGATGGCAGTCAAAATCTCCATTGGTAAAAATGAAAGAAACACGTGACTTCGTCTGTGTTGCTAATAAATGTTATACATATTAACATCATGAGGCAGAGGTTCAACTTCTGCTCTCCCCCACTTCTCCGCCCAAGAATCACTGAACGTGTAGTGCTTATAATAATCGTTGTTTTTAACTTCATGAAGACATTGCAATTTTTTTTTTATATAAGGGCCCCAAATGTCTCCAAAATTAAACTTAGAAAACTTAATTTAAATTTTTGGTTTTGTAATAAATACCTCCTAAAGATTGACCTTCAATTTTTAGAAATGTAATATTTGTTGTTCTTTGTAGATAAATTAAAAAAATTATTATTAATTATAATAATTTGTTCCTGTATTAGCTTCAACGCGAACCATATAATATTAGTAGTAGAGCCCTGCTAATCACAGCATGAGTGTCCAGCTCAATTAGAGAAGTATCACTGTCTCGCAGATCAGCTTAAGTCAATAACAGGTACACTATCGTTAATAACGTATACTATCGTTCGGCCGTGTGGGGCCGGCTTTAGAATTGTCCCACCCCTCTCTACCCACGGGAGTCGTAAGAGACGACTGAGGGAATACCGGGGGAGTGGGCAGCAGCACTCTCTCGAGTATTAACAACATCCACTGCGATCGCCAACCCGCCTGCTAAGCGTGGCGATTGCGGCATTATTCCCCATGACGGGACCGCTCATTGTGGCATTCTCTTGGGGAGGCCTATGTCCAGCAGTGGACCTTGAAAGGCGGATGGATGGATATCGTTAATAATAACAATAATAATTTTATTTAATCGTTTCTTACAGTATAATATGTACATTTAGGTATATTTATTTTTAACGCTAGTTAAGAAAACACTTGTGCCTGAACTAGGTAATCCTGTGTTTCAGGCT
The DNA here is from genome assembly GCA_948253155.1 of Leucoma salicis. Lineage (NCBI taxonomy): Eukaryota > Metazoa > Arthropoda > Insecta > Lepidoptera > Erebidae > Leucoma > Leucoma salicis. The sequence goes on from OX411811.1 coordinate 20,149,889, forward strand.
GAAATGTCTGATAGGTTGTGGAAACAGATAAAATTATCAGGCATACTTAGCATAAGTGGTATATCAATTTGTTTAATTTTAATTATAACAACAAACATGTTGTTTCGTATGTCGAGTGTGAGCGTCGGAAGCCCAAACCCTCTTCCTATTCACTCCTTATTTACTTCCTCTATCGCCTCCTATCCCTTTCCTTGGAGACGGCGACGCGTGAGTGATGGGTCTGATGTTGTTAGCGTCTACCGCAATAGTAAGAATACGTATGTATGTTTCCACACTTTGTGTTAATTTATATGGTTAAGCATGTCAAATGTTAAAGCAATATATAAAAATATCAAAATATTTCTAGGACTGCGTCATTATTTGGTAAAAATCTTAATTGTGAATGTGTTATCGTAACTCATAGTCCCGAGCAATTGTCACGATGGCTGAATTGGCAAAGCATCTGGACGGTATCCAGGACATGCAGGTTCAAATCCTGCTCCTAACTGTTATTTTCGATTTCACATTTTGATATTTTGTGTTAATTTATATGACTATCAAATGCTAAAAAATATATAAAAATATCAAAATAGAATATATACCTTCAAATGTGGAGTTGACATCCCTAAGTGCGGCCAGGAAAGAATCCGCAGCGTAAGGCTCCGGACTGGCATCCGCAGAACTGCTATTCAGGCACTTACTCTCCGCCGCACGAAGGTTTAAATATGTCTCGTGAAGTTTCTCTGTTGCTATCTGTGGACATTATAAATTAATCTGTGAGCATAGCCTATTCAGCGTCGTATGGAAGACACACTTAAAACGAAAACAATGATGCAGAAAAGTTCTATTATCCATGCCATCCATATTGAGTGTCTCAGAAACACTTCTTTTAACGAGAAGTGGAACATCCACAGAATATTAATGGAAACTGTTCAAATGCAATTAAAACCGAGAGGTTGTTATTACTCTAGATATATGATCTTGAATATTGAAAACGAAACAGAGTTGTCGAGTTATATCCACAGCCTGACACTGAGACTTTACAAGGCATTTCTGACTTTTTAATGAATAGTAAAACATCGCGAAGAATGATTTTACTAATGTTTTCGAAGCATACAGCATACTATAGTGGGACAGTAATGGTTATTTCATGAAAGTTAACAGTCAATATTTTAGTTTGAGTAACAGATAAACTAAGAATACAATGCAAATCACAATTGTATGTGGTTGGTATATACAATTATAAAACTGAGCTTTGAGTGAAGCAGTATTAGGCTCGACGTCTCAAAGGCCTTTTTTTTTAAGAATTATAGCCGTATAAAACTTCATTGTTTCTTAGACTTATTAAACTTAAAAAATATATACTAGATATTGTACGGCACTCAATGAAAAACGCTCAATGATATAACGGGGAACAGATTTTGCGGGCGGCTTAGTAGCTAGTGTCTAGACCGGCATTAAGAAGACACGGTTTCGACCGCGCTCGTAGTTAACATTTTCTAATTTCACATTTTCATTCTATATTTGTTCTACTTTCTTAAAATATTGGATCAAGATATTGGATGTCTTATATAAAATTCATCTTATTTATGACTCTAGTTTTGATAAGTGTTATCTTCATATTCAAGGCCATGAAATACAGGTAATCAATAATGTTATGTTTACATGAGTCAACTCGAAAAAAAATCACTATGCCTTAAACGTTTCTACTTAAAGTCAAATATTGCTTGCTATCAAATGCAAAAATAATTGTTCTAATCTGCTTGGTACGAGTTCCAGAGATTAGGTAATGCATTTAAACAAACATAACAAACACTTCACAATTGTGTACAATAACATCCTAATGTATTTTTGTATTTAATAGATTTCACATATAGGCAACCATTTTTATCCAATTATCATTACTACAGATGGATAGGGTGCAGGTTTGAATAATTTTACAAATAATTTATTCTACTACAGATCGCTACAAAATTAAATACCTGTATTTTACTTTTCCCTGCATTATTGTCTGACTGTCCTAAAGACAACAAGTCTTTACTGCTCCAAGACCTGGTCCCCGAGGATGCCAGACCAACTGCACTGCGGCCCAGAGAGGAGCTCTTTAATCTGATGCTGCCAAGCTTTTGTTCTACACTTGCTAGATCGGACACCAGATGATGTAAGTTATGTAGAAATCTTGGTGCATATCTATAAAGTTTACAAATATTAAGTTTCATAAGCGGCTGTGTGGGGCCGGCTTTAGAATTGTCCCACCCCTATCTACCCACGGGAGTCGTAAGAGCCGACTGAGGGAATCCCGGGGGAGTGAGCAGCAGCACTCCCTCGAGTATTACCAATATCCACTGCGATTGCCAACCCGCCTGCCAAGCGTGGCGATTACGGCATTATCCCCTATGACGGGACCGCTCGATGTGGCGTTCTCTTGGGAAGGCCTATGTCCAGCAGTGGACGTTGAAAGGCTGATGGGATGGGTAAGTTTCATATTTAATTTGTTATTTATATATGTATAAAATTCTCGTGTCAGTGTTTGTCGCCATACTCCTCCAAAATGGCTTGACCGATTCTTATGAAATTTTCTGTGTCTGAGAATAGGATATAAATAATTTTTTATACCCTTAAGTGATACGGGTGGTCCACTCCAAAATGCTGCACTGAAAAGTGCTTTTAATACGCAAACTACTGTGTTTTATTATATTTATTAGCTTTTTATTTTTTAGTCATGATAGAAAGGTTATTTTGTTGCAATTGTGCTGCCAAGAATTTGTTTTAAGGCTTACAGAATTCAATATTATTACAAATAAATTAAATTACGTAACTTTTTAATCCACAAGAAGAGAAAAATTATTCCTTTTCAAAAAAATATATTTTTTAAATATAATTGTATAAAAATAAATAGCAGGGAATGCCAAGATCTTTGTAGTACACCTGTATGTATTTTTGCCTATGCCCACAGTACTTAAATAAATTAAAAGAAAATATTAACAGACTTTTAATTGTTAACATATAAATACTAAAAAGGTGGAATGCAAATTTACCGTAATGTATAGAGCACACTGTTGAGGAAACAAGTATTCCCTAAGTTGGACAGTGTAGCAATGGGGGTTTTTCGTTGTGAGCTCCCTGCATACTGATTATCTGATGTGTGATGGCCATTCAACATGGCAGAGTAGGCCAGAGGTGGCTCCAAAATTATTAAGCCTGTGTCCTGTGAACTGTCTGAAATAAAATTAAAAGTATTATCCAACAAATACGTCATTTTTAACACTATGCTAACAATTTGAAAAGTATTATGTACATAAACTAGTCAATAACCTTGTAACCAAATTTCAATGAGTAATCAAAACTACAAATTTGAACAGGATATAAATATCTATAATCTTAACTATTATAAAGCTGTAATAGAGCTGTGTCTGTATATTTAAGATATTTGGGAAGAAATGACTGTATTAGCCTATATATAGGCATGTCTATACACAAAACAGCATTTTTTAGGTTTTTTGTCTGTTTGTTTGTGTGCACATCATGCAAAAGCTACTGAACGGATTTTGATGCAATGATTGATTGCAAATAATTTTTATTTGATAGTTTTCGATTAGACTTAAAAATAGGTATACATTTTATCCCAATACTATATGGGGAACAGTGATATAACTTAAAAACTAGCTTTTGGTTGCGGTGGATCCATGGGCAAAGGCTAAAATTAAGTTGTGTTAGTTACATAATTTGCGTGTCATCACATCAGATGTGCTTGATTTTTGATTTATTAACATAATAACCATTAAAATAATGGAAAATTCATGAGAAAAAATATGAAGAAATTTCCTCATATATTTTAGCTAATAAGTTGATACAAACTTTATTGTTTCAGTGGTAGTATGAAGTTCGCCAGATCAGCTAGTTAAAGTACATAAGCAGACACGAGAATACTCTCTATTCTCTCACTCTAATGATAGTATAGATAGTAGGAATATAATACACCAGAGATCTGGGTCACAAACAATACTTTTGTGTGATTGATCTAAAAAAATTATATCAGTAAGCAAAAAAAGTCACACTGTTGTGTCACAGTGTTGTATTGTTATCCTTACTAATAATATAAACAGACTTCTGTTTGCAACTTCATCAGACTTGGAAAAGTTTGGTCTAAAAAGACATTTAGGCATGTCTCACACAAACTTTTTATGATGGTAAAAACATTCTGTGTTCATCCAGGTTATAATTTATCTCTATACCAAATTTCATACAAATTTGTCGAGTTGTTATTCATTTGCACATTAATTGGAAAAATAGAGAGAAGAAAGGCAGTAGGTAGAAAGGTAACTATGTATTTCGGCCCCATATCACACAGACAGACTGATTTTTTAATGAATCACATTAACCTTAATATTAGTGAGAAGCAATAATATTGGAGTTAAGTAGAGGCAAAAAAAAAACAAATCTGATAATAGTACACTTACTTTTTGATAATGACTTGTAATAAGCTAACATTTAAGAAATCCTAATATTCATAATATGTGTTCTAAATAAAAAACCTTTAGTTTTTTCTATACCATGTTGTTTATTAAATGTAATATTAATTTCTGTTAAAAAGATTGCTCTGGTTCATAGTTTGTTATTATGAGTATATTTTACAATACATTTACTTTGACGGGCCCCATGGCTTAGTCAGTAGAGTAACATACTTCCGCGAACGAGGTTGTGGGTTCGATTCCCACTCAGGACAGTTATTTGTGTGATGAACACAGATATTTGTATGGCGTCTGGGTGTTTTCTATCTATAATATGTATGTATTTACAAAAATAAAAGTAATAGCCATACAAAAGTATTAAGCTTAGTTTGGGACCAGAGGATGTTGTGTGAAATGTCTGTATATTTATTTATTACTTTAATACATTAGCATAACTTTTACATACCTACTTGTTACTTAAAATGAAATATTGAAATAATGTCTTAAATTATTAAGTATTAATAAATCTGCCTTGTGTTAAATACACTTTCTTTACATATTTTAACTAGCAATTTAATGCTTTCCTATTCCTACTATATCATCAACAACTTACCTAGCCCTATTCAATATCTTCAGCAATTGGGTATGGTGTATTACAGACATTATACCATACACGAAGGATCGTTTAATGAGTCACTGACGCCGTTTAGTGCTACGAAGTTACACAATAGTTACCTGCAAACTTTGGTGTCACACTCAAAGGTTTTAATCTCTTTGCCACTGACAGAGTATTAGAATACACACTCTTCAATGGCCTCTTTAATGGCTTGTTTTCTTTATTATTGTTTGTACACTGATTATTTTCCTTGGTATGCTCTATCGGCTTCTTATTTTCGTTGCTCAAATATGTTGCATTATTTCTATTTAACGATAAAGAAAATCTTGGTTTATCGGCTGCTTTTTTCGTTTCTGACACAGAGTTAACTGGCATCTTAGGCATACCTGCAAATAAAGATTTTTCTTATTTATTTGCGTTCTATCCAGAAACCCCTTCGAAACTTTCTCATTGATGTCAAGGATAATAACCATTCAGACTTTATCCATGCCTCATTTACTTACGTAAGATTTCATAAGGTACATTGACTTACATTATATAGTAAGGCAATAGTGTACCGTAGCTGTAGAAATTATTTTGTTAGGACTGTAAATTTAGTACAATACAATTCATTGACCGCGAACAATCCCATTGAGTGTAGTCAGCTAGTCAGTCAGCCATATTAGGTTTATTTTTTATTTTATGGCAGTGAATACAAGTCTTCTGTCTTTGATTATCTATGCTAGGCATACTGCATAGAGCAACGCGGCCCGGAGGGGAGTAGGCATACGCAGGCGTTCCCCTCTGTCAAAGTATAAGTCCACGCGGTCCTATACGCACAATAAAACTAGTTGCAGCCGCACTGCCCACTAGACTAAATCTAGTTGTACGGTCGAGTCGACGTGTTAAAAAATGATTAAAAATGCCCAATTGTTCAGTATTTGCTGCAAAAAGAGATCTTCCACGTCAAATTTACAAACTAATGGCGTTAGCTTTCATATGTAAGTAATTTATAATCACCTTTTTACTATTTACATATATTTAAAATTAAAAAATACAATAATAATGGTCATGCTGTTTCGGATTTGATTACCAACACAAGCCGCTCGCCCTCATACAATATACGGATCGGTCGAGCGACTGATCCGAGTTTGCATCGGATTTCGCGCCGCTACTGAGCAATAGTGTTGATACCACATTGTAAAAAGTTGTCGATAAAAATGACAAGGAGTCTATACATTAATGTATCTCGTACATATAATTATTTTTGAAATGATGTTGTCCGATTTATTTAATATATTATATATTATGAGCTTTATTACAATATAGTTTAATAATAAATTGCATCAACAATCAATTGAAATTACTTACAAAATGTGAACTTCAACCATATTGATTTTCTATTTTATTTATTTATTCTTTAGGGTACCTGCCTAAAGATCCGAGTTTATGGAATGAATGCAAGAATTTTTTTTAATAAGAAAGTTACCTAGATTCCAACAAGGAACTGTCATATTATGTTCAGACCATTTCAAGATAATATCATATTAACAAGTTTGTTTGCTAATTTGTAAATAAACTCCTATTTGTATTATAATGGATATATTATTACATTTGTATAACTTTTGAAACCTTCATCCCGACCCTAACAGAGTTCTCGATTTTATCGATAATGCCTATCGACAGTTGTTACAGCCATGGTTAAAGCAACTTGTCTATGTAGTTGTCACTCATTTTACAGTGTTGTGATACATAATTTTTCTATGTGTGTGTGAAATTGCTAGTGTATTGTTTTAAATGTTATGTGTGCGTTTCGTAGTGATAGATTGATTGTTTTTGTGTGAAAGTGTGTGTGACGCAATTTCCCCCCGCAAAAAATTACAGAAAATGTTGTATTGGAGTAAAACGTTATGGCTACTATCCTCCGGTTCGCCGGAGATCCGAGTTGCTCTATGATGATAGGTCATAGGTGTGGGTAAGTCATCGAGCTTTAATAAGGAGGAGAGGAAATGACTACAAATTTACCGAGCCAATTCTTTGAAATGCAAAAATGACGGAATTTCCGCTAGGGAAGCGCGTAAAAAATATCGATATCAATACTTCAGTCCTTCAAGCGATCTATACATTTTTGGGTGGACAAAGGATTTTTTAATTGCGTAAACCTTATCTACATGTACCTATAATTATATCTATGTGTATCAAATTGCAACCTAATCCATTCAGTCATATGAACTAGTGGTTGATAGATCAATCAGGCATGCCTTCTTTTTAAACAAACAGAAAATTAAGGGCGTAACACTTTATTGAATAGATTTGGGTTGTAAAAAGCTTGAAGAAATAAATAATAATTGAATCCTGGGTATAGACGTTCATTCTAAGTCCAAATATACCTATATAAGTTTGTGATGCGATGACATCAGGAGAAAAAGATTTGAAACTAAAAATAAGTATATAATAATATTTTATTCCATCCATCAGTCATTCGACGTCCACTGCTGTACATAATAGGTCTCCCTAAGAAAACACCACAATAAGCGGTCCTTTTTATTTGTTAACACGGTCCAAAATGCAAGTTTACGCACGTCACTGGGGTACCAACAGGATCCAGGGGGAGTGTCGGGCTTGAAGTCATACAGGCTCGATTCTTGTGTCAAGTTGAGCCACAATACCGACTAACATGACCGCAACGGCTTCTTCCGTCATAATGGAGGGTCATAGGATCGTCTACAGATATTCCACACCGACGCTCTAGTGACTACATCCAAGGGTGCCTTGCGGTTTTGACCAGGTTGTCAGTCCTTATGGCGGGAGGCCGTCCTATGCTGCGCCTTGCTGTGAAACATCTAATACGGAGGGAGGGTAAAACCGGGTGTTAGCGTGGCGACGCTTTGACGTGACAATACAATATTATGACGACATGGAGCTGGTCTGACGATGGAGCTGGAAGGTGGACATAGGAATTCTATAATGAAACGGCGCAACCCTACCGAGTTTAGACTCGTTTGATTCGTCTTGACTAGCGAAATAGCATATGTAGGTACATGTTCTGAGTTTCTGACAATTATCTTGTATGTAATCGTTATGTAACCTTATCGTGTTAAAATTGAATGAGCAATGTGTAAGTCAGAATTTTGTCTGCCTTTTATTATACCTACCTATAGTAATATGTCTTTTAAATAAATATTAGGTAGGTAATCAATCAAGCATCTAATTTTCCTTCACATAATTTCATGATGTGTTTAAAACTAGCTTCTGGCCGCGACATCGTCCGCGTGGAATAGTTACTTTGGTCTAACGCTAATTGGGGCCACACATCATAAGTGCGCGCGCAGTAGGTACTTGATCATTAACATTATAATGCTGCGATGTTATTGATATGAAACATCTATTGCGGAGGGAGGGTAAAATCGGTTGTTAGCGTGGCGACGCTTTTATTGTACCTACTTGTTCCGTTCAAATCTTGAAAGTTAAATTTGACACACTTCGCGGTTTTCGATTGAGCTAAAATTTTACACGCATATGTATATCACGTGATGATACAATATTATGATGACATGGAGCTGATCTGATGACGGAGCTGGAAGGTGGACATAGGAACTCTATAATAAAACGGCGCAACCCCATCGAGTTTGGGCTCGTATGATTCGTCTTGCTAAGTACTTTGTGTCTAGATGGTATCCAGGGACTAATGATGAAGCTGGAAGGTGTCCATAGTAACTATACAATGAAATGACGCAACCCGGTCGAGTTTGGACACGTTTGATTCGTCTTGATGAGTACTTTGTCTTTAGATGGTATCCAGGGTCTGATAATGGAGGTGGAAGGTGGCCATGCGAAACTCAGTAACTACGAGTTCAACTCGTAGCGTGAATATTATGGAAATTCTTATATTGCAGTATGCTTCAAATGAACGACCGAACTGGCGACCGAGTCACCGTGTTGGCAGCGATTCATCAGCTCGACTATAGTGCAGTATGCCTCAAATAAACTTGCGAGCTGAAGTGTCGAGATGGCAGCGATTCATTAGCTTGACTCACGACTTGATTGCGTCGCCGGTTTGATTCGGTGTCAACGTATCAAGTAGCAGTAACTCCGAGTACAACTCGTAGCGTGAATATAGTGGAAATGATTATATTGCAGTATGCTTTAAATGAACGACCGAACTGGCGACCGAGTCACCGCCGCCGAGTTGGCAGCTATTCATCAGCTCGACTTAATCATACACAGAGATGAGCGTTGATAGATTGATACGAATAGCATATAATTTAGTAGGTTATTTTAATTTAGCATTCAAACACGTTTGTAAATCTGTGGAATTATCAATATTAGCTTATAAATGTTAGGATATTTATGTATTGATTAAATATTAAAATTAGCATATCTACATAATTTAATGAGAAGAGTGATCGGCTCGACTCATGACTTGATTGCGTCGCCGGTTACATCATAACAACCATATAACAATAATACTCAGGAGCATACAACTGTCGACGCGACTTGTAGATTACCGAGTTGACTCGGATTTGTGTAAAAGGAAGTCGAGCTGACTCGTTGGTAGAGTAGCTTGAGTTGACCGAGTTAAATAGTTCGAGTTGCCCATCGATAGTCTTGACGAGTAATTTGTCTTTAGATGGTTTCCAGGGCCTAATGATGAAGCTAAACGGTGGCTATAAGAACTCCGTTATAAAATGACATAACCCTATCGATTTTGGGCTCGTATGATTAATGATTAAGTACTTTGTCTCTAGATGCCCAGGATCTGATGATGGAGCTGAAAGATGGCCACAGTAACTCTGTAATGAAACAACGCATCCCCATCGAGTTTATACTCATTTGATTCATCTTGACGAGTACTTTGTCTCTAGATAGTATCCATGGTCTGATAATGGAGCTAGAAGGTGGCCATGGGTACTCGTTAATTAAACGTCGCAACAGATCGATTTAGGGCTAGTTTGAGTTATCGTGAATAGTATGATGATAGCCCTAGATGATATTCATGATCTGGTAATGGAGCCACAATCCCATCAACTTTGGAATCGTTTGATTCGTTTTGACAAGTATTTCGGTCCTAGATGATATCTAGGGCCTGATGATGATGGTTTATGTCCATTTCCGTTATTGTACACATGTCATAATTATACAAGTATGCATTAAAAAAGTTATAATCATTTTATTTCTACTCACAATTTTGTTTTTTTAAGTAAATGCTTTGAATGCTAATAATAATAAAATTCAAATGATTAATCAATTCGATAAATTAATAAAAAATAATTTATTTAATGGTATGCTGCTAAGCCACTGCTCACCACTTCATTCCGAGCACACAAAATTAATAAATGGACGGCTTCTTCAAAATATATGAAAATTATGACGACGGATCACAAATTATTAGTGGTGGATGCTAGATTGGAACCTGAATAGCGCAAATTAAATATTTTTAAAATAAAGGATATTTAATATATCAATATTTTTTAAAACATCGATATATCGATAGTTGTTGGTTCTTCTTGCATCCCTAGTTGACAGCTGACATACAACAGATAAAGGCTTTGTTCCGATATACACTGCAAGCACTGTGATATCACGTGAACAACAGCTTCCATATATATAACAACTAGCACTATGGAATATTATTATTCTCTTTATTTATTTTATATCACATTATATACACTTTTAAATATATTATGAATAGAAACAAACACTCACACAAACATACTAACATACTTATAAAAATACAAACAAAAACACAAACGAGTAAACATAACAAATTTAAAAATGTATAAAATAGATAGACCACTGACATCGGGTGCTGGGACCAAGTTGCCGGTGGTTAGGGCTCCAGAGTAAGGAACCTCCTCACAATACGTGCCGTGTCGAGGAGTACTGCCTTTTGCATCAAACCCTTAAGCCAGCCGTCCAACGAGAGTCTCAATAGGTGTTGGTCGAGACTCTTGGCAATCAGTCCATTAACCGATATGACTATCGGAACAATAATTGTTGAATCAACATCCCACATGTCGGTAATCTCGTGAGCTAAATCCAAATATTTCATTTGCTTTTCTTTTTCAGCTTTCACGAGATTCTCGTCATGCGGAATAGTGACGTCAACAATTATTGCACGGCGCTCTGATCGGTCTATCACCACTATATCAGGCTTGTTAGCAACAATAGTCCTGTCAGTAATGACAGACCGATCCCAGTACAACGTGGCACGGTCATTTTCGAGAACTGGGTCGGGCACATATTTATAGTATGGCACTTCAATTTCCACCAGATTGTATTTAAGAGCAAGTTGCTGGTGAACAATCCTGGCTACCTGGTTATGTCTGTGCAAATAATCGCCGTTGGCAAGACGAGTACAACCGGAAACAATATGCCTGAGTGATTCTCCGGGACGGTGGCATGCCCGACAGATGTCAACCGTACCATCTTTCAGGATATATTTTCGGTAGTTATTCGTCATCACAACTTCATCCATTATTGCAAAGACAAAACCTTCAGTTTCTCCGAAGAGATCACTGAATTGCAGCCAGGAAACAGATGCTGCAAAATCAACATCAGGCCCATGTAAGGCCCGATAAAAACGTCCATGCAGCTCCTTGCTCCTCCATACCTCCCGGCGGTCTTCAATGCCAAGCACTATAGGCTTGTGCCAGTTCTCTTTAGCCAAAGCAAGCGGGGTAAATCCTTGATCCACTCTAACTACATCACGATGCACGTCCATGTCAGTATTGAGAAAATATTCTCGGAGGTTGTATACCTCGCGGTTATGAAGGGTTTTGATGTTTAAAAAACCACGACCCCCACATCTCCGCGGGATGTACAACCTCATTACCGATGAGCGCGGGTGGTGCATTCGGTATGCAGTCAGAAGTGAGCGGACCTTTCTATCAAGGGTATCAAGTTCAGCCTGAGTCCATCTGAGTATGCCAAAGGAATACATCAAGACAGGCATGACCCAACTGTTACAGGCACGCACCTTGTTGCCGCCAGAAAGTAGACTATTAAGTACTTTTCTTAAGCGGCAAAAGAAGCGCTCCTGCAACTTTTGTTTCATGACTGCCTCAGAGATGCATAACGCCTGTGACATACCCAGATATTTGTAGGTCTCGGTAGCAGACAGAGACCGGAGTTGTGTGAAATCTGAAAGTTGCATTCCTTCAGATTCCACAACGACACCTCGCTTTACATGTAAGACTGCACATTTATCCACACCAAACTCCATTCTGATAGACTTACTGAAGGTTTCAGTTACCTTAAGTAATGCCATCAGTTGGGGTCTGGTGGGGGCAAATAACTTTAAGTCATCCATGTAAAGGAGGTGGGATAGACCCCGACTCTCTCTCCGCAACCGATAGCCTAGGCCTGAATTCTCTAGTAAAGTACTAAGAGGATTCAGGGCCAGGCAAAACCACAATGGACTGAGGCTGCCCCCCTGGAATATACCCCGCTCAATTTTTATTGGTGCGTCATGTACCTGAAGCCAGCGACGATCTGGATAGTAAAGGGCCGTTCTCCATTGCCCCATACACGTTTTCAAGAAGGCACGTAGAGTTGCATCAATTTTATACAACTCCAGTACCCTCAAGAGCCATGTATGGGGAACAGAGTCATAGGCTTTCTTATAGTCTATCCAGGCCATCACCAACTCTTTCCGGCCGCGACGAACCTGTTGGCTTATGACCGTGTCAATAATAAGGAGCTCTTTAGTTCCACGTGCCCCGCTCCTACATCCATTTTGAGATTTGGCCAAAATAGAATTTTTCACAATATGTGAAGAAATTTTTACTGTCAAAATGGATGTAAGGAGCTTATATATTGTAGGCAGGCAAGTAATGGGCCTGTAATTTTTGGGGTCCGCGGAACTACCACTCTTATAGAGAAAGTAGGTCGTACCGACAGTTAAAAAACGTGGTAACGACCTCGATGTCAAACACAACTGAAATTGAGATGCCAAACGAGCATGTGAACTGCGTAACCATTTGAGCCAAAAATTGTGCAGTCCGTCCATTCCCGCGGTTTTCCAATTAGGTAACGAACGGACTGCACTGGTTACATCACTTGTTGTTATTAGTACTGCTTCCATATCAGTAATATGTTCACATGATCGTTTGACATCTCGCATCCAGCCACATTCCTCATGAATGACAGGCCTCGACCAGATGTTTTGCCAAAACGTAGTAGTGGCATAAACATCTGGAAGATCCCTGACATTCAGATCTACATCGGGCCGTTCCCAATTACGGTAGACCTGCCTCTCGTCTCTCTGGAATGTACGGTTCACAGTGCATCGACCTACTCTCCGTTTGTAGCGCCTAACGCGATTTGCCCACGCATAAATTTTCTGCTTCAGGAAGTCTATGCGTTCTGTGACGTGGGACATATATTCTCGGGGATTTATTTCAGTCCCCGAGAAAGCCCGATTCACAAAACGCATGACTTTCGGACGGGTGTTGCCTGACCTGAAGCAGATAAGCTTACCGATGATTACCCTGGTTTCGGCTATACGTCGCTCAATCCTGGATTGCCAAGCCGGTACCGGCTGTACGTGGTCGAGTAACAGGACCTTCTTCAGAGATTTTAATTCCTGCTACTCGACATGCCGCAACGGCTGCACAATACAGAATTGAGTGTGTATCCGCCAAATTTTCGCTGCTATCTATATAAACAGATAACAGCGAATCCAGGGTCTTCACCAGCGCTATATTCTTTTTATGAGTAGGCAAACGCGGTAAACGTGGTCTACATTCAGGGGACATAGTTCGATACTTCTGTAAAGCGCATTCCAAAGCGCTCCTTAATTGATCATTGTACTGGGTACTTACGGTTAAGGTTCCATTGTCCTCCACTTCCTCAGCTGGGTTCAGCTGCGGTATATCTCTGGATATATGCTCCACAGTTTGCGAGAAAATGGGGGATACAATGTTACCCCGCACGTCCGAGCGAATCCGTTCAAGTACGGTTTCATTCAACAATTGACAACGTTGAATAGCCCGTACTTGATCCGACAATCTCTGTGCCGTGACGTTGACAGCCGGCTCAAGCACCTGAAACAAAGGCAGCATACGATCACGGTACGCTGTAAGGTTGCTTCCTCCCTCTGTAGCCACATAATATGCCCGCATGACATTTTCGTTCATCTGTTGAGACCATCTCATGCGGCGCACATCACCACCGGCAGCGGGGGCCCTATTTGAGACCTGTTGGTCTCGAGGTCCCAAGCGTGTCGGTGGCCGTCCTCTCCTCTTCCTGCGTACTGGTGGCGGCGACGTAGGTGGGGAGAAGTACTCGTCGCTTGATGTTGAACTCAACACCTCAGCAGTAACCGCTGTCACTGAAACTGGATTAGGTAGTTGCGAGGTGGAGCTGAGCGACGAGTCCGGGGTTGTTCCTAGTGCAGCAGCGAGTCTGGCTTTTGCCCGAGTTAACATTTTCTTTCCGTTTATATAATTTTCATATTACACAGAAAATGTTTCATGACATCTGTCATTTTTCACATATAGGTAGAGATTGTATTTACGAATTCATTGTGGTTGCGTTATTTAATTTTTCCATTTTTCATGGTTTTCTATTGCACAGTTTGTAAATATTGTTGTAAAATGATTATCAAAAGCAATATAAACTGATATTTCAATTAATTTTGGGAAGTGTAAGAAAATGTAACTCTTGGCGTGTAGTGTTGCCAGTTTATATTATTATTATTATTAAATAATATAAATAAAAGATACCTAAACATGGCAAATGTAAAGAAATTGTGTTTATTGCAGTGTAAAACCAATACTTTGTATGAAATGAAAGTAATGACAGATCAGTATACTGGATTGCATTCCGTTATAAACAGTAACCAGTATAGCTAACTATAAAGGAACGACTTCACAGTATACTAAATTGACACCACACCTTACAGTGCTCGCAGTGTATATCGGAACACACCCAAATTACGCTGTCATCTTACCTATTAAGATGGCGGATGACAGCCGAAGTAAGTCACTTTTTGAAGTGAAACTTCTTTATCGGGGTTGGAAAAAAATTTAGTGTAACATTTTTTTCGTTACGCGTCACATTTTTCCGTTACGCGCCATATTTATTTTATATGATTTTTTTAAATATGGGTTGCAAGACTATAAATAATATAAGACATATGTATATTGCGTGACAATGTAATATTATGATGACATAAAGCTGATCTGATGATGGAGCTAGAAGGTGGCCATAGGATACCTATAATGAAACGGTGCAACCTCATCGAGTTTGGACTCGTTTGATTCGTCTTGACGAGTACTTTGTCTTTAGATGGTATCCAAGGTCTGATGACGAAGCTAGAAGGTGGTCATAGGAATTCCAATATAAAACGACATAACCCATGGAGTTTGGGCTCGTATGATTAGTCTTGACGAGTACTTTGTATCTAGATGGTATCCAGGGTCTGATAATGGAGCTAGAAGGTGGCCATAGGAACTCCAATATAAAATGACATAACCCCTTGGAGTTTGAGCTCGTATGATTCGTCTTGACGAGTACTTTGTATCTAGATGGTATCCAGGGTCCGATGAAGGAGCTAGAAGGTGGCCATAGGAACTCCAATATAAAATGATATTACCCTATGGAGTTTGGGCTCGTATGATTCGTCTTGACGAGTACTTGGTATCTAGATGGTATCCGGGACTGATGATGGAGTTGGAAGATGGCCACAGTTAACTCTGTAATAAAACGACGCAACCCCATCGAGTTTAGACTCATTTGATTCATTTTGACGAGTACTTTGCCTTTAGATGATATCTAGGGTCTGATGATGGAGTTGGAAGGTAGCCAAAGGAAATCCATTATAAAACGACATAACCCCATGGAGTTTGGGCTCGTATGAATCGTCTTGACGAGTACTTTGTATCTAGTTGGTATCCAGGGTCTGATGATGGAGCTGGAAGATGGCCACAGTAGCTCTGTAGTGAAACGACGCAACCCCATCGAGTTGGGACTCGTTTTATTCATCTTGACAAATACTTTGTCTCTAGATAGTATCCTGGGTCTGATAATGGAGCTGGAAGGTAGCAATAGGCACTCTGCTATAAAACGCCGTAATAATTCTATTATAATTAATGAAATGCTATAATAATCTTAGTAGCAATAAGGTGAAATAATTGTATAATTATATAATAGTATCCATGTCTATGATAATAAAAGCCTTTTGCTTAAACTTTATCTAATTTAGCTTTATTTAACCAATTTCTGTAAAGTTGTAAATAGTAGATAATTTTTCGAAAAATGATGTCATAAAGAAGTTTCACTTCTTACGTGTGTACACTAATACACACACACACATAATTTTTTTATAGGTATATGAAGATTAGGGCGCCACCTCGTTATTAGAGCTCAATGGGGCAAGTTATCTCTGTTGTATACATGTTACTTCCATGCTCTATGGCCGAAACGCGTAGAATCGAATCTTATAGAGTCGAATTGCATTTATTCCTTGTGCGTTTATCTCAGACGAATCGAATCTAAATTGTTATTTGTCACAACTGTTCACTGAAGTAGCTCGTTCTTACAGTAAGAACACTTCGTAGGACACTTCCTATGAAAATAAATATTTCTATTTCAAATACTTAGGTACTCATAAAATATAGTAAAAATATGTCAGCGAACCCGTAGTGCTGCCAGTCTAATATCCGTTGGGTATCGTAAATTATTGAAAAACAAATTTCATTTTATAATTTATGTATATCAAAACAGTTGAAAAATAGCCCCTTTAAATATAAATTTAAACTAAAGAAGATAGGTGATGTTTTAGCTGACGATATTTTGCGTTCTGATTCGACTCGGCTTGGTACACTTAATGGTCTCAGGGCTTAATGTTAAAGTTCCGAATATAATCCTGGCCATGTGTGGGTTTTAGCTCTGAAGGCCCCGGGCCCCGCCTGGAGCGGCTCTTGAGCGCAAGTTTCAATCGTGGCCAGTTTTCGAAAATCTGGAAGACGGGGCACTGGTCCTTATCACGATGGCGGGGCGCCCAGTGGACCCACCGTTCGCATACCAACCCATAGTACCTACTGTTGGACAAGGCAGCCAACTAATTCGAGCGAGTGGTCACTGACCGTCTCGTCTCGCATCAGAATGGGCCGGGGCCGAAGCTGGACGAAAATCAATCTTTGCTTCGAGGTTGCTGCTCAATCTAAGAGGACTAGACACTCTCTCGCTCTACGTGGGAGTAGTACGGTCCATGGCCCTTTATGGGGCCCCAGTGTGGGCGAAACTTCTGACTTCTGACGTGTGCCGTACTAGGTCTATACATTGGACTGGGGATCGAACTCGATATCATTTTTGATTGCAGTCCCTGATTTTACCGCTGGGCTATCATAATTTTTTTAGTGAAATATAGTTAAGTGTGTAGTTAAGCTTAGAACGTTTGACTACACACTCGCAATAGGTGGTTCACACGATCGCAGCTGTGGGCATAATATGTATATTATAATAGGTTAAATGGTTACATTGGCGTTATTCATGGAAAAAGCAAAACAATTTTTTTAAAATGAAATCTTTTTAATTAGGTAATCAATCAAAGTAGGTATATACCATTGTTATCTATGCACTTTCGCCATTTTCAATTTTGTAGGTAGTTCATTGATTTCTTTGTTGAAAAAATAGTGGGAGCGAGAATCAATAAAATCTTTGAAGGCGGTTTTGTCAGCCTCATCGGAATTGAATTTTTTTCCATGTAAGAAGTTGTCCAAATTTTGTTGGAAGAAGGTCCGGGGAGTACGGTGGGCATCGGAGACAATTCAATCGCAGCTCCTCTAATTTTGTCCCTGTCTGTTGTGCAGTGTGTGGTCTAGCGTTGTCCTGAAGCAGCAGTGGGCTAGAGCAATTGACCAAACTCGGTTGTTTAACGGCTAGCTTTTCCTATGGTGGTTTGCAATTGTTGAAAATATCGATCTGCCATAATCGTCTGCCCAGATCTTAGGAAGCTGCAATGGATGTCACTAGTACTGGTCCAGGTTTATTGCCATAATCGCCACGCTTGGCAGGCGCGTTGGAGATCGCAGTGGATGTTTTTAGTACACAGGGAACGCTGCTGCCCGGTCCCCCGGTACTCCCTTAGTCGGCTTTTACGACTCCCATAGGAAGAGACGGGGTGGAGCTATTCTTGATGCCGGCCCCACACGGTCACATTGTCATACTTTTCACATTGTCATACTTTGTGTTTAAATTAACATTGTTTTATCAGTCACACATAGGCCTGCCACTAACTCTGGCGTGATTTGCGATGGATCCGATCCCACGACCACTTTTAATTCTTCATTGTCAACTAGGGTCTCCGGCCGTCCATGAGGTTGGTTCTGTAGGTCAGTAAATTTCCAGAACGAAACAGTTGGAACCAAAAATGTACCTTATTTTCTTTTACGGTAGCTTCCCCATACACATCATTAATCCTTCAAGCTATTTCTGCGGCGCTGGTGCCACGGTGGAACTCGTATACGTAAATAACCTGATAATTTAAGTTTTCCATATTGTGAACAGAACGATGTAAAAGAAAAATCAAATGGCGCGAAAACAAATGAATCGCTAAATTGGAAACACAAATAAACAATTTTTTTTAATTAATTTGAATTTGGAATTCCTAACCAAACGCCAGATATTTGAGATCAAGGTGGCGAGTTTGATAAAACGCAAATTTCATATAATTACTAGCTGACCCGGCAAACGTTGTTTTGCCATATGAATTATTTCTAGTATGAAAATATTATATCTTATTAATCTTTACTTTTAAAATGTATTTGAAAAATTGCGCTCGTCTAAACTTGCTATTATGCTGCTCCCAAGCGGAAGAGTTTGGCAAAACGGAACCCATTCGTCAGCTATCGAACGGGGTTAAAAAATAAAAAATGTTATGGTAAAAATTTAGGACTAAATGTATTTTTTAATGCCACACCAAAAAAAAATTACCAAAAAAAATTGTGAAAAAAATGAAAAATATTTTTTTGGGGTGAGCTACCCTTAACACTTAGGGGTATAAAAAATAGTTATAAACCTATTCTCATTCCTACTGAATATACATTTAAAATTTCATCAAAATAGGTCAAGCCGTTTCGGAGGAGTATAAACACTAAAACTGTGACACAAGATTTTTTATTATTTATATATAATGGTGCATTCACACGCTTGCGTTCAAAGCGACATTCAACGGGCACGAGCACGAGCGTGTGAACGGGCTGCCCATGGCTGCCCGGCTGCTTGTGTACGCGCTCGCCGTTGAACGGAGTGAATGTCGGTTTTTGGCAAAGTTCAAAGGATGAATGTGCTTGCGCCCGTGTCCTGTTCACATGCGCTCGGTCGCTTTAGTAAGAAGTTTCAAGGCGCTCAGCGGGCCATGGAGCGGGCTATGCTTGGTATTTCCCTACATGATCGAATCCGTATACGGAGATCCGTAGGAGAACGAGAGTGACCGACATAGCCCGCCGGGTTGCCATGCTGAAGTGGCAATGGGCAGGCCACATTACTCGACAAACCGACAACCGTTGGGGAAGAATGGTTCTCAAGTGGCGACCACGTATCGGACGGCGCACCGTAGGACGGCCCCCCACCAGATGGACCGACGATCTGGTCAAAGCTGCGGGGAGCCGTTGGATGCGGTCGGCACAGTACCGCTCGTTGTGGCGTTCTCTTGGAGAGGCCTATGTCCAGCAGTGGTCGTTAAAAGGCTGATGGATGGATGGATGGTGGTGCAGCGGTAGTTTGAGCAACTGCTGATCATGAGGTCTCGGGTTCGATGCCCGGATTGGGAAACGTTATTGAGCTTTTTCGTCAAAGGAAAAGTTCTCAGTTGTAGTAACCTAGAGTCTGAAATGTGCACGGTAGACGGCAATAGGCCCGCCCCCTATTACGTGGGACTTAAACATAGCTGGCGAATCATGGGTGTACACCTCTGCCTACCCCTTCGGAGAATACAGGCGTGATGATAAGTTTGTTTGTTTATCACTAATCTTTATATATATATATATAATTCTACTGTACGTGTGTATGTCACTGAACTCCTCCAAAACGTCTGGACCGATTTGAATGAATTTTTTTGTATGCATTTATATATATTTTTAGCTTTTGACATGCTTAGCACTATAGGTACATTAAACACAAAGTGAAAAAATTTTTTGTATGCGTTTGGGTGGCGCCCTGGATAATTTAAATTCACATTTGGACCCGGTAGGTGGCGCCACAATAGGATTTCAGGACTTTTTCTTCTATTTATATGTGAATGTTTGAGTAAGCACTGGGATGGTTTAGATTCACATTTGGACCCGGTAGATGGCGCAACGATAGGATTTCAGAATTTTTTCTTAAAATTTTGTCTAGTGTCAAAAGATATACCTATCTAACGAATCCAAACGAAACGCCAATGTTTGGACAGAACAACGTCTGTAGGGTCCACTAGTATATTATAATGACTATTTTATTAAACACAAAGTGGAAATTGTGAAATGTTAAATAACAGTTACGAGCAGGATTTGAACCCGCATCTCCAGGATACCGTCCAGACGCTTTGATTGTAAAATTAAGTTTACTTGGTTGGTATACATTAGTATGTAAATACTTTCGACAGATGGCGCAGGTGTCACCCAGGACGTTAAGTACGACTGTGTTATCGAGATTAGCAGTCGAGAGCACTTGTCACGATGGCTGAATTGGCAAAACATCTGGACGGTATCCAGTAGATGCAGATTCAAATCCTGCTCGTGACTGTTATTTTCGTTTTCACATTTTCCACTTTGTGTTTAATGTACATGGCTAAGCATGTACAATGCTAAAGATGTACATAAAAAAATCTAAATGATTATTTTATTTAACCTTCGTCTTATTAAATACTTATTAATTGAAAGCACGCACACATTCACAATTATGTGACAATAAGTACACGGAGCGTACTCGCAAATAACGCGTATTTTGAGGCGGTTTTATCGTAACGTTTGTTTGCATTACTCCATCTAGGCAGGTATAAGTATAATCAAACCACTGAAGGAATGTAATATGGTTCCGGTGGTCCGCCAAATAAAGGCGGAGAGACGGCACACGGCGGGTTTCTTTAGTGGGTGAGGGCCCCACACTACCCTGTTCGTTGTCCCGAACGACGGGGTGTGTGGTTAGGAAATTTGTTCCCGCCATAACAAAAAAAAACTAGACATCGCGGGACGTCTAGCAGATGTGAAAACATCGACATTATTTTGTAGAAATAAAATGATCATAACTTGACAAAGTACTCCTTAAGACGAATCAAACGAGTATAAACTCGATGGGCTTGGGTCGTTTCATTATAGAGTTACTGTGGCCACCTTCCAGCTCCATCATCAGACCCTGGATACCAACTAAAGACAAAATACTCGTCAAGACGAATCATACGAGCCCAAACTCGGTGAAGCTATGTCGTTTTATAACGGAGTTCCTATGGCCACCTTCTAGCTCCATCATCAGACCCTGGATATCATCTAGGTCTGGAGTACTAGTCAAGACATTTCAAACAAGCCCCAACTCGATGGAGTTGCGCCATTTGATTAGAGAGCTTCGCATGGCCACCTTCCAGGTCCATCATCAGACCCTGGATACCATCTAGAGACAAAGTACTCGTCAAGACGAATCGTACGAGCCCAAACTCGATGGGGTTGCGCCGTTTCATTATAGAGTTCCTATGTCCACCTTCCAGCTCCATAATCAGATCAGCTCCATGTCATCATAATATTGCATTGTCACGTGATATACATATACGTGTAAAATTTCAGCTCAATCTGAAACCGCGAGATGTGTCAAATTTTACTTGCAAGATTTGAACAGGACAAGTAAAATAAAAGCGTCGCCACGCTAACAGCCAATTTTACCCTCCCTCCGCATTAGATGTTTCACATCAAAAAGGTATGTAATCACAGGATTTAACTGTTGAGTAAATTACTTGACGAGTAACTACTCATGACTTTACTTTTAGATTGTGAAACAGACCCTTAAGTCTATGATCTAAGCTGCAAATAATAGATGAACGGACATAGCGAAACTTTAATACAAGCGCATAAACTCAATTCTTTCTTATATTGTCATAGGTCCTTGATAAGAGTGCCAAATTTCAATTTCATCCGACATTTTGGAATGGTTTAAAATCACGTTTAAAGATTTTCAATAAAAATACGTCAAACAGACAATATCAGCCGCCATACAATATTGACATCTTTTATGTTCGCCATACAGCCCATACATGCATCAACTGGTGTGTCTCATGCGTGTGAATAGCTTGCTTGGCCTGGAGGTGCATGGGAAGCTGCGCGCCGAGGTGCGTCCCGAGCTGCATGCCACTCTGCGCAGCGGGCGTGTAATCGTACAATAACCGCCCTTTGCGTAAAAATCCTTTGAACTTCGCCAAAAAACCGACACTCGCTCCGTTCAACGTCGAGCGCGTGCACAAGCAGCCGGGCAGCCGTTCACACGCTTGTGCTCGTGCGCGTACCCGTTGAATGTCACTTTGAATGCAAGCGTGTGAACGGACAAAATTGCGGTGAATGCCGAGCTGCGCACCGAGCTGCTTCCCGAGCTGCTTGCCGGGCTGCGCGGCGCGCATGTAAACACGCCATTAGATTTAAGGACCTATACGTAGAACAATATTGGGAAGGTAGGTAGGTTAATCTAAATAATCCACATGTTGCCCAGTTCATAATATTTATTTATTTACCTACTCACTTCGTCAGTTCATTGACGCATATCCGTTTTGGTTTACCATCGGAACAATACTCCGGATGCGGGTCCACTGTTTATTGGATTGGTCTTATTTAGTTCAATAAAGTACTTACCTCATCAAATTCTATTCCAATCGTAAAATATTTAACACAATATTACGATTCACGAACTGAAATAGAATTTATTATTAAAGGTTCAATATTAGTTTTTATGAAGCTACAGTTACGTATTTTAAGCTGATACTTTGCATAAATATGAGAATGCAATGGAGATTTCTAATATCGACACCCCCATGCAAAAACATTGTGACTCATTTTTTTATGACAAATTGAGTAACAATGTTATTGCTATGCAAAAAAAAATTAGCTTTTTTTGTGTGTAATCGTCGTAACTCTAAGTCTATTCGTTTTGAGTTATACATGTGACAAAAGCATTGTAACTTAGCGAAAAAAATACGATTGTCGAACGAAATCATTGTAACATAATTTACAAAAGCAAAAATATTAATAATATATAAATGATGAAATACAACAAAATTGTAATTTTGTTTACAATCTTTGTACAAGACTACTTTGGTGTTTATGAACACTAAATGTAATGGTAACTTGAATTACAACGTTATTGCACGACTATTTATAATATTTTTAACGTGTCATGACCTGTATTATACTTTAATCTTTTACTTACTTACTTATCATCACGCCATTTCCCTTGCGGGGTAGGCAGAGAGAACAGAGTGCCAAGAGGCTCTATTCTTGCATACATCTCTCGCTTCCTCAACATTCATAACTCTCTTCATACACGCTCGCCGGTTTCGGAGACTCCTCACTCCACCTTCCTTCAATACATGACCGGTTTGGTCTAGGTAGGTGAGTCTCGGTCTCCCCCTGTACCTACATCCTTCCACTTTCGCAATGTATATCTTCTTAACCAGTCGCTCGTCCGGTATTCTTTCCACATGTCCGAACCATCGGAGCATTCCCATTCGCATCTTTACACCAATACTCTCTTTCATACCTACTCGCTCTCTTACATCGTCGTTACGAATGCGGTCAGTCAGCCTCACTACACAGATTCTCCGCAGAGATCGCATTTCGACCGCATTGATTTTACTCTCATGCTCCTTTTCGCATACCCAACTCTCGCTTCCATATAATAATGTTGGGACAAGCACTGCGTTGTGTATTGCGACACGCACCCTCTGGCTGAGGTGATGACTGCCGAAAAGTTGTCCCAATGCTCCGTTCACTCTATTTCCCATTTCCTATTGCTACTCTAACATCTGTTCTGGCTTCTTCTCTTTCAAAAACCGTTATTTTGGTTTTGCTCACATTCACACGTAGGCCCCTTTTCTTACAATCTTCTGCCATTACGTCGACTCGGGTTTGCAGGTCAGTCGCGGACTGCGCTAATAAAACCGCATCGTCTGCATATAGCAGAGTGCTAACCACTGAGTCGCCCATCTGAACTCCCACATTAATTTTATTCAGTCTTTGTAGACATTTATCCAGATATATGATAAATTGTCTGGCTGATAGAACGCAGCCCTGTTTAACGCCGATATTGACATCAAACCAGGGTGACATTCCATCATCCAGCCGCACACAAGCTCTGCAGTCCATGTAGTTGGACTGCATCGCTTGTAGCAGTCTACTGTTAATACCATACTCCGGCAAACTGTCTCAAAGTTCCTTTCATACAACCGTATAAAATGCTTTCTCCAAATCCACAAAACTGCAGAAAGCTCTCTGGCCTACAGCCAGATGCTTCTCCACAATGTTGCGCAGAGAAAACACTTGATCCATGCATCCCTTTCCACACCTGAAACTTCCTTGAGCCTCACTCAAAAATTTATCAGACACCATCCCCATTCTTCTTTCAATAATCTTACCATATACTTTGGCTGCCAAACTGGTCAAGCTTATGGCTCTGTAGTTTGCACAGTCATAATGTGAACCCTTGTTTTTAAACAAGGGCATGATGACTGCGCTTCTCCAGTCCTTGGGAACCATTCCTGAGCTCCACCATAAATTGAGAAGCATCAGGAAGGATTCCCAGACACATGAGACTCCAAGCTTGATCATATCAATACCCGCTGTCTTACCATTTTTCAAACTTCTAATCACCCATTCAACTTCATCCATACTAATGTCATCAGACGACGCCGGTACCGAATGCTGATCTGTTAGACCACATGGGGCACCGGCATCACCCTGAACATCCGCATACATATTTCCAAAATATTCACTCCATCGGCTTAACACATCTTGTGTTTGCGTAAGAATGTCTCCACCTTTAGACCTTATTTTATTCATTCTGAAAGCTGACCAACCATTACGAGATTTCTTTACCTCCCTCCAGAAAAGTTAACCTTTTTTTAACACAA
Organism: Leucoma salicis; assembly: GCA_948253155.1. Taxonomy (NCBI): domain Eukaryota; kingdom Metazoa; phylum Arthropoda; class Insecta; order Lepidoptera; family Erebidae; genus Leucoma; species Leucoma salicis. The sequence continues at coordinate 20,175,003 of OX411811.1, forward strand.
ATAGCTGACGACAATAACAGTGATGATGAAAATTAATAGTTGCTAAAGTTTATTTGTTTATTTTGATGCAAAAGTAAGTCGTAAATTATTATTCTATGATGTAAAAATTTTTAGCCATCTTGGTGAGCCGTTAATTATTGATGTTGACGTCATAAAATTTAGCTGTACCTACTGTAGACTACATTTTTAAAATTAAAATACGGATTAAGATCTAGGTGATTGTATTGATTTTTAATAAATTTAATAATTATATTTATTTTTTATTCTTACTATCAAACATCATATTTATTATCTATTTTATATATTATTATTAGATTTAACTACATGGTTATCACAAGAGAATTGTTGAGAGGTTTAATATTATTTTCATGAAAAACACTTAAAATTTACAATGAAAAACATTGTTAGACTATACAAAATTTCCATGCAGTATAATCGTAATTTGGAGTTACAATTATCTGAATCCAAAAAATGAAAGCCTAATAAAAAATCTTGATTGTAACTCAGACATACAATGTTTGTCATTGTAACATAGGTGCTTTTATTAAGTATTGTTTTGACTAAGTCCTGAAAAACCATGAAAATGAGTTTTCTTGTAGAATCTTAAAGTACATACAAACAGTGCACCTAAAATGCACTAGATAGTGACACTTTCAACGATTGTAGGGATTAACCTTGAGAAGATAGAATTTTTTAAATCTTATTTTTGCTCTCACCGAAAAACAAGAAATAGTACGTTGTTACCCTAGGGATGAAAGCAATTTAGTTCGAGGGACTAAATAAATCTTTATCCCGAGGTAAACACTGTGCTTTTCATTACGAATACGAGGAAACTAAAAATAAAAATCATAAATTAGCTAAAGAAAAAATGGGAGGCTTTAAAAAATTTAATTTGGAATCGCCGTTTTCCCCCCGATTTTGTTTTTTTTTCTGTGGCCTGTCAGCTATTCAGCCATTATTTTTCATTTTAATCATTGAAAAAATATAAATCTTCGTTATTTTAAAGATATAGTTGCAACTATATTAAAATAAAGTCATATAAAAAACAAACTTAGGGTGTGTAATACACCTCTGCCTACCCCTTCGGGGAATACAAGCGTGATGCTATGTGTTGTTGTTATAAAAAACAAATTCTTTAATAAATACTTAACTATATGTTATTTCAATTTTACATCGCGCTGTAATTGACTGGCTGTACAGAAAATAGAACTGTTTTTTTTTATAATTACTCAGTTGTCAGTTGAAAGTAATTCTCCCTAGGGCTGGAAAGTATTACTTTCAACCCACTCTTCAGGCAACTTCAAGCCTACTTTCAGAGTATGAGTAATGATAAATTAATTACAATGTTACTGCATGGGGGTGTCGATATTATCCGCACCAATAAAGAAAAAACTAAGTATGGCGGCTTTTACTTATGTTAATTGGACTGTCAACAAAACAGGTTTTCAAGTTCAGTAATATGTTTTATTATAAGTAGACTTTTATTGGTTAAATGTAAATAGTAAGTAAAAAATTATTTAAAAATATCGACTTGGTCGATAATCAGACTTGCAAACCGTGGGTTCCGTATTTTCTACAACATTATAAAACCTAATTTTGAGTTCTTAAATAACAAGCAGATCCAGACTGATTATTAGTGATTAATTGTTTTGTATGCCGTACCGAGGTGTATGATTAAGCCAGGTATAAGAAGTGAGTGAGAATCAATGATTAGCGCCGCCAATTAAGATTTGTTTCCTTAATGGCGCGGGTATTAACAATCATCCGAATGACAGCGGTTCAGCCACCCGTCACGTCTCCATCCCATGGGGCGAATTGAGCAGTGGGAGGCCGTTTTTTGATAAGTGGCAATTTGTTGTCTCTGCCTATCTCTCTGGAAAACGAGCGTAGCTCTATGCTATGCTGATGCACGGATTATTCCTTAGCGAAGGATGTTTTGACGAAGAAAAATGATCGTGGAATATTGGTATGGATAACATAGCAATCTAGACGGGCCTCGTGGCGTAGTTGGTAGTGTAACCGACTTTCGTGCACGAGGTCGTGGGTTCGGTTCCCACTCGGGACAATTATTTGTGTGATGAACGCAGATATTTGTACTGCATCGGGATGTTTTCTATCTATCATATGTACCTACTTATGTATTCTCAAAAAAGTAATATTATGTGTATTATATCCGTATCTAATCTGGTACCAATAGCACAAGTGTTAAGCTTAGCTTAGTTAAGCTTAGCTTAGACCAGAAGACGTTGTGTGAAATGTCCGTCAATATTTATTTATCTTATCTTTCTTTGGAAAAAAATCCGATTCCAAAACTCCCATAACCAGGCGGTCTTTCATTAATTCAATGTTTGCAATTTACATTTTATCTTTTTCTTAATAATGTTCCGGACTTCCAGTTTTCTGTTCGCCAATTTGTCTATACCTATTATACATAATAAGTATATTCCAAATGACTAACAAACTCGACTTTGCTAGTGAAGTTGACACCAAGGATTTTGGGAAATCGTTTCTGGAATTGAAGCGTCATGCCATGATGACCGAACCCTTCTTCGCAATGAACGCGCGTACAAGCGGAAAGATGGAAAAGGATAGGTAAGAAGAACTGGTAAGCTTCAGATTGAAAATTAGCAGAATAAAACGATGTAACACTTTTTGTACAACTTGGGGTCATTCTAATTTTTCACACATTGGATTAGGTGTATTCCTACCAGTCTGCTCCGACTTACTCAGGTTGATGAACTAAAACAAAATGTCGTAATAGACAGATTAAAATGCAGGATAGATAAATATATAGCTCTAATATTTAGATATTTTTATATATATTTTTAGCATTTGACATGCTTAGCACTATACATTAAACACAAAGTGAAAAATGTGAAATCGAAAATAACAGTCAGGAGCAGGATTTGAACCTGCATCTCCTGGATACCGTCCAGATGCTTTGCCAATTCAGCCATCCTGACAATTGCTCCTGACTGCTAATTTCGATAACACATCACACTTAACGTCTTTGGGTGACGCCTGCGCCATCTGTCGGAAGTATTTTCATACATTATACCGACCAGGTAAACTTAATTTTACAATTAAGATTTTAACCTAATAATGACGCAAACCCTACAAATATTTAGATATTTTTAGCATTTAACATGCTTAGCACTATACATTAAACACAAAGTGAAAAATGTGAAATCGAAAATAACAGTCAGGACCAGGATTTGAACCTGCATCTCCTGGATACCGTCCAGATGCTTTGCCAATTCAGCCATCCTGACAATTGCTCCTGACGGTATCCAGGAGATGCAGGTTCAAATCCTGCTCCTGACTGTTATTTTCGATTTCACATTTTTCACTTTGTGTTTAATATATAGCTCTAAGTTTCGAAAACAACTGGCATGCACAAATACGCGTACTTAGTAGTTTTTACAGTTTTTTTTAAAGACTATATACCCAGTACTAAGGAATAATCCTTGTATCGCAGAGGACTTTAGAAACATACAATGTCACGGACATAAAGTACACCCTGACTCAGAACAATCATGTGTCGATCACACAAAGAGTATTTATGTGTGGGAATCGAACCCATCTGTGCAGTCAGTCAGTATTTATATGATGTCTTTTTACCTAAACGACAGATTATTTAGACCGGCTTTTTCCGAATGAAGTTTAATTATACTACTAGGTTGATAAAGAAACATACGACCTGATGGTAAGCGTACTAGACTTTACCAGAGGCATAACTCGTGCATTTCCATTTCTAGAGACAGGATGCCTAAGAGGTAGAAAAGTATGATAGAGAGTAAATGGGGTTATGTGTATAATAGGGAGGGGGAGGTGGTGGGTTCTGCTTTCGGTGCTTTCATTCCCCATACGTAACATAACAGTAGGACAGTTTGATCTGTACTTTAGCACTTGAAATGCTCAGCTACTTTAAAGAATAAATTATTTGTGAACGTGGAAAAAGATAATTTTAGTGTGAGCGGGATGCAAACCTGCGTCCTTCCAATCTGGGAAAGTGCTCTAGACCGCTTAGCCATCGCTCGTAATCGCTCGAGTCGTAAAGACAAATGTGATGCGGTCTAGAGGACTTACCCGGACCCCTTTTTAGGGTTCCGTACCCGAAGGGTCAAAACGGGCCCCAATTACTAAGACTTCGCTTTCTCTGTCTGTTCGTCCGTCTGTCACCAGGCTGTATCTCAAGAACGGCAATAGCTAGACAGTTGAAATTTTCACAAATGATGTATATCTGTTGCCGCTATAACAAAAAATACTACAAACAAAAAAAAAAACAATAGGTATTTAAGGGGAGCTCCCATACAACAAACGTGATTTTTTTTTTTTTGCTCTTTTTTAGCTCGCTATTGATAACAGCAACAGGTAGACGCATGAAACATTCACAGAATATTTAGTTATATATTTACTTTAAAGATAAATAATTAAATTAAAATAAAACAAACATTTTATTACACGTTTTTGCGCCGTTAGCACGTGCTTCCCCGACCCCCTGCCAAGACATTAAGAAGGAATTGTTATCGAAGTGCCGAGCAATTGTCACGATGGCTGAATTGGCAAAGCATCCTGGACGGTATTCCAGAAGATGCAGGTTCAAATCCTGCTCGTGACTATTATTTTAGATTTCACATTTTCGCACTTTGTGTTAATTTATATAGGTAAGCATGTCAAATGTATGACATTACGTCAGTGGTGTACCATACATATCTACTTCCGTCTTTTGTAATGTGAAAATTGAAAAACCATAAAACATAACATTGTTCAAAGGATTTCGCCATTACTGCGAGGGAACTTATTTGCCGTTAAAATAGCGTTTTACAACTTTAATAAACCCTTTGAAACGCCTTAAGGATCAAGCCTAGTAATATGTCTATAATGTAATCTTAATAATTGACAAAAGGAAGTTAATTAACTCAACAACATAAGAAAATTAATAAAATACTTAATCTTCATGTAAAATACAATTCGAGAGCTTCCATGGAGCTTTTACTTCACGCTAATTTAATCTTGTCTCAGCCAAACACAACATAATGAGATGTAAGTCCCGACACAAGGCTGAAGGATTTTTATAAAGGTTGATACATTACTTATTCATACTGCAGCAGCGTGTGTTTTGAATCGTATAAAGATTTTGTTCGTAGACGAGTGAGCCTTTTGTACTGAACATAAAGTTGTTACCGTGTGTAAAATAACTCTGTAACGCAAATCGAATTTATTAAAATTCGTACTTAAATATTTCATAGGTACACCCATTTTTTCCACATTTATCATTAGATTTCAGTTTCACATCTTTATCCCTGAACACATTCACCCTCGTGTAGGGTTTATGTTCCTTGCATTCACCACATAATAGAGGGTCAAATCAAAGAGTAATACGTATAACCAGAAAGCGACAATCTATGGAGGGCGATCCAAGAGCTCAATGGGGCGAGCTTATTGCTGTCTGTCAAGAACAATTTCAGACAGCATGCTACTGAGGTTTTTATCACGAAAACCACAATTTATGATACCTATATGAGTAATAAGTTTTTTACTTTTAGCCTTTTTAAATACGGTGATTTTTTAAGATTTCGTATACATGACCCAGAATTGTAACATAAGATATATTTTTTAAGAATTCAAGTCACCACCCCATTCTTTCCTAAGGGTGGGGAAGTAAACAATTATAACGAATTGCATGACTGGTGGTAGGGCTGGGTACCAAGTGGGAGTACTCACTTGCTATCGGGCCCAAACGGGTTGGTACCACTATCTCCCGTGTGACCGGCCATGAAGCACATCTGTGTGTTTTGGCTGTAGCAGGGGATAGCCGTTTATTCTTTCATTTCATATCGCTGAAATGAAATGGTGAGCAGCGGCTTGACAATACTCCCAGTATAGTTGAGTCCATGAGCGACGGTTACCATTTACCATCAGGTGGGCCATGGCTCGTCTGCCACCATACGCAATAAAAAAAAAATGTGTGTTGAATGTAAGAACCATATTCAATGAAAAAGGTGTGTACCTATAGGATAAGTGTATTATTTTTTTTAGTTAAAACATTTGCGCAGTAAATTATGTCAGTGTTTTTCACACTACGACGAATTTGGGCAGGGCTTGGTTCCCGACAAAAGTTCAGATAGATTCCGATAGATGGATTAGGACTCAACTGGAACTAACTCTGTATTAATAAGGATGATTTTTAATAATGACACAGCAGCAATACCAAATTCAGAACGCATCTATAAGTATATACAGTATATATAATTTTCACTTATTGGTACTTGCTATATAAAAAGAGAATGCATTGCAGTATTTTTATAATGTAAAATCATAGTAATGGTTAGTAGCCTAGAGGTAGATAGACTTCAATGCCACTCAAGATTTAAAATTCAAGCGCATACGTTATCTTTAACGATATCTTCTGTTTCAAACGATAACAAGCAAGTGAGGAGTACATGCTCGTATAGCAACATTTTTAGATACTTTTGATAACTTCTTAATTCCTAAGGGGATTATGATTCTTCCTAACTTTTTCCCATTTTTACTAAGCAATGGCGTGAATAAGGGTAATTGAAGTGGGAAAGCTCAAAACAATTTGGTATGGTAGGATTTAAGGACGTTCCAGTGGTCAGCCAATACAGGTGAAGAGATGACACATGGCGGGTTTATTTAGTGGGTGAGAGCCCCACACTACCCTGTTCGTAGCCCCTAACAACGGGGTGTGAGGTTAGGTAATTTTTTTCCCGCCATAACGAAAAAAAGGGTGTTGCAGCCGGTGCTGGAGCAGTGGGCAGGGCAACAGCAGAAACGACTGCGTGCTGTCACAATTGCTACTACGATCGAGTCATGCTAGGCTTGGCCCAACAGTACTCTGAAAAAAAAGGGTGTAGCTGTCATCTAAAATTTTGTTTTTTAATTTCCATATACTAAACTAATTTACACGTTAATAAGTATCACGTTTAAATGGTAACATAAAAACAGTTGTCAAGGTGAACGTATAAATTGAATCTATTTTATTTGAGAGTGCACTATAAAAAGTTTACGGTGAAAGCTTGAAAGCATTAAAAAACTGCAACATATGTGTATACGTACCTAATCTACTAAGACTGTTTTATTCAATCACAAGTGTGTTTGTTGAGTGAGTCGTGAGCTTGATATTAAAACTAAAATATGTTCCTTTGTGGTAACACAATAGCTCATTAAATACGTAAAGTAACGAGTGTTAGATATTCCACTTATATGACCACGAATGTTGCCAGTTAACTACATACTCGTAAAATACTTCCTAATTCTGATTCTGACACAACACATAGATAACACGCGTTTTAGCCTAAGGTTTTAACCACATTTAATTTATAGAGTACCTCATCGTAGACAATACTTTTTTCATCTACTTGTATTGTGAAGTCGTAGATGTCGTAGACTAGTTTGGTCCTCAATACAACTTCGTTATCGCTTTGTATTCTTTCGGAATTTCCCTTTGTTGCTTGGTCCCTAAAGGTCATAGCGTGGTGTTCATGTGTTTATTAATGTGCGCTTTCTCCAAAGATAGGCTAGCAAATGCAAAAAAGATTTCTTCAAATCCGACTGATAGTTTCGGTGACATTTTTGTCCGTGTGGTGACGGACTAAAAATACAAGTGTCACCACCCCATTCTTTCCCACGGGTGTCGTATGAAGCGACTAAGGGAAGTAAGCAATTATCATCCATTGCATGACTGGTGGTAGGGCTGGGTACCAGGTGGGAGTACTCACTTGGTATCGGGCCCGAGCGGGTTGGTACCACCATCTCCCGTGTGACCGGCCATGAAGCACATCGTTGCGTTTTGGCTGTAGCAGGAGATAGCCGTTTATATTTTATTTCATATCAGTGAAATGAATTGGTGAGCAGCGGCTTGACAATACTCTCGGTATAGTCGAGTCCATGGGCAACGGTTACCATTTACCATCAGATGGACCGTGGCTCGTCTGCCACTACATACAATAAAAAAAAGGATACAACAAATTACTATAACACATTTAACGGCAGCCTTGGTCACTAGTAGACCACGGCTAGTGCAACTCAACCGAAAAATGGAGATACTGTACCTGAAAAATCGAGATACTGTACCAGAAAAATCGAGATACTGCACCAGAACCAGAATCTGAACCAATGAAGTAATGTCACACAGTTCCCTACTGGAATTGTGTGCCGCCAATACAGGCGGAGTAACGGCACACGGCGGGTTTATTTAGTGGGTGAAGCCCCACACTACCCTGTTCGTTGCCCCGAACGAGGGGTTAGTACAGTTTTTTCAATCTGTACCAATTACTGTAAGCTTCTTTATTTGTTATGTTATGGCGAAAAAAATGTCCTAACCGCACACCCCATCGTTCGGGGCAACGAACAGGGTTGTGTGGGGCCTTCATCCACTAAAGAAACCCGCCGTGTGCCGTATCTCCGCCTTTATTGGCGGGCTACTGGAACTATGTTACATTCCTTCGGCTTACCCTTTCGGGTACCCTCTACTGAGCGACACATCCGCATACGGAGCGTCGCGCCTTCGCGGGAGGCCTTGCGGGTGGCGGACGTACACCGGTCCATCCACCCGCAACTTCAGCTAGAATTACTGTAAGCCTACATTGCTTTCTTATGCTTAGTCTACTATACAAGTTGCTTGATACTGACTATACTTGTATGTAATGACTGACTAAGACACAGGTATAGAACGAGGTCTATAAGGGAAGTAAGTGACTGACACAAATTGCACTGAGGCCCAGAATAACCATTTGTAGATCACACAAAGTATTATCGAGTGTAGAAATTAAACTCAGAACTCTCGGCACGAGAGTTCCGTATATGAACCACTCCGCCATCATCGTTACAAACCTGCGTTTACAAATAAACAATTGAATTTGAATTTAAAGGATAACGGAGCTACATTAAATATATTTTAGACCAAATCAACAGCCAACCCGCATCGTGGACTCTGGCCTCATCCCTCTCACTATGAGAGAAGACCCGTGCCCAATAGTGGGACAGAAAAAGGGTTGAAAAAAAAGAACAAATTATGCCGTATAGGGACGTATTTATAATCCGAAGTCCATACGCCGATAGTCGCGAGCTGAATCTAGTGTGTTATAACTATTAGTTTCACGTGCAAATATAGGTATTGTTTCATAAAACATGCATTAGTTTTATACACAAAAATAGTTTCACAATAACCAAGAAATTTTGGTAGTCCTAGTATTGTCTTGTTACCATTTCATCCTATAATAATAATAGTATGAAAATGTGAAAACGATAGACATGAGCAGGATCCTTGTTAGTCGCCATTAGATCTCAAATCTAAGATCTTAAATTATGTGAACAAAATATAATAAATCTTAGGCATTTACTCTTTTCGGCGTAATAAATTTTAATATATTTCTTCTGCGGGACCTTTTATTGTGAGTTGTGAGCTAATTTGATGATGTTAGTAATACCCGAAGGTATACTGTGCGTATAAACGATTCGTAATGTATTCTGCCCCGTCCGGTTGTCCCAATCACGATTGTTTTTGCTTTGAGTAGCTAGGAAAACAATAACCGTAAGATCGAATGGAAATTGAATTCGAACAATGTACAAATATTGCTATCTAAAATCAGATATTGCTGTCTTGGGAAACGAAGTTCATGAATATTATCAACAGTAGATATTTTCTGTGATGTGAAGTTACGCATTAGAAGTGCTTTATAAATAAAGTAAATATTGAAACAGATAGGTACTCAAAAACCTAATCAAAGCTTAGTATTTATAAAGTAGTTGATCTTTATTTGTATGTTGCGGGCAGCAGAGCATAGAGCCAGAAGGTACAAGAATTTGAAAACTAGAATTAGATATCTTTTTTTTTTAAGGCGGGAAAAATTTACCTAACCGCATACCCCCGTCGTTCGGGGCAACAAACAGGGTAGTGTGGGGTCCTCTCCCACTAAAGAATCCCGCCGTGTGTCGTATCTCCGCCTGTGTTGGCGGGCCACTGGTACTATGTTGCATTACTTCAGTGGTACTGAATTAGATTTGGTTTTATCCAAAAATATTATTAGTTCAGTCAAAAAATATTATTAAAGTTCTCTAATAATAGATAAGTATTATCCATAATCATATTTTCTGAAATTTCTGAGTGCAGAGTTTAATTAATAAAGTCTCTATATTGTAGGTCAATATCAACGGGCTTATATCAAGCCCGTTGATATTATTGATTGTTTGGTGCAAAATATTGTTGGTTATTAGATTTTTTTTGGTAACTTCTGATCTTATTAATTTCAGTTAAATTATTTTGCACTTTATATAATGTCTAAGCACTAATCACTGACAAGTCTCTAGGTCGTAAATTGTGTCTAATTAAGCCTCAAGTGGCGTCAAGGCGCCATCTCGAGGTTTACTTTTTTGAACATCTTTACGAACTTGTGGTATTCTTGATTTTTATCCCGGAAAAAAATTACATTTCCTATGGAATAGGTGTTTTATTGACACAATTCTGAAGTACATTACGATGAAGGCGTGTGTTACCACAATTGTTGGTCCCTAGCCTATTTCATGATAGCTGTATTGGCAAAGCGTAGCTGGAACGATATTCCTAAAGACGCAGGTTCAAATCCTGCGCATGACTATTATTTTCGATTTCACATTTTTGCACTTTGTATTCTGGTTTATGTATTTGGGTTCATGTATTGAAGTTTTTTATTGCAGTCACACCATAGTTTAGTAGCCTGGTGGTAGACTTAACAATGCTAAACAAGATTTAAAATTAGTTATCTTTATACCAATATCTTCTGTTTCAAATGATAACAATTCATTGAGGAATATAGCAACGTTTCTAGAAACTTTTGATAATAGTTTGTCATAAAAATATTAATGAAAATGAATATGACGAGAATAAAATATATATTTCGGCTATTGAGTATGAAACCAAACAGTTTTATCCTCAACAAAATGATTAAAAACTGAAAGAAAAACACATTATAAAACTACAAAAGGGAATAACCCATTAAATACATTTGTCGAGTCATTTGGGACCGTCAATGACTTGGTCCATTTTCCTCAATTACACAAAGGTTTATATAAATGAGTTCTTAATTTCCACACAAGCCGTTTTTCTGTCTGTAACCTTATTTTTTTACTATATTGAACACTGATGCCCATTATTCTATAATGATATAGGTAGGTATACGAGTATATTAAGTACTACTGAGACAATTTCAGAACACTGTCAACAATCTGCAGACGTGCTGTCTGTGTGTGCGTTGTGTGTGTGGCTGTGCGCGTGTGTTGGGTGTTTGGGTGTATGTATGTGTGAGCGTTTTGTATGTAACACCAGGTAATGTATGTTAGTAGGGGTTTTGTTTGTGATTAATCTTGTTTTTTTAGATGCTAGTCCGTCACCTAACATTTTAATCTTGTTGATCTCTTGATGGCTCGCAGTCGATGTCTAATGATAGTGAAAACGGTTTCATAATAGGGTAAAACTGGGTAATACGCCCCATTTTTTTTTAATCAGGATTAAAACTGTTTTTTTCTTCAAGACTGACAAGAATGTGTTAATTTAGAAATAATATTTGATATTTTAAGAACAAACTGGCATAAACAAAGTTTTGTAAAAATAATAAGTACAAGACATTTTATAGTTTTTTCTAGATGCTGGAGTGGGGTTTTTTACCCGACTACTGTTGGGTAAAATGACAAATACAATTTACAAAATGCCCAACCGTTTAAATCAACATTATGGACTATAATTCAAACAAAAATAATAATAAAAAATAACAATAAATCTTTTAACTAACTTCTAATTATATAAATTTAAATTATGAGTAAAATTTAACGATGTTACCTGTCTGTCTATTATCACATTTAACGAAGCAACCGTTATTTTAATTTCTTATGATAGCAATTGTAATGAAATGATAATTTTAACTTTCGGTTAACACTCTAAGCTCAAGCGTGTGACAGACCTTCTGTTTTTTTTTGTGTATGCAATGCGCGTCAGTAGCATCGCCTAACTGTGTTTGTGTGAGTGTGAGACTAGTGGGGCGTTTTGTCAAATGAGGCGTATTACCCGGTTTTACCCTAAGTATGTATATATAATATATGTTGTTGTTGGTTTAGAAGACGTAAAGGCACATATAGATGCGAATTAATTTTATACTATTTATACATAAATGAGGAATACATAAATATTTTGATGTATTAAACTATAATCCTTTGTCTAGATCAGCGGTCGGCAACCCGCGGCCCGCGGAGCTACCCTCTTGCGGCCTGGGATTGAATTTTTTAGAATTTTAATTTATATACCTAAATAAATAATAATAATAAGTAATTATAACGTAAATAATTATGGTTCTTAATTGTAATGGGTAACCGTTTAATATGCCAAAAAACCCTTGCTATACAAAAAGAGTATAACATCAAACACCATTATGATAACGAGCATAAAGTAAAATTTGCAATTTTTTTTTTGAATTTTTTTTTTTCGTCATTTTTCTTAATAAAATCAAATTAAAATGTCTTTAAATTTTAAATAATATGACAAATGCGGCCCGCTTTCCTTTATGTAGCCCCTCTGTGGCCCCTGGCATCCAAAAGGTTGCCGACCCATGGTCTAGTCTAGACTAACATTGCTTGTAAAATACGGTTATCATTTTTGAAATATGGTTTACTAGAGTACCTAATTCTCTTTACAAACCGAAATGAGTAGTGCAAGTTTGTATGGAAGTGTCAGTTATTTTACTTAGAAATTTAAATATAATGTTATTTAGTTTAATATTTGCGATATTATTGCATACATATTTTGTCAGTCATTTAAATCACGCATGTGAAGCTACTAGCTGCAGCTACTTAGTATGTCTATATAGTTGTATGCCAAACTTCATAATGGTTGATTGTGTAGTTATAGCGCGAAAGAGTAAAAAACAAACAAACGGACATTCGCCCTTATACGTTATATTGATAAGGATAATGATTATTAGGCTTTTGTAAAAAAAAAGACTATATGGTTATCTGTAAAGTCCGTTTACTAACGATAATTTTACGTTATAACGTCATATATGTTTTCTGAGAGTTTCACAAACAATGCATCGGTCGCCATCTTACGAACCGCAGATGAACTACGTAGTCAGATTACTTTATATACCGCCACCTATTGTTATGTTTTAACCGTGGGAGGAACGTGACACATTTTCGTGCGCGCGGACGGCGTTTATCGATTTATAAGACGTTATCACGTCAAAAAAAGAATCTTTATTGGTAACGAATCCTAATTAAAGCTAATATTAAGTAGGTATAGGTATATTTAGATGTTTTTATATATATTTTTAGCATTTGATTGATGATTTGACATGCTTAGCACTATACATTAAACACAAAGTGAAAATATAATATAAGTGGTCGGTATAATGTATGAAAATACTTCCGACAGATGGCGCAGGCGTCACCCAAAGACGTTAAGTATGATGTGTTATCGAAATTAGCAGTCAGGAGCAATTGTCAGGATGGCTGAATTGGTAAAGCATCTGGACGGTATCCAGAAGATGCAGGTTCAAATCCTGCTCCTGACTGTTATTTTCGATTTCACATTTTTCACTTTGTGTTTAATGTACAGTGCTAAGCATGTCAAATGCTAAAAATATACATAAAAATATCTAAATATTTAAAGGGTTTGCGTCATTATTAGGTAAAATCTTAATTGTAAAATTAAGTTTACCTGGTCGGTATAATGTATGAAAATACTTCCGACAGATGGCGCAGGCGTCACCCAAAGACGTTAAGTATGATGTGTTATCGAAATTAGCAGTCAGGAGCAATTGTCAGGATGGCTGAATTGGTAAAGCATCTGGACGGTATCCAGAAGATGCAGGTTCAAATCCTGCTCCTGACTGTTATTTTCGATTTCACATTTTTCACTTTGTGTTTAGGTATAGGTACCTATAATAATCCTATTATTACTCTCTCATTCCTCTATGTCTACTTTAGTTTGAAGTAGTACCTATCTCGTTACGAAATGTAAAGGGATTTCGTCAAGAAGACCCTTATTACTCTTATAAGCTTATGTAAGAACTATATATATACTTCAAAAGCTGAGTGTCTGATTACTGCTTATAGGTAAACCAACTAAAGCATTAATATGAACTTGATTTTAGTATAAATTAGAATTAGTTTTCGTTACGTGGAATTGGTTCAAATAATAGTAATAAATAAATAATAAATATTCACGAACATTTTTCATACAACGTCCTCTGGTCCCAAACTAAGCTTGTGCTATGGGTACCAGATTACGGATATAATACATATACTACTTTTTTTTGTAAATACATACATATAATAGATAGAAAACACCCAGACGCAGTACAAATATCTGTGTTCATCACACAAATAATTGTCCTGAGTGGGAATCGAACCCGACCTCGTGCACAGAAGTCGATTACACTACCGACTACGCCACGAGGCCCGTCAAATAATATTAAAAAAAATACCCTATGGGATATTAATTATTTCTATGCAAAAATTACTATCCCAACGTATAATATGGAGTTCAAAAAAAAGTATACAGGATACTTTCATCCTGGAAAAATTAATGGTTAAATAAAATAAAAATAACTGAATAAGGTTTTTAAGGTTCTTGTAGGATAGCTATTTTTATATAGAGATAATAATTAGTGTGCGGCAGAGTGATGTGTGCCGTGTGGCGATTACGGCACTATCCCCCATTCTTGGGGAGGTCTATGTCCAGCAGTGGACGTTAAAAGGCTGATGGATGGATGGATGGAGAGTGATGTAACGCGGATGGGATCGCGGGCAGCATCTAGTTTATAATAACTATTAGTAAGGATTGCAGATATTATTTATTATTGTGATACGTTTATCTGTTTGTTTGTTCACACATCATGCAAACACTACAGAACGGATTTTGATGGTTTTTTTTTGTTTGTAAGTTCTTGATGAGGCTTAAAAACTGGTCTTCGTACGTTTATCCGGTCACTATGCCGGGAACCTGATATAGGTATATCATAAAAGTAACTTTAGTCCGCGGCGGAGTCGCGGGCAAAGGTTAGTTATTTTGCATATAATAATATATGTTTGTAAAGTCACTTGTGACTTTGTTTGAACGAATGTCTGAAATGAATAACTGAGTTAAACTCGAATACTCTTATCACGGTTAAACACTTAGGTAATCCAATAATTAGATTAGAATAATATATAGACTGCGAAGATATTATCTTCCCAAACCAAGGACTGCGAAGATATTATCTTCGCAGTCCTTGGTTTTACCACAAGGCAATTCCTGTTATAAAAATTCTCAGTAGCACCCCGGAGTTTGGAAATGTGCCCGTTAGACGGAAATAGACTCACCCCCTATTACGTGGGACTTAAACATAGCTGGCGTACCGTGGGTGTGTAATACACTTCTGCCTACTCCTTCGGAGAATACAGACGTGATGCTATGTTTTCTAAATGAGGTTCTATGTTACCAATAATGAACTGAAGTATGAACACATTAGTTCACTATTATATAGTTAGTTTTCTGGGTATCACTGAATAAGCGGAATCGATCGAGTTCCTAAAAGTTACATTGAACGACCGTCACCTAGGTTAGTTTGGAAAGTCCATTAAAAGGGGAGATACACCCAAAATTTTCAATTAAGTGCAATAAATATATATTGGTAATGAATTTTCCATTAGCGTCTAATTAGTTCTGTAAGTTGTCTATAGGCTGCAGTAGGTACTAAGAAACAATTAGTTTTACTCCAAGCTGTGGCCTGTAAAAATTTTTACGATTTGTTTAACGCGTAGCGAATACTACTCTGATAATAAAGAATGCAGTAATCGACATTTTTGGGATTTTCACTTTATACCATAAATGGCTATGGCGAATAGCTCCACCCCGTCTCTTCCTGTGGGAGTCGTAAAAGCCGACTAAGGGATTACCGGGGGACCGGGCAGCAGCGTTCTCCTGTGTACTAAAAACATCCACTGCGATCGCCAACCCGCCTGCCAAGCGTGGCGATTATGGTAAAACCCCCATTTTGGGGAGGCATATGTCCAGCAGTGGACGATAAAAGGGTGATGGATGGATGGATGGACCATAAATGGCATCCCAAGGGGTTCGCCTACATGGAAAAAAAATATTTTCATATAAAATTTCACTGGAAATATGTTTTTAACTAACGATTTTCGCCGTACTTGCATGAAAATTTAATCAATGCTAAGAAGAAGCGCAGCATCAAACGTGCTAAAAAAGAATGCAGTACTTGCAAGAATACGCTAGAGCTAAATTCAGTAATAGCCACCACTGCCGCATTTTGTTTTACAATCAATAGACCAGTAGTTGCTAAATCAAAATGCAGTTATTTAGATATTTTTATATATATTTTTAGCATTTGACATGCTTAGCACTATACATTAAACACAAAGTGAAAAATGTGAAATCGAAAATAACAGTCACGAGCAGGATTTGAACCTGCATCTTCTGGATACCGTCCAGATGCTTTACCAATTCAGCCATCCTGACAATTGCTCCCGACTGCTAATTTCGATAACACATCATACTTAACGTCTTTGGGTGACGCCTGCGCCATTTGTCGGAAGTATTTTCATACATTATACCGACCAGGTAAACTTAATTTTACAATTATGATTTTACCTAATAATGACGTAAACCCTTTAAATATTTAGATATTTTTATATATATTTTTAGCATTTGACATGCTTAGTACTATACATTAAACATAAAGTGAAAAATGTGAAATCGAAAATGCAGTTCTCTATGTTATTGCATGTGAGTATAGTGAAGTCTTGCGAGATGCATGGCCGTACGTCCACATGTTGGGGCCAACGCTCACCCTAACTCTGTTCAACCAACTAGTCGACAGAATTGCGTTGGGGTGAGCCTTTGCAGGCGGTGTGGATTGACAAAATTGGGCTGTGGCAAACGAGTGTTGAGCTGAGCGTTGGCCCTATCGTTTGGAGCCGCGGTTAGGTATAGTTTATGTCCATATAATCAGTGTTGCCAGATGGGTGAATTAGAATGACTTATTTTTCAGAGAGTATATTTGATTTAATAAGGCCTATAATTATCACAATGCTTGGTGCATTGTGATATATTTATTAAATACATCATAGATTTTTGTTATTTTAATAACCCTAAAGACTCGTACTTAAATTTGAAAGTATTTGTTATATTGGGTTTTCCTTCATTACGTCGCAACAGAAATGGGTATTGAAGGGATTTTTGCATGGGTATAGTTAAAGGCTCGATGCCGGTTTCTGAAAAGGCCATTAACCACATACATATGCTGTGCCACTTGTGCCAGAATATACAGAAGACCGAGGAGTACAATCGGCTTCTGTCTAGCGATTGTAGACTGTGAGAAAGCCTTTGATTCAATCAAAACTTGGGTCGTGGTGTAGTCTCTTCAGCAGTGCCAAATTGACTATCGGTACATCGAGGAGTCAAGTGTTTGTGTGGAAACGCCGCCACCGTGATTATCCGATCAGGACAATACCACGAAACCGATCCAACTGCAGAAAAGTGTTAGACAGGGAGATCTTATGTCCTGAAACTTTTCACAACTGCATTGAGAGACGTTTTCAAGCACATGGACTGGACCGGATTTGGCATCAATGGTGAATACATAACTCATCTTTGATTTGCAGATGATATCGTGGTCATGACAGAATTACTGGAAGACCTTGGAACCATGCTCAACGAACTCAGCGGTGAGGGCCCCACACTACTCTGTTCATTACCCAGAACGCACACATCCCGTGTGGTTAGGTACATTTTTTCCCGCCTCAACAAAAAAACGATTTCCCGAATAATGGGTATTAAAATGAACATGGACAAGACGAAAGTCATGCACAATAACTATGTCATTATAACACCGGTCCTAGTCGAAATTACAATTCTCGAAGTTGTCAACCATTATATTTACCTGGGGCAAACAATCAAACAGTCCAGTTAGGTAGACGCAACTTTGAGAAAAAGGTCAATCGACGAATCTAGTTCGGCAGCGTTCGGAAATCTGAGAAAGATCTTCTTGTACAATATTCTACAGTGTCTGAATACGTGTCTATAATCAGTGTGTGTTACTGGCGATGGCTTATGGAACAGAGGCGTGGTCTCTGAATGTCGACTTTGTATCAAGCTATGGAGCGGGTTATATTCGGAATCTATCTACGTGTTAGAATCCGTAGTCTGCTACAGGAGTGCACTTGGAAGTGGACACGAACAACAATCGGCATGTGCTAGGCCATAATGCAGTAATTTGCGCAATTGCTACATTTAGTTTTAGTAGTCTCTGATTTTCACAAGATCTGATGCTAAACCTAAACGCAGTAATACGCATTATATTTGGATATATTGACGGGCCTCGTGGCGTAGTCGGTAGTGTAACCGACTTCCGTGCACGAGGTTGTGGGTTCGATTCCCACTCAGGACAATTATTTGTGTAACGAACACAGATATTTGTACTGCGTCTGGGTGTGTTCTATCTATTACTATATGTATGTATTTACAAAAAAAGTAATATAATGTATTATATCCGTAATCTGGTACCCATAGCACAAGCGTTAAGCTTAGTTTGGGACCAGAGGACGTTGTGTGAAAATGTCCGTGAATATTTATTTATTTAAATAAAAGAAGATTATCATTCATAAGCTTGATTTTTTTCTTAATTTTATGATATATTTTTATGGCCGTAAAATACGAACATCTTGCTCAGTTTTCTAAAAATATGTTTTCCGCGTTTTTCTCGAAACCACCATTTTGCAAGTACTGCATTCTTAATTATCACGGCAGAATAATTAAAATAACTGTTTTTATCCCTTTTACTGTCCCACTAATAGTACGGCTCTCCTTCATAGTTCACCACGCTGGCCCAGTGTGGTTTGGCAGACTTCACAAGCGGTTGAGAAAATCTCTCAGTCATGCAGATTTCTTCACGATGTTTTGCTACATCGAGTAGTGATAATATTTGTAAACATTACATAATTACGAAAAATCTGACCTGGATCTAAATCTTATTTTGTTAGGCGGGAAAAATTTACCTAACTGCACACTCCGTCGTTCGGGGCAAGGAACAGGGTAGTGTGGGGCCCTCACCCACTAAATAAACCCGCCGTGTTCCGTCTCTCTACCTGTGTTGGTGGGCCACTGAAACTATGTTGCATTACTTCAGTGCTTGACTTACTACTTAAATAACATAGGTCGTCACAAATAGTTTTGAAGAAGAACCAGGTGGCAAATCGATAAAGTTGATAATATTGAACTAGAATTAAGCGGGAAATTTCAAGGACGAGTCGCGTTTAGGTACATGTCGTTATACGAGAGAGACTAAAGATATAATAAAAGAAGACGTAATTCAAAGAGAGCGACATATTATGTAGGTATATATATAACAAAACTAGCGTTGTTACGTTATCAACGTTATCAATATACAATCAAAAAACCACTGAAGTAATTTAACATAGTGGCCCGCCAATAAAGGCGGAGAGATGGCATACGGCGGGTTTATTTAGTGGGTGAAGGCCCCACACTATCCTGTTCGTTGCGCCGAACGACGGGGTGTGCTGTTATGTACATTTTTTCCCGCCTAAATAAAAAACAAAGGGTTCTCGGCCCATAGTTGGAAGCTTATCTATCTATCTATACCTACTATTATAAAGCTGTAGCTGTGTGCTGCTGCTGTGTGCTGTGTAACAGAGCTGTGTCAGTACATTCAAGATATTTGAGAAAAAATGGACAAACATTGTGCTGTGTAACAGAGCTGTGTCAGTACATTTTAACCCGCTACTATATCGGGAACCTGAGATATAGCCCAAAAACTAGCTTTTGGCTGCGGCAAAGCCGCGGGCAAAAGCTAGTACCTACTTCTATATAAACGAGGCAGTATAATTCTGTTATTATTTTTATATATTTTTTTCTATAGCACGTGGGTGACATTCAAGCATACGGCTCACCTGATGGTAAGAAGTTACCAGAGCCTACAGACGCTACCAAAACTAGAGGCATCATTCGCACTACGCCATCTCCAAGGAAATGGTTAGGAGGTTGATAGGAAGGATATTAAGGAAAGGATAGAGAGGGGGTTTGGGTCTCCCGTGCTCACGTGCCTCACCGTACGAAATACAACGGTAAGAGTAACTAGGTAACTATCATTGTTCGCACGCTGATCTTTTGTGTGAGGGTGTTATTTACCCGATCTAGCCAGCCCATTCATGCTGGGATAAGCAATTTTGATATGCTTGGCCATACAATCCGGCTATTAATTTTTCATTTTTTCAGTGTTTTTTTTATTTTTTTTATTGCGTATAGTGTCAGACGAGCCACGGCCCATCTGATGGTAAATGGTAACCGTCGCTCATGGACTCAACTATACCGAGAGTATTGTCAAGCCGCTGCTCACCATTTCATTTCACCGATATGAAATGAAAGAATAAACGGCTATCTCCTGCTACAGCCAAAACGCAACGATGTGCTTCATGGCCGGTCACACGGGAGATGGAGGTACCAACTGGCTCGGGCCCGATACCAAGTGAGTACTCCCACTTGGTACCCAGCCCTACCACAAGTCATGCAATGGATGATAATTGCTTACTTCCTATAGTCGCCTCTAACACCCGTATTTTCAGTTTGTATTCTTATTTATACACTCTAATTCTACAAAATTCAATTACTACTAAACACTCCATGTAACGTGGGGAATGTTTAAATATTTAATAACTAACACAGAAGTGATGTGGGTTTACAACCCGTCGTGCAGCAGTTTGTTATAAGCTAGTAAATTCCTGTGCCGTGACATGTTCAGCTTACAGTAAGTAAAGTCAGTATCAAAACAATTATATAAATATTTTTCTGAATAATTCATAAAAATATTTATTTAGTTGTTCTCCGTGTCAAGACGGACTTAGAAGGCAAGTGTCACCCTATTCCTTTCTGCGTGTGATGTACGAAACAAAGCAATTTATTATATAATATTCCATTACTGGTGGTAGAGTTTAGGTACCAAGTGGGAGTAAACACCACCGTATTCCATGTGACCGGCTATGAACCATAGCTGTATTTGTGTTGCAACGGGAGATAGCTTCCAATCTTTCCTTTTTCCATACGTGAAATAAAAAGTTGAGACGCAGCTTGGCAATACTCTTAGTAGGTGACTACATGATGCGGTTACCACTTGCCCACAGCCCTTCGGGGCCTTCACCCACTAAATAAACCCACCGTGTGCCGTCTCTCCGCCTTTACTGGCGGGCCACTGGAACTATGTTACATTCCTTCGGTGGTATATTTTGCTAAACTACATATGTTATACAAAACATAAACTCACCCTTCGAGCTTTTGGCGGGATGTCATGGCGAACGATTGAAATCCTGTCATATACCCCAGTAAATTAATAAATTTACTGAAAATTACAAAAATCTATAAGGTTTATGAAGTATTCCACTGACGTACATTGTTTACATGGTGGTGAATGAACCGCTCCAGATATAACATTACCTCACCCTTCCCAGCATACTCGTTGCTCCTAAAGGTATAAATATAATAGCATTTAATACTTTCTAACATTTACGCGAATTTTACACATTTTGAAATAAAACTACGTTTACGGATTCTATCGCGTCTACTTGATTTTTATACTATCCCGAAGTTTCGAATACCAAAGCTGATATGTTGTTTCAACGGTTTCATCTACCCACAGTAATATGATTTTACAAATTATTGGTTTATTTATTTAAACCCACATAATATTGTTTAGAAACACAATTTAATGGCTGAATTGGCAAAGCATCTGGACGGTATCCAGGAGATGCAGGTTCAAATCCTGCTCGTGACTGTTATTTTCGATTTCACATTTTTCACTTTGTGTTTAATGTATAGTGCCAAGCATGTCAAATGCTAAAATATATATATAAAAATATCTAAATAATTATAGGGTCTGCGTCATTATTAGGTAAAATCTTAATTGTAAAATTAAGTTTACCTGGTCGGTATAATGTATGAAAATACTGCCGACAGATGGCGCAACGTCACCCAAAGACGTTAAGTATGAATGTTTTATCGAAATTAGCAGTCAGGTGCAATTGTCACGATGGCTGAATTGGCAAAGCATCTGGACGGTATCCAGGAGATGCAGGTTCAAATCCTGCTCCTGACTGTTATTTTCGATTTCACATTTTTCACTTTGTGTTTAATGTATAGTGCCAAGCATGTCAAATGCTAAAAATATATATCAAAATATCTAAACAACATATCACCTTTGGACATCTACCATCTAACCGTATATCACACGTGATCATGAATGCCGTAAAGTATTCGAAACGTCGGGATAATAGAAAAATCAACTAAACGCGATAGATTCCGTAAACATAGTTTTATTTCAAAATAAAATAGCATAATAGCCTTTTCAGAAAAATATGCTACAAATTTAATTTTACAGAATGTCGGCATGTTTCATATCAAATAATATCAGTGTAACCATTTGCACCAAAATCAGATTTCCGGGGCTTACTTAAGATGGAGTATCTCTATACCTCCTGAAAACACAACTCGTGTATCAGTTATTTGATTTGCTTCTAAGACATTGAATATACGAGTACGATAACTTAGTTCTATGGAAAGTAGAAAGGCTTGTAAATGTTATCTATACTATTATAAAGCTGTAACAGAGCTATGTCTGTACATTGAAGATATTTGAGAAAAAATGATTGAATTAGGCTATATAGGCGTGTCTAAACACATAACGAGTTTTTTTAGATTTTTTGTCTGTTTGTCTGTTTATCTGTTTGTTTGTTCGCGCATCACGCAAAAACTACTGAACGGATTTCGATGCAACTTTTTTTGTTTGATAGCTCTTGATTAGACTTAACAACTGGTATATATTTGATCCCGCTACTGTATCGGGAACCTGAGATATTACCTAAAAACTAGCTTTCAGCTGCGGCGGAGCCGCTGGCAAAGGCTAGTTGTATAATACACCTATATACTATTTATAGCTATTATGTTACTAGGCATCTTAAAATAACTGTTACTAATAGTTAAGGGCCTTGGTGAAGCTAACGCGAATGGAATTACTACTATTTTTATTAATGAATGCCTGGAGCTGCGGTAGTGTGAGTGACTGCTGATTATGAGATCAGGCAGTGTTATTGAGCTTGTTCGTGAAAAGAAAAATTCTCAGTAGCCCGGAGTTTGGAATGAAATGTGCCCGGAAGACGGCAAGTGGCTCGCCCCCTATTACCTAGGACTTAAACAGCTGGCGAATCGAGGGTGTGTGATACACCTCTGTCTACCACTTCGTGGAATACAGGTGTGATGCTATGTTTTTAATTGTGAATAAATATATACACCGCTAATAAAGTTTTAGCTGCCTGCGAACAAAAAATCCGAACGTTTTATTTTCTCCCGATTCAGTAATTACCCTGGGACTTCAGTTTTAAGTTTACTATTAAACCAACTAGCAATGAAAATAAAGAAACAAAAACCCTCGATCATTCAAGATCTTCGAATAATATAAAGGGCACCAATCTTACATTTAATAATATGACATGTTATAAAAACATACTCGAAAGAGTTCGCCTCGCGCTCCATAAATCTTAGTGAAATTGACTGTCTCTGTAAATATAAATAAAATATAACATTACTGCTTATTTGTCTGTGAATTTAATTTTTATGTTATTGAGAGTTCGTTCATGTACAAATAGCTTCTTAATACACATAAGGGGCTTTTGTTTAGGTTTATAGCAGTTACTTACTGTGAATGTGGTTAAATAAATAAATAAATATTCACGGACATTTTACACAACATCCTCTGGTCTCAAACTAAGCTTAACGCTTGTGATATGGGTACTTGATTAAAGATATAAAACACATATTACAGTAGAATCCATTTATTATGACTCCGCTTATATTGACCAACCGCTTATTAAGAAGTAATTACACAGCGAAGTTTGGTTTCATATAAAATTCTTTATAACTAAGTCGGATATAATGACTTCGCTTATAGTGACATGTCGCTTATTGTGACCCATTTTTAATAAATTGCGTCCAGTTATAGTGACCGGCATGATTCCTAACACCTTCGGCAGTGTTCGGGAGAGTCACGTGATACCCGACGACGTTCGGCGCGTGCATGGCTTTTTTTGTTTTTAGTCTTGGTGGGTAATTGATTTTGTTTTTCTCTATTAAAATAAATACATATTAACAAAAATAGGAGATTGTTTATTTTCACCAAAATGCTTTGTATGACGTCCGCTTAGTATGACGTGTTTGTTATGTCCCTGCGATGTCATTATAAACGGATTCCACTGTAGTTTTTTTTTGTAAATACATACTTGTATATATAATAGATAGAAAATACCCAGACGCAGTACAAATATCTGTGTTCATCACACAAATAATTGTCCTGAGCGGGAATCGAACCCACGACCTCATACACGGAAGTCGGTTACACCGGTTACCGACTACGCCACGAGGAATATGACTCCTACTTCGTCTACTATGTCTACCTGGCACAAAGGGTCCAGTTGGTAGACACAGCTTCGAGAAAGAGGTTAATAGATGTATCCAGATCGGCTAAGCATTGTTCGGGAAGATCTTCTCGTCCAACATTGCGCAGTGTCTAAATACGAAGGTTTATCAGTATGTGTTACCAGTGGTGACATACCGAAGAAAGCCGCGGTCCTTAAATGTCGGTATCCTAAACAAGCATAAAGACGTGCAAAATGCCATAGAAAGGGCTATATTCGGTATTTCAATACACGATGAAATCCACAACACGGAAATCTGCAGGAGAACTAGAGTGACTGATATCAGCCCGCCGGTTTGGCACGCTGAAGTGGCAATGGGCAGCCACATCGCTCAACGAACCGATAACAGAAGGTTCTTGAGTGGTGACTACGTATCGGACGGTGCATTGTAGAACGGCCTACTACTATTTGAAGTCGCAGGCAGCCGTTGGATACGTTTGGGCTATTCTGGGGAGGCCTATGTCACGTAGTGGGTAATAGTTGGCTAATGAATGGATGGATGGACTCTGAATAGAAGATTGTGATGCAGATATACGAGCAGATCGTCTATTTACGTTTAACGATCTGTGATGGTGTTGAATACAAAATTGTAAATTATAATAATTATAAGTAATTTCTAATCAATTTGTATAGATATACCTACTACGTTAAGTTAATAATATATTACCACTGAAGGATAGGATTTGACCAGAATGGGATCCAAAGTCAAATAAAGAAATCAGGTCATATTTCTCTTTAGAAAGTCTCAACTGATCTGGAATTTCACTTCTAAAACTCGGTGTTTAGAGGACTTCCAATTCGCAAATAAATTGGATTTTAGACAAAAACGAACCTTTCTCCATCGAATCAATGCAAAAATCAATCAGAAACTAATGACCCTACCTAATGCCGATATAGTGAAGTCATTTACGAGTAATGCGACATCAATTTTGGTCACAAGTGCTAAAGGGAACGTGACCGAGCATAAAGAACAAATTATAATTTGTGAATAAGGAAAAGGAGTATTTTAGTACAGGCGGGAATAGTAGCTGAGCATGTCACGTGCTAAAATATATATCAAAATGTGACCGAGCATCCATAAATATATAGATTCTTAATAGTGTAATCTATATAATAAATATAAGAATAACTGAGTGACTGAATAACCTATTAATACCCAAACTGCTGAGACTATCTAGGCCCATGAAAATTTACATATTCTTTGATACTGTAGGTGAGCATTCATCCATCTATCCATCAGCCTTTCAACGTCCACTGCGACTGCTGGACATAGGCCTCCCCAAGAGAACGCCACAACGAGTGGTCCCGTCATGGGGATAATGCCGTAATCGACACGCTTGGCAGGCGGGTTGGCGATCGCAGTGGATGTTGTTAATACTCGAGGGAGTGCTGCTGCCCACTCCCCCGGTATTCCCTCAGTCGGCTCTTACGACTTCCGTGGGTTGAAAGGGGTGGGATAATTCTAAAGCCGGCCCACACGGCCTAGGTGATCATTAAGAAAGGATTTTATGCAAATCCTATCCGATCGGTGGCGTGGATCTTAAATATGTCTAAAATAAATCTGAAGTGAAGATAGGGTGGTTAGGAGACAACGATATCTTAGCGGCTCAGGAGCACTTCCCCGGAAATGATGGGACGAAGGTTCGAATCCTGATCGCAGTAAAGCTCTCTTTATCCACTTTCACAAATAATATATTCTTTAAAGTTTAAAGTATAGCTGAGCATGGCAAGTGTTAAAATATAAATCTAAATATTAAAAATATCGCAATATTTTTTTTATTGCATGTAGTGGCAGACGAGCTACGGCCCATATGATGATAAATGGTAACTGTCGCTCATGGACTCAACAATACCGGGAGCATTGTCAAGCCGCTGCTAACACTTTCATTTCACCGATATGAAATAAAAGAATAAACGGCTATCTCCTACTACAGCCTAAACCTAACCTAAAATTATGATCTGTGTAACATATATGTATGTATATATATATATATATGTATATGTATGTATGTATGTGTGTGTGTATGTATGTATGTGTATGTATATGTATGTATGTATATGTATATATATATATATATGTAAACATGATATATATATTATGTTTTATTGTTTAAACAGAGCGAATAAATCACGGTCAGAGAAACCTGAAATAGGATTAAGATCGTGGTTAACGCGTAAAATGTAATGTGAATTATTATAAATAAATTAAAAAAAAAAAAAAAAAAAGAAGCCAAAACGTAATGATGTGCTTCATGGCCGGTCACACGGGAGATGGTGGTACCAACCCGCTCGGGCCCGATACGAAGTGAGTATTTCCACTAGGTACCCAGCCCTACCACCAGTCATGCAATGGATGATAATTGCTTACATCCCTTAGTCGCCTCATACGACACCCGTGGGAATGAATGGACCGGTGACACTTGTATTCTTAGTCCGTCACTACAATCTTAACCTCACTATATCATAGTAATAACTTGCTATATTCCAATACCTTATCGAAATAAAAATGAATGCAAATTCATACGATAGGTGGCGTGGGTCTTAAATACATCTGAAAACAAATATGAAGTGGAGATCGGGTGTGGCCATTAGGTGACTGCAATTACCCAGAGCACTACCCTGGATTGGATGGGACCTAAGTTAAAGACGCAGGTTCGAATCCTCGCAGGAAATCCCTCTTTTTCACCTTCACTAATAATTTGTTGCTTAAAGTAGCTGAGCATGGATGGCAGCTTGGATGATTAGATGTTTGATGGTTTGTCTATCAATCATGCCTAAATTACTTGAGCGATAGTGAATGAGTCACTAGAATAACATATAGAATATTTTTTTATCCCGAAAAAATAATAGTTTTTTCATACGACCTAAAACTAAACTGATTTAAAAATATTTTGATATACTCGTACATATAAGCTAGGACCTTTTTTTTTTACGCGAGGAAATCCGGCTATCGGAATCCGGTTATGCCGGAATCCCAATTTTTAAACCCCGCGGTGTTCCTTCAGACTTTCTGTGGCCAGGGCCGAGGTATACGCTCTTCGCATGATTTCCTCCACCCCTGGCAGGTATGGGCCTCCAGTGCTGGTGGCTCCGTCTGGTTTGGAGGGCCTGGCCCTCCCTCGTCGAGAGGCGCTCGCGGATCACGTGCGCCGCCATCTCGGACCTGTTTCTGTTAGGGTGGCGGACTGCCCTGGGTCCATCACCCTCAGGCCAGCGCTTATGGGGGCCGGAGGTCGTCAAGCGGCCTTCGGCGCCCGGTGCGTCTTCTGCGGTGCGGGAGACGGCTGGTAATCTCCCGCTCACGCTCCGCCGATATAAGCTATGACCTGGATAAACACATTAAATATTTTTTCCTCGATTAAGAGTTCCTGTAGAATAGAAACGACTCCATGGATCAAAATTTTAAAAGTACGCTGTGTGTACTTTTTCTTCTTATTTATAGGTATATTTTAGCCCGCCACTGTATCGGGAACCTAAGATTTAACCTAAAAACTAGCTTTTGGCTACGACGGAGCCGCTGGTAAAGGTTAGTTATATAAATGAAATCCTATGTCCATTGGTCACGCCATAAATTAAGAACAACTACCAATTTAATTAGTATATTTTGATGTGAAACATCTAATGACGGAGGGAGGGTAAAATCGGCTGTTAGCGTGGCGACGCTTTTATTTTACTTGTCCCGTTCAAATCTTGCAAGTTAAATTTGACACACTTCCTGAATTCCGATTTAGCTGAAATTTTACACGCACATGTATATCGTGTGACAATGTAATATTATGATGATATGGAGCTGATTTGATGATGGAGCTGGAAGGTGGACATAGCAACTCTATAATGAAACGACGTAACCCTATCGAGTTTGGACTTGTTTGATTCATCTTGACGAGTACTTTGTCTTTAGATGGTATCCAGGGTTTGATGATGGAGCTAGAAGGTGGCCTTAGGAACTCCGTTATAAAATGACATAACTCCATCAAGTTTGGGCTCGTATGATTCGTCTTGACGAGTACTTTGTCTCTAGATGGTATCCAGGGTCTGATGATGGAGCTGGAAGGTGTTCTTAGGTACTCGGTAATTAAACGCAACCCATCGATTTAGAGCTAGTTTGAATTGTCTTGAATAGTATCATCCATCCATCCATCCATCAGCCTTTCATCGTCCACTGTTGGACATAGGCCTCCCCAAGGGAACGCCACAGCGAACGGTCCTGTGCCGCCTGCATCTAATAATAAATAGAATATTATCATAGTCCTAGATGATATTCAGGGTTTGATGATGGAGCTGGATGGCCATGGGCACAATGCTATAAAACCCCGCAATCCCCTCAATTTTGGAATCGTTTGATTCATTTTGATAAGTACTTCGTTCCTAGATGATATTCAGCGCCTGATGATGATGATTTATGTCCATTTCCGTTATTTTACACATGTCACAATTTTATAGAAGCACACATTGCAAAACTTATGATCATTTTATTTCTACTCATTATTTCTACAAAATAATGGCGATGTTTTCACATCTCGTAGACGTCCCGCGACGTCTATTTTTTTTGAGTTAATACTTTGTAGAAGGTTCTTACCTAAAGAAAAATTAAGAAAATTAGGAAATTTCAGATAACTTAACGACTATTTTAAGTTCGCGAGGTTGACAGTTCGCAAGTAATTGAATATTCATAGCTAAGACAGGACAACTCCTGTCGGGTCAGCTAGACTGCAATCAAATATTTGAAATAATGACATTTGGATACTTAATTATTTATATATTTTTATAGAATATGGCACGCTTAGCTATATTCCGACTAGGTAAGCTCAATTATTACATTTAAGATTCATACCAAGTAATCGAATAATGTAAGTACACAAATACATGCGACAGATACAGAGAGGCACCCAAGACAAGATGAATGTGGTAACGAAACTTATTATTATGTAAAATACTGTATTTTGAAATGCATTAAAAAAGTTGAAGGGTGTGATATCTAACCACCGAAGGAATGTAACATAGTTCCAGTGGCCCGCCAATAAAGGCGGAGAGACGGCACACGGCGGGTTTCTTTAGTGGCTGCAGGCCCCACACTACCCTGGTCGATATCCCGAATGATAGGGTGTGCGGTTAGGAACATTTTTTCCTGCCACAACAAAAAAAAAGGGTGTCATATATGACCCCTGAAGTAATGTAACACAGTGCCGATGGTCCGCCAATACAGGCGGAGAGACAGCACACGGCGGGTTTCTTTAGTGGATGCAGGCCCCACACTACCCTGGTCGATGTCCCGAATGATAGGGTGTGCGGTTAGGAACATTTTTTCCTGCCACAACAAAAAAAAAGGGTGTCATATCTGACCCCTGAAGTAATGTAACACAGTGCCGATGGTCCACCAATACAGGCGGAGAGACGGCACACGGCGGGTTTATTTAGTGGATGAGGTTCCCACACTACCCTGTTCGTAGCCCCGAAGATGGGACGTGCGGTAAAGTTGTTCCCTCCTTAACAAAAGAAAAAGTTATCATATCTGTCCATTAGCGTCGACAGTTTAGGGTCGTGTCCAAGGTCCAACAGTGGGAAACGTGTGTACTTGAGTTGCTGTATCATCATTTTCATCTTCTTCTTAGACTTATTCCAAAACCTAGTTTGGGTCGTCTTCCGAAAGTTTCGATTTTAGATAATACTCACCTTTGCTTTTGATAATACTAGCCTTTTTTAAGTTATACCTCAGGTTCCCGATATACATAGTAGCGTGATAAAATGTATAACCAGTTTTTAAGTCTGATCAAGAGCTTTCGAATAAAAAAAGTTGCATAAAAATCCGTTTAGCAGTTTTTGCGTGATGCGCGAACGAATAAACAAACAAACAGACAACATTTCTAAAAAATTTTTTTTTGTGTTTATACTCGCCTATATAGCCTATTAGAGTATTTTTCTCAAATATTTATCTTAAATGTACAGGCACAGCTCTGTTACAACTTTATAATAGTATAGAGGAGCGTATGCATATCTGACCTCCTCGACCAGTTGACGACCTCAAAACAAGATTGGAGTCATATTTTATTCAGTTGGTCACCCATGTCCCGCTGGCCGTGTGGAAGTTGCTTAACCTTGGTGATAGAACTAGAACTAGATTCCTCATATATTTGTTTATCGTAGTCGTCTAAAGAAGAAAAAAATAACGTGAAAATATTTTCCCTATAAAACCAGAAATATTTATTTACACTGTACCTGGCGGTATACCCAATAAAATTATCATAATTGAGTATTCAAGAATTCTCCGGCGTAGCTCACTCGATATCGGATATACCATCCCTTGGAGAGCGCAACAGCTTGGTGTTATTGAGCTAACCATAATCATATTTTAATTTCGTAAAAGGTGAAAAGTGAATTCTTTCATATTTAGATGTTAAGGTTGATGGATTTTATAAAACATTTTCTATATAGAAAATTAAGTTATTGTGCATTAAGGCCTTAAGTATATTTTGTTTTCTCGTATATTATTCGAAATTACTTAACTTATTTTTTATTATTCAAATTTATCTTTAAAAAGGGAACTTTAAGTTTAAAATAAATGAAGAAAGATTCGATCTAATCTTAATTTTACGTAGAAGATTGTGTTAGATATAGCTCAGATATTTATCTATTTAGCTTTTAATTAAATTTCTTATAAATTTAATCCTATAAAACCTAGATTGTCACTAGATTACTTTTTCATGGTTGCGCGAATCTACATTCGAAGCCATAATCGCGATCGGAGAGCGCTGGGTCAGCAGTGTCACTCCGACTCGGCACTCATGAACACGAGCTATTCGTTGGCTCCATGCGGCGTTGTCGTAGCCTCTGAAAAAGTTTTAAAAATATAAATATATTTATAATTTATGACAAAAGGCTGTAATAATGCCAGTACTTATTTTTTTAAATTTGTGTGTATTTTGCGGAAAGTTTTTGTGAAAGTCTAGTACATGTAATAGACAAATAAAAAATACTAAAAGTTCTTTGTTTAAATATTAGCCATGTTTATTTTCATCCAGTAATAATTTATTTGTTTAGTGAAAAAGGAAATCGGTCGGAGGTATTTTTTTACAAACGGTAAGTTTTGTAGGTACGAGTTTTTTGTACATATATTTATATCACTATATACCTACTATACTGTGAAGCAGGCAATAACTATTATTATAATATATAATGGTATCCTGTTAGCTAGGTAGGTAATAAATAAAATAAATAAATATTTACGGACGACGGATCGACCAAATAAAATGAATATCATATAAACGTGTCAATTTCATATAATATTATCTGCTTTATAACATAAATAAAGTAGCTTATTAAAAGTTTCAAACGTTATCTCCACAACTATGTCTTTTGCGGCAGCAGTACGCCAGGTAGGTACCAGATATTTACTAGTTATTGTCTGGTTAACAATATAGTTTATAAATTTAGTTAACATAAAATATTTTCTGAGTTTATAACTTAATATTGGAAACTACTTTACCCCCCTACGGTTTGATATTTTTACTACTTCTGCGCAGCGTTTTCCATAAATTTCTTTTAAATAAAATTAAAGGTACTACCTATTATCACTATAAAATATAAATACATGAAAGAGAGAGTTGTAAATAGCATAAAATTTTAATACGTTTTTTGTAAATCGATATTTTATTTTGTAAATAAATAGGTACCTATACTAGTAATAACATTATTTAGATATTATTATATATATTTTAGCATTTGACATGCTTAGCACTTCACTTTGTGTTTAATAGTAATAACATGCTCAAATAATTATAGTGCTTGCTATAAATGCATCTCTATCGTGTCTTATCATTATACCTACTATGCGGATGAGAAGCAAGCATACAGCCCACTTGATGGTAATTGGTTGCTCGCCATTTCGAAGGAAGAGGGTTCCTCTAGGAAGGATAATAAGAAAAGTTCAAGGAGAGTGAATGGGCCTCTGGCCCTCTCGCTCACGAAACACCATAGTAGGAGTATTTACCGACGTCCCACACTGATCTGTGAGATAGTGGTAAGTACTTCCACTAACGAACTGACCTATGAGTAAAGCTCTACCACCAAGCATTTATGGATATATGGATTAAATCCTCAATGGGATTAGTCCCATTAGATATTGGTTAATTAATACCACAGAGGTATAATCAATCAGATGGGGCTTAGCATCTGTCGAATCATGTTAATAGAATCACGAACGATTATCTGATCGTATTTATTCGTCTATTTGGTAGATGTTTTTTTGGTGTGGAAAAACAGAGAAGTATATTTGTATATTTATCACTTAATTCTTGTATCTTACTAGTCTGGTGGGTCATATACCTAGTAAAATTAAAGTACATATCGACGCTTGAAAGGCAATAAATACTAAGCGACATTTTGGGCGATATTGAGTTATATACATCATTGAATTCAGAAAAAAAATCTGCGTCTATTAGTCCTACACTCATGCTGCTAGGACGAGTTTTAATGTCGCTTGGTAACTTAAAAATATCACATTTTCATAGTTTTCGACCAAGCGACTAAAATTTTACCGATTTTTGATTAAGTTTCAGTTAGTAAATATTTGATTTTAACTTTTTACACTTGGTAATTTTTGCCTTGACTCGAATTAATGCGTTTAAACATAAAGTATTTTCTTCCTTACGGTATCTGGGGTAAGAATATTGCTTAAGAAAATTTACTCGATTGAAAATGTTTATTATTCGTCATTTAAGACTTTTTAACACACCTTAATTATGTATTCATTTTCATTTAGTATTTTTTTCCTGAATGCAATGTACTTAAAAACGTAATATAGTAATGTTTTTCCTACCTAAAAAGTATATTATTTTGTCGCTTGGTAATATTTTCCCTGTCGTTTTTTTCCCGTTTTTATTACTTAGATAACTGTTACTGATATAAAATTTGTATAATAATTAGCTTTTTCCTGTTGCACTTATTCTGTTTTGTCGCTTATACGCGCTGTAAAGCAGAATTGGAGTGGCTGTTGGTAACAAAAATTACGATTAGCCTTCACCAAACTGTCGCTTAGGTAACCCGTGTGCTCGCGCGAATCGCACTTAGTATCATTGCGTAGCTTGATAATAAGTACTCGGTAAGCGTTTTCATGAATTATAAAAAATATGAGTGTTTAATTTAATACGCATATTATATTGATTTAAATTTATTATTTTAGGTACTCGATGAATAGCAATAAGTGAGTAGATAGATGTACAAATTCTACCTTTGTGGGTTGCTCTTAATTTGGCGAATCAAAAATTATAAAACATCAGAAAGGTCTTAAACTTTAGTGCTAAGCTGATAAAATATACATTGATTATTTAGATAAAGATTACTCAACCATTATCGATTGTGATAAAGCAGTAATTTAAGATGAATGGTTAGCATCTAGTTCTTCATTTAGTGGCGATGAAGTAGTTTAAGATTTAGCAAAAACAAAAAGTTAAAAAAGAAATAATCTAAAAGAAAAATACAAATATAAATAACATTAATGAGAATATAATTGGGGAAATAAAAAAGGCTTGATAAATAAAAGAATACACTTATTAAAGGAACGGCCACAAAAAAGAATTGCTGGACAAGAATATGTGCAAAGTGATCATCGAATTTAAATCTGTTCCACTGGATCATCACCGAATCTAAACCACCACCTAACCCGTCCATTAGTAAAACAAGGTGGAAATAACTGGGAATATATTGATAATGAAAAAAGACCAAAGATATTTAATAATTTCTGGGAACTATTTGGAAATCTTCAAAGAGATTGATTCAAATTCAAATTCAAAAATATCTTTATTTCATAGGCCTATTAAATAGCACTTAAAATCGTCAATAATACACTAATAATTAATACGAGCGCCTGAGGCGAGTGCATCCGCAATAACAAAGTGGCGATTGCAATCGCCACAATCGGCTGGATTCCACAGTAAAGTCTTTCATGAGAAGAACCCGGCAAGAAACTCATGGGCCACTTTTTTAAATTGCCAATTTATTACAATTTAATATAATCTTTATTAATTAGAAAGTATAACACAATAAAAAGAGGTAAAGTGGAAGCGACTTGATTCGGGAAATCACTCGGCTAGTTCTAAGTATTAAGATAAAAATCTTAATTTGTAAAGTTCGCAAGCTAAATTTACCTCGTTCTTTAATACTTTGCTTTGAATTTAGTACAACTACGTTAATAAATATTTTATTGTGATAATATAGTACAAAAAAGGGATGTCAGTGAATGTGAGCATGATGAAAGTAATGGTTTTTGAAAGGGAAGATAGTATGACAAATTGCGAGATTTTGATTGCAAGAGGAAAAAGTGGAACTAGTAAAAGAATTTATATACTTTTACCTGGGTTAAAAGTTTACGAGAGATGTAAAGTATGACTGTCATATTGAGCGGAGAGCAAAAGCTGGAAATAAAGTGAATGGGGCACTGCATAGCTTTATAAACAGCCAGAAAGTGTCAAAAAAGGCACGACTGGCAGTGCATAGGGGAGTGCTGGTCCCTACACTTATGTATGGTTGTGAATGTTGCATGGCAGAAGAAGCATGAGAGTATGATAAATGCTGTGGAGAAGAGAAGTCTGAGAAGAATAGTCGGAGTGACCCTGCTGGACAAAGTGAGATATAGTGTGATACGAAAAAGCTGTGGTGTGGAAAAAGATGTAGTGACAAAAATAGAGAAAGGAATGATTAGGTGGTTCGGACACGCAGAGAGGATGGATGAAAGAAGATTAACAAAAGAGATATACAAGGTGACTATGATTGGGCAAGTCGGTAGAGGAGAATCTAGGCGAACGCATATTGACCAGATCGGAGACGTTCTTAAGGGCAGGTTAAGAGTTTTCGTAATCAACGAGCATGCATGAAAGCGCTGATGAACTACTTTGAAGCGAAAGATGTGTGCCAGGATCGTAGCAAGAGAGAGAGAAGTGGTCTCTGCCTAACGCTACGGGAAAAAGGCGTGACAATATGTATGTATGTAATATAGTACAAAGTTTTTTATGTGCTATTACATTGTGTTGTGTTAAAATGTTATTGATAAACTTACCTAATATGCCTTATAAGTAATAGTAATGTAAGACTGCTGAAAATGGCTGATCTGAAACTTAGACTTAATGTTAATAGGTTGATTTAAATTTGGTTGTTTAGTTTCTTCTTAGTTGAAATTGTGTGCTACCTATTTGTACTGATTTTGAAATTACTAATAAATATCTAAAAAAATCAATGCTTTATTTGTTAAAATTTATTTTTGTAAACAATTGATTTTTAGCTATCGTAAGTATTCAACGACAGTCCACATTCTTTGTAAGAGCTATCCATGTTGTGAAAGACTTGACTGCAATATTCCTATAATAGAGGTCTAGAGACGTCATTAACGTAGGGTTAGTCACTGGTCTAAAACCCCCACCAACCCACCGCATGGTCGAGTATGCTAAATTACAACAAGGGCATTAATAATGCTAACAGTATCCGTCGAAAACCTTTATCCGAAAGTCTGTGATTTTTTGTACCAAACATAAAGTTTATTGCTACTTGTTCAAAACAATGATACATTAAACTTATTTAATTTGAGCTATGTTTAAAATTGGCTGGCATAAAAGTTTTTTTGTTTTATATTTAGATAATTTTACACGTGTGTGAAAAATGCGCTCCTTCCGGAAGCATGATTTAGCTTCATACAAAATTATAAAATAATGAGGTTTAGTTAAATTGCTTGTTTTATAATTAAATTTTGTTGTCGGTAAGGAACTTCTACCTGTTTGTGTTTTTAATGAAATTATTACTAACCAACACTATTTCATAAGATATAAAAAAACACATAATTTTTAAATGCCATGTTATTAGCCCTTAAAATTACATTTAAAATTCGTTGGAATCAAGTAGTTATGACTATTAATAGATTTCTTACGATTTTTTTTCCGAAAAATGAAACTTTAAAATGCTCTAGTGTAATGTGCACTATATGTCGCTTGGTAATTATTGCCTTTCAAGCGTCGATATTATTTGTGAATGAGGAAAAAGAGAACTTTAGTGCGAGCGGAAATCAAACTCACGTCCCTTCCAATCCGGAAAGAGCTCTAAGCCACTGAGCTCATCACATTTGTCTTTACGACCAACACCATCTACCGGAATGCATTTACATGCATTAATCCAATATAGTAAGTTTAATTCTGCAATTAAATTTTATACTATTTGATGGCGCGATTTTTTAAACATTTTTGATCTATATTTTTTAACATTTGACATGCCCGGCTACTTTTAAAGTACAAATAATTTGTGAATGAGGAAAAAGAAAGCACAAATAATTTGCACTTTAAAAGTAGGTAGCTGAGCATGTCAAATGCTAAAAAATATAGATCAAAAATAGTTAAAATTAGTCATATGCATGCCTTTTTATATTTTTGCCTTCCTACAAATACTAAATTCTATTAAAATTTGAAATGAGTTTACGAAAATTATCAATACCAGACCGAAGCCAGGAGGGGTCGTGGCCCCCATGGCCTATATTCCCTCTTGACTATAATGACGAATGTTTTCAATCTGAAAAGGTTAATACCCAATGTCATAAGCAAACAATGCATGGTGAGAAACAAAGAATGTGTGACAGTGTAAACGACATGAGAATGCAAAGCTCTGAGCGAAGCTGCATGAAAATGAGTGCCTAGTCTTTGAAGCATTTAGAGCGTGAATGTTTCTTTGGCAAACAAAAGCACTTTTTGTTTCTTACAAGGTTCGACATTATTGTCTCTTCCAATCTAATATTGAAAAAGAAAATCTGTGTCTTTATATCAGTCAGGGAAACCCTTAGGGGAAAAGTAAGGACGGTCTCAAGCGCTCGTGTTAGTTATCAGTAACTTTGACCATTTTAAGCGTTATATAATAAGCCTATGAAATAAAGATATTTTTAATTTGATTTTGAAGCTGTTTTGATTTGTATTTTAGTTACTGCAAACGGGATTCGATCCTGCGTCCCTTCCAATCCGGGGAAGTGCTCTAGACTAAGCAACTAGCTAAGCCATCGCAGTGAACGACGGCCATACTCAATCTACATATCAAATTTGTCTTTACGACCCACGCCGTCTATCAGACGCATTTACATGCATTATATGATTATAAACTTACTTAGTCTTTAAATAAAATTTTAAATTAATAAGATTTAGTTAACAACAACAGCACATTGTATGAAAATAAATATCATCTCCCAATAGGGCGGTAAGAAATTTACCCCCTTTTTTTTTGTTGAGGCGGGAAAAATGCTAACTTCACACCCCGTCGTTCGGGGCAACGAATAGAGGCTCACCCACTAAATAAACCCACCGTGTGCCGCCCCTCTGCTTGTGTCGGCGGGCTACTGGAACTATGTAATGTTGCATCACTTCAGTGGTCCGCCGGCAAGAAATTTATCCATTTACCTAATGGTTTTTTTACTGTGATTAATTTTGTTTTAGCAAAAAATAGAGCAGGTCAAATGCTTTTTACAATTAGAACAAGTTGAAAGTTTATTAATAAGTGACACATATTGTATATTAACTGCTATACGCGTGACTTCGTCCGCGTGGAATTAAGTTATTTAAAAAGTTACTTCTTATAACATCAGCTATCTTCCAGTGAGAGTCTCATTGAAATAGTTTCAGGGTCCGGCCGGGAACAGTCAGACAGGCAAAAAGTTTAAAAATTGTTATTTTGTTATTGGCACGTAAATACTTTTATATAGGTACTCTGTAAAAATCTGTTATTTCGACATTAGAGTTTTGGCGGGAACACGAAGAAGATCATGTCGTCGCTCTGCATTATTTTCCTAAACTTGTGTTATTTCAAGTA
Organism: Leucoma salicis; assembly: GCA_948253155.1. Lineage (NCBI taxonomy): Eukaryota > Metazoa > Arthropoda > Insecta > Lepidoptera > Erebidae > Leucoma > Leucoma salicis. Next base: position 20,213,355 of record OX411811.1, read on the forward strand.
TTAATGTGTAAAAGTAGTGGTCTTTTGCTTATTAACTATTTGTGTACGTGCGTAAGTAATGGCAAGTGATGTAGTGCGACATAACGTGTTTTTTCCTGTTGTCTCCAAAACTCCATAGAAGCTTCAGTAAGGTCGCCATCGTCTTACTGGAGCGGGACTTTGACTTTACTGACTAATTTTATATGACTGACTTCGACTACGACTTGCTTTATGAATTAAACTTACGTGTGATGAGAGAATAACGATGTATATAAGTTACTGTTAGGCTGATGGTTCTGCCAATGCCTTAAACAAATTAAAAAAAAATATATATTTCGACATTACAAAATACGTTACTATACCTATCTATGACAAAAACAGACATTTAAATTTTATTTATTTATACCTGTAGATATATAGATAACATAATTATCGAATAATGTCTATGTGGCATGCGACATAAACACCTCTGAATATAAAGCATACCCATACTAAGAACAAGTATTAAATAATATATAATCCACCCACAGCATTTTTGTTATTTCAATTAGTTAAAAAACTGTTTAAAAAAAATCTGTATTGGACGTCCGTTTATTATAGGTAATGTATGTTAACACGATAACAACTGAAATACTTTACTAATAGAGTCTTTTTTTTCGTTTTAACTTGAGTATTACTACGAATAGAGCCCTATTACTTTTCACGGTCTGATTCGATGTGGTTTAATTGTTATTAAATAAACAAAAAAATACTGAATATTTACGCTCGACGCGACACTAAACCCAGCGCCTTTCATGAGAACTATTTCTATAGACCAATATAGAAGTACTTCTTAAAATTAGCGCTAGATGGTATAAGGCTAGGGATGGTATAATGCTAGGGTATAAGACATGAAATCCATATTAGTGCTTTTTGAAATTAGCGCTATCTATGTGATTTATTGAAAACTACTTAGTAAGACCAATACATTATTAGTTACTTATCAAATAATCAATTTTATTGTAAAAAATGATGATTATGAGGCGTGCAGTTTTGGATTTTCCAAAGTATTTGCATATTGCACGCGCACATGCCAAAGTGTATTTGGTGCATTTAAACATCATTTACGAAACATATTCAACTCATGTACTAGCTCTATATTCTTAATTTAAAAATCCTTTATTCTCCAGTAAGCTCTCATTATATTTGAAGCCTATTATGTGCCAGTGTCATATTGTAATGCGACTTCAGACGAGCTACTTATAACGGCAGACAAGTCACGGCCCACCTGATAGTAAGTAACTAGTAACCATCGCCGTTTGCCGTGTGGGGCCGGCTTTAGAATTGTCCCACCCCTCTCTACCCATGGGAATCGTAAGAGCCGACTAAGGGAATACCGGGGGAGTGGGCAACAGCACTCCCTCGAGCATTAACAACATCCACTGCGATCGCCAACCCGCCTGCCAAGCATGGCGATTACGGCATTATCCCCCATGACGGGACCGCTCGTTGTGGCGTTCTCTTGGGGAGGCCTATGTCCAGCAGTGGACGTTGAAAGGCTGATGGATGGATGGATAGATGGATGGAACCATCGCGTGTGAAACCTACAATATTAAGAATGCTACCACGCTGCTGCTTATAATTTCATTTCGCTAGTGGGATGATGATGGAAATGATTGAAAGGCTATCTCCCCCTGCAATCAAACGCACTAATAAACAGATCCTAAATCCCCTCCCTATCCTCTCCTTATTATGTTTCTTATCCTCCCTTATTATCCTTCCGCTCCACGTCCGATCCCTTTCCTTGGATATTGCGACGTGCGCGTGATGCCTCTGATGTTACTGGTGTCTTTAGGCTACGGTAATCGCTTACCATCAGGTGGGCCGTATGCTTGATGGCACGCACAATGCATAAAAAATGTGCTTTGCGGTATTTCATATGGGAGACGGTGGTACTGACCCGATAACAAGGGAGTAATCCCAATTCGTACCTAAGCATGCAATGGGCGGTAACTGCTTACTTCTTTTGGTCGCCACTTACAACACATGCTGAAAAGAATAGGATGGTGGCTGGTGAAAATGAACTTTTAGCACAAAATCCTACTAAGGTTTTTGTTGTTGACACTGCCCATATACTGCTTACAGCATTTCGACGACATACATCCTACGAATTTGCATTTGAAATTCATTAACTGAATGATAATATTCTGAATCCGTTCATGATCATACATCTATTATCAAAAATGTAGCGTTTTAAAATAAAGGTTTTAACGGCCTACATTATGCATTATAATGTATGTATACGAAATTCATTTCATATAAGAGAATTATTGAAACTAGTGCCTATAAAAGAAAATATTAGAGTTAAACGGTATTAGTGGGAAAGGGATGAAATATACATAACAAAAAAAAATTATAACTTTCAACGAGATAGATTATATGACGAAGACCGAAAAATAGGGTGGAATAACGTAAAAAGATTGTTGTAGATATTTCAGAAGGTTATAAAGTTGTGTGTTTAAAAAAGAAAATAGTGTGGCGACCACAAATGACGGGAACTCAAGAAAAAGAAGAGCATAGAAGATAAAAACAGAATTTTATTTAAATGCCAGCCTTTGCCCGCGGCTCCGCCGCAGGCTAAAGCTAGTTTTTAGGTAATATCTCAGGTTCCCGATGTAGTAGCGAGATAAAATGTATACCAGTTTAGATATTTTTATATATATTTTTAGCATTTGACATGCTTAGCACTATACATTAAACACAAAGTCAAAAATGTGAAATCGAAAATCCTGCTCCTGACTGTTATTTTCAATCTCACATTTTTCACTTTGTGTTTAATGTATACCAGTTGTTAAGTTTAATCAAGAGCTATCAAACAAAAGAGTTGCATCCAAATCCGGTCAATAGTTTTTGTGTGATGCGCAAACGAACAACCAGACAAAAAGATTAACAGACAGACAAAAAATCTAAAATGTTTAGACGCGCCGCTATATACCTCTATAACCTAATTCAGTAATTTTTTCTTAAACACTATAATATAAATGTATAGACATAGCTCTGTTATTGCTTTATAATAGGATAGATTGTACTAAGTATATAGTAGGAATATGAAGCATACCGTTTTTTCTTTCTTTTTTTTTGTTAAGGCGGGTAAAAATGTTCCTAGCGGCACACCCCGTCGTTCGGGACAACGAACAGGGTAGTGTGGGCTCCTCACCCACTAAAGAAACCCGCCGTGTGCTGTCTCTCCGCCTTTATTGATGGGCCACCGGAACTTTATTACATTCCTTCAGTGGTCCGCCGGCGGCTTACCCTTTCGGGTACCCTTAAGTGAGCGACGCATCCGCACATGGAGCGTCGCACCTTCGCGGGAGGCCTTGTCGGTGGCGGACGTTCCCCGGTCCATCCACCCGCGATATGAAGCATACCTACCACTGAAAAAAAGGTAAAAGACTAATTTAAACCACATTAATGATACGCTTTGTTAATGAATGAGAAAACATTCTAGCCACTACTAGGCCTTTTGGTCTTTAAGGGAAGAAACCCGACGAAATATGTAACGTTTATGTGTAAGTTTACGAACAGTAACGGTTCCCATGTGGGTACAGAGGGGGCAGTAGAAGGAAAATTGGGGATCTTTTGTCTCTAGGATTTTCTACCCCTCTAGGAAATTATATACCTACTAAAACCGATGTAAAGGCTTTTTATATTTAATTAACTGTGAACAGTGTCAGCGTAATTGATTTGTTGCTTAGAGAATGAACTAACAAGCTTTGTGTTCCAACAAAAAAAGAATTCTATAACACAAGTTTGAGTCTATAGTACCTATATGTATAGTATATCTATATATGTATATAGTATATGTATTTGATTATGATGTAATAAAAGACTAAAATGTACTATTTCTACTATTTTGTATGAGGTGTTGACAATCACACTTGTTATTAAGATTTATGTTTTTGAAATTCTGCTTTGATATAACATAGAAGAATGTAATAACGTTAGAAAACATGATACAAAGATTCGTTTCATGTACTAACATTATAATGTAGGGTTGTATAATAACAATATGGAACACAGCTATGAACTGCAAATGTTTTTTTACAGTTGTTCTATCAATCAGGCAATTATCCAAAATAACTTACTTACTTATCATCACGCACGCACGAAGAGAACAGAGTGCCGAAAGGCTTTATTCATGCATACACTTGTTCTAGCACACACTTTTCAACAATATCTGTTCTGGCTTCTCCTCTTTCAAAGATCATTCTTTTAGTTTTGCTCACATTCACATGTAGGTCCCTTTTCTTACAAACTCATAACAAAAAGTTGTGAGAGAGTTGTGATTTCTTTAGCTGTTTAAATCGTTAGAGTTATTTATGACTAGTTTTTACTGAAATTATTTTAAGAAATAACCGTCAATTAAAGTTAAATGGTAGTGTATTTCTGTCCGGTGGACCTAGCCAAGTTGCATTCTATGATCGCTAACACTATAGAAAACTATGAAAATGTAAGGAATTTGACGTATTTAATCCGCCATACCATATCCATACCATTCCATAGATTTTAATAGTTTTCTATAACGTCAGCGATCATAGAATGCAACTTGGTTAGACCCACAGATACAGCACCTGTGGGACTAACACCAAATATTGCTAGTATCTAGGTACTAGTTAGGATGAAATAAGAAAGAATGACTACTAAATACAATAAAACCAATGTGAAGGTTTCTTTTCATTTAATTAGCTGTGAATTCTGTCAGAGTAATTGATTTGTTGCCTCGAGAATGAACCTTTATGTTCCAACAAAATTAAATGAAAATAATGCGTTCTATTTTCTTTGCCTGTCGTCAAAATTAGAAAAGCGGTTTGTCAGCAAAGCTCTGTGTCTGATATGTCTATATAAGCTTGGCAGTGATAATTTGGGTATTTGTAGTACGTGTTTAGGGGGATACAAATTAATTATCTATAGATACTATTATAAGGCTGTAACAGAGCTATGTCTGTACATTTAAGATATTTGAGAAAAAAATACTGAATTGGGCTATATAGGCGTGTCTAAACACAAAACAATTTTTTTTAGAATTTTTGACTGTTTATCTGTTTGCCTGTTTGTTTGTTCGCGCATCACGCAAAAACTACTGAACGGATTTTAATGCAACTTTTTTTAAATTTGATAGCTCTTGATTAGACTTAAAAACTGGTATACCTACATTTTATCCTGCTACTATATCGGGAACCTGAGATATAACCTAAAAACAAGCTTTTGGCTGCGGCGAAACCGCGGGCAAAGGCTAGTATATTATATTGACGCTACGCTATAAACGTTTGGAATTTCAGTAATTTTCTGTTTATGTGATGATCTTCACACCGATGTCGACCACACCGGCCAGTTTTAACGGATACAAGCCAACTAATCCATCCATCCATCAGCCTTTCAACGGCCACTGCTGGACATAGGCCTCCCCAAGAAAACGCCACAACGAGCAGTCCCGTCATGAGGGATAATGCCGTAATCGCGATCGTAGTGGATGTAGTTAATACTCAAGGGAGTGCTGCTGCCCACTCCCCCGGTATTTCCTCAGTCGGCTCTTACGACTCCCATGGGTGGAGAGGGGTGGGACAATTCTAAAACCGGCCCACACGGCCACACAAGCCAACTAAGTAAAAGATATAGTGCAAGAACGTGTGCGCAAATACATGTGCACTCACTGTCCCAGACTGGAAAGAGATAAGGCGCAGGACCAACGGCTTTACCAAACCATTATATATATTTCTCATTTTTTCTATTTTTTATCACCGTTTTACCACCGAACCACGAAACGTCGCGGTAGGGTTCATCCACACCACCTGGAAACGATTTTGTCAAAGACTGTTCGTTTTCAGCGTTCATTTCTACCACGTACGTGTAAGCTCTTGAATGACCTACCTGCTACGGCGTTTCCCAGGCGCTACGACATGTCCTTCTTCAAATGAGGTTTGAGAAGAGCACCTAGCTTGCGGTACGCGGCGGCTTGGCTGAAGGAATGTAATATGGTTCCGGTGGCCCGCCAATAAAGGCGGAGAGACGGCCCACGGCGGTATCTTTAGTGACGAGGGCCCTAAAAAAAATAGGATACAACCCCTTGGTTTTCAGGAAAATAGTTCCAAATAGTCTAATTAATTTTAGTATTGAAATTATCGTGAGATTGATACATATTAGATTTATTATAATACCGACAGTAACTCACGTTTATGGTGAACGCATACTTATCCAAGCCGAACGCGTCGAACGAGTCGAACGAAACGAATATTAGAACTCTTTATATGAAATCTCATGAAACCTCACACACTTGCCCGCGTCGAATCGTCCGAATCTGGAACGCGGGCAAGTGTTTCATATAAAGTGATGTGATTTGTGTGAGCTGCAGTGCACGCCGGGAGCTCGCAGACGCCGCTGCGCACTCATCCTGATGATGAGCATCGGATATGCTCGAAACCGGGGTCAACGTAATCGATCCTAAACGTGAGTTACTGTCGGTATTATAATAAATCTAGTTTAACTAATAGCAGCAAGTAGTATATTTTGTATAGTTATACATTCACAAATCATTTACCATCTTATTGGGAGCCGCATATGCCGCCTGTTGAAAGAAGAGTATGATTCGGATCACAAAAACATGTTGTTTCAGTGAGGCCTCGTATCAAAGTTTATAACAGCCCTATCTTCTAAATATTATTTATTCTACAAGTATTTGACATGCTGCGCTACATAAAATGTTCCAAATAATGAATGCGCTTTATAAAATATCAAAATTTTCATACATAAGGATGTCACTCACTTTCGCATTTATAGCATTAGTAAAGACTTCTATACTATTCCATCCATCCATCCATCAGCCTTTTAACGTCCACTGCTGGACATAGGCCTCCCCAAGAATGGGGGTTAATGCCGTAATCGTCACGCTTGGCAGGCGGGTTGGCGATCGCAGTGGATGTTGTTAATACTCGAGGTAGTGCTGCTGCCCACTTGCTCGGATTTCCCTCAGTCGACTTACGACTCCCGTGGATAGAGAGGGGTAGGACAATTCTAAAGCCGGCCCCACACGGCCAAGTCTATACCATTATAAAGTTGTAACAGTGCTGTGTCTGTACATTTAAGATATTTGAGAAAAAATTACTTAGGCTATATAGACGTGTCTGAACACAAAACAATTTTTTTTAGCTTTTTTGTCTGTTTGTCTGTTTATCTGTTTGTTTGTTCGCGCATCATGCAAAAACTACTGAACGGATTTTGATGCAACTTTTTTATTTGATAACCCTTGATTAGACATAGCAACTGGTATACATTTTATCCCGCTACTATATCGGGAACCTGATATATAGCCTAAAAACTAGCTTTTGGCTGCGGCGAAGCCGCGGGCAAAGGCTAGTAATGCTATAAATGCGAAAGTGAGTTTGTGTGTTTGTTACGCGTTCACACTATAACTACCTACTAAACTGATCAACATAAAAGGACATAGGCTACTCTTCATATTATGGGAAAAATGAATGGTTTTCGTGGGATAATTAGTGTGCCGTATTTTTACATAGAGATAATTAGTGTGTCTTATTTTTACATAGAGATAATTAGTGTGCCGTATTTTTACATAGAGATAATTAGTGTGCCGTATTTTTACATAGAGATAATTAGTGTGCCGTATTTTTACATAGAGATAATTAGTGTGCCGTATTTTTACATAGAGATAATTAGTGTGCCGTATTTTTACATAGAGATAATTAGTGTGCCGTATTTTTAAATAGAGATAATTAGTGTGCCGTATTTTTACATAGAGATAATTAGTGTGCGTAGATTGATGTATTTATATTCTGGAGTCCACGCGGGCATGAAAATTATTAGCTACGTTTTTAATTTTATAAAATATAATATTAACAATGTCTCGAATATTTTTTATTGCTTTCGTTCTTTCATTTCATTTGAATGGTTCATTGCCCAAAACCATTGATTAATCGATTCAATTCAAATAGAAAGAAGGTATTCCTTTGAATTATTCATTCTTGAATTAAACTTGGAAGGGAAAGTTTTCTCACAGCGAAATATGCTTCAGCTTTGCTCTTTGACTTTTTAAATATTATATTTATTAAGATGGTGTAAGTAATAATCTTTATTTAAAGACTTACGAGTACTTATGGGCTTAACATTAATGCAGATTTCGACAGGTGAAAACACTGTATAATTAATTATAGAGTCATTATAATATAGAATAGGTACTTAAAAAGTTGCCGTATAAAGTCTAGACAAATAGTATATAACTATCCTTTGCCAGCGCCTCCTCCGCAGCCAAAAGCAAGTTTTTAACTTATATCTCAGGTTCTCAATATAGTAGCGGTATAAAATATATACTAGTTTTTAAGTTTAATTAAGAGCTATCAAATAAAAAAATGCACCAGAATCCGTGTAGTATATTTACGTGATGCGCGAACGAAAAACAGACAAAAAATCTAATAAGAAGTTAATTGTGTTTAGACAAGTCTATATATGTATATAGCCTAATACAATGATTTTTTCTCATGACACAGCTCTATTACAGCTTTATAATAGTTAGGATTTATATTACAGTATTAGTAAAACAATAGTCATTGAGTAAATGAACACGTTACAAATTAATATTATAGTTTATATTGAAATAGAGTTTGCTGTTGAGCGGCAGGAACTCTTCGGAAACTCATGAAATCTGAGTAAACAATTTAAAACAATGGCTGTCTCGGCTCTTATCCAGCTACAACTACGCAACGAGACTGTGTGTGAAATGCTAGTATTTTTGTCAGTAATATCTTGATATAAACGTGAACATAAAATTATAACTAAACGAATATTTTTTATGACTTTACTGCATGAGGCAGCAATACAAAAATATTCCGCTACGATTTTTGAGTGACACAAGAACACTTAACTACATAGAGAGATAGAGACAACAACGCTTAACATGTTTTTTGGAGAAAGACAGGCAAAGAATTATTATAAGTCAGAAGAGACGTTTATGCGCCCGTCTTCTACATGTATGAACGTTATTTATAGTTCTATATAAGCAATATCACACAGATGATAAGCGCACAAGGAATGTGACAGAGTGATTTATGAGTCCTATGCCTTTTGTGGCATGCGAATTGTGAATATTCACGTGGAGTATTTTATCCTCATCTGTCATAATGTGCATTTGCGTAGACAGAATTGAATTGTAAATTTGTCAGTATTAACCAGTGAGCCTAGCCATGGCCCAATAATACATGCCTACTCAAATCGTTGACAGTTTGCCACGACTACGTCATAATGACGTCACATTTTTCTTGCCGTTTTTCAATCAATGAACTCACTTTTGCATTTACAAGGATAAGTAAGGTGTTATGCTCGAATTATGGAGTTATGTTTTAATAATGTCTCGCTTATATTGCTTGCTGACTTACAAGTATACCTACCTAAATACCGACAGCTAAAGCCAAGTTGCGTTTTATGATCACTAACGCTATAGAAAACTATTAAAATGTATGGGAATTTGATATCTTCAACGATATCTATAACGCTAAGTCACGTAACTTAACGTTAGAGATGTAAAATTTTCATATATATTATTAGTTTTCTATAGCATTAGCGATTATATAAATATTTAAGATTATTAATACATAAATAATAAATATTTACGGACATTTTCACACAACGTCCTCTGGTCCCAAACTAAGCTTAACGCTTGTGCTATTGGTACTAGATTACGGATATAATACATATACTACTTTTTTTTTGTAAATACATACATATAATAGATAGAAAACACCCAGACGCAGTACAAATATCTGTGTTCATCACAGAAATAATTGTCCTGAGTGGGAATCGAACCCACGACCTCGTGCACGGAAGTCGGTTACACTGCCGACTACGCCACGAAGCCCGCCAAGAATGCAACTTGGCTAGGCTCACAGGTCGGGATATTTGAAGGTACTGACTTCCAAAAGTGATTTTCATAAAGTTACGGATATTCAATAGCTTAATATCAATTTCGAGGCTTTTGTGTAGAGGTGGTAGAGCCTTGCTTGTTACCAGCATGAATGGACCGGCTTGTCGGGGAAATACCACCCTTTCACAGGAGATTAACGTGAAACTATAGTAGGTACTCCTATTTTTGTGTTTCATATGGTAAGTGAGAGTGCCTGAGGCCTAAACCCCTTTCTCATTCTGTCCTTATTATCCTTCCTCTCATCTCATTCCTTTCCTTCAAGTTAGCGATGCCTGTGCCTCTGGTGTTGCTAACGTCTATAGGCTATCATCAGGTATGCCCACTTGTAGTATAATAAAGCAGCAAGCACTATTTGCACTCGTAACGACGACGACGACGTAAGAGAGCGAGTAGGTATGAAAGAGAGTATTGGTGTAAAGATGCGAAAGGGAATGCTCCGATGGTTCGGACATGTGGAAAGAAAGCCGGACGAGCGACTGGTTAAGAAGATATACAATGCGAAAGTGGAAGGATGTAGGTACAGGGGGAGACCGAGACTCACCTACTTAGACCAAATCGGTCATGTATTGAAGGAAGGTGGAGTCAGGAGACTCCGAAACCGGCGAGCGTCTATGAAGAGAGTTATGAATGTTGAGGAAGCGAGAGATGTATGCAAGAATAGAACCTCTTGGCACTCTGTTCTCTCTGCCTACCCCGCAAGGGAAATGGCTTTTGATGATAAGTAATTAAGTAAGTAAGCAAGCACTAATATACATCTATTCATCAGCCTATCGACGTTGGATAGGTCTCTGCGAGAGAGTCTCGCGAGTGGTTTTGTACTGACTGTATCACGGACTCAACTATACCGGGAGTATTGTCAAGGCGCTGCTTACCATTTCATTACACAAATATGAAATGAAAGAATAAACGGCCATCTCCTGCTACATCCAAAATACATGATGTGCTTCATAGCTGGTCACACGGGAGATGGTGGTACCAACCCGATCGGGCTCGATAGCCAGTTAGCACTCCCACTTGGTACCCAGCCCTACCACCAGTAATGCAATGGGTGATAATTGCTTATTTCCTTTAGTCGCCTCATATGATACCCATGGGAAAGTATGGGATGGCAACACTTGTATTCTTAGTCCGTCACCACACTGATAACTCTTATTCTTTTTGTCTAGCATGCAGGCTTCCTCAAGACCTTTTCCTTCACCGAGCAGTGATAATTTGTAATTAAATACGTATACCAATTCGAAAAATCTCGAGAAATCAGAGGTGTGTGCTATCGGGACCTTGGAATGGGGATTGAACTCTATACCATTGTCTTTGTATTCCTTGGTTTCACTGTTAGGCTATAAGTGCATTACAATTTTATTAATTTTTAAAATTTTCAATAATAATAATATTTAAGCTAACGATAAATCTGACTTAAGTTGAATCTTGAATTAAATTTTAATTAAAAAATTGCCCTTTTATAGTCTTAGTATGAATCTGACTGCAAATGAAAATAGAGTGCCAACTACATAAGCAAAAGTATAATAATTACTCAAACTGAAATAGCTTATTAGATGTGAACCCTTTGCGGGTAACATAGTGTAAATTTTAAACGATAAATTTTATTGTAATCCACCGCCAGTGTAACGTGGCCTTTCCAGAGAGATTTAATTTCTAAGCAAACCTTTTGTCATACTTCTCGTCAACCCTCATTAACCTAAAAAGTCGTTCGGGAGAAAATTTTGTACGCAACTGCTTACTTTGTGCATACCTGATAGTTATATTATATCTTTAAAAAAAAAAAAAGAATTTTAAGTATATTCCATAGATTTACCGTGAGTTTAAATTAAAAATATACAAAAAGCGCAAGTCATGTTTATTATAATGAGTAGCTGACGCCCACGACTTTGGTCTGCGTGGAGACTTACATGAGGGTAACTCCTTCCTGAGATCGGTTTTAACTATTTAATTTAAATATATTTTAATCCAAGCGATGCACTATCTTTCAGTGAAAACCACATAAAAACAGTTAAGTAATTTCAGAGATGTGTCTAACAAATTACCTTACTCTTATTATCTTTTCTCCAATTTTGGTACAACTTAATCAGGATCGACTGAACAGATAAAATTTTGTAAGTAGATTAACGTTGAGATACTTTTTATCCAGAAAATTTAATAGTTCTAGCTGGATTGCAATTTATGTACTTACAGATTTAAAAGAAGTTAAGCATGCAGATCATTTATTGTCTGGATATATAGGTATAGTTCTTGATGATCATCTCTGAAATACAGATATGCGAGTATGTATATTATTTGATTGATTTGAGAAATATATATATTTTTTTGAAACCATTTCTGTGCCGCTATTGGGCACTGTTCTTCTCTCAGAAAAAGAAGATGTCTGCCAAGACGCACTTACTAAGAAGTGTGTGTTGGCAGACATCAAAGCGATCGAGAAAATCTCGCAGATTTCCTCACGATATTTTCCTGCACCGAGTAGTGATAATATTTGTAAACAAATTCACACATCTTCAAAAAGTCAGAGGTGTATGTCGTGCGATGACCAAGGACTTTTTTTTTTTTTTTTTTGCGATGACCAAGGACTGGGGACCAATCTCGATGCCACTGTCTTTGCAGTCCCTGGTTTTACGGCTAACACTGCTTGCATATATTGCATGAATTTAGTTTCATTTCATATGTCCGAATTTCCAATATCCCACTTCTGATTAAAATATTTCTTTATGCTAATATTTTTATTTCACAAAGCATAATCTTCACCTTATTATCACACAAAATTAAATATGTATGTTTTTCACATATTTTGAAGGTACCAATCAAATGTAAATGTTCTCTTTTCCCTTTTACGGCTGTCCACAACTGGATGACGAAATTTTATAGCATAATGAGTACCTACATGTATTTAATTTATTCCCTTAGGCATAACTAACCCTCTTTAGAAGGTCCGTTTCCATGGTAGCTTTTGTGACTAAATTGTTTCTATATTAATAAATTGGTACTTGTTAATGAACTATTTTAATTAAAACTATTAAACCAGCTTAAAACATAAAAACGGCTGACTGAATCAGTACATGAATAGTTTAGATTAACAATTGATCGAGGAGATGGCTCTGCAAATTTTGCTATCAACTTTTAAAGGAAATAAGTTGTTTTTATAATTGCACGCCTCATAAGCGAAGCGTTGAGGTGGGTACTGCTCTCGTTTTACGTAGAACAACTGATTTTTCAAACTTAAAATGTCTCTATTTATCATATACTCGTATTGCACTTGTAAAATAATACAAGACACACATATCAAGAAAAAACACTATTTTTAACACTCATGATATTTTTTGTGCCATTTTTGTTATTTAAACTAGTTAAAAAACTGTTTAAAAAAGTTATGTCTTGGACGTCCGTTTGTTGTAGGTAATGTATGTTAACACGATAACGCCCAAAATGCTTAACTAATCGAGTCTTAAAAATAGTGAATATATACGCTCGACGCGACTAAGCCCAGTGCTATCCTTATTTCGTGAGAACTATTTCTATAGACAAATGTAGAAGTACTTCTTAAAATTAGCGCTAGATGGCTATAAGACATGAGAAGGTACTTTTTGAAATTAGCGCTATCTATGTGATTTATTGAAAACTACTTAGCAAGACCAATACATTTGCACATGCTCATCAAATAATCAATTTTATTGTGAAAAATGAAGATTAAGAGGCGTGCGCTTTTGGATTTTCCAAAGTATTTTATGATTGTTAACATACGAAAACGACAAAATTGCACCCTAAGCCTGCCCCTCCAGAGGGAGCCTTGCTTGTCCCAACATAAATGGGCCAGCTCGATCAGGGATGTACCACCCTCTCACAGAAGATCTGCTTGAAACAATAGCTCTCCCCATACCATACAGATGAGTACGCCTACTCAGATGAGTACACACATACATACAGATGTATCGGGAGGGAGAGCGCCGGAGGCCCAAACCTCCTCCATATCCTCTATCCTTTCCTTATAAGGATTCCCCTCCACCTCCTATCCCTTTCCTTAGAATGGCGACGCGCGAGCGATGCCTCTGGTATTGCCTGTGTCTATATGCTACGGTAAACACTTACCATCAGGTGCCTTCTGTTTGTTTCTTCGGGCATCACGCAAAAATTACTAAATGGAGTTTCATAATTTTTTTTTATTTGATAGCTCTTGAATAGCCTTAAAATCATACATTTTATCCTGCTACTATATCGGGAACCTGAAATATAACCTAAAAACTAGCTTTGGCTGCGGCAGAGATGCAGGCAAAGGCTAGTTTTATTAAGTGGTAAACTTAACTACGGTAATAAAGAATCGTAACACGCGATGATTTTGCCAATACTACATTGCGATTTCAATCTGGTAAAAAAATAAAGATTTTAATACAATAGGGACTAATTGGGGCTGGGACGACGCTGGTAATGATTTCTTTATAAATAGCTAATTCGTTAAAATGTTTCACGTTCGTAATTATTAGCCTATATTACGTGTTTATCGGTATTTTTATTAGTATACATAGCAGAATGTGGTATCAAATGAGTTCTTAGTTTATCTATCTATATAAAATTCTCATGTCACATGTGTTTGTCGCCATTCTCCTCCGAAACGACTTGACCGATTCTTATGAAATTTTGTGTGTATATTCAGTAGGTCTGAATAGGATGTAAACTATTTTTCATACCTCTATATCCTCCCCTGATAGGGGGTGTCCACCCCAAAACTTTATTTTTTTATTTTTGGCCCAATTTTTTTTAAGTTATTTTTATCTACGCTAGAAATCCACTAAAAAAAATCTAGAAATAATGTATATGGCAAAACAACGTTTGCTGGGTCAGCTAGTCTATCTATAGTTCTACGTTTGGACCACATAAGCCTAATGTAAAGTAAAGTAGTAATTATATGTAAGCCAATGTAAATTAAAAACTAAAGTAAGTAAAGTTACAGCGACTTGTAACACTGATATGTATTTTAGTTTGTGAAAATAAACTGCATAGTAAAATCCTACAGGAGATAATTACGTAAAACATAGTTTGGATAGGATATGAGTCCAGACACCGAATACTTTGGATCACTGTTTCAGCTGTTTCTAACCCTTCGACTTGGAATATATCCTACATTATATGCACTATTTATTTTGTACTAAGATTTGGTAACTTGCCAAGTAGAAACTTGAGCTTCTATAGAATTCCTATATCCTGAAGCTAAGCTTATTTGTAAGCTCTTTCCTAGTATCTAAGCTGGCTTGTTTTTCACATAAATATTTCGGTGCGACAGTCTACGCCATTATACCAACCATGAATAGCAATATCATCAAGAAACAAGCCTTTGCCCGCGGCTCCACCGCAGCCAAAAGCTAGTTTTTAGGTTATATTCAGGTTGCCGATATAGTAGCGGGATAAATGTATACCAGTTTTTAAGTCTAATCAAGAGCTACCAAATAAAACAAGTTGCATCAAAATTCGTTCTGTAGCTTCTGTGTGATGCGCGAACGTACAAACAGATAAACAGACTACATAGACTACCTATATAGGTTAATACAATAATTTTTTCTCAAATATCTTAAAAATGTACAGACACAACTCTGTTACAGCTTTATAATAGTATAGATGACTTTAGACGAACTCAAGTGCTGAGTACAATTGATGTGGTACGTACCTAGTTTGTAGGAACATCCTTGCTTAATATTTGAATTGAGAGAGTGAGCTTGTTTGTTTGTTACTTCTTGACGTCTTAGCTATTGAACCGATCATTATGGAATACACGTACGGTTCCGAAGTTGGAAAAGATCCTAGGCTACTTATCATCCTTATAAAATTGAGGAAACTTCGTTTGGGGCAACGAAAAGGGTTAGTATGGAACCCTCAACCACTAAATAAACCCGCCGTGTACCGTCTCTCCGCCTGCACTGGCAGACCACCGAAACTGTGTGACATTACTTCAGTAGTCCGGCAACGGGTTACCCTTTCGGGTACCCCCTATGTAAAAGTTCTACCTTCTACACAGCTCCATATTTGATTGATGGCAGTTACAAAACTTTGTAATTATGTATAAAGAGATTTATTATTAACGCGGTGCTGCGACCGATATTGAGATCGTTTAAATTCTTACCCGTCCGCGAAGGAATTAAGTGGCACACCAACTATGCAGTTATGGCCCCTAAAAGGAGATATTTAGTGAAATTACAAGATCGCTGTAAAATGTATACGGGTATTGTATAATTTATATTATTTTGAATAACCTGGTATTCGACTTGCAAACATAATAATTACTGAAAATTTAAGAAAAATATACCTTTACAAAATAGTATAAAGCTGTAACAGAGCTGTGCATTTAAGATATTTGAGAAAAAATGACTGTATTAAGGTATATAAGCGTGTCTGAACACAAAACACTTTTTTAGATTTTTTGTCGTTTTGTTTGTTTGTTCGTTTGCGCATTACGCAATAACTACTGAACAGATTTTAATGCAACTTTTTTATTCGATAGCTCTTGATTAGACTTAAAAACTGGTATACATTTGGGATATAATAGGCGGGCCACTGAAGTAATCCAACACAGTACCAGTGGTCCGTCAACACAGGCGGAGAGACAGGACACGGCGGGTTTCTTTAGTGGGTGAGGGCCCCATACTACCCTGTTCGTTGCCCCGAACGACGGCGTGTGCGGTTGGGTAAATCTTTTCCCACCTAAACAAAAAAGAAAAAAGAAAGGTTAGCAAGAAAACATTGCTCCTCATATCATTCCACAGATGTTGAGAGCCAGCAACGGAAACGATGTCAATGGGATAGCTGAAAAAATTTAAACAAAACGACATGGTCGTACCATCTGATTGGTTAGTGACTATCAAACTACCAACCTAATAAACTATTATGTATTAGGTCAATTTCACTTTAATCGCAATCGTAAAAGACGTTCCTGCCCAGCAGTGGGATATGTATGGGATACAACGGTTTTGTGATTATCTTTTTTATAAGTAAACACAAGTATGACTTAGGCAAATGCGTATTTTATTTTTAATGAACAAATACATAGGTAATTGTGTAACGTCAGAAATGATTTGTTGTTGATATTATAGAAAATGTGTGAATATTTTCATCAAATTCGTAGAATTTATTTTTAGAGCGTGTACACATTTAGTTACTTATTCCCAGCCACGGTCCCGAAAACAGATAAAAAAATAATATCAATCGAAAGCTTAATAAAATATATATTGTTTAAATAAAACACATTGAAATATTGAACTAAAATGGCGTGTCAAAATCTTCTGCTGAAATAAGCAAATCTGAACAGTTATATTTTTGCTAAAATAAATTGAGAGCAATCCAATCCGTGATAAAAGATTGAAATAGTCTGAATGCAAATATTGCTTCAAATTTAATTCGGTACAGCTTATTCGTACATACGCTGGTGGGGTATTGATACATTAATCTCATGCAGCCAACGTGGATAACAGTCGTTTATGATTCTGGCTCCTATCTACGGTTTTGCTGTAGCCTGAATGTACGAGTTGGTCCATTCAAAAGCGGAAAATCCGTAAACCTAAAGTACCTCTTGTGTATCTTACATTTTCACAGCTAAAGTACTGAACGGATTCGCATGATGTTTGCTACAGAGTGTTTACTCTGTACATGTTTATGCAAAGACTAGCCTTTGCCCGCGGCTCCACCGCAGCCAAAAGTTGGTTTTTATGTAATATCTCAGCTTCCCGATATAGTAGCGGGATAAAATGTATACCAGTTGTTAAGTCTAATCAAGAGCTATCAAACAAAAAAGTTGCATCAAAATCCGTTCAGTAGTTTTTGTGTGATGCGCAAACAATCAAACAAACAACAGATAAACAGAAAAACAGACAAGAAATCTAAAAAAAAATAGTTTTTTGTTAGACACGCCTTTATAGCCTAATTCAGTAATTTTTTCTCAAATATCTTAAATGTACAGACACAGCTCTGTTACAGCTTTATAATAGTATAGATAGAAGAAGAAAATAAATAAACAAAACAGGACAAGTAACCTTTTTATTCCCCTTTGAAAATAATAACAAATAAGAGATGAAGTTTGTTGTGCAAGTTTTTTATTTTAATAGTTGAGAATATTTGTCAGTCGTAAATAGTCTTTAATAGGTACCTAAATCAAATAAAATAATTGAAAAAGATTGTTGTGAAAGGATATTTTCCTTAAAAAAACATTGTGTGAGCTAACTATTATAACGCTGTAACAGAGCTGTGTCTATACATTTAAGATATGTGAGGAAAAAATACTGTATTATGCTATATAGGCGTGTCTAAACACAAAACAGATTTTTTTAGATTGTTTGTCTGTTTGTTCGTTCGCATATCACGCAAAAACTACTGAGCGAATTTTGATGCATATTTTTATTTGATAGCTCTTGATTAGACCTTAAAATCGGTATACATTTTATCTTGCTACTATATCGGGAACCTGAGATATAACCTAAAAAACAGCTTTTGGCTGCAGCGGAGCCGCGGACAAAGTACGCACCTTTTTTTTTTGTTAAGGCGGGAAAAAATGTTCCGAACCGCACCCCCTATCGTTCAGGGCAACGACCAGGGTAGTGTGGGGCCTGCATCCACTAAAGAAACCCGCCGTGTGCCGTGTCTCCGCCTTTATTGGCGCGCCACTGGAACTATGTTACATTCCTTTGGTGGTACAAAGTACGTACCTACCTACTAAAATTTAATGATGCTAAAAATCCACAGGTAATCTAATTTCTTTTGACATAGCAAAGTTAACGTAACTTGTATGGAAATTAACCATAATATAAAGGTTTCTTTTACTTTGATATTATTACTATTAATATTTAGTACTACGTATCCCAGTAAATTCTGGGTAAAATTTAAATTCTAATCATCTAAGCTGTAAAAAATTATACGATTTTTAACATGAAATAGGTATTGTATATCATTATGTAAATGAGTTCCTAAAACCTTACTCAGTTGAAATAATAAATACACAATTTTAGAGACTGCCCTTAAAGGTACACATTTATTATTTATTAAAAATATATTTGTTTCTTCTTTATACCTGTCTTAAAGTCATATACTTATAGGTTTATGCTTAATAAAATCCATCCGTAGGGCAGCAAAAAAAGAGCAGCTTTGTTTATATATTTATTTGGTAATTTTGCTGGAGTAGATGTTAATTATTCTATAACAAATTCAAACAGATTGAACGGGAGAGTAACCTACATTATATAAATATGCAGTCCGTTTTTTAAGCAAAAATAGCTGTAGTTTAAAATATTTGCGCTTCTAATTATTTTGTAATATAATATTTTTAATACATCACGTTACGGCACACGACTTACACGAATTTACTCCCTATCCAAATCTTCCTATATAAGTTTTCACTTCAAAAATAACAAAACAATAATTTGTTTTGTGTTCTTAGGAGACGTCTAAATAACGTAATAGCAGTGGCGTAACTATAGGGTGGCAGGGCTGGCAAAATGCCACGGGCCCCCGACCTGACGGGGCCCCCAACCCGAGATGCAAAGTTAGAATTAATTTTAATACCAAACTCTTATGGAGCCTCCTTCCAGCCAGCCAGAAGCTAGCTAGCCTGAAGAAATCTCGGAGGTGTTGGTCAGCCGTCACAATAAATAAAGTAAGGACCAAAGGTGGAGACATTCTTAAACAAACACAAGATGTGTTAAGCCGATAGAGTGAATATTTTGATTTTTCTCTTGATATCGGTGTCACATGTCATCAGCATTCGGTAACGGCATCCTCTGTTGACATCAGTATGGACAAAGTTGAATGGGCAATTAAAAGTTTGAAAAATGGTACATTTTTTCTTTAGGCGGGAAAAAATGTACTTTATAGTACACCCCGTCGTTCAGGGCAACGAACACGATAGTATAGGTGGGCGATAGAACATACAACAAATTATAAAACTCTTTATTAATTTCTAACCATACAGCAAATTAGAGATGTGTAACTCAGGAGTGATTGATACAAAAGATGTATAATCCTTTCAAAATGCGTAATCAATCTTTAAATCTTTGGTTTCGAAAATACATCTTTAACTCACTAGCTCAGTATGAATAGATGAAATGATGGACGTAGATTTAGAATGAGACAATAGATAAAGGATATTGTGAATTGAAAAGAGATAACATAAGTTGTAGGCACGCACAAACGCACTCTTGAAATACAATGACGATAGGTACACAGAAACTTAGACTCTCTGTCGTTTAAGTAAAAAGCTCAAAACCAGTTGCGACTTGAGGGAATGAGCGAATAACTACATGAATCAATAGATATTTGCATCACTTATGATCAACTGAATGAATAACGTCATTCGTAACCAAAGATTTAAAAGAGTTAAAGATTTAAAAGAGTGATTTAAATCTTTCGGAGAAAAAGATTTATAAATCCCTGATCTCATTGGTGATTTAGTTTGCGCATCTCTGCAGCAAATTATTATAAATCAACCATGACAGTTATAATATTTATTATTACACAGCAGCGACAGAATAACATGTACTAACGTAGCAGCGATATCTAACAAAAATAGTTTGTGTTCCCGCCGAATCGTCAATACTCGGCAATGCTCGGAAATAATCGGAGTCATTCGTCGTTGCGTGGACGCGTGGCCCGCGTGGGCAACAATCATGGCGTACTTCATGGTAATGTATAGCGAGCGGTTTTTTGTTTATACTAATATGAGCTCTCGATGAATAGATATAAGAACTAATATTACCTACCATAAAATATAACATTTACGAAACATATATTTTACAACATTGATATTTGCGTGAAGTTCGTTCATAATGAGAATCACAAATTATGTAGTTTATCAAGTTGTACTGTTGTATTGAGTGTATTGACGCATTGACGAGACGAGTGTTGTTGAAATAGGTTGTGTGATATATTATATATTTCTGTTTGAAACTGTTTGTGTGGTTTTGATTTGAAGTTTTAACTGCTATAACGACGACAATTTTCGAACCGAGCCTTTCGCAAGTTGATCTTATAGTGACAACGATTAGTTGTTGTAAATAATTTAAATTAGTGTAGGTATAAAATAACAATTGTATAATATTGTTTCTAAGTGTAAATATTATGATTGTGGGATTTTTTTTGCACGCCTTATAAGCGAAGCGTTGAGGTGTGTATTATTCTCGTTTCACGCAGAAAAACTGTTTTCTCTAACTTAAAATGTCTCTATTTATCATATATTGCAATTGTAAAATAATATATACACACACATATCACGAAAAAACACTATTTTTAACACTCATGATATTTTTGATACCATTTTTGTTTAAACATTTTGATCTATATTTTAGCACTTGACATGTTATAATTTGTACCATTTTTGTTATTTAAACTAGTTAAAAAACTGTTTGAAAAAGTTCTATCTTGGACGTCCGTTTATTGTAGGTAATGTATGTTAACACGATAACGACCAAAATACTTTACTAAACGAGTCTTACTTTTTCTTTTACGAATTAGTATGATTACGAATAGAGCCCTATTAGGTACTTTTCACGGTCTGATTCGATATGGTTTAATTGTTATTAAATAAACAAAAAAATAGTGAATATTTACGCTTGACTCTAAAACCAGCGCTACGCTATACCTTATTTCGTGAGAATTACTTGAACTATTTCTATAGATCAATATAGTAGTACTTCTTAAAATTAGCGCTAGATGGCGTATAAGACATGAAACCTCATAAGTAGTTTTTGAAATTAACGCTATCTATTTGATTTATTGAAAACTACTTAGTAAGACCAATAAATTATTAGTTACTTATGAAATAATAAATTTTATTGTGAAAAATGAAGATTATGAGGCGTGCACTTTTGGATTTTCCAAAGTATTTTTTATTGCATGTAGTGGCAGACGAGCAACGGCCCATCTGATGTCGAGTCGCCTCATACGACACCCGTGGGAAAGAATGGGGTAGGGACACTTGTATTCTTAGTCCCTACAACGTCTTGAACCGTCTGAAACGGAATGTTGTATAAGTACCAATATGTAGGAATCGCTGAAAGGGGAAATATGATTACTTTTTTTTTTTGTTTAAGCGTACCTATTCTAGCTGCTTATGCAATTATAATTTATATTATATCTCTGTAAAACATTAGTTATAAAAATATAGTATAATGTATAACGAGTTATAAAAATATAACGGTTTCGCCCACCACAGCACGATAGTGTGGGGCCCTCACCCACTAAATAAACCCGCCGTGTGCCATCTCTCTGCTTGTATGGCGGGCCACTGGAACTATGTGACATTACATCAGCGGTCCGCCGGCGGCTTACCCTTTCGAGTACCCTCTACCAAGCAACGCATCCGCTCATGGAGCGTTGCTCCTTCTCGGGAGGCCTTGCGGGTGGCGGACGTTTCCCGACCCATCCCCCCGCAGCACCAGCTAGGGCGCCCACAGTGGTGACAGCCCGTAGTCGCTCCCTTCCTCGCGACTATGTGCAGATATCTGCCGAAGTAACCAAGGTAAGAACTCCGTGCTGTGGCCCTGTCCTCTCCTCCAGCACAGGCAGGATTTCCAGCTGACCATGGCAGCTCGGCGGGTGTAACCCTGCGACCTGGCCACCTTGCTGGGTAGGGTACGACCGCCCCTCGCCCTTTCTTGCGACACCCGCCAATATACCTCGGCGAGCACATCTGCCTCCAAGTCCCCGGGCAGTGCAAGCCAACGCGCAGGCAGCCTCGGTTGACACCGTGCGGTATCCTCATAGGGCGTATAGGACCCTGGACGCGACGACTCTCTGCGGTCTTCACAAAAGAGCCCTGTTCAGGGCGTCCAGGGACCCTGCGCCACCACCCATCCAGCACCAGGCCCAGGTACCTGATCTGGGCCTGCACCCCAATTAGGACCCCGTCCACCGACACACACCGACATCGGGACTCATGGAAAAATAGGGCCTCCGCCTTATCTAAGGCCACCATAAGCCCCAGCGCCCCGATCCGCCTGACCACCTCCGAGATCCCTAAGACGGCCAGGAACGCCGCTTCCTTGAAGTGTCCGCCCTGGGCCGTGACCAGCGTGTCATCCGCATAGAAGATGACTGCCAACCCAGATGGGAGCCGACAGCTGAAAAATTTTACCTATATGATGAAAAATGTATATGGATTTAGAGAAAGCAATTGACACGGTGGTAAAATACAAAAGGAACTTTGGGGCATTTTGCCAAAGTATGGTATTAACGATAGACTGCTGCGAGCGGTGCAGTCCAATTACATGGACTGCAAAACCTGTGTGCGGGTGGATGATGGAATGTCGCCCCGGTTTAATGTTATCGGCGTTCAATAGGAGTGCGTTCTACCAGCTAGATTGTTTATCATAATTATATCTGGATAAATGTCTCCAAAGGTTGAATGATATTAATGTGGGAGTTCAGATTGGCGACTGAATTCATTGCTATACAGACGATGCGGTCGATGTGATGCTATTAGCACAATCAGCGAGTGATCTAAACCTTAATCAACGTAATGACAGTAGATTGTAAGAAAAGGGGCCTATGTGTGAATGTGAGCAAAACCAAAATAATAGTCTTTGAAAGATGAGAAGCAAGAATAGATGTTAGAGTAACAATAGGCAATGGCGTACTAGAACAATTGGATGATTATGTATATCTTCAATGTAGATTCAGTTGGGATGGAAAGTACACCACTGATATATAAAGAGAGAGTAAATGCGGGAAATGGAGTGAACGGTGCCGAGGGACAACTTCTTGGCAGCCACCACCTCAGCCAGAAGGCACGTGTTACAATACAAAACGCAGTGCTTGTCCCAACACTATTAATAGAAGCGAGAGTTGGGTATACTGGAAGGAGCATGAGAGCAAAATTAATACGGTCGAAATGCGATCTCTGTGGAGTGACGCTGACTGACCGCATTCGTTACGACGACGTAAGAGAGCGAATAGATCTGAAAGAGAATATTGGTATTTAGATATTTTTAAATATATTTTTAGCATTTGACATGCTTAACACTATACATTAAACACAAAGTGAAAAATGTGAAATCGAAAATAACAGTCACGAGCAGGACTTGAACCCGCTCCTGGATACCGTCCAGATGCTTTGCCAATTCAGCCATCGTGACAATAGCTCCTGGCTGCTAATTTCGATAACATATTCATACTTAACGTCTTTGGGTGACGACTGCGCCATCTGTCGGAAGTATTTTCGGCGGGTGGTATAGTTACGCCACTGCGTAATGGAGTATTTTTTCTCAAATATTTTAAACTGTACAAACATGGTTCTGTTACAACTTTTTAATAGTACAGCAGATATACAGATACAGACTATGTTATTAAGTAGGTACTTACCTACCTATACTAAAAAAACCAATAAAATTAATTAATTGATCCATCCACTAAGCTGTTTGTTTGGATTAAAAGAATACAATTGAAACAAATATGTCTGTTTGTACAGATTGAGATGTAGATACAATAGGAAACTCATGTCTGATTGGTATTCAAAATACAGTATACTGTAGCTGTTATAATATTCAAAACATGATTAAATTTCTATTTTTATGCACAAGGAATTCTTTACAAGTAAATGATTTGAGAGGAAAATTTTATTAATGTATATATAATACCTACGTACTTTCATAGTCATGTTATGTTTACTGATGTCTGTTATTATAATTATTTACGAATAGGTCTAGTTTAAACACGGTGCATGAAAGGAAAAACACTGCGTATAGCGAGAAACCTTCAAACAAATATTTAATATAAAGGAATCACACTAATTCAGATCATAGCTTTACCACTGATGGAATGTAATATGGTTCAATGGTGGCCTGCCTATAAAAGCGGAGAGACGGCACACTGCGGGTTTCTTTAGTGGGCGAGGGCCCCACACTACCCTGTTCGTTGCCCCGAAAGACGGGATGTGCGGTTAGGAACATTGTAGGTAAAAAATGTATATAGGTTCCTGTGACAATGCAATTTTTATATAGAGATCGTTAGTGTTCCGTAGAGTGACATATTTATTTTCTGAAACCAACGTGAACGATGTCGAAGACAGAATTCAGTAAAAAACTAAGGCTAAAAACTAAAAACGACTGAGTAATCAACGTAGTCCTATAACGTTAATGCGATATCTAGTAGAGAACCCTTCAAAAATATTTCTTAATTTATAACTTTGTCCCTAGAGAGAGATTCTTTTAACGATATTTGATCTGTCGAGGTATTATAGGAGTTTAGAGGTACTACCCTTTTCCCGCGGCACCGCCAAAAGTTAATTTCAATGTTAAATCTCAGGTTTCTGGATAATAGTGGGATAAAATAAATACCAGTTAATAAGTCTAATTAAGAGCTATGAAACAAAAAACGGTTCATCAAAATCCGTTCAATAGTTTCTGCGTGAAGCCCGAACAAACAAACAGATAAACAGGCAAACAGACCAAAAATTCAATAAAAATTGTTTATATGTTAAGAGCCGCCTAAATAGCTTTTTTTTTAAGGCGGAAAAAAATGTTCCTAGCCGCACACCCCGTCGTTCGGGGTAACGAACAGGGTAGTGTGGGGCCTTCACCCACTAAAGAAACCCGGCGTGTGCCGTCTCTCCGCCATTATTGGCGGGCCACTGGAACTATGTTACATTCCTTCGGTGGTGCGCCTAAATAGCCTAATACATTCATTTTTTACTCTGAATATCTTCAATGTACAGACATAGCTCTGTTACAGCGCTATATTAGTACCTACATACACCTTTTTTTTTGTTAAGTCGGCAAAAAATGTTCCTAACCGCACACCCCGTCGTTCGGGACAACGAACAGGGTAGCAACACCCACTAAAGAAACCCGCAGTGTGCCGTTTTTTGTATTTGGATTAAAAAGTAACCTGTTTTGTTTGTACTAATTATATATACCCTTAAAGTACAAATTATAATTTGTGAATAAGGAAAAACAGTATTTTAGTACGAGCGGGAAACGAACCTGCGTCCCTTCCTTTCCGGGGAAGTGCTCTAATCCATTGAACTATCGTACCATTTCTAGAAATACCGAATTTCCTCATCACATTTGTCTTAACGACCAACGCCATCTATCGGCAATGCATTTACATGCATTTATCCAATGTAGTAAGTTTAATTTTGCAATTAAAATTCATACTATTTGATGGCGTGATTTTTCAATCATTTTGATCTATATTTTAGCACTTGACATGCTCAGCTACTCTTAAAGTACAAATTATAATTTGTGAATAAGGAAAAAGAGTATTTTCGTTAAGACAAATGTGATGAGGAAATTCGGTATTTCTAGAAATGGTACGATAGCTCAATAATCCATTGAGCACTTCCCCGGAAAGGAAGGGACGCAGGTTCGTTTCCCGCTCGTACTAAAATACTCTTTTCCCTTATTCACAAATTATAATTTGTACTTTAAGAGTATCTGAGCATGTCAAGTGCTAAAATATAGATCAAAATATATATACCCTACTACTTAATTCCAAAATAAAACATTATTGCGCTGAAGAAAATATACTACAATACATTAAAAACTCAATCTGTGTAATGACGTTAGTCGCCATAAAATTAACCGGATGAGAGCGTTACTCCGATTATTTTAATTGAAACATCTTTGCATCTCATATACATTCAATCACGACCAGTGACGCATTTCAGTATCTATGTAATGTAAATGTAAAATAAAATTACTAGATTAGGCTATTTTTATTAACGGAGTACTTTTGCCGTACAGTGCGATTTATCGCTATAGAGAGTAATGTGTCGTGGTGAAATTTCCAGATATACGAGTACATAGGTTAAAACTAAGCAAACTAGGTGAAATAAAAGAAGTTGAGTTATATATACACAACACATGGGTACCTATAATGTACGCAGTGACCGACGCAACGACACTTGATATAAAATATTCTACTTATATTAAACTTAAATGGGCAAAATTTATACACGTAATATTTTTTTAGATGCCTTTTTTGTGTTGAATGAATTCTTTAAATTGTAAATTTAATTTTTATTTCATGACCTTTTAATTTATATTACTGGTAGAGAAGCTACCATTGAGTTTAGAGAAACCTGTAGATTATGATCCGAACTGCTCAGCTTGTATTAGCATGTATTTGTCTAAACATATCGTATGAGCTCAAACAGAAGGTAAACGTATACCGTTGAAGAGTTCTTTTGGCAGGTTGCACATCAGATCAAGAGTATCATACTTTTGTAACAATATCACTGGGACTAACAATACAAGTGTCACCACCCCAATCTTTCCCACGGGTGTCGTATGAGGGTACTAAGGGAAGTAAGCAATTATCATCCATTGCATGACTGGTACTACTACTGGTATGTAGGGCTGGGTACCGAGTGGGAGTACTCACTTGGTATCGGGCCCGAGCGGGTTGGACCACCGTCTCCAGTGTGACCGGCCATGAAGCACATCATTACGTTTTGGCTGTAGCATGAGATAGCCATTTATTCTTTCATTTCATATTGGTGAAATGAAATGGTGAGCAGCGGCTTGACAATACTCTCAGTGTAGTGGAGTCCATGAGTGACGGTTACCATTTACCATCAGATGGGCCGTGGCTCATCTGCCACTACAAGCAATAAATAAAAAAAAATAAAAAAAATATATATATATTATGTCGAATCCACCCGGAATGTTAAATTTTTTGATATCTCTTTACCAATGCACTCTCGAACGCTCTCTATTATGACACATTTCAAGCAAACAACTTAAAAAAACTACTCACTACAAACTTATAACATCCCTCTTTTTCGTCGTGAAAATAAAATTAGACGATGACCAAATTATTATTATCACAAAGATTTCTTCTATAGGTTCAATTAGTTGGAGCTACTCGCGGATAGAAAAAAACTTAGATTACCTATAACTTAGGCTCAGGCGTTAACGCTCCAACATTTACGTTTTAATTTAACAGTCTTCTTTTTTGTAATACAAACCTAGTGGTATCAGAACTTTTCGACTGGTTTAATTATGTTAATTTACATAAATGGTGGCCAACCCTCGTCAAAATAAATACCATTGAATCACGCTACATAAGCAGGTTCAATTAATTCTGTGAACTATATATTGTACGTGAATTTTACTGTGACCGCATAATTATTTTCCAGTCGTTTTAATATATTTTGAACTCGCCTATGGCTCTGACTCTCTCTGCTCGCTATTACCCGTATAAGATAGTTTTTTTTTATAAAACTATTGGTTGATGTGGTACACGTAAGTAAAGCTTCTAGTCGAAATTATTTTTTTAACACTCATCTTCATACTTTAACCAATTTAAAAAAAAAACTTAAAGAGTCATAAACCTAAATCTTCCTTATGATTCACTGCATCCATTGGTAAACACAGCTTAAGAATAGGCACCTCTACGTGCTGCTTAAAATAGTCGTGGCATTATTTGAAAATGTAACCTCAATTTTATTCTGAACGGACAACATTGAATGCTAACATGAACATTATGCAACTGTCCCTTTGGAATTATTTTACTTAATTCTCGTATGCAGTTAATTTGTTGGTTATTAACGATTATTATATTTGGTAATGATGTGGTGAGGGTAACTTTTCTAGGTAGCAAACTCCTATTAGAATTGAAGCCTTTGAATGCACATGTAGTTTATTAGTTTAAGTAAAAATACTCCGTTCTAAATATTGTGAAAAGTAACTAACTAGTGAAAAGCCATTTTGTTAATGATTATGTGCTAGACACAACGAAATAAGAATACTAGGTTATCTAGTATTCCATCCATCCATCCATCAGCCTTTTAAAGTCCACTGTTGGACATAGGCCTCCCCAAGAATGGGGGATAGTGCCGTAATCGCCACGCTTGGCAGGCTGGTTGGCGATCGCAGTGGATGTTGTTAATACTCGAAGGAGTGCTGCTGCCCTCTCCCTCGGTATTCCCTCAGTCGGCTTTTACGACTCCCATGGGTGGAGAGGGGTGGGACAATTCTAAAGCCGGCCCCACACGGCATCATCTAGTATTAGGGTACAAATACTTCTTCATCATAGGTCATTAAATCAAAGTTTCTTACCGAGCATTGTTGATATATCTATACGCTCATTTTACAATTACAACGTAAGTTTCATGAAAAATAAAAGTTTAAAAGGCAGAAATTATACGTAAGTATTTGGGGCATTCAAAAAGTAATAAACACACATTAATAACAATCCTGCAACAACATTTTTTACTCCTTCCTGTCTCATCCTAATCTTTGTTAGGGTCGGCTTTCGATGTATCCACCAGAATTTACACGGAGTTAAATATGCCTCTGATCTGATATCCAAGACTCAACTAATGGGACAACTGGCGACCGTAGAACAAGACCGGAGTCAGATTTTTTAGTCAGGACTATGACAATGTGTAATGACTGTAGGGTTTTATTTGACAGCCGAGGCCCACTACTTAACGTGCCTTCCGAAGCACGAAGTGTTCATGGTCACTCGAATTAGCCAATTTTATAACAAAAACATTACTTTTAAGAGGTCTTTCATATACCTAATATGAGAAAACGTTAAACAATAATGTTAAATTAATGTGTGTCAGTGGCGAACGGTGTGTGTCAGGATCGTAGCAAGCGGAGAGAACTGGTCTCTACCTAGCCCGAAGGGAAAAAGGCGTGACAATATGTATGTATGTATTAAAGCGACATAATATTTAGAGATTACGAAATAAAATCTTCGAGAAATAATATATTATATACAGGGTCTCTATTCGTAATCATACTAACTCATAAAAGAAAAAAAAAGACTCGATTAGTAAAGAATTTTGGTCGTTATCGTGTTAACATACATTACATACAACAAACGAACGTCTAAGACAGAACTTTTTCAAACAGTTTTTTAACTAGTTTAAATAACAAAAATAGCATCAAAAATATCATGAGTGTTAAAAATAGTGTTTTTTCTTGATATGTGTGTGTATATATTATTTTACAAGTGCAATATATGGTAAATAGAGACATCAAAAATCAGTTTTTGTGCGTGAAGCGAGAATAGTATACACCTCAACGCTTCGCTTATGAGGCGTGCAATAGTAATCTAATGTAATAAAACAAGTATTCAGAAGTCAGATACAAAAAAAATACATTAAAATAAGTTACTTTGTTGAAATGGTGACCGAATGAATGAGCAAACGAACAATAAAAAAAATACAAAATTGTCTACTGTTTTCACACCGATTGCATTCCTAAACTAAAAAGTCGATGTTCTTGTAGCCTGACATCAGGGCTATCTCCGATCAACGGGTTATCCATTATTTACGACTGACCCTGTATATCATTATGATTTAGATAAGTAGATAGTTGTTATATAAACGTGAACTTTGTGACCATAAATTACAATCTATCGTGACATAGGTTTATTTCAGACAGAATGTTGTTTTTCTTACAAAATAAGTATAGAGTAATCAATTTCCAATAAACCCTCCAGTAGAGTTGCCAGTTGCAAGCTTAAATTCTGAGTAAGCTGTGCTTAAAAACTTTGCTTTTATCTTTATATTTAGCTAGAGGTTAAATATAAACTTTTTGAAAGCTTGTATTTTGTGCAAATCTTTATCTGAATGATGAGTGTTGAGATGGAAATGAGTTTTAAATATAAAATGTTTATTAATATATAATTTTTGTTCCGTATGGTGACGGACTAAGAATACAAGTGTCACCACCCCATTCTTTCACACGAGTGTCGTATGAGGCGACTAAGGGAAGTAAGCAATTATCATCCATTGCATGATTGGTGGTAGGGCTGGGTACCAAGTGGGAGTACTCACTTGGTAGCGGGCCCGAACGGGTTGGTACCACCATCGCCCGTGTGAGCGGCCATGAAGAACATCGTTGCGTTTTGGCTGTAGCAGGAGATAGCTGTTTATTCTTTCATTCCATATCGGTGAAATGAAATGGTGAGCAGCAGCTTGACAATACTCTCGGTATAGTGGAGTCCATGAGCGACGGTTACCATTTACCATCAGATGGGCCGTGGCTCGTCTGTCTGGGTATATGCAATAAAAAAAAATTCAGCAACCACAGACTACTCAAATTATTTTAGATCTATATTTTTTTAGCAATTGACATGCTCCGCTACTTTTTAAAACTTTTCTCCCGCTCCTACTAAAAATCTCTTTTTCCTTATTCACAAATAATTTATACTCAAATTATATCAAGTAGTAATAGTAATATTTGAGGCGGATTTTTTCATGACCATGTAAACTGGTTTTTTTTTGTTGCCATCGTTGGCAGACGCGCAAACCCTGATGGTAAGTGGTAACCGTCGCTCATGGACGTTGGCAACATCAGGAGAACAGCCAAGCCGCCGCCTACCGTGAGTAAAGTGCTCTTCTCAAACCTCGTTTAAAGAGGGGCATGTCGTAGCGCTGGGGGAATACCGCAGCAGGAAGATGATTCCAGAGCCTACACGCACTTGGTAGAAAAGAGCGCTGGACACGAACCGTCTTGGATGAGATCGTTTCCAGGTGGTGTGGATGAACCCTACTACGATGTCTCGTGGTCCGGTGGTAAAAAGGGGATGTTGGTACCATCTCAAACAGTTCCTCAGAGCACTCTCCATTGAAGAGTCGATAGAGCACACAAAGAGACCCAAAGTCTCTCCGCCGCCCCAGCGACTCCAGTTCATCCGTGAGATTGGGGTCGTCGACAATTCGAACAGAACGCCTTTGCAGGGAGTAAAGTGGGTCGAGTTGGTATTTTGGTGCTCCTGCCCAGAGATGTGAGCAGTACTCCACGTGCGGCCGGACTTGTGCCTTATAAAGTGCAAGTCTCAAGTCGCAAGTACGTTAGTGAAATACTTCTTTAAACGTTATACATTTCTATAATTTTGAGTAAATTAATCTGGACTGACGTCCCGCCAAGAACTCCTCAAATTATATCTTATACTTAGTCTCAGAGTAGATAGTTGGGATTGGCTCATTGGGGACAACATTTTTGTTCCCTCTCCAGTTATCAAGTGGTTTCCTGATTGAAATAGAGTAAACTATTTCTGTACAAAGGTAATGTAAATATATATGTTTGAAACTTTTAGCCATTAGAAGTGAAACTTCTCAGGTTCAAGTTTTGCTGACGACTTTATCTGGGCTTCGGTCTTGTGAAATTTGATCATACAAAGTGACTTTTGATAAAAGGAAACCTGATTCAATTATGTGCTTTATAGAGGAATTACTTATATATGGTTCGAAAATAAGTCGTTTTATATGAAAGTTAAGAAACTTTTATTAGAAATGACATAGGTACATTTTTACTTTAAATAGGCCAATTTTCTTAAATTTATAATAAATAAAATAAATATCTGTAATATTAATTATTTTATTTGGACATTTCTTATCGAATAATTAATATTAATCCATCTTTAAAGTAGGTTCTTTAGTTGTGGCTGAGTGTCCAAAAATAAATCTTATACTTGATATTATAACAACATCTACATTAAATATTTCGTTTCTCCTGTTGTGTGGTTCTCCTTCGTATGAAAATACTTCCGACAGATGGCGCAGGCGTCACCCAAAGACGTTAAGTATGAATGTGTTATCGAAATTAGCAGTCAGGAGCAATTGTCACGATGGCTGAATTGGCAAAGCATCTGGACGGTATCCAGGAGATGCAGGTTCAAATCCTGCTCGTGACTGTTATTTTCGATTTCACATTTTTCACTTTGTGTTTAAAATGAATATTGCAATTATAAATTGAGATATAAAGTATCCTATCTCTTAAGTTGGAACAAAACACACATTTAAAAAAAAATAAAAGTTAAAATCGGTTTAGTATCTTCGGAGTTCATCCCGGACAAACATCGTGACACTGGAATTATATATAATAGATAACAGATTATGCTGTTGTCGTACCTTAAAAAACATTTGGGAGAAAATAACTACATATTTTTTTTAGAATTTTTATTTGTTCGCATATCACGTAAAAGCTATTAAATCCATTTAGGTGTAAATGTTTTTTCATGCTCTTCATTAGATTTAAAACTGGTTTTAGTACATTTTGTTTTGCTACTACAATTTGGAAAGATCTTAGAAGGACGGACTAAGAATACAAGTCACCACACCATTCTTTCCCACGGTTGTCGTACGAGGCGACTCAGGGAAGTAAGCAGTTAGCACCCGTTGCATTACTGGTGGTAGGGATGGGTGGCAAGTGGGAGTACAAATGCAAGTGACTATCGGGCCCGAGCGGGTTGGTACCACCATCTCCTATGTGACCGGCCATGAAGCACATCGGTGTGTTTCGGTTGTAGCAGGAGATAACCGTTAAATCATTCATTTCATTTTTACAAGCGCATACACGAACATTATATTAAGTTTTTCTTTCGCAATAATTTTGATATTATATTTTATGTTGGTAAACTAAAGCAAACACGTCCAAATGTGAGGGCCCTGGCACCCAAACCACAAGTTTAATCTTACTTTCGGTACTAGAGAGCAATTTTTTTTTATTATTTAGATATTTTTTTATATATATTTTTAGCATTTGACATGCTTAGCACTATACATTAAACACAAAGTGAAAACGTCACCCAAAGACGTTAAGTATGATGTGTTATCGAAATTAGCAGTCAGGAGCAATTGTCAGGATGGCTGAATTGGTAAAGCATCTGGACGGTATCCAGAAGATGCAGGTTCTAATCCTGCTCCTGACTGTTATTTTCGATTTCACATTTTTCACTTTGTGTTTAATTTTTTTTTATTGTTAGTGATAGCAGACGAGCCACGGCCCACCTGATGGTAAGTGGTAACCGTCGCTCATGGACTCGACTATACCGAGGGTATTGTCAAGCCGCTGCGCACCATTTAATTTCTCAGATAAGAAATGAGAGAATAAACGGCTATCTTCTGCTACAGCCAAAACACACTGACGTGCTTCATGACCGGTCACACAGGAGACGGTGATACCGACCCGCTTGGACCCGATAGCAAGTGAGTACTCTCACTTGGTATCCAGCCCTACCACCAGAAATGCAATGGGTGATAATTGCTTACTTCCCTTAGTCGCCTTGTGCGACACCCGCGGGAAGGATGAGGTGGTGACACTTGTATTCTTAGTCCGTCACCACACGGACATGTTGTAGTATTTGTATAAATTTAAGACAGAATGGAACATGTTGATTTGGTTTTGATTTGATTTCATATTTGAGTAATGAAATGGTGAGCAGCGGTTTGACAATACTCTCGCTATAGCTGAGTTCATGAGCGACAGTTACCGTTTACCATTAGGCGGGCCGTGGCTCGTCTGCCACGATAAGCAATATAAAAAATGTTTTAGAAAAAAAAAATTAAAAGAACTGAAGCGGTAGTAGCTTGTTTGAATATTATTTATAATAATAAAGTACTGTAAACTCCCATCCATTCAATACCGATATGTCCTGTATTGACTATAAATATTAACTAACCTTTGCCCGCAGCTCCGCCGCAGCCAAAATATAGTTTTCATGTTATATCTCATGTACAGACACAGCTCTGTTACAGCTTTATAATAGTATAGATTAAGTTGTAACAGAGCTGTGTCTGTACCTTTAAGATATTTGAGAAAAAAAAAATACTCGATTGTATTAGGCTTTAAAGGCGTGTCTGAATACAAAACAATATTTTTTTGATTTTTTGTTTGTTTGTTTATTCGCGCATCACGCAGAAACTACTGGACGTATTTTGATGCAACTTTTTTTATTTGAAAGACCTTGATTAGACTTACAAACTGGTATGCATTTTGTCCCGCTACTATATCGGGAACTTCAGATATAACCGAAAAACTAGCTTTTGGCTGCGGCGAAGCCGCGTCGCAAAGGCTAGTAATAGTATAAATTTAATAGATTTAAACTTAGACGGACTTGGGATGGACAAAATGCATGGTTCTATTCTATTAGGAGTGTATAATATTTTTAGCGCTTTTATCACACGCTATTCCGTTCAACGTATAAGCTCCGTTCAATAGCAAATATAATTTTCTGCTCGTGTGAGTAAAGCAACTACTTCCATAAATATCAGACACGTTGTTAGTTTGAACTGGTTAACGTATAGTTTCTGTAATAACGCGTTTTGTTATAAATAAACTATGACGTCATATTATCGCAAATTATAATATCAAAGAATACATTTTAGCTAAAACAGATATAAACAAGTACAAACCAGATTATTTCTTACTATCTGCTACTCGGGCCTCGATCTGTGTGGAGTTTAGTTGCTTTTTCTGCGTGGACCCTTCCCGTCCAAATCGGTTCAGCTGTTTTGGAGATTATCCGGATCCGGATTACATGAGAGTAAAATCAATGCGGTCGAAATGCGATCTCAGCGGAGAATCTGTGGAGTGAGGCTGACTGACCGCATACGTAACGACGACGTAAGAGAGCGAGTAGGTATGAAAGAGAGTATTGGTGTAAAGATGCGAAAGGGAATGCTTCGATGGTTCGGACATGTGGAAAGAATGCCGGACGAGCGACTGGTTAAGAAGATATACAATCGAAAGGGGAAGGATGTTGGTACAGGGGGAGACCGAGACTCATCTACCTAGACCAAATCGGTCATGTATTGAAGGAAGGTGGAGTCAGGAGTCTCCGAAACCGGCGAGCGTGTATGAATAGAGCTATGAATGTTGAGGAAGCGAGAGATGTATGCAAGAATAGAGCCTCTTGGCACTCTGTTCTCTCTGCCTACCCTGCAAGGGAAATGGCGTGATGATAAGTTAGTTAAATAGCCAGACAGAAAGAAAAACCCTCAGACAAAAATGTTCAAAATTGTTTTTGTTTTGTAAGCAGGTAGGTACCGTAAATACTTTCATGTTGAGCAATTTGTAAAAAAATTTTATTTAGACATTTATGTAGATACATATGCCATCACATTCTTCACATCTGACATCGCATTATGCCGTGTGGGGCCGGCTTTAGAATTGTCCCACCCCTCTCTACCCACGGGAGTCTTAAGAGCCGACTGAGGGAATACCGGGGGAGTGGCCAGCAGCACTCCCTCGAGTAATTACAACATCCACTGCGATCGCCAACCCGCCTGCCAAGCGTGGCGATTACGGCATTATCCCCCATGACGGGACCGCTCGTTGTGGCGTTCTCTTGGGGGGGCCTATGTGCAGCAGTGGACGTTGAAAGGCTGATGGATGGATGGATGGATGGATGTAGACACATCAAGTTTATTTGTTTAGATATAAGCAAAAAAAACTATTTACAGTTTATTAGTTTCCGATAAATCATAATTTTGCGATGGCGGATGCGCCATCGCGCGTTATGCGTCGTGAAATGTTCCACTATGATTTTATGTATAACATGTACAACATAATTTATCTAATGTGTTTTAATGGAACGGTGATTTAAATTTATGTGGCCTTTTTATTATTAGCTTATATTTAGGTATATTAATTTGCAATGTTCTTATTTATTCAATATTTGGAAATTATATTTCAAACTCTTTCTGTAGACTGAAATTTTGAATGCTTATTAATTTAATCGCGATGACAATAAACAAAAAAAATATATAAAATCAAAGATTTTGAATTCATAAGCGATTATAAAAATAGAATCTTTCTCAATAAAAATGCATAAAATAGTTAATGTAATACAAGCTTGCCTTTCAAAATATTTATTCCTTTTAATATATTTTCAAACAACCGCCGCAAGGCAGATAAAATTTGTTGGGTATCTTTCAATGAATATCGAGCGAAACGATAATTTTTAACAATCTCTGATTCCGAACGATATCTGATGAGGAACCTCGAGGGTGGTTCCACATAAACTTCGTCAAGTTTGGAGAATAGGTTCCGTGTCAATATCAATTAAAACTTGTACATTATTTGCGAGGGAACTTGTACATTATAAATTATCGGTACTACAGCCTTTCTTACGATATCATAGAAATATTTTACTGGATCTCATCTAATAATTAAAAAATAAAGACACCACATTGTCAACTAAAAAATGAAGCCACTTTTTTAAGATATGATTTCTTTACGACAATACTTTCACGCAGTGTTGTCACCGTAAAGAAATAATCTCTATAACTTGGGTAAACTTTAAAAAAATATATGTTTAAGACAAAGAAAGTAAAAGTATAAAGTAAGTTTACAGCAAATCATATAGGGGATATTATAGCGCTGACGACATATTCATGTACGTAACGTACGTACGAAATTGTCGAGTCGTTTGGGGTAATTTCAAATCATACTCTGGTAACACTCTTGGTATAGCACTTCGTTTTGGCATGGTTTTATTTATATTTGTATGCGTGAGCGCGTGTAATTACAAGTTTGGCATGGTTTTATGTGGCTTCACTAGATTATTATTCGTAATGCTCCGTCTATATTCTTTAGTTAGTCTGAGAACTGGATTAAATTTAAAAGAATACTTGGTATGTTATTATTGTTATGTATATTATTTAAGATTGACTTGCTTAGCCATAATTAAATGAGCAGAGTCGGAAAATGTGATTGAAAGTGATAGCCACGAGCAGGATTTGAACCTACGCCTCCTAGGTAACCGTTCAATTTCACATTTTGGCACTTTGTGTTCAATATGTACTTGATTTGCTTTTTTAAACAGCGAGAACTACCCGGAAGCAACATGCAAATATTAGTTGATGAGGATGTTTACACAAAAAGATCTGTCAACTAAACATAAAGTTAGACGTTTGTATGACATGTAACTATTTCAAAATAACAGTTTCAAAGTTTGTGTGTTCAGTGTAACAACTTCAAGCACAAGATAAATACGTAGAAGCATCACAACGCAAATAAACATATCACGTATTATTGTCAGTAGTTGGAATTTGTGTAATCATTATGTCTGTATCAGCTATATATTTACTTGTATTTGATTATAAGAAAACTATAGTCAATGACTAATTAAGATTCGCAGTTTTAACGTGAAATATATATACTTATCGCTAAACATTTAAAGCAAGGACTGGGCCCGTAGAATGTAAATATAAATTGTATCGACATCGTATCGTCTCGCTTGTGATTGTTAGAGTACCCGACGCGTGATGTCGCAATAATCCCTTAGCCAATCTCGGTGATCTCTCAACCAATCACAATGACACGATGCGATGTCGATACGATTTAGTGAGATACATCCTAACTAAAAGACAGTGGTATATTATAGCGTTCGATCGCCAGCTCGAACCCAACGTTATCATAATTAAATTATTCTTAAATTAGACCTCATATATTTAATGTGGTATTCATCCATCCATCCATCTAATGTGGTATTGCCTAATTTATTCTTAATATTAAGGTTATAGAAATAGACAATTTTTTTTTTATTATCAATTAAATATTAGTTAAGTATTGTCGGCACTATAAAAATAATAATGATCTCCAGACCGTATTTCGGATCAAGCTGGCCTAACTAACAATGCACGCAGGAAATATTATAGTGCACCAGTGTGTGTGCAAATACAAGTGCACTGTCTGTTCCCTCACTCTCATAATCCGATGGGACGGCATCCCGTCACGAGAGAGACAGATCAGACGCAAGACCAATGGCTTTACGCCAACATCCTAACTTCGGACTACTTTCTATTGAGAATTTCTTAACGGAAGACTAAATACCTTTTTGTTTAACCCGGGAATCGAACCTTGTGATATCTGCAGTTGCATAAACTACAACTTTAGTGGTTTCTGTAAATTATAACCTGGCGGCTTAATTTCTGACTTGTACTTGTAATTTATCAGATGCTGATTTGATTTTGATGATGGTTTTATCCGTGTGGTGACGGACTAAGAATACAAGTGTCACCACCCCATTCCTTCTCGCGGGTGTTGTACAAGGTGACTTAAGGAAGTAAGCAATTATCACCCATTGTATTTCTGGTGGTAGGGCTAGGTACCAAGTGAGAGTACTCACTTGCTATCGGGTCCGAACGGTTCGGTACCACCGTCTCTGCTTGGAGATAGCGACGCGCGAGTGACGCCTCTTAGCTTTGCTAGCGTCTATAGGCTACGGTAACCGCCTACCATCAGGTGGTACCTATGCTTATATGTCACCCATGTAGTATACAAAAAATGCTAGAGAGCTTCAAATATTTTTATTTGAAATCGCGAGAGTAATTATATATGTTCAAACTGATTTTCTTTAAGACTTATTATTATTTAGATACGTACAACTAAACAGTGTAGGAAATGATTTTATGTTCCTTTTGATTTATTGTAATAGGAAATTACAATAACTAAAAGGTGTTTATCTCTTATAGTGGTGGAAATTGGGTGTTCGCCAGTCGAGCACTTCCGCCGTCTTGCGCCAAGGCTCGTCAACACGGCGTTCGCCCTCGGGCGACTGATGCCGAACTTGGGCGGACCGAGTCTTGCGTGTCGACGACTCTACGCGGGGGTAGTACGGTCGATCGCACTGTACGGCGCGCCCGTGTGGGCGGAGTCCCTGGCCGCTCGCAATAGGGCCCTTCTGTGGCGTCCACAGAGGGTCGTAGCGGTCAGGGCAATACGTGGGTACCACACGGTCTCGACCGATGCAGTCTGCACGTTGGCCGGAACCCCCCCCGTGGGATCTGGAGGCGGACGGTGGCGCGGCGGGCAGCCGCCCCTCGCCGAGTGCAATGTCATCGTGGCGGGAATTTGCCCGCCGCGCCACCGTCCTAAAGTGGAAGTCTCGGCTGGAGACGCCCCGAGCTGGTCTCTGGACCGTGGGGGCGCTCCAGCTGATCTTGGGAGAATGGGCAGGGCGGCAGCA
Organism: Leucoma salicis; assembly: GCA_948253155.1. NCBI lineage: Eukaryota > Metazoa > Arthropoda > Insecta > Lepidoptera > Erebidae > Leucoma > Leucoma salicis. The sequence goes on from OX411811.1 coordinate 20,252,989, forward strand.
CGGGGTCCTCACCTTCCGGTTGGTGCAGGTTTTGTCGGGGCATGGTTGCTTCGGCAAATACCTGCACATGATCGCTAGGAGGGAGACGACCCCAGGCTGTCACCACTGCGGCTGCGACGAGGACTCGGTGCAGCACACGCTCGAGTCGTGTCCGGCCTGGGATGTGCAGAGCCGGGAAATCGTTGCAGTCATAGGCGTGGACCGTCGTGTCGCTGCCGGCCGTTGCGCGAGCGATGGTTGGCAGTGACAGGGCCTGGACTGCGGTCGCCGCCTTCTGCAAGGCTGTCATCTCGCGGAAGGAGGTGGCGGAGAGGGCGCGTGAGGAATCCTCCTTCGCGGACCCGATTCGCTGCCAGCGCGGGCGGCGTGCGCGCGCTTACCTGCGCCTGATGCCGCCCTAGCCGAAGCTGCGGACGGTGGGGTCGGGGAGTACCCTGCCGTCCGCAAAAGCCTACCGCGAAGGTGCGACGCCCAAGTGCGCGAGGCGTCGCTCAAGAGAGGGTGCCCGAAGAGGCTGCCGTCTGCGGATCGCGGTCGAAACGACGCGGTACCCGTGATCCGACGTAGCAAGGGCGGGTGGAGGCGCACGGTGGGTTTTTAGTGGGTGAGAGCCCCACACTACCCCGTTGTCTCCCCGGGTAGCGGGGTGTGCGGTAGGACATTTTTGCCTTCCTAAAATTAAAAAAAAAATGGGTGTTCGCCAGTTGGTATGTTAGTCATCCAGGTATGAGAAATGTAACTATTATATTTTTTAATTATATACTGTGTTAACTTTCATTAAAAAACGCAAGCCAATCACAACATCAAATTGTGTGGAATATTATTATTTTATCTAAAATAATAATAGACATAATACTTTCTGATATTTACGCGAATGTTACACATTTTGAAATAAAACTACGTTTACGGAATCTATCGCGTTTACTTGATTTCGAATACTTTACAGCATTCATGATCACGGGTGGACTTAGATGATAGACGTCCAAGGCTGATATGTTATTTCAACGGTCTCATCTACCCACAGTATGTGATAGGCCTCACCAAACAGAATACAAGAAGGCACACCACAAGATTGCAAGACACAGTTAGCGCTTATTGTGTAGATAAAACCCACAGTAGTGATTAGTCTGCCTTTTGTAAAATTTTAAAATTTTAACCTTATTAGATCTCAGTAATTCCGTACAAAATTTAATAATCCATAACAGTAGTTGCCTACTGAGTTTTCTGGCCGGATCTTTCTCAGTCAGGCCGCGTTCCGATCCGGTGGTAGCTTCTTAGTCTTAGCTTTTGGCAAAATCAATATATTTAATAATATAAACTAATAACCGAGATTGTCTTCTTACTGGTAGTAATTGGTAGTTTGTGGTAGAATTTTTGAGCACTGAATAAAAACAAAAATTTTACAATTTAAAGAGGAGTATTATACTCATTTTAATATACTAACTTAAAGTCTCATACATTGTAAGCATAAACATTTGAAGTAGATATTATTAGCTCAGTGGTTTAGAGCACTTCCCCGGATTGGAAAAAACGCGGGTTCGATTCCCGCTAGCACAAAAAATCTCTTTTTCCTTATTCACAAATAATTTGTACTTTAAAAAGTGGCGGAGCATGTCAAATGCTAAGAAATACAGATTAAAAATATCGTAGATTTGTTAATAATGACTATACAAAAAGTATTTTTAAAGAAATTATTTGGCCGTTTTAACTCGCATTAAAGCTGTTCTACATGATACGTACAGAGGCTTCATGCGTGACTTTAGATTATTGCGAAAAAAATGGGATACTAACACATTTTAGACTTGATTCTCCAATACAGAGAAAAATTCAATGATAATAACAACTTACTTACAGATCTTGAAAACTTTTGTTATTGGAATGTCGTGGTGTGCAATGTATATCCCCTGTATCTGTATCCGCTCTATATATTCGTGAAATTATGCCTATATATATGAAAAAGGAATAACGAAGTGGCCAAATCAATTCGCTTTGTCGAGCACGTATGGAAACCAAAACGACAAAATATTTAGTTTGAACAAATACGAGAATCTATAAAGAACAGCTGGTACTAGTTCTGATATTTGCACTCATGGTACAGAATGAATATTGCTACTGAATGATACTCAAGCGCTTAATATATGCAAAAGAAATATTTTTAGCCCGTAACAGATAAGAGGATAATAAATGAACTGCCCGTTTTATACTGAAATTTTCGTATTTACATATATGTTCCAGTGACTACTCCGATCTGTGAATAGTAATCAAATCTTTTATCTAAAGTCTACGTGATTCGAATCATTTATTTTTCATCTGAAATCACAAAGTTCTAAATTGAAGCAAAAAGGCAATTTAGTAATGAAGATCACTAGAATATTAATTGAGTATGGTTGTGACTTTTAACATCTGTAGAAAACATCAAATTGAATGTGTTATTTTAAGAGAAAGGTCTTGTTACTATATCTAACATATTTAAATCAATGTTTGTTTGTTCTTATCTTTATATCTGCTGTTATATCCTTCATCCTAACATCATGAAATTTTACATAAATAATAATCTAGTGAACAGAAACGGATATAGACTACTTTTTATCCTGACACTTGGATGGTCTGTGTGAACTCAATAAACCAAAAAAAGGTACCTATTGAATCAATTTTGATGCAGGTTACCAATAGCTTGAGTACTTAATAAAATGCTTTTGGCGAAGCCGCGGGCAAAAATAGCTCCATCCATCCATCCATCAGCCTTTTAACGTCCACTGCTGGTCATAGGCCTCTCCAATAATGGGGGATATTGCCGTAATCGCCACGCTTGGTAGGCGGGTTGGCGATCGCAGTGGATGTTGGTAATACTCGAAGGAGTGCTGCTGCCCACTGCGGTATTTCCTCTGTCGGCTCTTACGACTCCCACGGGTGGAGAGGGGTAGGACAATTCTAACGCCGGCCCCACATGGCATAGTTATATAGCAAAAAAAGCTACTCTATTATAATCAATATGTAGAGAAAAGGATTAAAAAAACTATAATTTAAGGGAAAAATACAGTTTACGCATTTATTTATACACTTCTAGTGGTAGAGCTATGCTTTTTCCAGCACGAATGGGCCGGCTTGATCGGGGAAGTACCACTGCACTCTTTCACAAAGGATCAGGGTGCAACAACGGTAGTTACGCCTACCGTTGTGTTTCGTATGGCGAGTGAGAGTACCAGAGGCCCAAACACCCCTCCCTATTCTCTTCTTATTATCCTTCTTATCCTCTCCTTAGTATTCTAACTATCCTCTCCTTATCCTTCCTATCCCTTTCCTTGGAGATGGCGAGGCGCGAGTGATACCTCTGGTGTTGCAACTATATTTGAAACTAGCCTTTGCCCGCAGGGGCTTTAGGTTATATCTCAGGTTTCCAATAAAGTAGCGGGATAAAATGTAAAATGTTCTTAATTTTAATTAAGGGCTATCAAATAAAAAAAGTTATGTCAAAGTCCGTTAAGTAGTTTTTGCGTGATGCGCGAACAAACAAACAGACAAAAAATTTAAAAAATATCGTTTTGTGTTTAGACACGCCTATATAGCCTATTACAGTCATTTTTTATACAACATCTTAAATGTACAGACATAGCTATGTTACAGTTTTATAATAGTATAGTTAAGATAAATAAAATAAAGTTACTAAGGTAAGTATGAAGATTAGTTAACTTCCTCATAGAAGGCTGTTTGTCTTATTTTTGAGTGACGAGATTGCTGGACTAGAGGTTCTATTTTGAATTTCCCTTCTCTTCAACTGTCTACTTAATTTTATTACTTTAGTTGTAGCAGAAAGGAATGAAGAGGTGACACAATTTTTTTTAGTCTACACTGAACATTTGTATGCATTCAATTTACAGAGTAAGTCGTTTAAATTATTTGCATACTTACGATGAAGGTATAAAGCACTATCAAATAAACATTCATTGAATTCTTTGCAACCCTTGTGATAATATTGTCAAATGAAGCTTTTCAATATTGAGCGCACCTGCAGCTGGTGCACAGCTGCGTCATTTCCCGTTTCCAAGCTTTTCGTGTACAAAAATATTTGTTTTCTTATATTTTACCGGATGTGCGACGAACGCAGTGCATCTTTTTATGGAAATTGAAAAAACTTGTCACCACTATGAGCATTATATTATAGCTTAGATAAAGGATAGTAACCTTTATCTAAGCATTATAGATATCTAAGTATTTTATCTTATTATGTTGGTATCATTGTTGTAATAATACGTCAATGGTTCTAAAACAAGTAAATAAGAACTAATATATAGTAGTTAGTATTTAAGAAAAACTATAGAATTACTTTAACATTATTAAGATTATTTATTGTACATTTACATAATAATATAATACTGTAATCAGATATTTTACCTAGTTATATGTACAATGTTTAAAACACTTTTAAAATATTATTTAGGATTATAAATTATACCACCGAAGGAATGTAACACAGTTCCAGTGGCCCGCCAACAAAGGTGGAGAAACGGCACACGGCGGGTTTCTTTAGTGGGTGCAGGCCCCACACTACCCTGTTCGTTGCCCCGAACGACGGGGTATGCGGTTAGGAACATTTTTTCCCACCTTAATAAAAAAAAAAAGGATTATATAATTATAAAAGCGACTGCTTTCTTCTTTATATGTTACAAATTAAATATAGGTATAATATAGCTTGAAGCTTTGATAGAAATTACATGATTCATAAGTAAGTACCTAATACCAGTTTTAGCACCTTATACATCTCACAAAAGTAATGTAACAACGTAGATGATTTTAAAAAAGTTTACCTCATGACATACGCTCAAGTATCAATTAGATATTTACTAAAGTTTTGACGGTTAGAAGTGTCCATTTTCTAAGTCAGCCCGACTTTTTTTTTTTTTTTTATTTTAGGTGGGCAAAAATGTCCTACCGCACACCCCGCTGCCCGGGGAGACAACGGGGTGAATGGGGCTCTCACCCACTAAAAACCCACCGTGCGCCTCCACCCGCCCTTGCTACGGCGGATCACGGGTACCGCGTCAGTTACGACCGCGATCCGCAGGCGGCAGCCCCTACGGGCACCCTCTCTTGAGCGACGCCTCGCGCACTTGGGCGTCGCACCTTCGCGGTAGGCTTCCGCGGACGGCAGGGTACTCCCCGACCCCACCGTCCGCAGCCTCGGCTAGGGCGGCATCAGGCGCAGATAAGCGCGCGCACGCCGCCCCTCGCGCCGGCGGCGAATCGGGTCCGCGAAGGAGGCTTCCTCACGGGCCCTCTCCGCCACCTCCTTCCGCGAGATGACAGCCTCGCAGAAGGTGGCGACCGCGGTCCAGGCCCTGTCACTGCCAACCATCGCTCGCGCAACGGCCGGCAGCGACAGGTCCACGCCTATGACTGCAACGAGTTCCCGGCGCTGCACATCCCAGGCCGGGCACGACTCGAGCGTGTGCTGCGCCGAGTCCTCGTCGCAGTCGCAGTGGTGACAGCCTGGGGTCGTCTCCCTCCTTGCGATCGTGTGCAGGTATTTGCCGAAGCAACCATGCCCCGACAAAACCTGCACCAACCGGAAGGTGAGGACCCCGTGCTGCCGCCCTGCCCATTCTTCCAAGATCGGTCGGAGCGCCCCCACGGTCCAGAGACCGGCCCGGGGCGTCTCCAGCCGAGACTTCCACTTTAGGACGGTGGCGTGGCGGGCATCTTCCCGCCACGATGACATTGCGCTCGGCGAGGGGCGGCTGCCCCCCGCCCGCGCCGTCGACGCCCGCCGATAGACGTCGGCGAGCACCTCCGCCTCCAGATCCCACGGGGGGGTTCCGGCCAACGCGCAGGCTGCATCGGTCGAGACCGTGCGGTACCCGCGTATTGCCCTGACCGCTACGACCCTCTGTGGACGCCACAGAAGGGCCCTATTGCGAGCGGCCAGGGACTCCGCCCACACGGGCGCGCCGTACAGCGCCATCGACCGTACTACCCCCGCGTAGAGTCGTCGACACGCAAGACTCGGTCCGCCCAAATTCGGCATAAGTCGCCCGAGGGCGGACGCCGTGTTGACGAGCCTTGGCGCAAGACGGCGGAAGTGCTCGTCAAAGTGCCACCGTCCATCCAATACCAGGCCCAGATATTTGATGTGGGCCTGGATTGGGAAGCCCACACCGTTGACCGTTATCGAGGCGCTGGCGGGCGGGCCCCGTCGGCGCCCATGGAAGAGTAGGGCCTCCGACTTTTCAAGGGCCACCCTAAGCCCCAGCGCCTCGATCCGCCTGACCACCTCCGCGGTACCTGAGGTGGCCAGCGTTGCCGCCTCCTCGAGGGTCCTGCCCCGGGCTGTGACGAGCGTATCGTCTGCGTAGCAAATTACGCCCAGCCCGGGGGGGAGCCGGCCACGGAGGACCCAGTCGTAGCCGATGTCCCACAGGAGCGGCCCAAGAACCGAACCCTGCGGGACGCCGCACGACATAGCCCTCCTTACAACGTCCCCTTCCCGGTCCACGAAGAGGACGCTGCGGCCGTCCAGATAGTCCGCCACCAGCCGCCTTAGGTAGAGGGGCACTCCATGGTACCGGAGTGCCTCCTTGATGCAGCCGAATGGCAGACTATTGAAGGCGTTGGCGACGTCGAGTGACACCGCCAACAGCACTTCCCTCGAGGCGACGGCCTCCGCAGCCGCGGCTTTCAGGCGCAGAATGGCGTCGACCGTAGACCGACCCGCCCGATATCCAAACTGGGCGTCGGACAGGTCGGGGCCGACCGCTCCTAGGTGCCGGACGATGCGGGCAGCGACTACCCGCTCGAGAAGTTTTCCCGCCTCGTCCAGCAACACGATGGGCCTGAAGGCCGAGACCGTATTCGGAGGCCGTCCCGGCTTCGGCAGGAGCACGAGCTTCCCCTCCTTCCAGCAGTCAGGGAACCGTCCGGACACCAGGCAAGCGCCGAACAGCTCCCCGAGGCGGGGCTCAAGGTGGTCGAGGACCAGGGCCAGCACTCGGGCGGGAACCCCGTCCGGCCCGGGGGCGGCGCCTCTCCGCATACGCGCAGCCGCCGCCCCCATTTCCGTCGTCGTCACAGGCGGTACCTCCCCGTCGTCGGCCTCCCGGTCACCATCTGGCGGAGCCATGACCGGGGGCGTGTGCACCGCCCGTGAGGGGAAAAGTCCCTCGACCACCTCAGAGAGGAAGCCCGGCTGGAGGGTCTCCGTAAGGGGGGGGCCCTGGGCGCGGAGCTTGTTGAGCGCCGCGCGGTACGGGCGTCCCCAGGGGTCACGCTCGAGACCCTCCAGCATCTCCTGCCTTTTTGCGTCTTTGGCGCGACAGATGGCCAGCTTTAACGCGGCGCGCGCACTGCTATACGCCGCATACAGCTGGTCCTCCCGCTCTTCGTCGCGGATTCGGCGACGTCTGCTGCGGGTGTAGGACCTCCGGGCACGAATACAGGCCGCACGGAGGTCCGCCAGCTCCGGGGACCACCAGTAAACCCCCTTCCGTCGAGGCGGGCGCCGCACGCGGGGCATGGCCGCATCGCAGATCTGCGTAAGCATGCCGCGAATGCGGCCAGCCTCGGCGCCCACGTCTTCCGTCAGGGGGGGAGGCAGCCAAGATTGAAAAATGGCCGCCTCCACTAGCAGGTCCCGGTCGAGCCTACCCACAGCCCATCGCGGAAAAGCGGGAGTTCTGTCCGCAAGTCAGCCCGACTTACTTAACACTTACAACAGACAATTTCTGATGTGTAGAGATTAAAGCTAAATGCTTTTTAAGTTAATCATTTTCCAAATAAATGTAATCAATTACCTAACACTACATATGAAAATATGAAATAAAAAATTGTATCTACGTGCGGGGATTGAACCTGCGCATACTTCAAAATGGCTAAGATATCAAATGGTGTATATAAAAATAACAAACATTTAATAAATGCAGACAAATATTGATTAGATTTACTTATAATATGAATTACTAGCCTTTGCTCGGGGCTTCGCCGCAGGCAAAAGCTAGTTTTTAGGTTAAGTTGCATCAAAATCCGTTCAGTAGTTTTTGCGTGATGATGATGAATAAACAAACAGACAAACATATTAACAGACAAACAGACAAAACATCGAAGAAAATCGTTTTGTGTTTAAACACGTCTATATAGCCTAATTCAATTATTTTTTCTCAAATATTTTAAATGTACAGACATAGCTCTGTTACAGCTTTATAATAGTATAGACTATTATACAATGCATGTTAGTAATTAAAATTAATCTAATGTTTTATGAGAATATACATACTATATACATACTAGCTCACCCGGCGAACTTCGTACCGCCATATTTTTTTACGTGAATATTTTGCAATATAAATTATTATAGTACTAATATCGCTATTAAAAATAGGGGTTGGCAGTAAATGGTGAAAATGTAGAGTTGTATGTATTTTTTAATGCCGAATTATAAAAAAATTTAACTAAAAATTTTTGTCCACAAAATAAAAAACTAATTTTGGAGTGGACCACCCTTATCACTTAGGGGTATGAAAAATGTTACATCCTATTCTCAGACCTACTGAATATACACACAAAATTTCATAAGAATCAGTTAAGCCGTTCCAGAGGAGAATGGCGACAAACACTGAACATGACACGAGAGACACGAGAATTTTATATAGGTATTAGACAATATAAGAAATAATACATTTTAAAAGCTTGGGCGTTGTCCAAGAAAATTAAATGTCAAACACATTGACATTGACAGAAATAATAACATGATTGACAAGGTCCTGTAAATATTATATTTTATATAGTTCAACGTAAATAAAAGTTGTGTTCAGTTCAGAGCAAAAGTAATTTTAGTTGTGTATAATTTTGTATTTAGTATTATGTTGTTTATTTCAGTGTACCTGTTTCATCACAGTCGTTAGACCCGTAATCAGCGACCCATTTATCTGTCACCGAACAATCTCCATCGTTTGACGGTCTATTCGAATTTTCCACGGGGTTTTGGCAAAGTTGTGTCTATAAGTCCAACAACATCCTTAATCAAGGATTAAATTGAATTGCATTGACTAGATTTCTAGTTATTTATATATGTTTATCAATATTGTCAGGTACTTCAGAAAGGGGTGTGGGTCGGGATACCTCCGCGTTGGTGCACTCCGGGCAAAGTCGGCGGCTGAATCCCGGCAGGGGACGGGTCTCCGCGTGTCCCTCTGATTAGCAGAGGGCACAGTGGATAGGCCGTACGTCCGCCGTGGAGGGTCGGCGGGGCCACAGTGGCCCCTCCGATCCTGGGGTGGGAACAGCGGGGTCACCCCTCCGTTCCCGGAGGTGGGGCTTTCAGCCCGAGTGGCGACGGGCTCACTGCTTGCAGTGGGCCGAACGTCTGCCGTGGAGGGGCAGCAGGGCCACAGTGGCCTCCCCGGCCCTGGGGAGACGGAGACGGGGCTTTTAGCCTGAGGGATGACGGGCTCACCACTTGCTTTGCGAGCGGAGGGCACGGTCTGATGCAGACCACCGTTCGGCCCGACCCGTAATCCTGAACGGACAGGACCGGGGGTCTTCGGACCGTGGGGAAGAAAACCCCTATAAAAAATTACCTCAATCCCGTGCTTTGCCGCCCGGCCAGGGGATGCATGGCTCAGTCGTGAGGGTGGCCCGTCGAAGGACGTAAAACTTAAAACCATGGTGAAGAATAAAAAGACAACAAATCCCCAGGAGGGTCCCGGGTGCAACGCACCTGGGGAATCCCTCACAGAGCCGAGTATCAAAACCGGCTCTGTCAGCTCCATGTATATGGGGGGAGCATTCGACACCATGAAAAAAAGACGGAGAAAGGAAGGAAAAGGAGGACCCGTGGGAGGAAACCCACGCGGGAACTCCTACCGTAGGATCAGCTGCGACGTCGGAGATGGATGCGACGGCAGCGGCGCAGCGGCCGCAAGCTCGCTCGACCCGAACCCATCGGAGTCTCAGCAGGAGGTGGACGAGGCTGCAATTGAAGATCTGGGAGCGGGGCTCTCGATGGAGGAGCGGCTGACCTTCCTCACATCGAGGCTCGAAGAGGAGCCTCTGGAGGGGGACAATCTGCTGTCGGCAGACCAGATTGTCCAGAAGGTCTCCGATGCCCTAGCCATCAATTTTACGGTGGCAGATGGGTCGCGGGACCTTCGGGGCTCCTTCTTCGGTACCCTCAAGAAGGCCACCAAGGTGGCCTTCGAAGCGTTGGAGTCCCTCCGGCACCACTTGGCATCTGTGGAGAATAGGAGGCTGAAGGCGCGCTGCAAGCGCCTGGAGGATGAGGTGGAAGAGCTCCGCAAGGAGCGCAGCGGCCCGCGAGCCAAATCAGGGCTCGCCAAGGCCGTACCGAAAGCCTCAGCCTCAGCGGCGGACGCGGAGCCTCCGGCCCCTGAACTCCTCAACGAGGAGCAGATGCGCCAGGTCATCGATTGCATTGGCGCGATCTATGACCCACGCATTGACTCCCTAAGTGCAAGAGTGCCACCGGAGCCGCGACTCCGACCGCCACTGGCCGCGGAGAAAAGAAGGCCGCGCCGTCTTCAGGCCTAACGCCGCTGCCCTGTCAGGGCGGCCGCGTGGCCACTTACTCCGCGACCGCGGCCACGTCCCCCAAGGGCAGGGCAAAGCCCCCATAGCGAAGGTGGCGCAGAAGGCTGGGCAGCGCCCCAAGGGCCAGTCCAGAGAGGAGTTCCCTCCTCTTCCATGTGGTGGCCAGCCCTCGCGGGCCCCAGCAGACAATCCCCGGGATCCACGTATCCCACCTCCCGCACCAACTGGCCCTGCACCCTCTGATGAGGGCTGGCATGTGGTGAGCGGGGGGAGGAAGTAATCCCGGGGCAAGAGGGAAAAGGGAGCCGCGACTGGGGCTGCTGCCCAAACCGATTTTATGGTCACACGACCCGCCCGCTTCTGTAGATACCTACGTCGGCGCTCGTTCAATGCGCCGATGCGTAGGTATCTATGCGGGTTAACTGACCACTAATTTTATCAGGTTTGAACTTTTTAAGTTTAGGTCGTGACCTGAAGTTATTTGTAATAGTAGTTCCAATTTTTCCTTCATACTTTCATGGGCTTAGGCCCATCAAAATGCAGAAAATAAATCTTCGAGCTACTCGTAAGATTGGCGTCCATATTTTACTGATTTCAAGCCGAATAAAAAAATAAAGAAAACGGATTTAACAATTAATGGAAATGTGTACTATTACTGATATAACAACCAAAAAAAAAATATTGCGCGCTGTTTAAAAAATTACCCTGTATCTGTAAGTAAAGGGATAGGAGATGAAGTTTATTTTGTTTTTAAATAGAAAACCCCCTGCACTAAGGAATAATCTTTGTAACGCGTGGGACTTTACACACATACAATTTCACGGATACACCCAGACGAAAACAACCATTTGTGGATAACACAAAGAGTTGTCCTGTATGGGATTCGAACCCATCTCTGGAACCTATTGCTTTAAGGATGTTTCCTTTTTCATTTTTTTTTTAATCTCTATTTTTTTGCGTATAAAGCAGAGGTAATATTACTTTTTGCTTGACACCTCAACCCTCTTTTTAACAAGCATATAAGATTTTGTTATCATTAAACATAAAAAAAGCCGTTTTCATCTATGCTCATAGTATTTTGCGAAATTGCTTACATAATACCTTCTAACAGAAGCCACGTGTTTATAATGTATGTCAAACTGATCTCCAATTAAACCATTTATAGGTATGGCGTTATTAAATCAAGGTTCATGACGTAAATAATTTTAACATTCTAAGACGTGTGTGTGTGTGTGTGGCTTTACAAGTATTTTGCGTAAGATAAATATCTCTTGGGTATCAGAAGCATCGAACTTAATCAGGTTAGCACTTTGCCTTTAAAAAGCAGTTATGTTGCTTGACTTTACCCTTTAGGGGAATAGCACCAGCGTTCCCTTAGCTCGTACATATTCATTTATTTGAAAGGAATCTAACCCTTCATTTGAGAGAATGATAAATTGAGGACCGTTGATGAAATTGAGCACACAAACAGCTGAATACGACCGGCCCATATTGCCGTGTTCTCAGCCACATTGTTTAATTTACCCAGCCAGTCCCTCTGTAAATTATCGTAATTGTTTTTGACATTTTGTTGTCTCTGTTTAACTTGAAGAATGTCAGTAAGCATAGTGTCTGAAACTGCTCCGTTTACTTAGAATATTAAAATTATTATAATTATGCGATTTCATGTCAGGAATGTTAGGGTAACCTCAGTCATAATTGTTTACATTTTAAGCCACTAACTAATTGATATTATTTATTAGAATGCTAAGATATTAACCTTTGCCAACGAATTAAAAAAAAAAGAAATCAGTTACAAAATTTATAGAAATATAATAGAAATTAAAGTTCTTCTTAGTCCTTTTTTATCATATAAAGTACCTATTGTATTATGCTTCAATAAAATCAATGATATTAAATGTCCATTTATTCTACATTAAAATAAATGTTCGATGTCGCCAATTCGAAGGAAAGGGATAGAAGGTGGTGAGAAAGGATAATAAGAAGGGGATTTGGGCCTCCGGCACTCTCAATCGTCATACGAAGCATCATGCTAAGCGGTTAGTTTCGTGATAAATTTCTGGTGGTACAGGTAGTTTTTCAATCACGCCTGGAGCCGTCGATGCTTTGCCTCTTTAAATTATTTTCTAAACGGTATTTTTGTGGCTTTGAAATATCTCCCTTAATACCTACTGCAAAATGTATGTTTTTCATGGTCGGATGCAACGGTCAGTAGTATAGTTACATACGCAGTTTCCGGTACCTATTAAAAAGTACCAAATTATTACAAAATTTTATTAGTATATCTACCTTTTTATGTGTTTATCAATAAAAAGTTTATGTAAAGTAACACGTAGGTATATTGATTAGTACCAGTTGTAATATATCTAACTTATCGATCCGTGCGGAATTCCGCATCCGTTAAAGGACCTGTTATTAGATGATTCTGAATATCAAATTTAAGAGCAGCTGCAACTTTTTGACAGTCGTATGTTTCGTCACTAGTCGTCATGATAATCTTTAAAATGTGGGGTAAATCATGAAATTTGATAAAGTACTCGCGGACCAATAATCAATATACCTATAAGATGTATTTATAACTGCATCTGTGGTACAGCGGTAGTGTAAGCGACTGCTGATCATGAGGTCTCGGATTCGATCCCCAGGTCGGGCAGTATTATTGATATTCTTCGTAAAAAAAATTTAATAAGGAAAAATTCTCAGTCCGGACTTTGGAAATGTGCCCGGTAGACGAATACGAACGAATAGGCTCGCCCCCTATTACGTAGGACTTAAACATAGCTGGCGAATCGTGGGTGTGTAATACACCTCTGCTTACCCCTTCGGGGAATACAGGCGTGGTGCTATGTTTTTTTATGTATTTATAATTTTGTCTTACTTTGGATTAACTGTTTTTGCAATGGCGTTGATTCACATGACACATGTGATGTCACTCTTCTTCTTCTTTGTCTCCACCTTGTCCCACTCAGGTGGGGTCGGCACAGCGAATTTTTCTCTTCCACTCTCCTCTATCAGCCGTCATCTCAACACACACTACTTTTTCTTCCATAACGTCATTCACACACTCCATCCATGTCTTTTTCGGTCGACCTCTTCCCCTTCTACCTTGCACTGCCATTTCTATACATCTTCTAGTTACATGCATCTCCTCTCTACACATCACATGTCCATACCACGCTAACCGTCCGCTCCTTAATTTATCAGTCACTACTTTCAAACTTCCTCCGATATACTCATTCCTTATCTTGTCCATTCTAGTCACTCCCCACATCCATCTCAACATTTACATCTCTGCCGCATGCACTCTTCTTTCACGAGCTACTTTCGTCGCCCAACATTCAGATCCATACAGTACGACAGGTCTAATAATAGTTTTATAAATTTTCCCCTTATGCCCTGAAATTTTCCCCTTATCCCCATGTGATGTCACAATTATGCTCAAAAATTAAAAACCTTAATAAAAGTGCAGCTGATATCCACCAGCTCTAGGAGCAGACAGCGCAGTACCCAGTTGTAACGGATGTCCCAAATGAGCGTCTTTGCTTTATCTGAATTTATGGTATAGAATGATAATGGCGTGCACTATTGTACGTAAATAGGTCCATAAATTGTCTAAACAATCGTTTGCTCTGTTTATACGAATTCCTGAACACGAAAAATGTGTTTGAAGAGATTCAAAGCACAGATGGCAGAGTGGTTTAAATACCGACCTTCCATGCCTCTGTTGTTGGTTCGATTTGCAAGCAGGAAAATTCTTTGTGTGATCCACAAGTGTCCGCTACTTCTATATAGTCTATACTATTATAAAGCTGTAACAGAGCTGTGTCTGTACATTAAATAAATTTTAGAAAAAATGACTGTAATAGGCTATATAGGCGTACTAAATCTATGGCGTGTCTAAACACAAAATGATTTCTTTTACATTTTTTGTCTGTTTGTTTGTTCACGCATCACGCAAAAGCTACTCAATGGATTTTGATGTAACTTTTTTTGTTTGATAGCTCTTGATTAGACTTAACAACTGGTATACATTTTATCCCACTATTATATAGGGAACCAAGATATTACCTTAAACTAGCCTTTGGCTGCGGCGGAGCCGTGGGCAAAGGCAGTGTATGTAAAGGATAGTGTATGTATAAAGTCGCCCGCGATACATGAATAACTCCTTAGTATAGAGTGTAAAAAAACCCACTTTATAGTTCATTAGTGTAGTAGACACTAGTTACTTATAATAGAAAATTAGATTTAATTACATTTAAGTCGATTAAATATAGATAAATAAGTTTTTTATCACGCCATTAATATACCTCATCACTATTTCGCAAAAGCAAACCATTGTTTATCTATTGCACGCCTCATAAGCAAAGCGTTGAGGTGGGTACTATTCTCGTTTTACACAGAACAACTGATTTTTCAAACTTAAAATGTCTCTATTTACCATATATTGCACTTGTAAAACAATATATACACACACATCAAGAAAAAACTGAATTTTTGACACTCATGATATTTTTTATGCCAATTTTGTTATTTAAACTAGTTAAAAAACTGTTTAAAAAAGTTGTTTTGGACGTCCGTTTGTTGTAGGTAATGTATGTTAACACGATAACTACCGAAATACTTTACTAATCGAGTCTTTTTTTTTCTTTTTAACTAGAGTATAACTACGAAAAGAGCCCTATTACTTTTCACGGTCTGATTCGATGTGGTTTAATTGTTATTAAATAAACAGTTTTTTGCAGTTTTGTGGATTTGGAGAAAGCATTTGACACTGTTGTACGAAAGGAACTTTGGGACATTTTCGGATTATGGTATTAACGGTAGACTGCTACAAGCGGTGCAGTCCAACTACATGGACTGCAGAGCTTGTGTGCGGCTGGATGATGGAATGTCACCCTGGTTTGATGTTAATATCGGCGTTAAACAGGGCTGCGTTCTATCAGCCAGACTGTTTATCATATATCTGGATAAATGTCTACAAAGGTTGAATGAAATGAATGTGGGAGTTCAGATGGGCGACTCAGTGGTTAACTCTCTGCTATGTGCAGACGATGCGGTCCTATTAGACCTGCAAACCCTAGTTGGATCCTTGAACGACTGAATCCACAGCCTTGGATGTGGATTCAGTCGGGATGGAAGATACACCACTGATATAGAGAGAAGAGTGAATGCGGGAAATAGAGTGAACGGAGCATTGAGACAACTTCTCGGCAGCCACCACCTCAGCCAGAAGGCACGTGTCGGAATACACAACGCAGTGTTTGTCCCAATGTTACTATATGGAAGCGAGAGTTGGGTATGCAAAAAGGAGCATGAGAATAAAATCAATGCGGTCGAAATGCGATCTCTGCGGAGAATCTGTGGAGTGAGGCTGACTGACTGCATTCGTAACAACGACGTAAGATAGCGATTAGGTATGAAAGAGAGTATTGGTGTAAAGATGCGAAAGGGAATGCTCCGATGGTTCGTACATGTGGAAAGAATGACGGACGAGTGACTGGTTAAGATGATATACAATGCGAAAGTGGAAGGATGTAGGGACAGGGGGAGACCGAGACTTACCTACCTAGACCAAATCGGTCATGTATTGAAGGAAGGTGGAGTCTCATGAGAACTATTTCTATAGATCAATATAGAAGTACTTCTTAAAATTAGCGCTAGATGGCGTATAAGACATGAAACCCACATTAGTACTTTTTTAAATTAGCGCTATCTATGTGATTTGAGATTGTGAGGGCTGTGTGGGGCCGGCTTTAGAATTATCTCACCCCTCTCCACCCATGGAAGTCGTAAGAGCCGACTGAGGGAATATCGGGGGAGTGGGCAGCAGCACTCCTTCGAGTATTAACAACATCCACTGCCATCGCCAGCCCGCCTAGCCTAGCGTGGCGATTACGGCACTATCCCCCATTCTTGGTGAGGCCTATGTCCAGCAGTGGACGTTAAAAGGCTGATGGATGGATGGATGATGTGATTTATTGAAAACTACTTAGTAAGACCAATACATTAATATGTCAAATAATCAATTTTATTGTGAAAAATGAAGATTATGAGGCGTGCAGTTTTGGGTTTTCCAAAGTATTTTATTTTAAGTTTTATAGGTACCTATTATAAATCTCTCTCGTCTAGAAGTGTTACACCAATCGCTCGTTACATCACTGACTTCTTTAACTACCAACTTTTTATATTAGTTTAAAGGGAGAATCTTCTCAAACAATAAGATTATGGGTTCTACAATTTATAATTTCGTTGACCAACAAGATAAAAGAATCGTGCTGCTAAAATCTTTGTTATATTAAAACTTACCGTTTCTTAAGATACCAAAATTAATTAATTTAGTATTATTTTTGCCTCTGATAATAAAAACTTAAGTAGCTAAAGCTAACACGAGATATATAAACCTACCACTAGAAAATGTTATAAAAAACTCATAAAGAAAATCAAATTAGTAAAACTTTTTCCTTTTTAAGTTTTTTTTGAGCGAGAATGAAAAGTTTATAAGCAATGAAAACTCGTTAGTTATAATACAAAAAATATATGATGCCTCAGTGTTGGGTAGTGTTGAGTGTCGAATTAAAAGGCAATTTTTATGCAGAATCGATTGTACCTATATCATAAGTCATGTTCTTAATGCATAGATGCAATGACGCATTATAAGGAACTTGCACGATCACAATTTGTTTTTGATGTATTGAATCAAAACTAAAATATTTTATGTAAACAGTAAAGTTTTAAATATTGAAAGAGGAAAAGATTCGAGCCACTAACGGCAGAGGATTTTAGTCATGCATGATGCAAATGCTCGTAGACATTATCTGCCTCGAAAAAACAATGTCTGTGCCAAATTTAGAAAATTAGTGCTAGCACAAAAATAGGTTTCTATTATGAGTTTACTGTAACAAGCATGGTATCACGACTCACTAGTCAGCCTTAAAACGAAATAAATTACTCTCCCGTAATACTCTCTACACAAATATGTTATCTCAAAACAAACATCATTATAGCAATTATTTACAATTTTACATTGTTAACAAACTCTTGTTAAATTATCATAACATTTACGATTTGTTCTACATTGTGATGTATAAACATAAGACGGTAAGTAAAACAAACTCCACGTCTTTGCATATATCTATCTATTAAGCTTTTAAAACAAATTGCTGAACGTTTTATCGTAATAGATGCTTTATATATAAAAAAATGTTGAGTGGAATTTCAGTTATAGTTTGTTGGACAATGGATTTGAATCAAGAAGTTTAAAAATAACATAAAACAAAGACAAACTTCTTAATATATTTGATTTTCTACGATAAATGCGTAAGAGTTTAGATACCAGTGTCCATTGTTAGTGTTGTCGGTTCGATTTTCACACATAACCAATCTTTAAAATCGAATCAAAATAGTTGTACTAAATCTTGGTGTTCACTGAGTTAGCTAATAATGATAAAAGGTTATTCCCAATTCCAAACTATTGCTGGAGCCGTGGGTAGCAACAGCAGAAAGCGACTCCGTGCTATCACCATAGCGCAGAATACGCTCAAGTCGTGCTTGGCAGCAGTACTGTGAACTCGTTGCCGCAATAGGAGACGTTCGCTTCACCGATGAGAGTGGTGCTCGACAATGACAGGAATTGAGCCACGGCCGCAACCTACTAGGCCATCCGCCTGGGGCGTCGGGAGTAGAATGTCGAAACATGACCCTCCGGCACCCCTCTAATAGGCGTGGAAGGGGGCGCTGTGGGTTTAGTGGGTATTTCCGGCGCAACTAAGATCCGAGCGCTTGGCGAGCCCTAATACTGCATTTCTATAGCGAAAGCAAAAGAAAAAACAAAAAAATAAAACGGTTGCAACCTACTGTGAGGACGTTATCTCGTGTGTTTCGTGCGAGATTGGATTGGGAATCGAATATGATACCACAGTTGTAGCAATCTTTGGTTTTACCACTAAACTATCACTGCAATATCCTTACAAATATTTTGTATTATTTACGACCATCTCAGTGATCATAACTAACATGGTTTTTGGAGAGAAAACCTGATTATTTAACCTTTCCAACATGGGGACATGCAATGCCTATTAATATAATTATCCTATCAGCTTCAACATTGACAATGTGTATTCATTGACGTCACAACTAACGTAATATTTATTCTGTGATGTCACTCGTGGTCTAATAATGTAATGTGTTCTATTTGCCAGACCTCTCGCTATATCAAATTAACAGTAATTGTCGTAGGTACACTTAATAGTGGGAGGCTTTATAATTAATTGCTTTATATCGTAGGATAGTTGATCAGGTAATGACGTCATAACTTGTTAGGACTACGCATGACAGTGTGTAGCAACCATAGACATAGTATATACCCCACATATCTTTGGTAGCAACGATGTCTCTGGGTAAGCCTTACATGACTTTGATGATTGATTAGTTTTTATGAACACTAAGTGAGAAAATGTGAAAGCATCTGGGATATTTTAGATCTATATTTTGTAGCAATTGACATGCTCCGCTACTTTTTAAAGTATAAATGATTTGTGAATAAGGAAAAAGAGATTTATAGTAGGAGCGGGAATCGAACCTGCGTCTTTTCAAATCCGGAGAAGTGCTCTAAGTCACTGAGCTATCCTACTGATCTCTCGATCATCCCTATCTCCTCATCACATTTGTCCTACAACCAACGCCATCTATCGGCAAGTATTACATGTATCCAATATAGTAAATTTGACTAACCTGCAAACCCTAATCGACGTAATGACAGAAGATTGTAAGAAAAGGGGCATACGTGTGAATGTGACAAAAACCAAAATAATGGTCTTTGAAAGAGGAGAAGCCAGAACAGATGTCAGAGTATCAATAGGCAATGGTATGCTACAACAATTGTATGAATATGTAGATATAGTATG
Source organism: Leucoma salicis (assembly GCA_948253155.1). NCBI lineage: Eukaryota > Metazoa > Arthropoda > Insecta > Lepidoptera > Erebidae > Leucoma > Leucoma salicis. The sequence goes on from OX411811.1 coordinate 20,272,428, forward strand.
TGGATTCAGTCGGGATGGCAGGTACACCACTGATATAGAGAGAAAAGAAGATAAATGCAGGAAATTGAGTGAACGGAGAATGCCGGACGAGCGACTGGTTAAGAAGATATACAATGCGAAAGTGGAAGGATCTGGGTACAGGGGGAGACCGAGACTCACCTACTTAGACCAAATAGATCGTGTATTGAAAGAAGGTGGAGTCAGGAGTCTCCAAAACCGGCGAGCGTGTATGAAGAAAATTATGAATGTTGAGGAAGCGAGACATGTATGCAAGAATAGAACCTTTTGGGACTCTGTTCTCTCTGCCTACCCCGCAAGGAAAATGGCGTGATGATAAGTCCTCGTGTAACGGATCTGGATACATACAATTATTTTAATAATAATTCAGCATGCAATTGTCATTTTGAAATGTATAGTGAAGAACAGATTTTAAACATGATGTTGGGTATAAAAACTCACGCATCAGGTCATGACGGTATCAACATTTGACATTACCTCAAAGCCTGCCAATTATTACCATTCTAGTAAATATGTCTCTAACAACTAACGTATTCCCTGAGGCGTAGAAATTAGCAAAGGTTAAGCCAATACCCAAATCAACTACAGTAGACTCTCACCAAGATCTTAGACCTATAAGTATTCTTTCAGTTCTATAAAAAATAGTAGAAAGAGCAGTTTGCTCGCAGTTAACAAGTTACTTAAAAACAAATGGCCTATACGGTACAAATACGGCACTGGCTCACGTGACAGACGACATACTCTCGGCGTCAGACGCGGGTACAATCTTAGTCCTACTCGACTTCTCACGCGGTTTCGAGTGTTTGAACGTGGAACTTCTTATTGCAAAACTTAAGTACTATGGAGTATCTACCTCAGCTCAGAATTGGTTCGTATCTTTTCTAACAAATCATAAACAGTATGTGGTGGTAGAAAATATAGACGGTAAAGAAAGGAAGTCAATGGTGAAATCTTTAACTCGAGGCAGTCCACAGGGCTCAATAATCAGTCCATTGCTATTACATATATATTCATTATATATACAGCTGACTTATGTAAACAAATAAAACATTGCAAGATACATCTTTATACGGATGATACACAAATATATATGTCATTTCCTCCTGGTGATACCAGTAGTTCGTTAGAATTAATTAATCAAGATCTTGAAGCTATATCCGGGCGCGGTGTAAAAATCTAGAGCTAGACCATACGAAGTCAAAATTTATAGTTTTGGGAAATAAATATCAACGTGAGTTAGTTATTAGCAATCAATCGAAGTTATACATCGACGACCGCGACATAGCAAGAGTGGATTCTTCTAGAAACCTGGGTGTTTTAATGGATAATGATTTACGTTACATTGACCACGTTAATACGAAGATAAGGAACTCTTTTTATATACTCAAAGTATTATACAGTATAAAATAATTTTTGTCAAAAAAGTTACGTTGCAACTAGTTGAATCGTTGGTTTTATCGAACTTTAACTATTGTGACACTGTATATGGGCCAAGGTTGTTTGCCAAGACTGCCACTACCATTCAACGACTGCAAAATGCTTGTGCACGTTTCTGTTTTACAATACCAAAACGAGCGCATGTCATTCCCTATCTGAACTAAAATAACTTACTAAAAATGGCGGGGCGTAGAGCAGTACATCTGGCAGGGCTAGTCCATAGAACAGTTGTCACGAAAAACCCAAGCTATCTATTCGCAAAACTGAAATGGGTGAGTGACCAACACAGCCGATATACTCGCAGCAGCGTACATTACATGTTAACACCCTCTCATCGGACAGCTTCCTTCAGAGGCTCTTTCAAGTTCTCGGCAGCAAAAATCTGGAACGATCTCCCGCCCCCTCTTCGCTTAGCCATGTCACTTACCAAAACTAACTAACTAAATTATCATCACGCCATTTCCCTTGCGGGTTAGGCAGAAAGAACAGAGTGCCAAGAGGCTCTATTCTTGCATACATCTCTTGCTTCCTCAACATTCATAACTCTCATCATACATGCTCCCCAGTTTCGGGTACTCCTGACTCCACCTTCCTTCATTACATGACCAAATGGTCTAGGTAGGTAAGTCTCGGTCTCCCCCTGTACCTACATCCTTCCACTTTCGCATTGTATATCTTCTTAGCCAGTCACTCGTCCGGCATTCTTTCCACATGTCCGAACCATCGGAGCATTCCCTTTCGCATCTTTACACTAATACTCTCTTTCATACCTACACGCTCTCTTACGTCATTGTTACGAATGCAGTCAGTCAGCCTCACTCCACAGATTCTCCGCAGAGACCGCATTTCGACCGTATTGATTTTACTCTCATGCTCCTTTTTACATACCCAACTCTCGCTTCCATATAATAACGTTGGGACAAGCACTGCGTTGTGTATTGCGACACGTGCCTTCTGGCTGAGGTGGTGGCTGCCGAGAAGTTGTCCCAATGCTCCGTTCACTCTATTTCCCGCATTCACTCTTCTTTCAACGTCAGTGGTGTACCTTCCATCCCGACTAAATCCACATCCAAGATATACAAATTCATCCACTTGTTCTAGCATACCATTTCCTATTGCTACTCTAACATCTGTTCTGGCTTCTTCTCTTTCAAAAACCATTACTTTGGTTTTGCTCACATTCACACGTAGGCCCCTTTTCTTACAATCTTCTGCCATTACGTCGACTAGGGTTTGCAGGTCAGTCGCAGACTGCGCTAATAGGACCGCATCGTCTGCATATAGCAGCGAGTTAACCACTGAGTCACCCATCTGAACTCCCAAATTCATTTAATTCAACCTTTGTAGACATTTATCCAGATATATGATAAACAGTCTGGCTGATAGAACGCAGCCCTGTTTAACGCCGATATTGACATCAAACCAGGGTGACATTCCATCATCCAGCCGCACACAAGCTCTGCAGTCCATGTAGTTGGACTGCACTGCAGCAGTCTACCGTTAATACCATACTCCGGCAAAATGTCCCAAAGTTCCTTTCGTACAACAGTGTCAAATGCTTTCTCCAAATCCACAAAACTGCAGAAAACCCTCTGGCCTACAGCTAGATGCTTCTCCACAATGTTGCGCAGAGAAAACACTTGATCCATGCATCCTCGTCCACACCTGAAACCTCCTTGTGCCTCACACAAAAATTCATCAGACACCATCCTCATTCTCCTTTCAATAATCTTACCATACACTTTGGCTGCCAATCTGGTCAAGCTTATGGCCCTGTAGTTTGCACAGTCATAACGTGAACCCTTGTTTTTAAACAAGGGCACGATGACTGCGCTTCTCCAGTCCTTGGGAACCACTAGATCACTTACCTATTACATTTAAAGCCAGATTTAAAGAGATCATGTTGCTTAAGCAGAAGAACTCCGTGCCGCGAACGTGAAATAGCTAATAAAAAAAATATATAATTTATTAACATAGTAATAGCAATAACATTTAAATTTTAGGATTTTTGGACATAAATAATGTCATGAAATGCAGGCCATATAAAACTTAGAGGCGTAATTAAATTTAAATTATTATCATTTAGTTGTGTAATTGCTCCCGCAAATATGTGTAATTGTATGCCAGAAGATAAAAAGGGGTGGACTGAAAATCAGCGTCGACTAGTATGGATATGTGCATACTGTCGACATGAGCTGTGTCCATTCCTTTTGCCACAGCATAAATAGTACATTGTCATGTACCTACTTGCCAGTTATTTATTTTTCTCTCATTGTTTTGTTTTTTTATTTTGTATGTGGCAATAAAATATTTTTATTTATTTATTATTTTATTATTTAAGTAGTACTACTAATTTATTTTGATACCCTACTATTTTTTAAAAATTTACGTATAACCTACTATATCGCAGGGAAAACGCGCCATTTTTTTTCAAACATCTATCTAAGGACACTATGGTTTTTATGAAAAATATAAACGATAGCTTAACGGTCGCAATCCTTCCAGCTGTTAGGAAGATACGAGGTGAGAACGAAATTTACAAACAAACGTTCATACAGGATAGGCCAAAAACATAAACTTGCCTTGCAGTGGCAAAAATAATTATGCTGGGAACAAATTTTAATAAGGACTTAAATATTATATTTTTGTTTCAGATTTAATGAACGTAGTTGCTGCAATAAATTACTAAGTGGGTAAGTGTTTTTAATGATAACAATACGTACACAAGACGTTGTTATTACGCGCTACCGCTTGTAATTTTAGGAAGATTGTACGATCTTCTGGCAAAACGAGAGAAGTTCTTTAAGTACCTTAACTAACTTAACTTTTTACTTTTACACTTTTTTACATCCTCCTTATTCCAAAGGCTTTTTTGTTAAGAATGTGTAATATTTTCAGTATAAATCTATACACGTAGAGTAGTAGGTACTTCGCTGGAATATTCTAATCCCTTATCTTTAAATAAATTGCAAGGCGGGATATTGTTTTTTTTTATTACAAAACTAATATTTTTATTCTTCATGGATTTAGATAATTACCTAGTAATTATCTACATATTTGTCAAAGTGAATAATTGACCGAAAATGTACTAGAATTGAATGCCACAAAGAAACTTTAATTTTCATATAATATAAGATGTACGTTATTATAACAATAACAACAAGTACTTATATAAAGTAGAAAATAAAATATAATAAATTATAATTTGTGAATAAGGAAAAAGAGTATTTTAGTACAGGCGGGAATCGAACCTGCGTCCCTTCTATCCGGGGAAGTGCTCTAATCCACTGAGCTACAGTACTATCTTTTAGACATACCCAATCTGCTTATCACATTTGTCTTAACGACCAACGCCCTCTATCAGAACGCATTTACATGCATTAATCCAATATAGTAAGTTTAATTTTGCAATTAAAATTCATACTATCTGATGGCGTGATTTTTTAAACATTTTGATCTATATTTTAGCACTTGACATGCTTAGCTACTCTCAAAGTACAAATTATAATTTGTGAATAAGGAAAAAGAGTATTTTAGTACAGGCGGGAATCGAACCTGCGTCCCTTCCTATCCGGGGAAGTGCTCTAATCCACTGAGCTACAGTACTATCGTTAAGACAAATGTGATAAGGAGAATAGGTATGTCTAAAAGATAGTACTGTAGCTCAGTGAATTAGAGCACTTCCCCGGATAGGAAGGGACGCAGGTTCGATTCCCGCCTGTACTACAATACGCTTTTTCCCTATTCACAAATTATAATTTGTACTTTGAGAGTAGCTGAGCATGTTAAGTGCTAAAATATAGATCAAAATGTAATAAATTAGTTTCTGCCTGGTACTTCGTAAGCGACGAATTCATTTAGATTCAGATAGATCTATTGAAAGACTAGGAATGGCTTAATTTGGTAGTGGAATAATATGTTAGCGGTAAACCCGAGAACTTGTAAAGATAATGGTATCGAATTCAATCCCCAGTGTAGGGTCCAGCCTTGGCACACATCTCAGACTTTTAGAGATTTCTTGAAATTATGTGTGCATTTGTTTACAATTTATTACTGCTAGGTGAATGAAAATATCGTGAGGAAACCTGCATGCCGGAGAGGTTTTCTCGACAGCTTGTGTTTGCCAGCCAGCACCGGGCCGGCATGGTAGACTATGGCCTAATCCCTCTCACTCTGAGAGGATTCCCGTGCCCAATAGTGAAACAGAAAAAGGGTTTAAAAAAAGAGTGATGTATTTATATTCAGATGTCTAGGCGGACGTAGTCGTGAGCAGGATCTAGTAAAAAGCTTGACGCATGTCAGTAATTCGAAATGTAATCTTGATTTAAACTCGTGATCGTAAATTTTGTAATAAAGTGTCTTTATAAGAAAGCTTGTTTAAGCGGTATTTGTGGCCAAATTCGAGGTAGGCTGTTAGCAATAAAGTTATATCTTTATAAGCCTATAAACATGTTTTCATGGCCAATATCCAAGAGTACGGTTCTAGCATTAGAAGATATAAGCAATAAGGTTCACTTCAGATGTTATAATAATATAATTTTTATTAGGAAATAACTAATTATTTATGAACTTAATGTGTCTTTTGCATTTGTATTCGCTTCTTGGCATTTCTCTATTACGAAGCTGTAACAGAGCTGTGCCTGTACATTTGTGTTTGAAATTATGTGGTGAATAGTACTTAGGCGTATTTGAAAACAAAACATTATTTTTAAAATTTTTGTCTGTTTGTTTGATTGCACATGACGCAAAAACTGCCGATTAAAATATTTTTGTTGGATAGTTAATGTATTACTTTCAATAAAAATGGATAGTGAAGATTTTTGTACGTGTGGTAATGGATAAGAATACAAGTGTCATCACCCCATCCTTTCCCGCGGGTTTCGTACAAGGCGACTAAGAGTGGATTCGACCAAACTCGAATATAATATATACAAGAATAACTATACCGACAATAATCTATTCCACGATTTTATTCTCTTAAATAATCAACAGTCGTTTTTCCACGCCATCTGACGTATCGCTTATACTTGGAATAGCTATTCGCGAATAGCGAAGTGAATGTCATACCCAACAAAAAGAAATTGTTCTACAAACGGGACAGTGTATAGCTTAACTCATCTCAACTCTTATTTGTTGTATTATAGCGTGAGAAAGTAGCTGTCACGCACCCGAAACCGATATTGGTTTCGAAAAATGAAAGCACAAAAAAGATGACGCCATTTTTAAAATTCTTGAATTAACTCCTTATTCGATGCTTATCGGTGGTATAGTGTTTAGATATTTTTATATATATTTTTAGCATTTGACATGCATCAGCACTATACATTAAACACAAAGTGAAAAATGTGAAATCGAAAATAACAGTCAGGGGCAGGATTTGAACCCGCATCCTCTGGACACCGTCTAGATGCTTTACCAATTCAGCCATCCTGACAATTGCTCCTGACTGCTAATTTCGATAACACATCATACTTAACGTCTTTGGGTGACGCCTGCGCCATCTGTCAGAAGTATTTTCATACATTATACCGACCAGGTAAACTTAATTTTACAATTAAGATTTTACCTAATAATGACGCAAACCCTTTAAATATTTAGATATTTTTATATATATTTTTAGCATTTGACATGCTCAACAATTGCTCCTGACTACTAATTTCGATAAGACATCATACTTAACGTCTTAAAAAAAAGTCAGGATGGCCGAATTGGTAAAGCATCTGGACGGTGTCCAGAGGATGCGGGTTCAAATCCTGCTCCTGACTGTTATTTTCGATTTCACATTTTTCACTTTGTGTTTAATGTATAGTGCTGAGCATGTCAAATGCTAAAAATATATATAAAAATATCTAAATATTTAAAGGGTATGCGTCATTATTAGGTAAAATCTTAATTGTAAAATTAAGTTTACCTGGTCGGTATAATGTATGAAAATACTTCTGACAGATGGCGCAGGCGTCACCCAAAGACGTTAAGTATGATGTGTTATCGAAATTAGCAGTCAGGAGCAATTGTCAGGATGGCTGAATTGGTAAAGCATCTGGACGGTGTCCAGAGGATGTGGGTTCAAATCCTGCTCCTGACTGTTATTTTCGATTTCACATTTTTCACTTTGTGTTTAATGTATAGTGCTGAGCATGTCAAATGCTAAAAACATATATAAAAATATCTAAATATTTAAAGGGTTTGCGTCATTATTAGGTAAAATCTTAATTGTAAAATTAAGTTTACCTGGTCGGTATAATGTATGAAAATACTTCTGACAGATGGCGCAGGCGTCACCCAAAGACGTTAAGTATGATGTGTTATCGAAATTAGCAGTCAGGAGCAATTGTCAGGATGGCTGAATTGGTAAAGCATCTGGACGGTGTCCAGAGGATGCAGGTTCAAATCCTGCTCCTGACTGTTATTTTCGATTTCACATTTTTCACTTTGTGTTTAATGGTGGTATAGTGACTATTCCCAAATAGGCTCGCTATTCTTCGAATTGTTGTTGGTAAAATGTAAAATTGATTTATTCTCGAGTAAGTAGCGATTTATTCTAGGCATAAAATGTATTCTTGTTTGGTCGAATCCGCCCTAAGGGAAGTAAGCAATTATCACCCATTGCATTACTGGTGGTAGGGCTGGGTACCTAGTAAGAATACTTACTCACTTGCTATCGGGCCGGAACAGGTCGGCACCACTGTCTCCTGCGTGACCGGTCATGAAGCACGTCAGTGTGTTTTGACTGTAGCAGAAGCCATTTATTCTTTCATTTCATATCTGTGAAATGAAATGATGCGCAGTGGCTTGACAATACTCTGGGTATAGTTGAATCCATGAGCGACGGTTACCACTTACCATCAGGTGGGCCGTGGCTCGTCTGCCATCATTAGCAATAAAAAAATGGAATTATAATAGTTCGCAGGCAAATCTTATAATCAAGATAACATTTTTATATGTTTATAAAACAGGTACTCACTACCAGCTAAAGTCGTATAATGATTATGCTGTGATAAAATTGTTAGCGTTTAATTGTTTAAGTAAGTTATTCGTGATGAGATCACGCTAGAACGTAAAATCTTAATAAAGCTTGCTTATAAAATACGCGTTAAATTCATAAAGAACCCTTAAGAGGTAAGAGATAAGCGGCAGTAGATGTAAGTACCTATTTTATTTTTGAATTATATATTATTTTGTATCAAAACATATTGTTATGTTTAAAAAAAATATATTTTCAACGCCTCAGAACTAATAAATGATTGTACTACTTTCATTAAATTATGTCTACATGGTGAAATAATAACAAAAAGTTTTACTATATTGTATTATATTAACGTTGGGTAAAATTATCTAGGGCTTATTACTGTATACAAAGCACCATTTCTGGACTTCTGTACATACTGTGCATGCCACTAAGAACCATCTGGTGATAAAGCAATTCTACTTTTTTTATGACACACCATTCGTAGCTATGCGGTAAAAAGTAGGTACATAAATACTACAAGCGAGCATGAAGAGAATTATGAATGTTGATGAAGCGAGAAATGTATGCAAGAATATAGATTTTTGGCACTTTGTTCTCTCTGCCTACCCCGCAATACCTGCTCGATGATAAGCAAGTAAATATAAATAACACACACACAATAGTCTAACAAAGCATATTATAAAATATTATATATTATTTTTCTACTCGTTTTTTCTATCAGCCAGCGAGATCTTCCTTATTCCTTTATCAAATTCTATGAATTATTCCTCAAATTACTTGTGAATAAGGAAAAAGAGATTTTTTGTACGAGCGGGAATCGAACCCGCGTCTTTTCCAATCCGGGGAAGTGCTCTAAGCCACTGAGCTATCTTACAGATCTTTCGATCATCCCAATCTCCTTATCATATTTGACTTTACGAAGAAAATCTCTTTTTCTTTATTCACAAGTAATTTGTACTTTAAAAAGTGGCGGAGCATGTCAAATGCTAAAGAATATGGATCAAAAATGTTTAAAAAATCGCGCCTTCAAATAGTATGAATTTTAAACACAATGTGAAAAATGTGAAATCGAAAATAACAGTCAGGAGCAGGATTTGAACCTGCATCTTCTGGATACCGTCTACATGCTTTACCAATTCACGACGGTATCCAGAAGATGCAGGTTCAAATCCTGCTCCTGACTGTTATTTTCGATTTCACATTTTTCACTTTGCGTTTAATGTATAGTGCTAAGCATGTCAAATGCTAAAAATATATATAAAAATATCTAAGTATGAATTTTAATTGCAAAATTAAACTTACTATATTGGTTTAATGCATGTAATTCCGATAGATGGCGTTGGTCGTCAAGACAAATGTGGATCTTAATGGTCCCCATTAAGAGTTATTTGAAGCTAAAATTTGTCTAAGTTAGGAATTAATTTTGTTATATGGAAAAGATTTGATTCGCATTTCTTATAGCCCGTATTTGTCCTATAAATTGAATTTGAGATCTTAAATGGACCAATTTTTAGTTCATCTATTTTTTTCCTGTTCAATCGATTTCCATTTTCAACATATACCCAATCTCCTATTTTTAGTCCACATTTCTTTCTGTACCTGTCATAATACTTCTTGTTATAATCGTGTGATTTTATAGTATTTTTTAAAACGACTTTTCTATCTTTTAATAAATTTGTATATATTGTTTCGTTTCAATTCTTCAGGTAAAATATCAACATTTTGTCCTTCTAATAAATATTTTGGTGAAAATTTTGTCACAGTGTGCTCCGTTTCATTATGTTTTCGGACACACTGATGAGCAATAGTTGTCCAAGCCAATTTATCTTTCCTTTCAATTCTTTTACATCTTATTTTATTGACTTGGTTCGTTTGGTTTAATCTTTCGTTTAAACTATTAGAAAATGGCGCATTTACTGCAGTGAAGATGATAGGTATATTTTCTTTGTCTAAAAAATGTTTAAATTGCTTTGAATTTATTCCGGGGTATTGATCTGACAGAGTAAGACCAATTTTATTCCCATGAGTCGTTACGTTTTGAACTAATTTTATAAAATCATTTGAACTTTGAGTTTTTAAAGTCAAAATATAAGCATATCTTGTAAAGTGATCTACTAACAGATGTAAATATGTTTTTGTGGAACGTGAACCTCCGAATCCACCAATAGTATCTATAGACACTATTTCAAATGGGTAAGCAGCCGGACCTAAGTGGGACATTAACCCATATTTAAAACTTCTTCTAGACTTATTTTTTATACATATTTCACAACTGTCACATATTTTTTTATATTGTGATTTAAATTTTTTGCTGTATAAAAATGACTAATTTTGTTTTTTATTTGTTGTATATGGCAATAATTTATATGTATCTTTTCTATTAGGTTTTTAATATATTAAAAAAAAAAATATTCACGGAATAATATATATTCTTCTGTTAATACTATTTTCTCCTTTTTCCCAATCTTTTTATAATATATTGTATCTTTTAATTTTAGTTTCATTTCATTCTGTTTTATATCTTCATTTTTGGCTTGGTCCCTTTTGATCTTCTTTGAGTCTTCTAGAGTAATTAAATTAACAATTCTTAAGTTTTCGTCTTGACCTTCATCAGCCTATAGGACAGGATTTCTACTTAAACTGTCCGCTTCTAAATCATATTTTCCAGGAGAGTATATTACTTCGAAATTATACTGTGATAAATAATAGGAAAGATTTCCAAGTTCTTCGTCTGTCCTAGCCTTTATATTAATTTTCTCTAAAGGCTTATGATCCGTAAAAACCGTAAACTTTTTCACTATGAGCCAGTGCTGCCAATATTTTACAGCTTCTTTTATTGCTAAGCACTATATATATAGCCTTCTTCTTTTTTTGTGCATAGTTTAATTTTCTTGAAAAATATGCACATGGTTTATCTTCTCCACCGTATTGTGGTTGTTTTAAGACGGCACCTATACCATGTATACTTGCATCAGTATAAATGTATATTGGTAAATCTGGATCAAAAATGGCCAAAATGGGCTTTAAGCAAACTAATTTCTTTATATTGTCAAATGACTGTTGGAATTTTTCAGACCAAATTAATTTTTGATCTTTTCTTAATAAATTGTGTAAGGGATCTAATATATAATACTTTCTTTTTTTTTAATTACTTTTTTTGCTTCTTAGTATTAGCTTTTGGCAAAATCAATATATTTAATAATATAAACTAATAACCAAGATTGTCTTCTTACTGGTAGTAATTGGTAGTATGTGGTAGAATTTTTGAGCACTAAATAAAACAAAAATTTTACAATTTATAGAGGAGTATTATACTTATTTTAATATACTAATTTAAAGTCTCATACATTGTAAGCATAAACATTTGAAGTAGATATTTTCACTGTGTTTCTAAACGAATATTAGGTGGGTTAAAATAAATAAACCAAAATTTTTGTAAAATCATATACTGTGGGTAGATGGAACCGTTGAAATAACATATCAACCTTGGACGTCTATCATCTAAGTCCACCCGTGATCATGAATGCTGTAAAGTATTCGAAACATCGGGATAGTAGTAAAATCAAGTAAACGCGATAGATTCCGTAAACGTAGTTTTATTTCAAAAAGGATTTAATATGATTGATATATGTGGTACATATTTTCCGTAGAAATTTATTTTTCCCAGAAACTGTCGAACATTCTTTTGTGTTTTTGGGACAGGACAATCTTTTATAGCAATTTATTTATCTTTCACTGGAGTGAATATATTATTTTCTATAATATGACCCAGGTACTTCACTGACTTTTGTGCAAAGTGACACTTTGAAAATTTTAAACTAAAGCCCTCTTTTAGAATTGCTTGTAATAACAATGATAGGTGTTTAATATGTTCTGTAAATGTCTTAGAAAAGCATAATATATCATCTATAAAATTGCCTGTAAAACCTGAAGGGTTATGTTTCCTAATAATATTATTTAAAATTCTCTGAAAAATAGCAGGCGGTGTCTTTAAACCGAATGGTAAACAAGTCCATTAAAAATGACCATCTTGAGTGACAAATGAAGTCTTTTGTTTGTCTTCAATTTTTAAAGGAATGGTCCAAAAAGCTGAATTTATGTCCAGTGTAGAGAAAAATCTACAATTTCGCGTTTTTATCATTAAATCTTCAATAAGTGGAAAGGGTTGTGATTGTGGAATCACAATTTTATTTAGGCCGCGAAAATCTACACAGTCTTAATTTTTTTCCCTCTTCTTTTTTATATGTTAGTGTTACAGGTGCAGCAAAAGGACTATAAGACTCTTAAATTAAGTTTCTTTCTAGTAACTTAGATATTTGTTGTTCTATTTCTTTCTTATCTTCTATTGTACATATATATGGTATTTTACAACAATACTTATCTACTAACAAATCAATGAGTGCTTCATATCCTTTCACGGTACCTATATCATATTTGTCTTTAGGAAAAAGTGTTTTATATTTGCTAATTAATTTTTCTATTTCTGATTGTGTTTGGAGGTCTTAATGGTCTAATGAAATATTAAAGGTCACCTCTTCTAAGTGTTCATTAAATTTCATTTAATATTCATCCGTTATTTTATGTTTATTTTCTCTATATCATCTACATTTTTAATATTATTATAGAGACTGTTATTTCTTTCTTCTTCATTATCAGAATAACTAGAAAATAGTTCATAGTTTTTGAGATTTAAATTATCTTTCTTACATTTTATTTCATAGTTATAGATATTTTGTGTAATTTCTAAGGTATCATTTTGAATAAGATGAAACTTCTCGATACAATCTAATCCAATTAAGAAGTCATAATGAAATCTTTCGTCATCTATGACAAAAACGCTAACAGTTCTTGCTATATCAAAATTTTTTATCTTTAATGTTATCATCCCTTTAGTTCTTTTCATGCCATTAATCGCCCGTAATCCTACTTTTTACTATAATAATAATTATTATTATTTCGGTTTTCTTTCAGTGATAGTAATTTAGAATTTATCAAAGACACATTTGATCCTGAATCATAAATCCCCATAATTTCTAATGTATTATTTATTAGTATTTTTATTTTGATTAATGGTAAGATTTTTAGTTTTTGGATCCATTTCATTTAGCTCAACTTCTAATTCTGAATCATTAACGGTTCTTATCTGCTCTCTTTTTGGTCTATCATTGTTTTTATTTTTGAACCAACATAATGACTCAGGATGATATCGAATTCCTTTATTTTCTTTTTCACAAATTCTACAAGGTTTGTATATTTTTTCCTCTTTATCTTTTACTTTATATTCAAAATTTATTTTCTATTCAACATTTTTCTTCTTCACTAAATGTTCCAAACCTCTGATGTTATTGAATAAGTCTTTAGTGTCTTTTAATTTATTTCTGTCAATATTATCAACTACGAAACTTGGGAGCCCCGTAGCAATAAGGTCAATCAAAGTGCTGTTATCTATTGATCTATTTGTGTCTAAAAGCAGTTTTTCTTTTTTTAAGACATTTTCTAGTAAAGAGCCTTGGCTATATTTAAATAAAATTGCATACCTGACTGCCGTCCATCCTTTATCTGCATAAGTCTCGCAAAAGTTTTGTTTCCATAATAACCATTCTGAATTTATTGTTTATTTTATCAGCATAGAACTATACCAGTCAATACATGAATCCTCTAAAAATAACCTCAATGCCTCAATTTTCTTAATATCTTCTTCTATACCTAAACGAGTACATTCTGCTTCAAAAATATTCATCCATTGGGTTATATTTGAGGTTTTTCTGTTAAATTTATCTATTACAATTTTTTCTGACAGACTTTTTATATTCAAAGTTTGTGTATTCCTTTTTATTTCAGAAAAAAATTCTAGTATTTTTGTTAAACTTTCTTCTGTAATTCCGGAAGTAGAAGGCTGTTGTGGTGTTATTTCTTCTAATAAATACCCTTTGAACTGCATGTTGCAATCTTCATCTATATAAGCTTTATATATCTCCGGTGTTAATGTGATCCAAACTTGTCTTCGCTCGTGTCTTCTTTGTAACGTATTTCTTACTTATTGGAAAGCTTGGGTTGTTATTATTGTATCATGAAATTTTGAAAAAAATAACATTTTGCAACTTTTCTGGAATAATGTAAATGTTTTTGTTGACGTCAGCAATTGACGTAATTCATAATATATTTGTTTTAGGATCTTCACTCACTTTTATAATAAATTCAAATCTGAGCTTCTCCATTCTGGTAAAACAGCTAAATGTTGTTTTATAATGTAATTTATATATCTTTTTTATTTTATAGGAAATAAAAACTCAAATTGGGTTGCTCTGAAAGAGAGGAGGTTTATTAAATATTATTGCAATAACTTTAAGAAATAAATAATAAATAACAATTATATCATACCTGAAAGAGAAACAACATTTCAAGCTATTATTTCACATACATCGTATATAATATTTTGACATTAATCTTTATAACAAAGACAATAATATGCCATAGATAAAAGTTCCGCATAATAAACCTTAATGAAGGGTAATAGTCTCCATTTACATGTATAAAAAAGTGTGTCTGTATACGCGTTGGAAGTTATACTTCTTATTATTCTTTATTGTAAAAGTTGCAAGTTGCAAGAAGAGAGAGTAAGAGCAAAGTATGTAGAGGGTATCCGTGAACGGCTGACTATGACAAGTCAGCCGGGACCTGACATAGAAGAATGCTGGAGAGTATTGAAAGATAGTATGGTAGATGCAGCGAAAAAGTATGTGGATGCTTAAAGAAGCATAGGAAAGCGAAAGGTGATGCATGGTGGGATACGGAAGTAGCAGCTTCCGTAGACCAAAAGAAGAAAGCGTGGCTGGACTATGTATCTTCTTTGAACCTGAGTTCAAATACGAACGAACATTTGGTGGTTGAAATGGAGACTTTATAAATAAATGTATTATGTCCGTTGCCGGAATAAAATACTCACGGAATTGAACACCAAGCAGTTTAATACACAAAGCACAAAACAAGAACACAGTTATATAGAAGGAGAAGAACAGTTAGCGATAGTTTACTTAAGCACAGGAAGATTACAGTATAGCACAACTAGCACAAGCAAGCTTTTACATATAAATCGCGGCGAACAGTATATGACACGTATGTGCGTAGCAGATACAACCGACACGCGGCAAAGGGTAGGCTGCGACTGAGGAATGCGCTTGCGGCCTCACGCATCGTTCGGTCGATGCGTCGCGCGGACTAACCTGCTGTCGTTTCTCGTTTCCATTACACGACACGGCGAGCGGATGCGCTCACGGCAAGTAATAAATAAGTTCACCACAAACAGAAGAAAGAAATATACCGGCAACGTAAGAATGACACCAAAGCCTTAGTGAAAGAGAAGCGTGATAGAGCAAATATGATTGTAGAAGTAAGGCTGACCATAAACTTCGAGAGCAACACCAAACTTTTCTGGAGGGAGGTGAAGAAATCTCGGAGTGGTTGGTCAGCTTTCAGAATGAATAAAATAAGGTCTAAAGGTGGAGACATTCTTACGCAAACACAAGATGTGTTAAGCCGATGGAGTGAATATTTTGGAGATATGTATGCGGATGTTCAGGGTGATGCTGGTGCCACATGTGGTCTAACAGATCAGCATTCAGTACCGGCATCCTCTGATGACATTAGTATGGATGAAGTTGAATGGGCGAATAGAAGTTTGAAAAATGGTAAGGCAGCGGGTATTGATATGGTGTCTGCTGAGATGATCAAGCTTGGAGGCTCATGTGTCTGGGAATCCTTCCTGATGCTTCTCAATTTATGTTGGAGCTCAGGAATGGTTCCCAAGGACTGGAGAAGCACAGTCACAGTCGTGCCCTTGTTTAATAACAAGGGTTCACGTTATGACTGTGCAAACTACAGAGCCATAAGCTTGACCAGTTTGGCAGCCAAAGTGTATGGTAAGATTTTTGAAAGGAGAATGAGGATGGTGTCTGATGAATTTTTGTGTGAGGCACAAGGAGGTTTCAGGTGTGGATGAGGATGCATGGATCAAGTGTTTTCTCTGCGCATCATTGTGGAGAAGCAGCTGGCTGTAGGCCAGAGGGTTTTCTGCAGTTTTGTGGTTTTGGAGAAAGCATTTGACACTGTTTTACGAAAGGAACTTTGGGACATTTTGCCGGAGTATGGTATTAACGGTAGACTGCTCAAGCGATTATAAGGCTTAGTATCCCAGAAGTGAAACAAGTTGATTCATTTACGCAATATTATATTTTACGATGCACAAAGTACACTGTTAACGCGCTTGATGTTCACACTTTGCTGGTTAACAACATAATAATCAAATCGACAATTCGATGACGATAAAGTTTTCTCTGTCACCCGACCATCTCGTAACGGTAGAGGGCGCACCAAAGCAACTATACTAGTGGTCAAAATTGACTTCCGGGAGATGGTTGAGTGACTTAAGATTATACTAGAACTTAATTTAATTATAGATATAGAAATATAAGATATATATTTAAACTAAAATAATGATTTATTTATATAGGCTAACAACTCGGCCATCCTGTATATAGCGAGTCCCATCGCTGGAAAATATTGCAAAATGATTAATCAAAATTAAATAAAGAAATACAATATTATGTATAAAAAAATATGATCTCCTAGGAAATATTTGTGTCATTTGAATACAGGTTTATAATTATGTATTTTAATATAATAATAATGACAACAATTATGTGCTTCATGGAAGTGACATTTTAAACATTTATTTTTTTCTTTAATTCTAAGTAAAAAAAATAATATATAATTATTATTTTTCAAAGAGGTACACAAAAGTTCTAGCATAAATTATTCGTCCTTATCACTAGAGTTCTCCAAATCACTGTCACTGTTAAAATCCCTATTAAAGTTTAGCCATGGTTGAATTTTATCTAAAGCTACGACATTTTCGTATCGACGACCATGTTTACGAGTCAAGGGGGTATCTTCGATTACATACCGATCATTAGGTAGCATTTTTATTATGCGATACGGCCCTTGGTATTTATTTACAAGTTTTTGCGATCTACCATCGTGTGGTACTTGCCTTTCTACACGTACCAAGTCACCCTCTTTGTAAATAGTACCACGTTTGCGGGTTTTGTTAAACCTATTAGCATCATAATCTTGCTGTTTTTTTATTTTCTCACTTGCCTGCTCTCGAATGCTATTTAAGCTATCTGAATCGACAACGTTTAACGTATCATTTATAACAGAGTTCAATATTCCCTGTGAATGACTAGTAATATTAAATCCAAATAGGAGTTCTGAGGGTGTCTTTTGTGTAGTTTTATGAGTAGTTGTATTCAGGCCTATTTGGATTTCTTCTACGTATTCATCCCAATTTTTCTCGTCATTACTATGAGAAGAAGTAGATAGAGCATTAAGTATGGTCCTATTAAATCTTTCCACCTGACCATTAGCCCGTGGCGTGGAAACTGCATTTTCTATATGTTTGATACCATATGTATTAATAAATTCTTTGAATATCTTACTCGTAAAACTACTGCCTTTATCTGTGATTAACCTAGTGGGGACCCCAAAGTAACTAACGTGGTGTTTGAAAACTTTGATAGAAGTAGTCGACTTTGTGTTTTTAACGGGAGTGATGTTTACATATTTTGTGAAACCATCCACAATTACAAGGAGATAGCAGTTACCCTTCTTACTTTTTATAAAGGGACCTAAATGATCAGCATGGATGGTATGGAAAGGGATACTAATTTTGACAATGGGATGAAGTTCACCTTCACGTTTTCCACCAGGTATTTTATGGTGTGCACACTCTAAACATGATGTGACGTATTTTTTTACAAATCGGCGCATTTTGGCAAACCAGTAGTGACTCTGAATTCTCTGCAATGTTTTATCAAATCCACAATGACCAACGTCATCATGGTTTCTTTGAACTATTTGCCAACGAACACCTTTGGGTACCAACCATTTTAGCTCATCACCTACAATGCGGTAAACACGACCATTTTTAATTTTGAAATTTTTACAAACCTCCGAGATTTGCTCTGAACTAGGGTCACTAAGAATTTCTCTTATTTTATTAATTTCGTCATCTGCACGTTGAACTGTGATAATCCAGTCTTGATCTACTTCCACTGGAAGCACATCAAGAACATGAGATTCTAATATGCTTTCATCAACGGGATTTCTACTCAGTGCATCTGCATGTCGCATACGTGCACCAGATCGGTATTCTATAGAGCAGTCATACTCTTGTATTTGTACCCACCATCGAGCGACTCGTGGTATCACATCGCGTTTAGTCAGCGTATATCTAAGGGCGTTACAGTCCGTATAGATCTTAAATGATATCCCAACTAAATAAACTCTAAAACGATTCAAGGACGCGATTACTGCTAGAGTCTCAAGCTCGTATGAGTGGAACTTTCGTTCGTCAGGTGTAGTCTTGCGACTAAAATATGATACTGGCTGGAAAATTCCATTCGTATTGGCTTGAAGGAGAATCCCGGCGACTCCATCCTTACAAGCATCAGTGTGCAATTGGGTTTCAGCAGTTGGATCGTACAGTGCTAAAAGTGGTCTTTTGGTCAACAAAGTTTTGATCTCGTTAAAGGCCTTTTGCTGAGTCTCTTGCCATACCCATTTACAGTCCTTTCGTAATAAATCCGTCAGTGGAGATGTTATTAGGGCGTAACCTTTAATGAAACGTCGAAAGAACCCTGACAGACCAAGAAATTGCCTTACTTCGTGCTGGTTACTTGGGATGGGGAATTTAGAGACAGCATCAGTTTTCCTAGGTCCCGGACGGACACCCTCAGCGCTAACCTCAAAACCAAGGAAGTCTATCCGGTTCTGGAAGAAGTTGCATTTACTCAATTTCAGTGTGAGACCTCCTTCTGTTAGTACCTGTAATACCTCTCCCAGCCTTTGCAACCCCTCATTGACATCCTTTGCTGGAATCAATATATCATCCATATAAACTACGGCGTACTTAACTTTGACCTCTGATAAAATTTTATTAATTGTCCTTTGAAACACTGAGGGTGCATTTACTAGACCAAATGGCATTCTATTATATTCATATTGTCCGTCAGGAGTAACAAAGGCTGTTTTATGACGTGACTCTTCGGAAATTGGTATTTGATAATACCCTGAAGCCAAATCTAAAGATGTAAAGAGCGAGTTTCCTGAGAGTTGGTCTAGCTGATCTTCCACACGGGGAAGAGGGTAATGATCCTTTTTAGTTTTGCGATTCAATGCCCTATAGTCGACGCACAGGCGTTTCTCGCCCGTCTTCTTCTGGACCAAGACAATGGGGCTTGCATAAGGTGAAGAAGATTCCCTAACAATACCATTATCAAGCATTTCCTGAACCATATTTCTTACTAGTATCCTTTCAGTATATGACATACGGTAAGGGCGATATACCACAGGATGTGAATCTTCGAGCTCGATAACCATTTCTGTAACCTTTGTGAAGCCGAGATCCCCAAAATCTTTCGAAAAACAATCGCTGAATTTTGACAAAAGTTGCTGAAGTTCTAAACGTTCCTTATGGCTCAAATCTTCCCCACAGTTAACAGCATCATCGAGCTCCTTTTCATCAAACTCTACACTGTAACAATCAAGGACAGTATTGTCACCTTGCTTAAAAATGGCGCGTGTCAAAAGGGAGCCCTTGTCGATGGTAACAGTTTGGGAGGATATGTTCATTACAAGTACCGTACTGCAACCACGATTGATGTCATACTGTCCCGGAAGAAGGTAATACTCCTCATCCTCCGGACCCCGTAACGAACCATTGACAAATATTGTGCCTGTGACGAGGGATTTAGACTCGACGGGGACTGGTATCAAGACATTGCGAGCTAGGATGATTTGTTTGCTTACTTTCAAATGTACTTTTTCATTAACAATTCTTTGAATTATAAGTTTCTCAGGAGTTTTAGTTATTATAATTCCTGGCTTTTCAGTAAAGGAGTGTCCCAACAAGACCGGTTGATGTATGACAAAATCTTCAACTACGTACAAGTCGATTACTTCACGAATACCTTGGACGTCAACCTCACACGTAACCGTTCCTACAGGTGATACTATATTTCCTCCTATACCTCTGAACACCGGTAAAATACCTGAACTCTCAATTTCAAGATTCAATTCTTCGGCCGTGCTTACTTTTAATAACGAACATTGACTTCCCAAATCAATGTGACACTTGACGGACGAATTATTAACCTTAATAATAATAATATATTTGTTGTTAGCATCACATACATGAAACTCGTTCACTTGTTTTTCTTGGCGCTCTCTAACTTGGATGTCGTTTTTGTTCTGAACCTTATTTATCTTTTTAAAGCAGTGATCTACTAAATGTCCCATCCTCTCACAATAGGTACACTTCACAGCAGGTTTGCCACATTTAGAGCTACGGTGACCGATTTCATTACAATTATAGCATTTAATAGTATTAGTATTGTCCCTAGAGCTGCTAGCACGTGGTTGCGAAAAGTATTGTCTTGGGTTATTGCTAGGAGTTCGTTGAAATTGGTCGTGGCGATCTCTACTTTGTCCTACTCTCACCATTCTAAAGTATCTTAACACGTGTTCGGGTTCAGTAAATTGGGCTGCTTGCGCACCTACTCTCACCGCACGATCCTCTACACCATAAAGAATGCAATCTACAGCCTGTTTGCCGTATATATTGCACCTATTTAATAAATTGACCTTCGCATAATAATAATGCTCCAACGATTCACCGTAACGTACTTTCTTAGACAACATTTCAGTGAGGAGTTCCGCATAATCCTCTCGACAGGGAAACGATTCAATTAGCTTCCTCTTCCACTCAGTCCATGAAAGCAGAACGGTTGATAGACCTTGATACCAAGTTTTTGCAACACCTGCCAATTTAGGGAGAGCATAATGAATGGTTTCCCTGTCGTCCCATTGATAGATGGTAGCACATTCTTCTACTTTAGTGAGCCATGTTAATATAGTCTGTTCCTTTGACATTGGATCGAATTCAGAAATTACATTTTCATGAAAATTTAGTTTTGGTTTTTCAGAGTTTTTAACATGTTTTAAAATATCAAGAAACTTATTAAGAATATCCGAATTACAGTCTCTACTCTTGGAATTAACTAATTTCGGACGTTTATTATAATTATGATAACGCTCACCAGGCTCCTCCGAAGATGAGCTGCGTCGTCGTCTGCGGCTGTTACTCCGACATCCTTCTGGTCGCGAAAGGTCAATAACATCTTGGCCGCGACCATTACCGGTTACACCTAAGTTACAATAGCTCCCGTCGAGCTCATTATTATTCCGACCCTGTGACCTGGGTATTCCTAAAGGGTCGTCATTAAAATTCCGGCCCTGTGACCTGGGCACTCCTGAATTGTCATGGTTTAAACCCCGGCCCTGTGACCTGGGCGCTCCTGGGTCATTACGATTAAGATCCTCACCCTCTGACCTGGGTACTCCTGGATCATCATGGCTGCCCTGGCCCTGTGACCTGGGCACTCCTGGGTCAGGTGTATAATCGCTTGGACCACGACCCCTTTTTATGGGTTCTCTTTGATCACTCATCTCCTTATCTGAAACTTTAACATATTGAGCTAAGAATCACATCAAGATAATATTGTTCATCACACGATACCAAGTAACGTTAGGTCTCTACCAGATTAAAACTGTATAATATGCATTTACATTAAATATGCTTGTTGTTTGTGGTATTACAATATAATACAATATTATTGTTGATCGGATGGTATAGCAGTAACGCACCCACCCACCTTGCACAAAACAAACAAATACTCATGCCACTTAATAATGTTTCATAAGTAGTAATATTAGTACCTATTGTTATACCTCATCTTTATTGAGAGTTGTATAAATTTGTAAAATAATATAGATAGCTAAATTGGTGAATTCTTCATACATTGAATATTCAATTAAAAATAGAAAAATGTTAAGACAGAAATAATTATTTTAATGTATAATTGGCAGCGTTGTAACATATAGCAATTGCAGCGTTGTAACAAATAGCAACAAAACGACCATTAGATGGAAAGTAAATGCAGAATTTATAAAAATGTGTGGATAGTTAATGTATATACAACCGAGTTAAATATATGCTAATCTACAAAATACTTAATGGACATTTCTAAATCTAACCTAAATGGATACTAAATATAAATTCTTAAATTACAATTTAAACAAAATACTAATTAGGATTATGTAGGTACATACATGCGACATTCGTTTTACTCATTTTGTAATCGAAAAGGATGTCATACTAGTCAGTGAGGGTTAATAAAATTGTTTAAATAAAAAAATAAATATAAAACGTAGGTAGGGTATTATAAATTGTACAAGAAGGAAAAGAGGGAAGAATAACCATACGAAATTATACCTAAATATATTTACGATTACTCAAATATTCTTCAAACCGTCAAATTTTGTATAATGTATATAAACCAGTTTTTTTTTTTTAATTTTTTTTTTTTTTTTAAATAAGTATATTAATTAATTATCGCACAATGACATGTTAAACAACAACCTTATTATAACACAAGTGGGTATGTTGCGGGTAAAACCATACCATTTTCATTTTTAAGAATTTGTACTAGTGTAACTTACCCAATAGTTAGCATATAAAATGAATACAACTGTTGTTGTTTCCTTTTCAATTAAGGACGATTACTATAAACTGCTTTTTAACGATAGGTTCTATAAATTAGTTACATACTCGAACATAAAGTTCCGTGTAGGTAGATGTGCAATAAATAGTGTATAATGTTGTAATAGTCATATAGTGAATAATAGGGCTTTTGTAAAAAGCCAAAAAAAAAAGAAGAAAAAAAAAAGAAGGAAAAGAAAAATTTAAATAGTACTTACGTTTGCGGGACGTGGCAAGTGGCAAAAATCCTTTTGATTTTTGTCTATCCAACTTCTGAAATATAAGGCTTAGTATCCCAGAAGTGAAACAAGTTGATTCATTTACGCAATATTATATTTTACGATGCACAAAGTACACTGTTAACGCGCTTGATGTTCACACTTTGCTGGTTAACAACATAATAATCAAATCGACAATTCGATGACGATAAAGTTTTCTCTGTCACCCGACCATCTCGTAACGGTAGAGGGCGCACCAAAGCAACTATACTAGTGGTCAAAATTGACTTCCGGGAGATGGTTGAGTGACTTAAGATTATACTAGAACTTAATTTAATTATAGATATAGAAATATAAGATATATATTTAAACTAAAATAATGATTTATTTATATAGGCTAACACGATGCTGTCCAACTACACGGACTGCAGAGCTTGTGTGCGGCTGGATGATGGAATGTCACCCTGGTTTGATGTCTATATCGGCGTTAAACAGGGCTGCGTTCTATCAGCCAGACTGTTTATCATATATCTGGATAAATGTCTACAAAGGTTGAATGAAATAAATGTGGGAGTTCAGATGGGCGACTCAGTGGTTAACTCGCTGTTATATGCAGACGATGCGGTCCTATTAGCGCAGTCTGCGACTGACCTGCAAACCCTAGTCGAGGTAATGGCAGAAGATTGTAAGAAAAGGGGCCTACGTGTGAATGTGAGCAAATCCAAAGTAATGGTGTTTGAAAGAGAAGAAGCCAGAACAGATGTTAGAGTAGCAATAGGAAATGGTGTGCTAGAACAAGTGGATGAATTTGTATATCTTGGATGTGGATTCAGTCGGGATGGAAGATACACCACTGATGTAGAGAGAAGAGTGAATGCGGGAAATAGAGTGAACGGAGCATTAGGACAACTTCTTGCCGAGAAGCACCACCTCAGCCAGAAGGCACGTGTCGCAATAAACAACGCAGTGCTTGTCCCAACGTTATTATATGGAAGCGAGAGTTGGGTATGTAAAAAGGAGCATGAGAGTAAAATCAATGCGGTCGAAATGCGATCTCTGCGGAGAATCTGTGGAGTGAGGCTGACTGACCGCATTCGTAACAATGACGTAAGAGAGCGAGTAGGTATGAAAGAGAGTATTGGTGTAAAGAAGCGAAAGGGAATGCTTCGATGGTTCGGACATGTGGAAAGAATGCCGGACGAGCGACTGGCTAAAAAGATATACAATGCGAAAGTGGAAGGATGTAGGTACAGAGGGAGACCGAGACTTACCTACCTAGACCAAATTGGTCATCATGTATTGAAGGAAGGTGGAGTCAGGAGTCTCCGAAACCGGTGAGTGTGTATAAAGAGAGTTATGAATGTTGAGGAAGCGAGAGATTTATGCAAGAATAGAGCCTCTTGGCACTCTGTTGTCTCTGCCTACCCCGCAAGAGAAATGGCGTGATGATAAGTTAGTATTATTATTTATTTAAATATCACAAAAAAAACTAAAATGTTGACTATAGGTAGCTAACTTCAGGGTGTCTAACTTCAGGGTGTCGGTTTTTCGTGACGGTGTGCGCGCGCATCGTAAACATTTACTATCATAATTTTTCCCTAACGCGCCAAAAGAAGTATAAGTTCCAAAAAGGCATTGATTCGAAAATAAGTTTAGCAATCCCAAAAATTCTGTCAAATTTTTTGAGGAAAATACGATATTGAATCGCTTTTTCTCGTATCTTAAGTAGTATTAGGTAGTTGCTTTATGTGCTACGTCAAACATTGTTATTGTCAAAGGCGAAGTGGCGGCTTAAAAAGCGCCATGACGCTAACTTTGACTATATTTTTTTATTGCTTACGGTGGGAGACCAACCATGGCTCACCATTTTATTTGGAATGAAAAAGAATCTCCATCTATCGTACTCAGCAGGAGACCAAATACTTTGCCGTGTTGAGAGTAGAGCACAACCTCAACCGCTTCGAGGTATGACGCGTGCAATACCTGCGTAATTCTATTTATGAACATAAAGTGCGATAATGTGAAATCAAAAACAATAGACACGAGCAAGATTCAATCTACATCTCCTGGGAAATCGTCTCAGATGTTTTGCCAATTCAGCCGTCGTGACAATTGTTCGGGACTGCGACTAGTGTGAATTTCGAAAGCATTTTTTCCCGCCATAAAAAAAAAAAAATATAAAAAGGAAAGGTACACTTAAGTACTTATTATAATTAAAATTCATACCAAATAATGAAGTAGCTCTGGATAATACGTATCCATCCTGTGGGATAGCAATATATTTTTACATAACTATTTATTTAAAGTACTGTAGAGTGACGTCTTTATATTCTGAATTCCATGCGGATGAATCTGCGGGTAGAATCTAGTATTTAATAAAAAGCTACGTACCTTGCAGATGTTCTTAAATTGAAGAAGATCATTTATTAACCTTTCCTGACTCTTGGCGGGTCAACAAGACATTACTCAATTACTCTTTTAGTGACTGTTATGAAAAAGGAAAAAGCTTTGCTTTATCATCTATACTATTATAAAACTGTAACAGAGCTGTGTCTGTACATTCAAGATATTTTAGAAAAAATGACTGCAATTGGCTATATAGGCGTGTCTAAACACAAAACTATTTTTTTTAGAATTTTTGTCTGTACCTGAGATATAACCGAAAAAACTAGAAAATTATTGAAACTAGTTTTTTTTTAGAATATATTTAAAAAAAACTACTAGACGGATTTTGATGAAACTTTTTTTATTTGAATGACCTTGATTAGAATTAAAAACTGGTATACATTTTATCCCGCTACTATATCGGTAATATAACCGAAAAACTAGTTTTTGCCTGCGGCGAAGCCGCGGCGCAAAGGCTAGTATTTATATATAGCTACTAGGGATGTGTATTATGAATATAAACCAAGAAAAAAGAAACAAGTATTAAAGAAAAATAAACGGAAAAGGCCCGATTTAAAATCTTTTTTGATGTTAAAAGGTCATACTCAAGCAACTTACTTGTATAAATAATAATATTTTTATTAAAGTAACAAAGTGTAAGATTATTTAGAAACAAAAATACTCATTTCAAAGTAACTTGGAACCCTCGAAAAGAGCTAAATATTCCTAACTAGTCTGTTCTACAGAAACATTAAACACTATTTGTAGTCTTGAAATACTAATAGTAGTCAAGACTTTTATCTATACTACTAGCGCTAGGCTTCGCCGCAGCCAAAAGCTAGTTTTTCGGTTATACCTCAGGTTCCCGATATAGTAGCGGTATAAAATGTATACCAGTT
Organism: Leucoma salicis; assembly: GCA_948253155.1. Lineage (NCBI taxonomy): Eukaryota > Metazoa > Arthropoda > Insecta > Lepidoptera > Erebidae > Leucoma > Leucoma salicis. Next base: position 20,299,014 of record OX411811.1, read on the forward strand.
TTTAAGTCTAATCAAGGCCTTTCAAATAAAAAAAGTTGCATCAAAATCAGTTCAGTAGTTTTTGCGTGATGCGCGAACAAACAAACAGACAAGCAGATAAACAGACAAACAGACGAAAATTCTAAAAAAAAAATAGTTTTGTGTTTAGACACGCCTATATAGCCTATTGCAGTCATATTTTCTAAAATATCTTAAATGTACATTTATAATCCAAGTATAATCCAAAAATGTATTAAAAAATTAAGAAACAAAGCAATTCTTTAATTTTCCAGGTGCTATACATTAACAATATCGCCGGATTATACTCAAAAAAATAGCAAATAAACAATTCTCAGGCAAACAAAGCAACTACAATTTGACAGTGGCCATCTCGTCGATATCTGCGCTCGGCTTTGCCAGTGTATCCCCAATATCGTATATATTTGTTGAAAGGAATATAAAGCTTACAATTAATTTTGTATCTTAATAATATAATTATGTAATAATTGTCAATATTGTAGCTTACTGATGTAGTTAGCCATCATCATTATTATTGATGTAGGTGGCACAGGATCTCTCACCGTAGCGTTCTATTGGAGAGGCCTATGCCCAGCAGTGGACTAGTAAAGGCTGATGGATGGATGTATCATTAAATTTAACTTGCAGTGGACACTGGAAGTTTGGATGTCTTAGTGATATTATACTGTGATTTCTTGTATCTTGTAAGATAGCACAAAGTTGGTACATTGACACGACACGTTTTTCTGTAGTACCCACATAGTTTTACTCGATCTTTATTGTTATAGCATGTTTTCATGCAGTTAAGGGTAGTTCTAGTTAGGTATACCTAAAAGTATAAAAATATGAATTATTTAAGCTCATAATTCTGAAACGTGTACACGTAAGGTAATTCTGTGTCAACAGAGCAATACTCAACACTTCTTAGAAACGATATACGAGTAGGTATTATATTAATATAAAATGAACGTTTAACTCGTACATATTAAATTTATTGAACGGAGATTAGAAATAAGATATTGCCTTGTGCTCAGTATATACCTACAACAATTTGAGCGTACTATCGAGATCATGCAGATTAGGTTTGCTTCATATTCATTGCTAGTCTCTTTGAAACGTTTAATTTAAAATATTACACACATACGCGCATACAATCAAATACACACACACGTAAACACATACACATTCACGCACACACACGGATACACGCACATTTTTCTTTTGCTAGAGCATTGCTTATTCCAGCGATCTGGGAAGTACAATGAGCCGGCTTGATCTGGGAACTACTACCTACCCACTCACAGAAGATCAGCGTAAAACCGTACCGTGAACTGTTGTGCTCCGTATGGTGAGTGAGAGTGCCGCAGGTCCAATCCTCCTTATCCTCTTTATTATTCTTACCCTCCACTTCCTATCCCTTTCCGTGGAGTTGACGACGCACGAGAGATGCCTCTGGTGTTGCTAACTTATATGAGCTACGAATATTGCTTTTCATCAGGTATGGTACTTCGCCACCCGCCGTAGTAAGAAACACACACATAGATTCTCTCTCTCTCTCTCTCTCTCTCATACAAAGCTGCATTCAAAAAATCAGATGGTTAACAATTTGAATGACCTCTTTATAAATTCATATTTGTCTCTCTATATTTGTAGCCGAGTACGCTCCAGTCAAACCACCCATTTTGTAGGACAATTGTTAATCCGAGTTTATTATCCAATTATCTTAACATTTAAACTTACTATTAGTCAGACAATATCGACACACCACCTAATCGAAATGTTTTATACCTGCGAAGTTTATTAGCTACCTCTATCGAGATTTTTCACATAGAAATACTTGGGCGTCTCGTTGAACGGAACCTACTCACAAAGATTGATCCTGGTATTAATCATTTGAAAAAATAGGCGGCGGCTCCTGGACCAGTATCTCTAGAGTTGTTCAAGTTCAAGGGCGTCGGCCAATGTGAGTGTAAAAAAAAATAAGACAAAGTAAATAACGAATAAACGAGAAATAGTCAATATATCAGGTAGCTAATAAAGGCGATCGCGATTTATTTGGCAATAGATCACGTTCTGGTTAATTTAATTTCCTGTGCTATTGATGGTCCAGGTATAAATCATTCTACTACTGAAGCAATGTAACATAATTCCAGTGACCTGCCGATAAAGGCGGAGCGACGGCACATGGCGAGTTTATTTAGTGTGTGAGGGCCCCAAACTACCGTGTTGTTGCCCCGAACGACGGGGTGTACAGTTGGATACATTTTTAACCGCCTTAACAAAAATAAAAAAGGTGTAAGTTATTCTGATAACTTCTTGTATACCTATAAGTTTTACCTTACTACCTGTAAATGCGCAAGTCTATGAAAATTTTTGTTTGTCCATCAATCACGCTTAAACTACAGAGAGGAATTGGATAAAATTTGATAGGTAGATATGTGAGATTAATTTTTTTATACCGAAGACAGTAAATAATTTCCGTAGACAAGCTATTTTAGCATACAAACCTAACAAATTAAAACGAACTTTTGTATACAAATTCTTACTAATTATAAATGCAAAAGTGAGATTGTTTGTTTATTACGCTTTCATCCCATAATTATTGAACCGACCATCATAAAATTATGTATAAAGATAGTTTGGAGCACAGAAAAGGACATAGCTAAACATATAATACGTTTCATCTGGAAAAATAAATAGTTCCCGTGGTACAGCTATTTTTACACAGAGATGTGCCGTAAAGCGATGTAGGTATTTATATTCCGAAGTCTACGCGGACGTAGTTCCGAGTGAGAGGGCAGTATCTAGTAAATTATGTATATTTAAGTAAGACTAGTCATCTGGGTAACATATACTCGTATATTGTAGTGTCATCAGAACATGTACTGCCTCTTACCGTGATACTAAATCGTAGTAGCTTTTTATATTACACGCGGGGAAGAATATTTCTAACAAGAGACAACGCTAGCCTTATATAGCTATACGCTTTTAATTTTTTCAATGCAAAAACTTTAGTGTCTGCAACTTCATGTAGCGTTTAAAAATCGCAATAAATATATCGTAAGATGTTTACAAGTACATGACTTGGCTGTAATACAAATCAATTCTTTTTTTACTATCATAATATCATTGAAATACCATCTGGATCTTTTACAACAAACGTAATAATAGTTCCTATGTATCATGCACAGTTACGGCTATTATTTTATCTTTGTTAACACAGACATTTTAATCTAAACGTTTTGATTAGAATATATCATCCTACTCTTCAGATTTGTTTGCATATAAATTATTGTGCACTTGACATGTGGGGTTATCCATAAGGTTAAACTGTAACAATACGAGGAGATTGCTTTCAATACAATCTTTTAGAAATTCAATCCAACTAGCGTTTAAGCTTTTGTGGCCGCACTCGTAGTGACCACTTTCCATTTCTACCAAATGTTTGGTTCTGTCTCTGTAAAGCCTCTCACCTTAAATCTTCAAAATCATGCATGGTAAATGTACAATAATTGTCATTTGTGTGGTTCTTGTTTGAACAAATTGTGCTATTTGTTCCAGAATAATAGTTAACTACTAAAAGGGCCCACCTGTATGTGATGTTCTATAATTGTACGAAGAGTAATTCCGAAATGATATTATTCATACTTGTGGTATCACAAAAAAAAAACCAAATAATAATTATGTTTTTATTAAATTCGCAAATTTATTTTTGTCATGGCATATTCCTTTTCCGGTGTCTGAAAAAAACATCTATGACTAATATGTGTTACCAGTGATGACTTATGGGATAGACACGTATTCTTGAATGTTAGTCTGGTCAAAATTCCCTCTACAATGTAGTCCTATAATATTTAGATTATACAGTCTTTTTAGCTACTTTTAATTATAAGTGATATACATTGTTATTTAGAATACACACGATAATTTTCTTCCAAAAAACGCCTCTTTTTGTTACATGACGTGGAACCAGTATAACTGCTAAACCCTTTTTAGATAACTATGACGCACGTAGATTTTTAAAGGGATTATAAACGTTTCTAACTAACTTTACCAATATATAATCAAATAATGAAATTAAAATATTGTCTTAGTCATTATATTTTTCGATTCTCTTGAGTTTGTCACAATAATTTATTTCTTCCGAGCGATTTCATATGAATTTGTTGATTTACAATGAACATTTTAAGCACAAAACAATTTATTATCTTCAACAATCCATTATACTTCGAGATTCATCGTGTTTGAAATGAATATTCTTGAGGCATAACAACAATTAATATTAATTACCTAATTGATATAACAGTGATACTGAATTGTAGAATCAAGGACAGCACTGATGGCGCAGTGGTTTAGATACCAGCCTCCCGAATCGAACCCACAAATGTTGTGTGATCCACAATGGTGGTACCACCATTTCCCGTGTGACCGGCCATAAAGCACATCGCTGCGTTTTGGCTGTAGCAGGAGATAGCCGTTAATTCTTTCATTTCATATCTGTGAAATGAAATGGTGAGCAGCGGCTTGACAATACTCTCAGTATAGTTGAGTCCATGAGCGACGGTTACCATTTACCATCACATGGGTCGTGGCTCGTCTGACACTAAATGCAATAAAAAAAAGTAAGTCACTAATTATAACTGCCCTGTGAAGGAACATCATGAGTTTGTAAGCCAAGAAGCTTTCTCAGCGGCTTCTGAATACTGCCAAAACACATTGGGCTGGTAGTGCACTATGGCCTAATATCCTCTAGTACTAATGGAATCCAGACATATTTTGTTTTTACTCGTAGATTGTGACAAAATTATTAACCATATCTATACAAATAAACTGAAAATTGAAGTGTCTATTTGTAATGTCGACAAAATATCAATTTTTAAATATTTTTGTCTTTCTGTCTGTCTGTTTGTTTGTTCCAGCTAATCTCTGGAACAGCTACAGCGAGTTAGACGGGATTTTCACTGACAGATAGCTAATGTTATAAGAAGCTACCTAGGCTACTTGTATTTAAAAAAAATAATTATTGTTTGCACAAAATAAGAAAATAACTAGGTATAGGTTCATCATTCATAGGGTGGTCTAAAATTAACTGAAAAGAAAATTCACAGCTAGCTAGTTTTTAGGCTATATCTCAGGTTTCAGATATAGTAGCGGGATAAAATAAATAAATAAATATTTACGGACATTTTCACACAACGTCCTCTGGTCCCAAACTAAGCTTAACGCTTGTGCTATGGGTACCAGATTACGGATATAATACATATATTATACTCCTTTTTTTTGTAATACATACATATAATAGATAGAAAACACCTAGACGCAGTACAAATATCTGTGTTCATCACACAAATAATTGTCCTGAGTGGGAATCGAACCCACGACCTCGTGCACGGAAGTCAGTTACACTACCGACTACGCCACGAAGCCCGTTACAAAATGTATAGGTACCAGTGTTTAAGTCTAATCAAGAGCTATAAAATAAAAAAAGTTGTATCAAAATTCCTTCAGTAGTTTTTGCGCGATGCGCGAACGAACAAACAGATAAACAGACAAAAAAATATAAAAGGTATTGTTTTGTGTTTGTGTATAGGCGTCTATATAGCCTACATCCATCCATCCATCAGCCTTTTAAGGTCCACTGCTGGACATAGGCCTCCAAGAATGGGGGAATAGTGCCGTAATCACCACGCTTGGCAGGCGGGTTGGCGATCGCAGTGAATGTTGTTAATACTCGAAGGAGTGATGCTGCCCACTCCCCGGTAATCCCTCAGTCACCGCTTATGACTCCCATGGGTGGAAAGAGGTGGGACAATTCTAAAGCCGGCCCCACACGGCAAGTCATATTCTCTCAAATATCTGTTACAGCTTTATAATAGTTAGGATTAATATATAATAATATTTTAAACATGAATATTAAATATAATTCTAACAGCAATTTTACAATAACTAAATTATGTAGGCAATAGTTAGCAACAAGAGCGCACGCCGGTCGAGGAGAAAAAAAAAGAGCTCTAGTTTTTTTTTTTGTCTGACGTCGGTTGTTAGCCTCAGATGGCAATGACAACCTTACCCGGACAATTGGTGAGCACAGAGGGCTCTCAACACGACATTTTGGCAACGCTACCCGAGGGCACCCTCTGTGGGGTAAGGAACTCGGCTCGGGCTGTTGCTGGCAAAGTGGGATTTCCCACGTTTATGATTTGAACACGTCTTTCGCCCCCGTCGGCGGGGATGAAACCGTGGATCATCCATCCATCAGCCTTTTAACGTCCACTGCTGGACATAGGCCGCCCCAAGAATTGGGGATAGTATCGTAATCGCCATTATATGTAAACCGTGGATAATTACTTGTAATAGCTACGTGAGCTGTGTGTGCTCTGGGAGCTTGTCTTGTGACCGCGTCTTATACATATAACAGCACTGGCTGGTGTTGTCATGGTGTTGCCAGCTCTGGGTGGAGGAACACCTAACTAAATAATATTTCTCACATATTATGCTATTTAATAAGTATTTCTTAGCCCATTTATTCATTTTATGATACCTTTCCTTTTGTTAAGAGGGAAAAAAAAATTCTACCCGCACACCCCGTCGTTTGGGGCAACGAACAGGATAATATGGGGCCTCAGCCACTAAATAAACCCGCCGTATGCCGTCTCTCCGCCTTCATTGGTGGGCCACTGGAACTATGTTACATTACTTCAGTGGTTAATTTTCTGATACTTACTCGTTTAAAGAAGGACTTGAGAGAGCAGCATCGTAAGGAATATTATATTTCAATTTATTTTAGATTGAATCGATAAACGATACTTAGAATACTCGAATAAAAATATGTCATTATAACAAACATATAAGTATAGTATAGTACTCTACAAATAATATTGAAATGCGAAATACAACGCTAAACCCTTGATATTGTGATATTGACGTCAATGTTTGAGGGCCCACTCGAATTTATTGCCCGTTATTCCTTATTTGTTTCTGGCGTTCACTGAGTCAAAAGAATGGTAATTTATACTGTGTATTTCTGTTAAATAGGGACATCAAATTAGATTTTATTCGATATCCACAAGTAATTAAAAATCTATTCTTGTAACTACTAAGGGCTTGTCATTTCAGTTACTTTGCTGCAGTACAAGAGAAAGCTTGCTTATCAGTTTAAGGTCTACGGAGAATGGATTTGTGCTTACGTTTTAACATAAACACTTAAATTTGTGTCAGCTCACTGAAAATTGGAATAAGTCGATAGTAATTTATTTAATTAGGCGATATGTGCGACTCAAGAGCGGGACGTCCCCTACCCAGCGTGGTGGCCAGATGGCAGGGCGACGCCCGCTGAGCTGCCATGGCCAGCTGGAGGGCGCGGCTTGAGGCGCCCTGGGCCGACTTCAGCCCGTAGGGGCGCTCCAGCCGGTGCTGGAAGAGTGGGCAGGGCGACGGCACGGAGTCCTTACCTTCCGACTTCCGGTGCAGGTGCTGTCGGGGCACGGTTGCTTCGGCAGATATGTGTACATTGTCGCAAGGAGGGAAGCGACTCCGGGCTGTCACCATTGCGGCTGCGACTAGGACACGACGCAGCACACGCTGCCGTGCCCGGCTTGGGCCGAGCAGCGCCGTGAACTCGTCGCGACAATAGGGAGGACTTCTCGTTGCCGAGCGTCGTCAGAGCGATGCTTGGCAGCAACAAGAATTAGGCCGCGGTCGTTGCCTTCTGCGAGGAGGTCATCTCGCGGAAGGAAGCGGCGGAGAGGGCCAGGGAGCAGGTTTCTTCCGCTGACCCTAACCGCCGCCAGCGACCGGGGCGGCGCAGGCGCAGTTACTTGCACCTCATGCCGCCCTAGCTGAGGCTGCGGATGGATGGACCGGGGAACGTCCGCCACCCGCAAGGCCTTCCGCGAAGGTGCGACGCTCCGTGTGCGGATGTGTCGCTCAGCAGAGGGTACCCGAAAGGGTAAGCTGCCGGCGGACCACCGAAGGAATGTAACATAGTTCCAGTGGCCCGCCAATAAAGGCGGAAAGACGGCACACGGCGGGTTTCTTTAGTGGGTGCAGGCCCCACCCTACTCTAGCGTAGAATAAAATAACTTTTTGTAAGTGTGTGAGGATGTGGTATATGAGTGAAAGAGGCATTGGAGCGCTGTGAACGATGAAGGATCACCCTTATCATTTAAGGGTATGAAAAATAGTTTACATCCTATTCTCTAACCTACTGAATATACACACAAGAATTGGTCAAGCCGTTTCTGAGGAGAATGGCGACAAACACTGTGACCCGAAGATTTTATATATTAGATAAAAAAATATATTATTAATAGTACATGGTTACCCTAGGGATGAAAGCAAGCCTCGAACTATTGGAGCCCTCGATACGCTCGGGCGCCAAACCCCGTCTCGGGAATGAATAAGTCTTTATCCCGAGGTAAGCACTGTGCTTTTCATTACGAATACGAGGAAACTAAAAATAAAAATCATGAATTAGCTAAAGAAAAAATGGGAGACTAAAAAATTGAATTTAGAATCGCCGTTTTCCCGCCGATTTTGTTTTTTTTTCTGTGGCCTGTCAGCTATTCAGCCATTACTTTTCATTTTAATCATTGAAAAAATATAAATCTTCGTTATTTTAAAGAAATAGTTGCAACTATATTAAAATAAAGTCATATAAAAAACAAACTTAGGGTGTGTAATACACCTCTGCCTACCCTGTCGGGGAATACAGGCGTAATGCTATGTGTTGTTATTATAAAAACCAAATTCTTTAATAAATACTTAACTTTATGTTATTTCAATTTTACATCGCGCTGTAATTGACTGGCTGTACAGAAAATAGAACTGTTTTTTTTTATAATTACTCAGCTGTCAGTTGAAAGTAATTTTCCCTAGGGCTGAAAAGTATTACTTTCAACCCGCTCCTCAGGCAACTTCAGGCCTACTTTCAGAGTATGAGTAATGAAAAATAATAAACCCAACTAGTGGTAACAACGTTCAACCAAAGGCGATTCAAAGATTTGAATCCCGGATTCGCTTAACTCGGGTTGATCTAGCAACCACCGTTCTCCGAAACTAGTGTACTTTACCTTAAAGTACACTGGAATTAGTTCACTTAGAACGAGAGGGCTTAAGGCTATATTTCACCATGTTGGTCAGTGACGGGTTAATAGACTTTGCATGCAGAAAATCTCGTTTCTGTTGGGCATGAGTCTGCTCAGAGAAAGTTTAAGCTATAGTCCACTACACTAGGCCTTTTTTTGTTTAGGCGGGACAAAATGTACCTAACCGCACACCCCGTCGTTCGGGGCAACGTACCTACAGGGTAGTGTGGGGCCCTCATCCGTGTGCTGTCTCTTCACCTTTATTGGCGGGCCACTGGAACCATATTATATTCCTTCAGTGGTGCTCCACGACTTTACAAGCTGAATATTGCTTGCAGATTTTCTCGCGTTGTTTTCTTCATGAGGGCAGTAATAGTCAACAAATTAAGTATTATATTATCAAGGTGGGTTTGTTTAAAGTAATTTAATTTATGAAAATAATTATCTATACCATGGTAGTAGTATCTACGTTTGGTCGTTATTGCTAAGTAATTGCCGAAAGAACTAATTAATCAGGTAAGAAAATACCTCTGAAAATATTTATTGAATCTACCTTAAATTAAAGTAGGTAAATAAAACAGAACACTTAATATCCAATTAGGGAGATACGATATTAAATACTAATTAGTGTCTTATTTTGAGATCAATCAGTGTTTGCTTTAGATTATTTTAATTAATTTTTAGTATAAATATCTTTCCAATCAACAAGAGACTAACCTAATCTAGCACGCTCAATAAAACGTCCAATCCCCGCAGCGGACTACATCATCAAGCCATTTCCCTTGCGGGGTAGGCAGAGAGAACAGAGTGCCAAGAGGCTCAATGCTTGCATACATCTCTCGCTTCCTCAACATTCATAACTCTCTTCATACACGCTCGCCGGTTTTGGAGACTCCTGACTCCACCTTCCTTCAATACATGACCAATTTGGTCTAGGTAGGTAAGTCTCGGTTTCCCCCTGTAGCAATCTACCGTTAATACCATACTCCGGCAAAATGTCCCAAAGTTCCTTTCGTAAAACAGTGTCAAATGCTTTTTCCAAAACCACAAAACTGCAGAAAACCCTCTGGCCTACAGCCAGCTGCTTCTCCACAATGTTGCGCATAGAAAACACTCTATCATCTATGCATCCTCTTCCACACCTGAAACCTTGTGCCTCACAAAAATTCATCAGACATCATCCTCATTCTCCTTTCAATAATCTTACCATACAATTTGGCTGCCAAACTAGTCAAGCTTATGGCTCTGTAGTTTGCACAGTCATAACGTGAACCCTTGTTTTTAAACAAGGGCACGATGACTGCGCTTCACCAGTCCTTGGGAAGCATTCTTGAGCTCCAACATAAATTGAGAAGCATCAGCCAACCAGTTTTTAAGTTTAATCAAGAGCTATCAAATAAAAAAGTTGCATCAAAATCTGTTTAGTAGTTTTTGCGTGATGCGCGTACGAACAAACAGATAAACGGACAACAGATAGATAGATTTTCTAAAAAAAAGTTTTGTGTGTCAGACACACCTATATAGCCTAATACAATCATTTTTCTTCAAATATCCTAAATGTACAGACACAGCTCTATTACAGTTTTATATAGTTAGGATATATGTATAATGCCATGACATCTAATTGCCAAATTCAATGTCAAATTGATAATTGTTGTGCGGCAACAAGTGTTTAGTGATTGAGCCTTGCTTGTCGCAGCACGAATGGGCCGGCTCGATCGGGAAACTACCTACTACCTTCTCACAGAAGATCACCATGCGCCTTTAACGGTAGGTACTTCTACTGTATGTTCTTCTATCCTTCTTAACCTCCATCCAGCCTTTCAACGTCCACTGCTGGACATAGGCTTCTTAACCTCCATCCTGTCCTAATTAATTTCTCTACCTCCCATTCCTTTTCTTGGCGTTAATAATACGCGAGTGATGCTCCTGGTATTTTTAGCGTCTATAGGCTACGGTAGTCACTTACCATCAGTTGGGCCGTATGCTTGTTTGCCACCCGCGTAATATGTAAAAAAAATCTGTTTATTAATCTAGGCTATATTATCTTTGTGCAAATGATCACTTGCTCTTACCGCATGTTATGAATCTCTATAATATTGTCATTTTGACATTTGGTCCAGTTTCTGATTATTGCTATCCCTAGTGAATTTGTGCAATCTGAGTAGTCATTTTATAGAAGAATAAATATAATGTTTCGATTGGTTATACTGCAGTACATTCTGAAAATACATTTGAGAATAATAAACAGATAAATAGATGGGCATTTAGATACTTTTATATATATTTTTAGCATTTGACATGCTTAGCCTTGTACATTAAACACAAAGTGTGCAAATGTGAATCGCGTCGCCCAAGACGTAAAGTATGAATGTGTTATCGAAATTAGCAGTTAGGAGCAATTGTCACGATGCCTGAATTGGCAAAGCATCTGGATGGGATCCAGGAGATGCAGATTCAAATCCTGCTCGTGACTGTTATTTTCAATTTCACATTATCACACTTTGTGTTTAAGATAGATAGGCATTTTTTTCAAAATCTATCTAGCATTGATCATTGTACAACTCAATCAAGCATACTTAAATACGTCATCTTATTACTTATAACGATCACCTTCTGATACTCTACTACAATAAATTAATCGGCTCTCTACAATCTATGATGATGCATTATTAATATTGTTAATCAGTGAACATCTGCTTCGCTTTGTATGTTAATAAATGTATCAGCCAGATCATGATCATGGTTTCAATCACTTAATTAAAAAGCAAATTATTTATGACAGTGGAAAGAGAGAGCTTTACTGTGAGCAGGATTCGAAACTCTGTCCCATCCAGGTTAAATACTTTAAAGTAGCGGAGCAAGTCAAGTGCTAAAATACAGATCTAAACACTTTTATTTAGATATTGCACGCCTCATAAGCGAAGCGTTGAGGTGTGTACTACTCTCGCTTCATGTAGAACTGATTTTTCAAACTTAAAATGTCTCTATTTATCACATATTGCACTTATTAAATAATATATACACACACATATCAAGGAAAAACACTATTTTTAACACTCATGTTATTTTTGATGCCATTTTTGTTATTTAAATTAGTTAAAACACTGTTTAAAAAAGTTCTGTCTTGGACGTCCGTGTGTTGTAGGTATTGTATGATTTTACGATTCAGCGCTATACCTTATTTTGTGAGAACTACTTCTATAGACCAATATAGTAATACTTCTAAGGGAGCACCAGGGGAATGGGCAGCAGCATACTCCTGGGAAACGTTTAACACCATTCTGCGGTCGCCAACCCGCCTGCCAAGCATGACGATTATGGCATTTACCCCCCTTCGTGGGGAGGCCCATGTCCAGCAGTGGACGTTTATGGGCTGATGGATGGATGGATGGATGGCGTATAAGACATGAGAACCACATTAGTAGGTACTTTTTGAAATTAGCGCTATCTATGTGATTTATTGAAAACTACTTAGTAAGACCAATACATTATTAGTTACTTATCATATGATCAATTTTATTGTGTGACTTTGCACACACGTGACATCATACATCTTGAAATAAATCAATATAATATAAGCAGTATTGTACATATCTTACCTCAGTACAACGTTATGCTATATAACGTTATGAGCCCCACACTACCCTGTTCTTTGCCCGAACGACGAGGTGTACATTTTTTCTCACCTTAAAAAGAAGTTTTGGAATAAAACTACGTTTACGGAATCTATCGAGTTCACTTGATTTTTATGCTATCCCGACGTTTCGAATACTTTACAGCATTCATGATCACGGGTGGACTTAGATGGTAGATGTCCAAAGCTGATATGTTGTTTCAACGGTTTCATCTAACCACAGTGTGGGTAGATGAAACCGTTGAAGGAAAAAAAGGATTAACATGGGGATAGTAGACAGAAAGAATGATTGAGTTGTGATGAGAAGGGAGATTGGGCCTCCAGCGCTCTTTCTCACCTTACAAAACAAGAATTCTTAGTACTTGTTGATTCACGCCGATTTTTTGTGAAGGTTAACAGTTTAGTTTAGTCGTTAGTCCAGCCAGCCCATTCGTATTAATTAGAAATAGCAAGGCAAATGCAAAACCATTTTTGAAGTGTTTCGTTCAAAATGCTTTAAAACTATTTTGGTAGTTTGCTTAGACATGTATACTTACACCTTAAAATGGAACGTGAATCATAATAATACATAAGTCAGCGTGCGGAAATATTAGTTTATGTAACTTTTCAAATGGTATTTATTTAAAACATTTAAGGTGAAGTTTATCTTTCATGAGAAATATACGTTTACTAAAAACTATTTTTCGGATAACTGGCGGACGGTAACTGGCAGTGTTCCAATAAATGACGGCGTTCGTTATCGTTATTATGACGTACATTGCTACTTATCTGTTGGAAGTTATAGATAGTCTCAAAGAAATTTCGCTATCACCGTTGATTCTCACATTAACACTCGTACAGTGTTCGCTTTTTGACTGTTGCAAACATCGTAGAGTATGTATCTACTTATATAGGATTTACCCAATAGAATGTTTCATTATTAATATTGCACGCCTCATAAGCGAAGCGTTGAGGTGTGTTCTACTCCCAGTTAACACGGCACAACTGATTTTTCAAACTTAAAATGTCTCTATTTATCATATATTGCACTTGTAAAATAATATCTACACACACACAAAGAACAAACACTATTTTTAAAACTCATGATATTTTTGATGCCATTTCTGTTATTTAAACTAGTTAAAAAACTGTTTGTAAAGAATCTGGCTTGGACGTCCGTGAGTTGTAGGTAATGTATGTTAACACGATAACGACCAAAATACTTTACTAATCGAGTCTTTTTTTTTTTCGTTTACGAATTATTATGACTAGGAATAGAGCCCTATTACTTTTCACGTTCTGATTCGATGTGGTTTAATTGTTATTAAATAAACAAAAAAATACTGAATATTTTTTTCTGTTTCAAGTGCTATCCATTAAATGGTTTAGCTAAGATTAGGGCTACACAGTAAAGTTAAATTGAGTGTATTAATTGGTAAAATCGTTATCTTTTTATAATTTTTAATTTATTAAGTTCGTCTTTAGGGTATTGCGTAAATATAAATGTTTATAGGTATTAAATTATTTCTTATTATATAATTATATTTATACTAGCCTTTGCCCACGGCTTTGCCGCAGCCAAAAGTAGCCTAGTTCTTAGGCTATATCTCAGGATCCCGATATAGTAGCGGAATAAAACGTATACCAGTTTTTAAGTCTAATCAACAGCTACCAAATAAAAAAGTTGAATAAAAATCAGTTCAGTCGTTTTTGCGTGATACGTGAACAAACAGATAAACAGACACAAAAAATCTAAAAAACAATCGTTTTGTGTTTAAACACGTCCTATTTAGCCTAATAAAGTCATTTTTTCTCAAATATATTAAATGTACAGGCACAGCTCTGTTACAGCTTTATAATAGTGTAGATTTAAGGTGCATTCGGGTATTTACGAAAGGATTTATGATGAGTTCATAGGTTTCTTGTATAATCATCAAAAAGTCAGCCTTAATAAACGTAAACTTGTCAGTTTAAATTATATCGTCTTTTGAAATATATGGACCAAAGTTCTATATCCAAAAGATTTATATTATATTCTAAAATAATTAAGTTTGAAAACCTTGTTATTTTTTTAAAATCTGATTGCAATTCCGAATTATGTTCGGGTAATTCTGAATGAATTTGAAAAATTGATATTATGTATATTGGGCATAAGGAACAAGTTTTTTTTGTTCAGGTTTACCCTCACGAAATTTATGTATCGAATTTGGGTGCAATGTGGCCTAAACGTTATAAGTGTGTAATTAGAATTTCGGAATTACACGATAACTAGCCGACTGAAGAAATGATACCACTCCTACAGTAACGCTAGTATATTTTCATCATTCCTTCAACTTACCAGGTAACCAGTTATAATTATACTTTCAACTTATGTACTATAATTACTGTCTCCTAAATACATTATAACAGCTAGATTAACACACGTCTGAACTCCAATGAGCGGCCCGGCCGAATAATCACTTTTTGAAACAGTCGGTCTTAACAGCTATTATTTTCAAATTCATTACTAAAATTATGATATTTCCGGTAGAAAACAGGAAGTAACAATGTTGCAATTTTATTTTTAAATTAATTACTAAAATCATGACACGACGGTACTCAAACTTTTAAGCAGTATAAGTTATTAAAATATAAGTTGTGTCAAATAAATCAAATACATAATGAGAAAATTTAAAGTTTATTAAAAATAAGTCCCAAGTTGATAAGACGTTGCATAGGCACGAGATAGGGATAACTTCTTGTGTATATTTTGGAATCTTCTTTATTAGGTACTTATATGTTTGGCATGATTCTGAAACAATTTAAAAGTATATAAACTACGGTCATTACATACATTACTTATATTAGGATACTTGTTTATAAGTAGCTAACAATTTCTTAAGAGCACAATCATAACTCAGTAAATAAATTTATTTCTACTATCTTAGCAGTTCGCGAATAATATTTGTAAGTAAGTACCGTAATGAACATTTTGTGACAAATGTATATGAAATGTTTTGGTCACTTGTATTTTTTTTTTATTGAGATACCAGAAACTTTATAAAATTACCTTAAAATATATTTATGTAGTTGTTTTTTAAGGAATACCGCTATTAAGATGAATCTAACAAAAAGTTGTCCGTGTGGTGACGGATTAAGAATACAACGTATGACCCTTCCTTCTTCCAAAAAAAAAAGAATATAAATTTTATATGTAGGAATTCAACAACTTGCACCATAGATATAAGTCACGGGCAACATTTTTTATAGGAACCAGTGTACCTAAATCATAACATTTATTGCACTTTAAAAGAAGTTTAGGAACCACTGGTAACCTCTATGAAAAATCAACGTTGGGTAAATGCGAATGACTATATGATTCGGAATTGCCCTAGTCGGATAAATCAGAAAATAACAGAAAATCTTGAGCTAGACAGTTTTAAGCCCACCTAAAATTGCAAAAAAGCGTTTATCTAGATAACAAATAAAAAAACAATTTAATAATTTACCAAGTTTCTTAAATTATAGATCTTCGGATAAATCTGATAATCCAAAAAAAAACACGAAATCGCAGTTGTCTACAAAAATGGTCACGTGCACTCATATGGTCACTTGTAGCAGTCGGAGGCAACGAATAGTGGGGAGCGTATCTACGACGGCTCCTAGGTGTGTGCAAAATATTGCAGCGTTTGGTAGAAAATTGTAGTTATTAGAATTACCCGATTTTCGGCGTTACCCAAATGCACCTTATTCCTTTTTTACATCACGTGCCTATCGTTCTTCATCTTCTCCTCGTACCGGCGCTTACCACCAGGCGGAAAATACGCTGGTTTGTCACTCTTGTAGTATTTTTTTTATACTACGTGAATGGCTAATAAGCATACGGTCCATCTAATCCGTAGCTTATAGACGCCAGCAGCATCAGAGGCATGACTTACGTGTCGTTAACTCTAAGGAAAACACAACGATTGGAGTACCTAACGTTGTTACACGCTGATCTTCTGTGAGAGAGTGGTGCTTCTCCGATCGAGACGATTCATTTATGTTGGGATAAGTAAGGCTCTAAGACTATACCTAAAAAGATAATTACTGGAAAATGGCAGTCTCCAATGGTTACGCTTTGTAATCTTGTATTGAGATCCTTTAACGATAAAAATAAATTATTAATGTTATAAGTAAGTCCATTTAGTACAGTACGTTACAAATTCATCATTTGACAATATAAGTAACTTAACAAATTATTGTTAGAATGATGTGACGGCCATTCCAAAATACAATGTCTAAAATCTACGCTATACTTAGACGTTATATGACTAAATAGTTTTCACATAGTTTATAAACAAGGTTTTATAGAGCCCTTAGAAGATTGACGATCATAAAGCTGTAACAAAAAATGACTGTAAAAATGTCTGTATTAGGCTATAGGTATAGGCGTGTCTAAACACAAAACATTTTTTTTAGATTTTTGTCTGTTTATCTGTTTGTTCGTTCGCGCATCACGCAAAAACTACTTAACGGATTTTGATGCAACTTTTTTTATTTTATAGCTTTTGATTAGACTTAAAACTGCTACACATTTTATCCCGCAACTATATCGGGCAGCTTAGATATTTCCTAAAAACTAACTTTTAGCTGCGGCAGAGCCGCGGGCAGGGGTTAGTTAAGGCGATTCACCGCAGGAAAGCGCGAAATACTGTTATACTAGATCAAATAGTTTAGGTATTCACCATTCAATAACGGTGTAATAAAAAATATGGACGATACCTAAGGATATTGTCTAAGGAATGTGCTAATTTGTTACACGATAGGATGTACTTTACTCGATTATATTTAATCCTGAAAACAAACTAAAACAAAATCTAAAACGAGTTATTTGTTAAGAAAATTTCAAGCTTTTCAAATAATATTTATATGGACACATTGCTCTATAAATACTACAGAGAACCTGCTAAATTTTAATTTTCAATTAAGTCCTTTAATTAGTAAATCAAATTTAATTAATATTTATCCCAAAACTTGAAGGATGTCCAGCGATGCGATGACATACCGCGACGCCCGCTACCCCGTCAGTCGCTTTCAGGCGCTTGCCAACGATGGGTTAGTGTCAAAATTTTCTTAAATTTTGACGTTATACAAGTTGTTTTCGTAATATGACACAGTTTAACAATATCAGTATGAACAAAAGTGTATACAAAAATTATGTACCTACAAATAATTTTCTATATTTTTTGTTATTATAGATTTCACACTTATTTGACATATATTAATATCATGTAGTTAATATTCTTATAAAATTATAATTATTCATAAAAATGTTTCACCTAAAAAAAATCACTTTAATTAATTTACTATATTATATTAGGTCAAAAAAAGCAGTCACGAGTTGGACACTCGTATGATTCCTCCATTTTTTTTTAATTTTAGGATTTATAATTGCACCCAAATTTCCAATCACTTCACATAATACACAAAATCTACTACCTTATGCTACCTAACTGTTTCAGAATAACTCTTTAACTTCAGTTAATGTTTAGTTTCTTACATATCAAGACAAGACATCAGGAACCACTTGCAAAAAAAACCTGATGTATCAGTATAATATAAAAAAGTATAATATTGACCAGTGAGTAACAAATTCAACATTTACTTCATTCTTTTGTGACACGTTTGCAGTGGATGATCACTGATCAAACATTAAAATTTGATATTAATATATGCTTGACATATTTTTGCAATGGATCCAAATAGAATAAATACAATAATATACAAAAATGAATATGGAGATTAGGTTTTGTATTTTTTTCACGTAGTCTAGGCAATGACGAAGGAAAGACGCGTCAATATTACCAACGATTTTTTTTTTCATCAATGAGCTGCAAGTCTCGAAAAACAAAGGCGAGGTATAAAAGACAGATATGCTCTCGTTGATCTATAATGTTGTTGGAGCTTGGTATTCAAGATCTTATGGAAGTTATTTCCGTCCTAACTCAGGGACGGTATCAATTGTAGGCAAAGGATTTGGAGCGGTTTCCTACATGGCAATACAGAATAAATATTGTGCAATTTGTGCCAGCGCCGAAAAGAGAGGGCACGACCCAAATGAACGATGTGTTACAAAAACTATAGAGGATATTCTAGCGCTATGGAGGCAGATATTACATTATCTGTGAAGCTTTTAGCGCCTGGAAAGAAACTTATTATCAATGGGGTTATATATATGCAAGAATGGCTGAGGGTGGGGTTTCATCAACTTACGTCAAAATTATGGAAGCAAACCATACGAAAAACACTTGGAAGAAAAAATGGAGAAAATTGAGAATGTTGACATGAATGATGAATTGTTTACCAGAAATTTTGATTGATGACAAATTCGTTGCATGGCCATTGGAGATTTAGCATTAGAGGATATAAAAGAAAATGTTTCCACCAATTCGCCACAACATGACATCATAAAAACAATAAATATACCCATGTTTAAAAGCCGAATCTAATATACACGATGAAGAACATGATGCAAGAATTCAGCCCTGTTTATGTATTCAGTCTAGATATTTAGATTTAATGAAATTAGATCAACATATATATATATATATATTTATAAAATGAAACATACTCATTAGTTTAAGAATCTTTACTTCATAAATATTTAACTACAATGTCGCTCCTGTTTGGTCTCTGCTTCCACTCCATCGCAGCTACAATTTTATAGCAGATCCTCTCCAGTCATTGCTTCCGCCTGTTTGCTGCTTCCACTCATCGTTTTAGTAACATATCATTCCTAACTCATTTCATCTAGAGGGGTGATTTCTAGAGGTATTTGAAGTCTACTTCACGCTTAAGGCTCTAGTGTTTTCTCTGCTTTGGAAGGTAGGTAGGTTCCTTCTGGCAGGTGATGTGACCTATTCTTGTTAATCCGGTGTGCCGCACCTAAAACGTATACTTGCAAACAAATAATATTAAAACCTAAAACAATGTTACAGTAAGACATACCAAAAAATAATTATGTGTTATTCTTTGTTACCATCGAAATTTTAAAAGCGTGTTCCACTCATGAAACTGAGTAACGTTAGACATGTATGTATTATATTGGGAGGCATTTCTTTTCGTTTTTGCATATATGTTTCTTGAGGCAAAATTTTCGATTTCATGAGTGAAACGGCATTAGGCATTTAGATGGTATGATAAAAAATAAACCCTAATTAATAAAATAATATACGAATATAATTACGTACGTACCTACTTAACAAAATTTGTGAAGTAATTAACACTTATTCTGCTTATTTTTTATATATATAACCTGACCAAAACATATTTTATATTACATTCGTAATTAGTTGTTCATATTACTACTGAAATAATTTTATACTGTGGGCTAGCACTAACGTCCCGAAGAGAAATGAACGGCCCGCAGCAAATAGTATGTATTCACTATGTTTGTGTAACCGTGTGGGGCCGGCTTTAGATTGTCCCACCCCTCTCTACCCACGGGAGTCGTAAGATCCGACTGAGAGGATACCGGGGGAGTAGGCAGCAGCACTCCCTCGAGTATTAACAACATCCACTGCGATCGCCAACCCGCCTGCCAAGCGTGGCGATTACGGCATTATCCCCCATGACGGGACCGCTCGTTGTGGCGTTCTCTTGGGAAGGCCTATGTCCAGCAGTGGATGTTGAAAGGCTCATGGATGGATGGATGTTTATGTTCTGCAAATTTCAGGACGCGCGGGGGGCCCCCACACCTCACCTCCTAAAATCTTAGCTTGTGTTGAAACACATTTTTTTATTTTATTTTATTTTAGGTGGGCAAAAATGCCCTACCGCACACCCCGCTGCCCGGGGAGACAACAGGGTAGTGTGGGGCTCTCACCCACTAAAAACCCACCGTGCGCCCCCACCCGCCCTTGCTACGGCGGATCACGGGTACCGCGTCGTTACGACCGTGATCTGCAGGCGGCAGCCCCTTCGGGCACCCTCTCTCGAGCGACGCCTCGCGCACTTGGGCGTCACACCTTCACAGTAGGCTTCCGCGGATGGCAGGGTACTCCCCAACCCCACCGTCCGCAGCCGAGGCTGGGTGGCGTGCGCACGCCACCCAGCGCGCCGGCGGCGAATCGGGTCCGCGAAGGAGGATTCCTCCCGGGCACTCTCCGCCACCTCCTTCCGCGAGGTGACAGCCTCGCAGAAGGTGGCGACCGCGGTCCAGGCCCTGTCACTGCCAACCATCGCTCGCGCAACGGCCGGCAGCGACAGGTCCACGCCTATGACTGCAACGAGTTCCCGGCGCTGCACATCCCAAGCCGGGCACGATTTGAGCGTGTGCTGCACCGAATCCTCGCCGCAGTCGCAGTGGTGACAGCCTGGGGTCGTCTCCCTCCTAGCAACCATGCCCCGACAAAACCTGCATCAACCGGAAGGTGAGGACCCCGTGCTGCCGCCCTGCCCATTCTTCCAAGATCGGCTGGGGCGCTCCCACGGTCCAGAGACCAGCCCGGGGCGTCTCCAGCCGAGACTTCCACTTTAGGACGGTGGCGCGGCGGGCATCTTCCCGCCACGATGAGATTGCGCTCGGTGAGGGGAGGCTGCCCCCCGCCCCGCACCGTCGACGCCCGCCAATAGACGTTGGCGAGTACCTCCGCCTCCAGAACCCACGGGGGGCTTCCGACCAACGCGCAGGCTGCATCGCACGAGACCGTGCGGTACCCGCGTATTGCCCTGACCGCTACGACCCTCTGTGGACGCCACAGAAGGGCCCTATTGCGAGCGGCCAGGGACTCCGCCCACATGGGCGCGCCGTACAGTGCCATCGACCGTACTACTCCCGCGTAGAGTCGTCGACACGCGAGACTCGGTCCGCCCAAATTCGGCATCAGTCGCCCGAAGGCGGACGCCGTGCCAACTAGCTTTGGCGCAAGACGACGGAAGTGCTCGTCAAACTGCCACCGTCCATCCAATACCAGGCCCAGATATTTGATGTGGGCCTGGATTGGGAAGCCCACACCATTGACCGTTATCGAGGCGCTGGCGGGCGGGCCACGTCGGGGCCCATGGAAGAGTAGGGCCTCCGACTTTTCAAGGGCCACCCTAAGCCCAGCGCCTCGATCCGCCTGACTACTTCCGCGGTACCTGAGGTGGCCAGCGTTGCCGCCTCCTCGAGAGTCCCGCCCCGGGCTGTGGCGAGCGTATCGTCTGCGTAGCAAATTACGCCCAGCCCGAGCCACGGAGGACCCAGTCGTAGCCGATGTCCCACAGGAGCGGCTCAAGAACCGAACCCTGTGGGACACCGCACGACATAGCCCTCCTTACAACGCCCCCTTCCCGGTCCACGAAGAGGACGCTGCGGCCGTCGAGGTAGTCTGCCACCAGCCGCTTTAGGTAGAGGGGCACTCCATGGTACCGGAGTGCCTCCTTGATGCAGCCGCATGGCAGACTATTGAAGGCGTTGGCGATGTTGAGCGACACCGCCAACAGCACTTCCCTCGAGGTGACGGACTCCGCAGCCGCGGCCTTCAAGCGTAGAATGGCGTCAACCGTAGACCGACCCACCCGAAATCCGAACTGGGCGTCGGACAGATCGGGGCCGACCGCTCCTAGGTGCCGGACGATGCGGGCAGCTACTACCCGCTTGAGGAGTTTGCCCGCCTCGTCCAGCAACACGACGTTGGCCTGAAGGCCGCGACTGTGTTCGGAGACCGTCCCGGCTTCGGCAGGAGCACGAGCTTCCCCTCCTTCCAGCAGTCAGGGAACCGTCCGGACACCAGGCAAGCGTCGAACAGTCCCCTGAGGCGGGGCTCAACGTGGTCTAGGACCAGGGCCAGCACTCGGGCGGGAACCCCGTCCGGCCCAGTGGCAGCGCTTCTCCGCATACGCGCTGCTGCCGCCCCCATTTCCGTCGTCGTTACGGGCGGTACCTCCCCATCGTCGGCCTCCCGGTCGTCGTCTGGCAGAGCCATGACCGGGGGCATGTGCACCGCCCGTGAAGGCAAAATTCCCTCGACCACCTCAGAGAGGAAGCCCGGCTGGAGGGTCTCCGTAAGGGGGTGGCCCTGGGCGCGGAGCTTGTTAAGCGCCGTGCGGTACGGGCGTTCCCAGGGGTCACGCTCGAGACCCTCCAGCATCTCCCCTCGACCCTCGGTTGAGCAACACGAGGTCCGCCGCTGCCGCCCGCTCCTCGACTGCTGCACCTCGGGCGTCCGTCCTGGGAGATACCCACGCCATTTATTTGGCGTTAAAGTCCCCCAGCACGAGCACAGGGCTCGGTGCTATACGCCGTATCGAGGTCTCCAGGCTGTGCAGGAAGACCTCGCCTGCACCTCACCCGCCCCATATAGTGGTTGGCGGGGCGATTGCCCGCCGCGCACGTGGGGCAGTGTGGGGTGCCAGTACAGGCAGCCGCCTGGTGCCCTGCCTGACCGCAGCGGAAGCAAAGCCCGCTACAGTCAAAGCAGTTAGTGCAGAGCGGCCGGGTGTGACCGACCGCCATGCACTTGTAGCACGTGGCAGGCCGGGGCTCCAACGTGGTTACCTGCGCGGTGCTCTAGCCCACCAAAAGTCTACTGGCGGCGACCAAATCCTTGGCCACGCGACATGGCACGATACCCAGACGGCACCTACACCACCTGGACCTGGGCGAATGGTGCCCACCCGGATGGCGCTGCTAGGAGACCCGGTTTTCGAGGTGATTGCCTCCCGGATCTCTTCCACCGTCACGGAATGGTCCAGCCCGGAAATGCGCAGTTCGGCGCACTTCACAGGTCTGGCGACCGGGACACCTCTCTCAGCCGGAAACAGGCCCAGCAGCCTCGCGGCCATCGCGTCGGCCGTCTTGGCACCCTCTGGCCCCAGAAACTTAAAAATCCGAGCACCTGTCCGGGCTTTGCGGGAGCGAGCGGAGACGTCCCCCAGATCAGAGACGTTTATCTCCCGCCGGGCACGCTTCAAGACGGCCTCGTTCGTCAGGCCCTTTTCCTTTCCCTCAGGCAGCACGGTGATCACCACCGCTGCTGCCTTCGGCACCTTGAGTTTGCGTGACCTCTTCTTTTTGTTTCGGGTCGCCTTTAGAGCCTCCCCCTCTGGGATATAGGCGCCGTCTCGCGCTCCGCGGCAGCGCCACGACGTTTGGCCCGGGATTGCCGGGGCTCCACCACCTGCCAGTCCCCATCTGAGGACCTAGCAGCGGCAGGCCCGGGAGCAGAAGCCCGGGGCGTGACCACCGCAGCCCGCGAAGGTGGAGTCTGTCGCGGCACAGCAGCGCGCGGAGGCGCAGCGGCGCTTGCTAGAGGCGGGATAAGCCTCGCCTTGCCTTTCTTTCTGTCCCGTTTTTTTTGGACTGCAGAAGTCGGTGCTCCTGGTGCTAGTGACTTTGCCGCCGCCGCATCGAAAGACACATGGCCCTCTTGGCACGACAGGGCTGTTGGTGCCGAGGCCATCGTGCCATTTCTCTTATCTGCCGCTAGCGGCGGCCGCAGCCGTGGCTCCGGTGGCAGCCTCGCGGCTATAGCGTCGATCCGCGGACCGAAGACCGCAGCAATGCGGACAATAATCACGCGGACCATCGCGTCCTCTGGCTCCGGTCCAACGCTTGACTGGGTGGCGGACGGACCCGGGGCAGCCGCGGGGAGCCCAAGCTCAACCCGCAACCCGGCCTGTCCCTGCTCCAACTCCGCCATCCGTGCCTCGAGGCAGCGGTTAGCCTGGTCGAGGTGCTGATTCTGCGAATCGAGACGAGCGCTCTGCGCCTAGCGGCGCTTATTCTGCTCCGCCAAGCGCTGAACGGATAGTGGCCTGAAAGACGCCGCGCACGAAGTTTCCCTTCAGGTTCCGCGAACCAGCTGCCACTATGACCACACTATTCAGGGCCCTCTCTTCAAACTGGGCCGGCCCTATATGGCCCTCGTCTGGGAGGCTGAGCTTTTCTGTTAGAAGCGCCACGCGCTCCTCAGCGTTCTGCTCCACCTCCAGCCTTTTGAGGCTTATCTCTGCCCTATTGGCAGATGTGGCACGTGGTGCAGGTGCCACAGGACGACTCGTGCCTCGACCCCTAGCGCTATACTGCGCTTTCGGGGGAGGCATCTCGGCAGAGCAGCACTCCGATTCCGGCGCCCCGCCACTCTGGGACATGGTGCGTTTGCGAGATGGGTGATCCACCTCCAGCTGCCCCGCACACATGTCTGCAGCAGCCAAAGATATTGAGCTGCCTGCCTTTGTGGTATTTGCCCTAAGGGCACAATCACCTTCCTCAGCGGCGGACATATCGGAAGCCGAATTAGCTGCCGAGCTGTCCGTCGCCGAAGCTCCTCCGTTCCGCTTTCCTCGTCCTTTGCGAGGCCTACCTCTTGCGCAACGGCGGTTGTGGCGCGACCACTGATGTTGCTGATGTGGGGGCCGTATTTACAGCCAGACCCCCATCGGCTGAGGCATCGATTGTTGTACCCGATTCCGTAGTTTTTTTTTTAAATTGTGACCTTTTTTCCATTTAGTTCCCACGAGTATGGGAGAAAGGAGGTCCACCCGGGCAGAGCTCCTAATACCCGGGCAAGCGTACATTTGTAACCCAACACAGGGGGGTCCGCAGGTACCCTGGCTAGGGGTGCGCTAGAGACTGAACTACCCATCAGCCATGCATCTCCTCGCCGCGCGCCAGAGCTTGAGATTCGGGGTAATTTTTTATAGAGGTTGTCTTCCTCGCGGTCCGGGCGATTAAGCCAAGACCCTCGTTCCTGTATGTCCGCGAGACGTAACCACAGACACGCGATCAGGTTTACGATTTGGGACAGGGGGGGGCCGCTGTGGCCCCACTGTCCCCCCTCTCCAGAGCCCGGGGAGCCAGTCTGGCTCCACCGACTCCGATGCCTGGTCTATCCGCCGTGCCCTCTGCTGAGTCAGAGGGACACGCAGAGACCGGTCCTGTCCGGAACTTTAGCCGCCGGCGACTGCCGACACCACTAGGAGGTGTACCACTAGGAGGTAAACCGGCACCACACCCCGCGTTGAAACACCTCGCCTTAACTTATAATTGTGATGATGGACTTAGAATATCTTAATCATCCTACTGCAATCAATGGGTGAAATAAAAACTAAAAAACCAATGCTCGACCCGTACTGGCCACGAAGGTAATAATGCACTGTACAAAATAAAAAATAAATCATAATAAATAGACAGATGGTAACAAACTTCGCGACAATGAGCGATTCGAAAGAGCAAAGTTCACGTAGAACTTTTCTTCGGAGACAATATTCTTTGTTGTTAAGTTCGAAGTTACGTATGACACAGTTCAAGAATCTTGTAAAGGTAGAGAGGTTATTCTGAATCATCTGAAATAATATATATTTTTTATTGCTTATGGTGGCAGACGAGCCACGGCCCCCCTGATGGTAAATGGTAACCGTCGCTCATGGACTTAACTATACCGAGAGTATTGTCAAGCCACTGCTCAACATTTCATTTCACATCTAGGAAATTAAAGAATTAACGGCTATCTCCTGCTACAACCAAAACACACCGATGTACTTCTTGGCCGGTCACACGGAAGATGGTGGTTCTAACCCGCTGGGGGCTGCTAGCAAGTGAGTACTGCCACTTAGTACCCAGCCCTATCACCAGTAATGCAATGGGTCATAATTGCTTACTTCCATTAATCGCCTCGTATGACACCCGTGGGAAAGAATGTTGTGGTGACACTTGTATTCTTAGTCCGTCACCACACGGACAAACTCTTAATACCTGAAGCTGTAAATTATAACGGTTATCTCCAGTAAATTTTTCGTGAAAATTTAACAATTCGTATAGATCCATTAAAGACACGTCTAGACAAACACAAACTGTAGTCAGTTGTTGACGTGTCTATCAAGCGTCGAATAGCTGTTTATCTGTTATACAAAAAGTAATACATTTTTATTATAAACTGTGGAAACTAAATAAGCTTATTATTTTTCACGAATTAATCTCGCAACGAATGAAATGCTATTTTGTTTTCACAGCAGTCTCAACAGCAGTGTAGTACCTAAATGCTATATTATGTTTCGGGTACCTAACTATAAAACTAGACTACAGAGAAAATATTAGGGGTTCTTTAATGATGGAGGGTACCCGAAAGGGTAAGCCGCCGGCGGATCACTGAAGTAATCCAACACAGTACCAGTGGTCCGTCAACACAGGCGGAGAGACGACACACGGCGGGTTTCTTTAGTGGGTGAAGGCCCAACACTAGTTACCCTGTTCGTTGCCCCGAACGACGGGTGTGCTTTGGTGTGGTTTTTACCCGCCTAAAAAAATGGGTTCCTTAATGAAATCGCCGTTTCGTAATGCAAAAATAAATATTTTTTTTGTACAATGTAATATATTTATGTAATCAAAGCAAATTATTTGTGAAATTCGAAAAAGAGAGCTTTACTACGAGCAGAATATGCACCTGCGTCCCATCCATTCCGGGGAAGTGCTCTGGACCGCTAAGTTATCGCAGTGACCTAATGGGGACACCCAATGTCCACTTTACATTTTTTAGATGTATTTAAGACGCACGCCACCTATCGGATGCATTTATAGACATTTTATTCTGATATAGTGAGATTAATTTTGCAATTAAAATGCATAGATACTACTAAACGACGTTGCAATTTTTTTAAATATTTATCATAATATTAAAAAAAATTGCAACATCGGATTGTAGGTAGGTACCTATAATACAGATCACTGCATTTTAGCACCTTTACAGAATCAATTATAATGTAAAAGTGGAATAAGAGAACTCAACTGCGAGCAGAATTCGAACCTGCGTCCCATCTAATCCAAGGAAGTGTTCTGGATCGCTAAGCTATCGCAGTCACTGCAGTAACCCAATCTCCACTTTACATTTGCATTATTGGTGAAGACTGATTTGCGAGTCAGGGCTGTTTTGCTGCGAGTTTTGCAATTATTGTTCGAAGTTGTGCATAGTCCATCCATCCATCAGCCTTTCAACGTCCACTGCTGGACATAGGCCTCCACAATAAAACGCCACAATAAGCAGTCCTGTGCCGACCGCATCCAACGGCTCCCCGCAGCTTTGACCAGATCGACGGTCCATCTGGTGGGGGGCCGTCCTACGCCGCGCCGTCCGATACGTGGTCGCCATTCGAGAACCTTTCGTCCCCAACGGTTATCGGTTCATCGAGCGATGTGGCCTGCCCATTGCCACTTCAGCATGGCAACCCAGCGGGCTATGTCGGTCACTCTCGTTCTCCTACGGATCTCCGTATTACGGATTCGATCACGTAGGGAAATACCAGGCATAGCCCGCTCCATGGCCCGCTGAGCGGCTTTGAGCCTTGATATGAGGCCAACATTCAGAGACCACGTCTCTGTTCCGTATGTCATCACTGGTAACACACACTGGTCGTAGACCTTCGTTTTCAGACACTGCGGAATATTGGACGAGAAGATCTTCCTTAGCTTCCCGAACGCTGCCCAGCCGAGTTGGATTCGTCGATTGACCTCTTTCTCGAAGTTGTGCCTACCTAACTGGACTGTTTGTCCCAAGTAGACATAATGGTCGACAACTTCGAGAAGCGCACTCCCGACTAGGACCGGTGCTGAAATGACATGGACATTAGACATGACTTTCATCTTGTCCATGTTCATTTTGAGACCCACTAGTCGGGAAACCCTGCTGAGATCATCGAGCATGGTGCCAAGGTCCTCCAGCAATTCTGCCATGACTACGATTTCGTCGGCATATCGAAGGTGAGTGATGTATTCGCTATTGATGTTGATGCCGAATCCGGTCCAGTCCAAGAGCTTGAAGACATCTTCCAATGCAGCGATGAAGAGTTTCGGGGACATAACGTCTCTCTGTCTAACACGTCTCTGCAGTTGGATCGGTTTCGTACTCCTGTCCTGAACACGGACTGACATGGTGGCGTTTCTATACAAGCACTAAAGCACTTCGATGTACCGATTGCCAATTTGGCACCGCTGAAGGGACTGCAGCACGGCCCAAGTTTCGATCGAATCGAAGGCTTTCTCATAGTCCACAAACGCCAGACACAGAGGCCGATTGTATTCCTTGGTTTTCTGTATATTCTGGCGTAGCGTGTGGATGTGGTCTATGGTACTATAGCCTTTTCGAAAACCGGCTTGTTCGGGAGGCTGGAAGTCATCAAGCCTGCGCGTGAGTCGATTTGTAATGACCCTCAAAAACAACTTATAGACGTGGCTCAAGAGCGAGATGGGTCTATAGTTCTTCAAGAGGGTTCTGTCACCTTTCTTGAAGAACAGCACCACCACGCTTCTGGTCCACGACTCTGGAACGTCGCCCCCGAGAACGATGGAATTGAACAGCCTCTGAAGAGCTTTTAAGACCGGCTTTCCGCCTGCTCTCAGAAGCTCTGTGGTGATTCCGTCGTCTCCCGGTGCCTTTCCATTCTTTAGTTGTTTGAGAGCCATTCTGATCTCGTACAGGCTGACGTCCGGGATATCTTCGGTAAAGTGCCGAGTTAGCTTGGATCTGGGGTCTTGGACCAAGCCATCAGCAGGGCTCTGGGATCTGTTCAACTGTCCATAGAACTGCTGGACCTCTCCCAAGATCTCATCTCGAGAAGAAATGACAGTGCCATTGTTGGTCCTCAGTTTAGTAAACTGACTTTGGCCAACAGACAGATCTCTTGCGAACACTTTCGAGCCTTGGTTCCGCTCTATCGCCTCTTTAATACGGGTAGTATTAAATTAGCGAATATCCTGCCGCACAGCCTTGGAGATCTGTCTGTTTAACCGCCTTAGGCAGGACCAATCGGTTGAGGACTGGACTATCATTTCTTTTCTCCTCTCCATGAGTTTTAGAGTATGGTTCGAGAGTTTACGGGTCCTGCTGTCGCGATGGGCCTCGAAGTAAGTCGACCCGACCGCGTGGACAGTTTGCATGAACTTGCTGTTCATATCGCTCGCTGATTCACACTCATCTAGACATTGGAAGCGATTTTGTAGTTCGAGCTGAAAGCTCTCGGTGTTCTGGTATTGGGCAGGTGTTGGTCGAAGCGTAGACTTCATCAAGCGCGATCTCTCGACTTTTGTTCTAATATTTAAGATACTCCTGACTAGTCGGTGATCACTCCCAGTTTTAATCCTACTAATCACTGAGACAACATTGAATATGTGTCGTTTGTCCGACAGGATGAAGCCAATCTCGTTTTTCACTGAACCATCAGGGTTAATCCAGGTTCATTTTCGCTGGGGCTCCTTCCTTAAGAAGGAATTCATCATAAAGAGGCCTTCCTTCTCCAGAAAATCAGCCAGCATCTGGCCCCTGTGGTTCCTCTGCCCAAATCCATAGTGCCCCACCTTCAGCTCATCGTCTGTCCTTTTGCCCAGTTTCGCGTTAAAGTCTCCCATAACCACCGTCAAATAAGTTTTAGACAAGTGGATGGCCTTCGAGATATCCTCATATAGGGCCTCCACCTCGTCATCGGAGTGTGTCGAGGTCGGTGCGTAAACCTTTATGACCTTCAACGAATACCGGTTCGTTATTCTGAGTATAAGGTACGCTACCCTACTCGACACACTTTCAATCCTCTCCACGTTGCCTATGAGAGACCTGCGAACGATAAACCCGACACCCCCTTGGGACTGGTGGTCGCCCTCCCGGTGGAAGAGCAAGTTCCCGGACAGGAGGATTGTCGTGCCCTCACCCTCTCTTCGGACTTCTGACAACCCTATAATGTCCCAGTGGATCTTGCTCAATTCCTCTTCCAGCTCGGTGATTCTCTCGTCGGTCCGAAGTGTTTGAACGTTGTGCGTTACCAGTGCAGTAGCAGTGGATGTTATTAACACACACTTCTTACGACTGCCATGGGTGGAGAGGGGTGGGGCAATTCTAAAGCCGGCCCCACACGGCAAACACGGCCCCAGCGGCTCTGCATAGTAAACATCTAATATTTCTTGACCCGATCTTCGAACGAATTCTCACATACATCGATAGCATAATTATTTGCATACATCCGCCAAATGGTGCAGGCTTCACCTAAGTTGAGAACGAATGTCCCAAGCAATTGCCAAGATATATCAATTGGCAAAGCATCTGGGACTGTTTTCCAGAAGATACGGGTTCAAATGCTGCACGTGAATGTTATTTTCAAAAGCTAAGCATGTCAACCTTAAAAAATAATAACGAAGTTTTTAAATCACAACATAACATTTTAATAGCAGTATTCTTAATTTTGGGTATGACAAGAGATAAATTATTGCAAAGGACGATATAAAGTTAATAAGCGTTAATTTGTCCCCAGATAGTAATTTTTCTTCATATAAATACTTCATTATTTCCCGAGTCAGTCATTCCAGATACGGGCTTAATGTGAAAAGGTATTAAATATGCTCATATAAAAACACTGGCACTGTCCCCAATATGAACGAAACACATGTTGTGGCGTTCTTTTGGGGAGGCCTATGTCCAGCAGTGGGCTTCGAAAGGCTAATGGATGGATGGATATAAAAACAAATATCGCTTATAATAATATTACCTAACCGAGTGCATAAACGTTATTAGAATAGAATAATCAATGTATAAGATTGACATAAGGTTACGACAACGTAAGCGTAACCGACAGTCATCCCGTACATTGATTATTCTATTCTATTCTACAGCGTTTATGCAACTTGGCTAGGGAAGCTGCTACGATTACAATGGACAAATCTGGGACACGTTGTTGATATAGCTAATAGGTAAGGTGCATTCGGGTAACGCCGAAAATCGGGTAATTCTAATAACTACAATTTTCAACCAAACGCTGCAATATTTTGTGCCCTTGCACATTTACCTAGGAGCCGCTGTAGATACGTTCCCCGCTATGCGTTGCCTCCGACTGCTACAAGTGACCATATGAGCGCAAGTGAACATTTTTGTAGACAACTGCGATTTCGTGATTTTTTTGGATTATCAGATTTACCCGAAGATCTATAATTAAGAAACTTGGTAAGTTATTAAATTGTTTTTTTATATATTACCTAGATAAACGCTTTTTTGCCATTTTGGGTGGGCTGAGGAGGACAACTGGCGACCTTAGAACAAGGCCGGAGTCATATTTTTGATGTGAAACATCTAATGCGGAGGAAGGATAAAATCGGCTGTTAGCGTGGTGACGCTTTTATTGTAATTGTCCCGTTCAAATCTTGCAAGTTAAATTTGACACACTTTCCGGTTTCCGCTGAAATTTTACACGCATGTGTATATCACGTGACAATGCAATATTATGATGACATGGAGCTGA
The DNA here is from genome assembly GCA_948253155.1 of Leucoma salicis. NCBI lineage: Eukaryota > Metazoa > Arthropoda > Insecta > Lepidoptera > Erebidae > Leucoma > Leucoma salicis. Next base: position 20,330,928 of record OX411811.1, read on the forward strand.
TCTGATGATGGAGCTGGAAGGTGGACATAGGAACTCTATAATGAAACGGTGCAACCCCATCGAGTTTGGGCTTGTATGATTTGTCTTGACGAATACTTTGTCTCTAGATGGTATCCAGGGTCTAATAATGGAGCTGGAAGGTGGCTATGCAAAACTGTAATTAAATGGCGCAACTCCATCGAGTTAGGGCTTGTTTGAAATGTCTTGACTAGTACTCTGTCTCTAGATGGTATCCAGGGTCTGACGATGGAGCTGGAAGGTGGCCACAGTAACTCCGTAATGAAACTGCGCAACCCTATCGAGTTTATACTCGTTTGATTCGTCTTGAGGAGTATCTACTTTGTCAAGTTATGATCATTTTATTTCTACAAAATAATTTCGATGTTTTCACATCTGCTAGACATCCCGCGACGTCTAGTTTTTTTTAATGCTTTTAGTGGCAGACGAGCCACGGCCCATCTGATGGTAAATGATAACCGTCGCTCATGAACTCAACTATACTGAGAGACAAGCCGCTGCGCACCATTTCATTTCACCAATATGAAATGAAAGAATAAACGGCTATCTCCTGCTACAGCCAAAACGCAACGATGTGATTCATGGCCGATCACACTGGAGATGTTGGTACCAACCCGCTTGGGCCCGATACCAAGTGAGTAATCCCACTCGGTCAGGGCTGGGTGCCCTACCACCAGTCATGCAATGGATGATAATTGCTATTCCCTTAGTCGCCTCATACGAAATCCGTGGGAAAGAATGGGGTGGTGATACTTAAATTTTATATTTTTTTATTCACGACTCTGACAATCTGTAACGACTAAGCTTTTTAATGTACAGCTGGGACCTACTGCTTAACCTGCATTCCCAAGCACGGAGGAGGTCAGGTATCCACGATGAGGTGTCAATTTTTGATCACACATCTGGATGACAGCTGAGCGAAAGTTGGTTAACCTTGCCAATCGTTCTAGTTGCACAACTAGTCTATGACAATTATTTTAAGTACCTTTTTTATGTTAAAAATAAACCTAACCACCCCTACCCTGTTCGGGTATATGAATAGGGTAGTGTGGGGCCCTCAGCCACTAAATAAACCTGCCGTTTGCCGTCTCTCCGCCTGTAATGGCGGGCCACTGGAACTGTCTTGATATTACTTCAGTGAGATCTAGGTGAAATAATGACATGCTACGTGATTAAGTAACAAAACATTTTATACTGAATAAACTTCACTGTTTCGTTACACGAATATTTATACATCCTATTCTATTTTATCTTATCCTATCCTATCTATACTATTATAAAGCGGTAACAGAGCTATGTCTGTGCATTTAAGATATTTGAGAAAAAAATACTATATTAGGCTAAATAGGCGTGTCTCTGAACACAAAACAATATTTTTAAGATTTTTTGGTTATATAAATGTATATAAATTGGTATACCTACATGTTATCCCGCTACTATATCGGGAACCTGAGATATAATCTAAAAACTAGCCTTTGGCTGCGGGCAAGCCGCGGGCAAAGGCTAGTTATGAAATAAAACTATCAAGCTGCTTACACTTCAGTTCACCTATGATCATGAATGCTGTAAAGTATTCGAAACATCGGGATTATAGAAAATCATGTAAATAAGACAGATTCCGTAAAATCGGTAATATTGTTCTCATAATTCACAATTTCAGTTCGATATTATTCAAAAATCGGTTATAAGTTATAATATAATTTCCTCTTGTCTGTCACCCAGACTGTGGCTGTAACGCGACGCGAACCTAAGTGTGATTGGCAGGAGTTATTAAATAATTGGGACCAAATACTCCGCTGTCGATCTCTATAACATTTTGTTGAGAATTTTGTTCTTTATTCATTAACTACTCATTTTTCTCTTTAATTTGTTCTTTATTAATTAACTGCTCATTACTCATGAAGGATGGATCTGTACATAAAATTGTAACAGAGCTGTGTCTGTACATTTCAAATATTTGAGAAAAAATACTGTATTAGGCTATATAGGCGTGTATAAACACAAAATGTTTTTTTTTTAGATTTTTTGTCCGTTTGTTTGTTTGCGCATCACGCAAAAACTACTGAACGGATTTTTATGCAACTTTTTTATTTGATAGCTCTTGATTAGACTTAAAAACTGGTATACATTTTATCCTGCCACTATATCGGGAACCTGAAATATAACTCAAAAACCTGCTTACTGATAAGTACCTGAATGGAGAATCTCACCACCATCCTTCACAGTTAGCTACCGTATCTAAATCCTTGTTTCAGAGAGCACAAGGAATCTGTGATAAAGAACACCTGGCTGGGTAGTTGCAACATGTAAAGAAAGTTTTACATGCTAATAAGCTGCAGGTTCCACGCTGCCGTCACAGAAACCGAGTAAAGCCACCCACAGTTGAGCGCCTCCCTGCAGTCCTGCCCTATGTTAAGGGAGTCATTGACAAGATTGGCTACATTCTGAAGAAAGCTTCTATTAAAACCTACTATAAGCCACTCAAAAGAATTAGTCAATTTTTACCACCAGTCAAGTGCCATATATACCCTTACAGGATGCAGGAGTGTACAAGCTGGATTGCGATTGTGGTCTCTCCTACATTGGGCAAACAAAGAGATCCATAACAACTCGGATCAAAGAACACATAGCTGATGTGAAGCACCGTCGCTATACAAAGTCTGCAATTTGTGAGCACACACAGGACCACACCCGCCATTACATCAGGTTTGACAAACCTTAAATCCTCGCAAAAGGACATCGATATCGTCCTAGAATGATACGTGAGGCTATTGAAATTAAGAAACATCCCAATTTCAATAGAGAAGACGGCTGGGTCTTACCATCAAACTGGAATCCTGTGATAGGCCTCACCAAACATAATACAAGAAGGCACGCCACAAAATTGCAAGACACAGTTAGCGCTTATTGTGTAGATAAAACCCACAGTAGTGATTAGTTAGTATTTCCGCATAAATTTAATAATCCATAACAAGTTGTTGCCCACTGAGTTTTCTGGCCGGATCTTTCTCAGTAAGGCCGCGTGCCGTTCCGGTGGTAGCTTTTTAGGGTTAGCTTCTATTAAAATCAATATATTTAATAATAGAAACTAATAATCAATATTGTCTTCTTAATAGTAGATTTTTGATTACTTAAAAATTTTAATTAGTAGTTTGTGGTAGAATTTTGTAGCACTAAATGTAAACAAAAATTTTTAAAATTTAAGTTTTAACTATTATACTAATTTTATTACACTAAGTGAAAAATGTGAAATCGAAAATTTGTGTTTAATGTATGTTGCTAAGCATGTCAAATGCTAAAAATATATATAAAAATATCTAAATATTTATTACCCTAGCTTAAAATCTCATACATTGTAAGCATAAATCTTAGAGTAGATATTTTTGTGTTTCTAAACGAATATTATGTGGGTTGAAATAAATAAACCAAAAATTTGTAAAATCATATTACTGTGGGTAGAACCGTTGAAACTACATATCAGCTTTTTTTTTCAGCTTCTACCATCTAAGTTCACCCGTGATCACGAATGCTGTAAAGTATTCGAAACGTCGGGATAGTATAAAAATCAAGTAAACGCGATAGATTCCGTAAACGTAGTTTTATTTCAAAATAAGATTTTATATATACGTAGTTACCTATTTAAAGATAAGGCATAGGTTGACTATACAGTTTTACACCAGCAAGAGACCTTAAAAGTTATGAGTTTGATAAATTGCTATCTTTGGAAACCAAAAAAAACTAGGTATATGGTTGTTTACCACTTAAGGAATGTAACATACTTTCAGTGGCCGCCAAGAGAGGCGGAGAGACGGCACACATTTACAAGACGTTATCACGTCAATAAAAATACCCTCCAAAAACCAAGTCATCCTGTAGAGCTGATTTATGAATAAACAATCTGTAAGTTGCATACTTTATAGCTAAAGATTTATATCAATCAAATCACATAATATAATATATTTATTTTGATTGGAATGTTGCTGACGTATCTAGTCATAAAATAAACTTTTTAAAATGCCCGACTGAACCCGTAAAATCGAATCGCGTCATATTTATTTGGTTCCCTCTTTCAAAATAGTGTATGGCTTATTAAAGATAACTCAGAATAATCAAACGGTATACTTCGATATAGACGTACTTATTGGAATGTTCAGATATTGAATTCTAAATATTAGGGGCTGTCAAGTGGCATGTAGGAATTCCTCAGCGAACATTTCCGTTGTAAGTATTACTAGGGATTCTGTGAGCTGTTTGTTTTAATAAAACATGAACACACTAGTTCTGTTAGTGTAGTGTTAGTTTGACAATAGAGTAGGTATACTACATTCAAAGAGAGATAAAAGTTAAATTGAAATTTAATTTTTAAGAACAAGAACTTGGACGCGTTTCTCAAGAGCAAAATTTTAACAAGGCTTTCATTTGTAAAACATTCTGCTTATAAAATGTGTATTATTAGGAATTGTATGATTATTCCTTCTTGTCTTGAATTGCTCTCACAATATTATATACATTCTTGAGTGGTGGAGCCTTGCTTATGTTAGCATTACTGGGTCGGCTCGATCTGGGATCTGTCTGATAGTTTGCCACCCACGTTGTATAAAAAAAAATCTGGAAAACGGTTTACCCTAAAGGCCATCCCTGCAACTTCCCGTTAATTTGATGCTTTGATAGTATAATTTTCGTGTCATTTTCTGATAGAGATTTAATAAAACACTATTCGTTGAATTTTCATATTGCAATAACTTTTGAATAACATAACATAGCATCACGCCTGTATTCCCCGAAGGGGTAGGCAGAGGTGTATTATACACCCACGACTCGCCAGCTATGTTTAAGTCCCACGTAATAGGGGACGAGCCTATTGACCTCTACCGGGCACATTTCCAAATTCCGGGCTGTTACTGAGAATTTTTCTTTTTAGGAAAAAGCTCAATAACATTGCCCGATCCGGGGATCGAACCCGAGACCTCATGATTAGCAGTCGCATACACTACCGCTACACCAACAAAGGCAACTAAATGAACTTTTAACTTTTGAATAAATTAACCGATTTTCTCGTAGTTTACGGCATTCAACGCCGCTTTTTGAGTTCTTTGAATAATATTAAAGCTCAAGCTGTTCAGACTGAAAATTTCATAGAAATTCTGAAATTATTTTTTTTTTAATTTTTTTTCCACAGCGATATCTCACGAACGATTCAGCCGATTTTGACGATGTTAAGAGCTGATTTTGGAATCGATCGATAAAACCGTTTAAATGTTATCTATTAAAAAAAAAACACATTTGGAAAATACATTTTTCGCACACACATACACACACACACACACACACACAGAGACATCATCGCGGAAACATTCGGGGAAACTTCCTTGGACCTCAAAAGGCAACATCAGTTGATAACTCGATTTTCAAAAAACGGGGTAAAACCAATAACTTCCCAACTTTTGAAAATTTAAATTTTCTTAGCGGGAAGTTAAAAATGAGTCGTGTCAAAAAATATTGAGTAACCAAAAACTGAAAAAAAGCTATTGTTTTATTTTATCGTGTTTGAATTATAATGTTCTTAAAAAAATTAAAGTTAAGTTTATTAATTAATAACATTATGCAATGAAAGCACTTTAATTGAATAAAGAGAGAAGAGTCTTGTGCTTGAAAAATAAATTATAATGCAATTGTTGTCCTATAGCGTAACAGCCAAGCCGTCACGCCACAATTATATAGGACCTACGAAAAAGAAAAAATCTAAGAAAAAAAAAATATTCTAAGAAATTAAATAAGAAAAGTACACATTGATAAAAAAAAATTAATTAGTATAAAAAAAATACGTGAATTAAAAAAATACAGTAATTCGATAGGAAATTTGAGTTTAGTTAATTTGAATATTATAGTCTCATCTATCCATCAGCCTTTCAACGACTGCTGGACATAGGTCTCCCCAAGAGAACGCCACAACGAGCGGTCCCGTCATGGGGGATAATGCCGTAATCTTCACGCTTGGCAGGCGGGTTGGCGATCGCAGTGGATGTTGTTAATACTCGAGGGAGTACTGCTGCCCACTCCCCCGGTATTACCTCAGTCGGCTCTTACGACTCCCATGGGTAGAGAGGGCTGCGAAAATTCTAAAGCCGGCCCCACACGGCCGGCCCACGCGACAGTCTCATACTTCGAAATATTACTCACAGTATCACTTAAACGAGTTTATAGGGTGATCTTTATAACAAGACGTCTTCTTTTGATCTCAAAGAAATCCCTTCTCTCAGACTAGAAGGGTCGGACTCGGTCTTAGGTCTAGAACTTGAGGTCCAACAATAATATACCTATTGCTGAGAACACACCTGAAATAGGTATCTTCAAGTAAAGAATCAAATCAATCCTCAAGATTATCTTCAGAATAAAGAGTTATGATAACTTTCAAGTCAATCTTCAAAACAATTTTCCGAATAGAGAGTTATGACAACTGTCTTATCGGAGCCTCACCGCGTCTAGAATCACAGACTAATTAGTCTTTTTTTTTCTTTTGGCAAAGGTTTTATAACATTATTGCCAGCTTCACGTTATTATGCAGCGAAACAATATTTGTTTGGGATTTAGATTTATATATATTATGATATTATTATACGGTTCTGAAACAAAAATATTAGACTATTTTAACTATATAACTACTTTAACTACATGCGAAAGTTTATATACAATAACATAATGAAAAACAAGATCAATATGTATTCAAATAATAAGGAACTAAATGTGTAACTAAGCTTTAAAATTAAACTAGAACTAAAGTTTCAGAGATAGCAATATAATATCATAATATGTATGAGGTATGAAAGTTAATTTATTTTTACTTTTTATGCTTTTGCAAATCCACTGTAGCCCTATGATGGGGGCCATTATGAATGGGTTGCGGTAAACGTGAAAGAACAGAGTTGTGTGCAGCTCTGGTCGGTTTATGGGAATGAGTGATATTTGTATTTAAAAAAAAACTTTTTAGTTGATAGATCTCGTTTAGACATAACAACTGGTATATAGTACATTTTATCCCGCTACTATATCGGGAACCTGGGATACAAGCGGTGGAGCCGCAAGCAAAGGCTAGTATTATTATAATATTATTACAGTCCCTCTTTTACTATGGTATACTTTTTTGACAAATTATTTAACGATTTTTGAATGATAGTAGGTATACATAGCATTTATTGATTTGTTTAATAGCGAATAATAAACATGTATTCATAATACACGTAGGTACAATTAACCAATAATGAAAATTACAAATTGCATTTCGCCTTGCTTACTTAGCATTTTCGATCAGTAAACAATCGTTTCAACATAATTGAAATTGAAGTTTACATAAATTCAACACCGCTTAATAATAGGGTTCAAAATATGAAGTTGCCGTTTTAACGCACTGACCACTCTGAATACAAATTAAACTTGCGTAGTGTTGTTTGAAGTAAGTATGACTTTTAATAGTTTTTATAATCAGTATGCATTTTGTTTTATATCGATACAGTGAAAATCAGAGTAATATTTGAAAAAGAGTTTCAACGTGCGACATTATTTGTTAAAAACAAAATTGTGTTCTTAATATTTTTTGCCCCTGAAGATTGGCATAGGATACGATCTTTTACCCAAAAAACTACCACAATTACTACTATTCAATTCAAAAGGTCTAGTCTAAAACATTTTAGATGACCGTATGCGTAATGCACGACGCTACTTTTGTTAGAAGCCAAAAGCTTTTTAGGGTCGGATTCAGAGCAAGCTCGATCTGTGAAGTATGAAGTGCTTGGTTCAATTAAATGTCACAAAGACGATATTGTGAGTTCGCTGCCAAATATATTATTCTGTTATATCACTTATAGGCTTAAGTTTAATGTAACAAAAGGTACATACGATAACGCTAAATTTTCGTTTATTTTTTCTGTTAAATATACTTGTTATTGTATTATTCTTATCATCTGCGGTCGGCGCAATGCGATTATTCCGTTTTCCTATATTTTCTTGTTATCAGTTTTACGTTCACACTCTTCTTCCATATAAATCACCTCTCGTCAAAATTAATACTTGTCATTCATTGTTCCGTCCTTCTCCTTCACATGTCCATACTATGTAAGATTCATCTCTTTTTTTTAGGGTTCCGTACCCGAAGGGTCAAAACAGGACCCTATTACTAAGACTTCGCTGTCTGTCTGTCCGTCCGTCTGTCGCCAGGCTGTATCTCAAGAACGGCGAAAGCTAGACAGTTGAAATTTTCACAAATTATGTATTTCTGTTGCCGCTATGACAACAAATACTAAAAACAAAAAAATAATAATATTTAAGGGGGGCTCCCATACAACGTCTGTCTGTCCGTCCGTCTGTCTCGAGGCTATATCTCAAGAACGGCGGTAGCTAGACAGTTGAAATGTTCACAAATGATGTATTTCTGTTGCCACTATAACAACAAATACTAAAAATAAAATATTTAAGGGGGGCTCACATACAACAAACGTAATTTTATGGCCCTTTTTTTGCTCGCTATTGATAACGGCAACAGGTAGACACTTGAAATGTTTACAGAATATTAAGTTATATATTAACTTTAAAAATAAATAATTAAATAAAATAAAATTAAAATTTAAGGGGGGGCTCCCATACAACAAACGTGATTTTTTTTCCTCGTTTTTGCTCAGTATTGATAACGGCAACGCTTGAAATATTAACAGAATTTTTAGTTAAGTATATATTCACTTTAAAAAAAAAAAATAAATTAAAATAAAACAAATATTTAAGGGGGGCTCCCATACACAAACGTGTTTCTTTACTCGTTGCGCATCTAAGTCTAAGTTGAAAACCACGAAATGAGTCAAATTTTACTTGCAAAATTTGGTAACAGCCAAAGACCATGGTTACAGAGAGTTACAATTAAATAGTGTAATATTGTTTACCTAGTCAATGGTACGTAACCCTTCGTGCGCGAGTCCGACTCGCACTTGGCCGGTTTTATTCTTTATAATATGATTGAGAATCGTAACAAATAGTTATGTCGAGGTTAGTCAAAATATTTTTTCTCTCACTGGCGCAATTTCCAGACTTTCTCATGCATATCTAGCTATTCCTTATTCTATAAATTGAGTAATGGATTCTGACTGCGATTTCGTCTTAGTGGACTTGGAAATTAGGTCGAGTAGTTTACGTAAAGTAGCTATCCCATAGTAAGTCTTCATTGTTCCGAGGCATAAAGCAGCGAAGTCCTTTTCTGTATTCCGGAATATGTTTTTAAAATTAGAAGGTACTAGCTGATACCCGCGACTTCGTCTGTGTTGCTTAATATAAAAAGCACAGAAAACACAAATAACATTATACTTAGTGCCTAAAAAAAACGTTGTTTCTTAAAGCTTTCCATCTATCAGCCTTTTAACTTCCACTGCTGGACATAGGCCTCCCCAAGAATGGGCGATAGTGCCGTAATCGCCATGTTTGGCAGGCGGGTTGGCGATCGCAGTGGATGTTGTTAATACTCGAAGGAGTGCTGCTGCCCACTCCCCCGGTATTCCCTCAGTCGGCTCTTACCACTCCCATGGGTAGAGAGGGGTGCGAAAATTCTAAAGCCGGCCCCACACGGCCGGCGCACGCGACCGTCTCATACTTCGAAATATTACTCACAGTGTCACTTAAACGAGTTTATAGGATGATCTTTATAACAAGACGTCTTCTTTAGATCTCAAAGAAATCCTTTTTCAGACTAGAAGGGTCGGACTCGGTCTTAGGTCCAGAACTTGAGGTTCAACAATAATATACCTATTGCTGAGAACACACCTGAAATATCTTCAAGTAAAGAATCAAATCAATCCTCAAGATTATCTTCAGAATAAAGAGTTATGATAACTTTTTTTTCGGTAGAGAGGGGTGGGAAATTTCTAAAGCCGGCCCCACACGGCAAAAAGCGGCGGCTTAAAGCTTTAATAACTTTATACTAAATAAAGATATCACCATATTTTTTAGGTCAGAGTCAAGTTTCTAAAAAATAAATTTTAGGAAATATAATTTATACTCATCCCCACTTCCCGTGATGCGTGCACAATGGCATTTTCTTTATATAGATAAGTAGTTACAGGGTGAAAGAGTAATATGCACAAATCCACTATCACATTTAAAATGTTAGTTAAATAATAAGTTAATATTATATTAGTAAGGATCTACACTCACCTCACATCCACACTTCCACCATATCTGCTATGTATATGTAAGTAATTTTTTACTTACATATGGAGAGTAATTTTTTACTTACATTGGAGAGTTTTTACTCTCCAATAAAAAACAAATGTGCTCTAGACCTAGACTCTAGTGGATATGAATTGCAAAATTAAACACTGCGATGGCTTAGCGGTCTAGAGCACTTCCTCGGATTGGAAGGGATGCAGGTTCGAATTCCGCTCACAGTAAAATTATCTTTCTCCACATTCACAAATAATTTCTTCATTAAAGTAGCTGTGCATGTCAAGTGCTGAAATACAGATCAAAATATCCCAAATATTAACCTTTTTTTTTTTTTTTTTTTTTTTTTTTTTTTTTTTTTTTTTTGTTTAGGCGGGAAAAAATGTACCTAACCGCACACCCCGTCGTTCGGGGCAACGAACAGGGTAGTGTGGGGCCCTCACCCACTAAAGAAACCCGCCGTGTGCCGTCTCTCCGCCTTTATTGGCGGGCCACTGGAACTATGTTACATTCCTTCGGTGGTCCGCCGGCGGCTTACCCTTTCGGGTACCCTCTACTGAGCGACGCACCCACACACGGAGCATCGCACCTTCGCGGGAGGCCTTGCGGGTGGCGGACGTTCCCCGGTCCAACCACCCGCAGCCTCAGCTAGGGCGGCATTAGGCGCAAATACTCACGCCTGCGCCGCCCCAGTCGCTGGCGGCGGTTCGGGTCTGCGGAAGGATCAGCCTCCCTGGCCCTTTCCGCCGCTTCCTTCCGCGAGATGACCTCGTCGCAGAAGGCAGCGACCGCGGCCCAATTCCTGTCGCTGCCAAGCATCGCTCTAACGACGCTCGGCAGCGAGAGGTCCCCCCCTATTGCCGCGACGAGATCACGGCGCTGCCCACCCCAAGCCGGGCACGACTCGAGCGTGTGCTGCGCCGTGTCCCCGTCGCAGCCACAATGGTGACAGCCCGGAGTCGCTTCCCTCCTTGCAACTATGTGCAGATATCTGCCGAAGCAACCGTGCCCCGACAGCACCTGCACCAGTCGGAAGGTAAGGACTCCGTGCCGTCGCCCCGCCCACTCCTCCAGCACAGGCTGGAGCGCCCCTACGGTCCAGAGACCGGCTCGGGGCGCTTCCAGCCGTGTCCTCCATCTGGCCATGACAGCTCGGCGGGTCCCAAATATTAACCTAGAAAAAGATTGATAATAATTATTAAAATTCAAAACGTTTTTGATATAATCTATTCAGCTATCAAACCTCCTAAACATGCTAAAGTTAATTAACTTGTCTAGTAAAACAATAGTTTAGTTGTAGATTTGACTCTTGAGGCTTTGGGTCGAGGATTTTGTAATTATGTGGGAGTGTTAAACGAGATATTTACGGTTATACAGCTCTAATATCTATTCAACTTCTGGCAGCTCGTAAATTTCGCAAGATATGTGAACTAACTTCAGAATCTAGGTTACAATCCTAGAGAACTATATTTCGGTGTTTTTTGTAATTTTAATTTTGGAGTGTGCATAGGAACCACAAGATTTAGTTATTTGGCTTTTTCTACCACCAGACTACAGGAAGATAAAAAAACCTCTATTTTATTTTTATTTTATTGCCTATGGTGGCGGACGAGCCACGGCCCACCTGATGGTAAATGGTAACCGTCGCTCATGTACTCAACTATACCGAGAGTATTGTCAAGCCTCTGATCACCATTTAATTTCACAGATATGAAATGAAAGAATAAACGGCTATCTCTTGCTACAACCAAAACACAGTGATGTGCTTCATGGCCGGTCATACAGATGGTGGTACCACCCCACCGCTCGGGCCTGATAGCAAGTGAGTACTCCCACTTGGTACCCAGCCCTACCACCAGTAATGCAATGGGTGATAATTGTATACTTACCTTAGTCGCCTCGTACGACACCCGTGGGAAAGAATGGGGTGGTGACACTTGTATTCTTAGTCCGTCACCACACGGAAATTATTTTCACGCAAATATTTTTACCACAGGAGTAACAAGGACTAACATGAAATAAACAAGTTAACGTAAGCAATTCGATTATTTTGAGTCATATATATTTTTTTCTATACTCACTTTTTTCATACAAATAAGTTCCATTATCTTTTTTCTTTCAAGAAGCAGTTAAAGAGAACAATAGGTATATTATTATAGAATAGCTGGAGCCCGAGTTGAATGGGAGCTGCTCTCGAACAACGAAAGTTATGACATAAAATATACCTATTATATGGAATTATAATTTGCTAAATAGGGCTATCGATTGAGGTGTAATATTGTAATATAGTTAGCGATAGTATTGTACGATATAGGGATAGTATTGAATAAAATAAAAAATATGAGATGGATAGTTGTGAAACGCAACAGAACTTACTGGAAGGATTTAACTGTTGAGTAAATTACTTGACGAGTAACTACTGATGATTTTACTTTTAGGTTGTGAAACAGACCCTTAATACTATAAATCAGAGTTTTTCAGAAATGGGATTCCTGCTTACCAGTACCTATACGCATTACCGTGTTTGGTAACGAGTTAGAGTTTTCATTGGTTGTTGGAGCTGAGTTTGTTTGGATATTTAAATCAGCTGTGAACTATTTTATGTGAACTGTACATGCGGGAGTCAAACCTGCGTCCCTTCCTTTCCGGGGAAGTGCTCTAATCCACTGAGCTATTGTACTCCCTTGCGGTCGTACCCAATTTCCTCATCACATTTGTCTTAACGACCAACGCCATCTATCGGAAACGCATTTACATGCAATTATCCAATATAGTAAGTTTAATTTTGCAATTAAAATTGGGTACGACCGCAAGGGAGTACAATAGCTCAGTGGATTAGAGCACTTCCCCGGAAAGGAAGGGACGCAGGTTCAATTCCCGCTTGTACTAAAGTTCTCTTTTACCTCATTCACAAATAATAATTTGTTCTTTAATGAGTAGCTGAACATGTCGTGCTAAAAATATAGATCAAAATATTTTATGTGAGTTTTGGTATGTAATAGTTCAGGACCAGCAGACGTTAAATACGAGGTGCTAATTATGTAAAAACATCCTAATTTTTTTTAGACTTGAATAATGTTATGTATTTTTTAGTACTTTCTCGTCACCACGAATGCTGGGAAGTTTTCGCAACGTTAGAACAGTAGAAAATCAAGTCGAAAAGATTTAAAGTGGCTTTTGATTGGATTAATGCATTTTGAAATAAAACTTCGTTTACGGAATCTATCGCGTTTACTTGATTTTACTACTATCCCGACGTTTCGAATACTTTACAGCATTCATGATCACGGGTGGACTTAGATGATAGACGTCCAAGGTTGATATGTTATTTCAACGGTCTCATCTACCCACAGTATATGATTTTACAAAATTTTTGGTTTACCCACCTAATATTCGTTTAGAAACACAATTAAAAAAATTACTTGAATTTTTTTTTTTCTCTCTGTGATGAAGAATACCTGGCTGGGCAGTTACAGCATGTAAAGAAAGTTCTTCATGCAAATAAGCTGCAGGTTCCACGCCGCCGTCACAGAAACCGAGTGAAGCCACCCACAGTTGAGCGCCTCCCTGCAGTCCTGCCCTATGTTAAAGGAGTCACTGACAAGATTGGCTCGATCCCGGGTCGATCCCCGAGTCGGGCAAAGTTATTGAGCTTTTTCCTAACAAGAAAAATTCTCAGCAGCAGCCCGGAGTTTGGAAATGTGCCCGGTAGACGTCAATAGGCTCGCCCCCTATTACGTGGGACTTAAACATAGCTGGCGAGTCGTGGGTGTGTAATACACCTCTGCCTACCCCTTCGGGGAATACAGGCGTGATGCTATGTAAATCTATAGTATTCGGCTATAACAAGGGAATTTTATAAATTCCCATAAACCCCAACCAACTAATGTTACAAGTATTGATAAAAACTTGCTGACAGATGTGCTCGTAAAGTTCTCGGACGAAGAACTTTGAACATGGCTACCGTTAAACTTCGCTAGAAACATTATCTTTTAAACTTAATAACACTGAGCTGTCTTTCATTAGCCGTTGTAACATTTTAGTTTTTACTAACAGAATTTAGTTTTTTATTAGGACTTGTTATAATGTTCTTCAAAACCAATAGGCGAACATAAAAACTATACCTACTTGATGGTGAAAAGTATATTATCTAGATTTATTGAGTGTTAAACTAATCCGTGAAACTGCACAACTATATCATTTTATAAAATTTAAAATGTTAAGTAACCCCCGTCACAAAAAAAATCTCTAAATAGTAACGAGAAATAAACAAAATAAGCTAAGACGAATCTAAAGAGCCAGGAGATCCAGGATTTCGTCTCCTACCTTCGAGCTCCATCATCAGACTAGCTCATAAATGGGTGTTTCAGATGTACGGGCACAGATATGTTTGAAAGTAAAGTAAATACTCATTATAATAAGCATCTAAGATCCCTACCGCCGCTAACAAAAAGAACGGATGAGCCATTCAAACAGTTTTCCAACAAAAAAACCGCATCAAATTCGCATTCGCTTAGGAGCTACGATGCCACATACAGACACATAGACACGTCAAACTTATAACACCCCTCTTATTGCGTAGGGAGTTATAAAGAAACAGGCAAGCGTATTATATTAATTTCTGATATATTATTATTAGTTTTACCACACGACCTCACGATATTTTGTATCAGATCATTAATTTGTGTCCCACTACTTGTCGCCTGCACGCTGAAACCTTGAACGAACATGGAGACTAGACTTTCTATATTATATCACAATGTAATTGGCTAAAGTGCTGATATTAGTTTGGAACATAAATGATACATTCTCAGAACGTGGGTTAGCGATGGATATTCCATAAAAAAATTGATCTTTTTTTATTTATTTATTTATTAGATTCACCAACAGTTATATTTCATGATTGGCTCCTTATTGGCTCCGCTGCAACCAAAAGCTAGTTTTTAGCTTGTATCTCAGGTTCCCGATATAGTAGCGGGATAAAAAGTATACCAGTTTTTAAGTCTTATCGAGATCTATCAAATAAAAAAGTTGCATCAAAATCCGTTCAGTAGCTTTTGCGTGATGCGCAAACAAACAAACAGATAAACAGACAAAAGATCTAAAAAAAATTGTTTTGTGTTTAGACACGCCTATATAGCCTATTACAGTCATTTTTTCTCAAATATCTTAAATGTACAGACACAGCTCTGTTACAGCTTTATAATAGTACTAGCCTTTGCTTGCGGCTCCGCCGCAACCAAAAGCTAGTTTTAGCTTGTATCTCAGGTTCCCGATATAGTAGCGGGATAAAATGTAGGTATACCAGTTTTTAAGTCTAATCGAGATCTATCAAATAAAAAAAGTTGCATCAAAATCCATTCAGTAGTTTTTGCTTGATGCGTGAACAAACAAACAGACAAACAGATAAACAAACAGACAAAATATCTAAAAAAATGGTTTTGTGTTTAGACACGCCTATATAGCCTATTACAGTAATTTTTTTCTCAAATATCTTAAATGTAGGTACAGACATAGCTATGTTACAGTTTTATAATAGTATAGATATAGATTATAGGTGATTACCGCATGCATTATATTATTACGTAATTACAGTGAGAATATTACATAAATGTCCGTGTGGTGACGGACTAAGAATACAATTGTCACCACCCCAATCCCACGGGTGTCGTATGAGGCGACTAAAGGAAGTAAGCAATTATCATCCATTGCATGACTGGTGGTAGGGCTGGTTACCAAGTGGGAGTACTCACTTGGTATTGGGCCCGACCGGGTTGGTACCACCATCTCCCGTGTGACCGGCCATGAAGCACATCGTTGCGTTTTGGCTGTTGGAGGAGATAGCCGTTTATTCTTTCATTTCATATATCTGTGAAATTAAATGGTAAGCAGTGGCTTGACAATACTCTCGGTATAGTTGAGTCCATGAGCGACGGTTGCCATTTACCATGAGATGGGCCGTGGCTCGTCTGCCACTACAAGCAATAAAAAAAAAATGTTTTTGTTACTAAAATATGGTAAGTTCAATACCTACTTAAAACGATTAATATAGTATTAAGAATATCTGCCACGACAATTTATTTACAAAATGATAAAGATTAGAAAAGTTATTACAAATAAAATTTCATCCATCCATCCATCCATTAGCCTTTTAAAGACCACTGCTGGACACAGGCCTCCCCAAGAATGGGGGATAGTGCCGTAATCCCCACGTTTGGCAGGCGGGTTGGCGATCGCAGTGAATGTTGTTAATACTCGAAGGAGTGCTGCTGCCCACTCCCTCAGTATTCTCTCAGTTGGCTCTTATGACTCGCATGGGTGGAGAGGGGTGGGACAATTATAAAGCCGGCCCCACGCGGCTAGCCAGCCCCACACGGCGGAATAAAATTAAAATTGAAAAATAAATTAAATTTAAAATCAAAATTAAATCAAAATCAAAATCACAATTAAAATCAAAATGAATTAAATAACATAATAGACATAACCAGCCGTGTGGGGCCGGCTTTAGAATTGTAATGGGAGTCGTAAGAGTCGACTGAGGGAATATCGGGGGAGTGGGCAGCAGCACTCCTTTGAGTATTAACAACATCCACTGCGATCGCCAACCCGCCTGCCAAGCGTGGCGTTTACGGCACTATCCCCAATTTTTGGGGAGGCATATGTTTAGCAGTGGACTTTAAAAGGCTTATGGATGGAATAGACATAACAAAATTAATATAAATAGTATAAGAGAAACTTAATTGAGTAGGTATGTAATAGGTATTTCTATAGTTTGTATACAATGACTTTATTAACTAGTTATCTACTGTTTCATATATATATTGGCAAAATTAATTTAATTTTATAGCAAAATTATCAATGGATTTTGTACTATACTTTTTTTGGGCAAATTAAATTCGCAATAAGGCAACACCGAAACAATTCAAAGTAATAGATATTTAGCTAGAAAACGTGTTTTGCGAGTGTATCTTAGTAGCAATTATTAATTTCGAGTAAAAAAAGCCCGTTTTATATCACTTTATAGCATTCAATCATTAAATTATTTCATTTTCGACTACATATGAATGAAATGTTATACCTGTATTTTTTCGCTCGCTGTCTGTAGCTTTTGTAGCTTAGTACACTATTTTACAAGCACTATTATCACGTAATCTTTTTCTCAAAACATTTATTAACACAAATTAACATTAAATTTTAATTATAACCCGAATTTCCCCGAACCCCGAACCCGAAACAAACAAACAGACAAAAAATCTAAGAAAATCGTTTTGTGTTTAGACACGCCTATATACCCTAATACAGGCATTTTTTCTCAAATATCTTAAATGTACAGAGTCAGTACATTTAAGATATTTGAGAAAAAATGACTGTATAGCAATTAGCAGTCAGGAGCAATTGTTACGATGTCTGAATTGGCAAAGCATCTGGACGGTATCCAGGAGATGCAGGTTCAAATTCTGCTCCTGACTGTTATTTTTGATTTCACATTTTTCACTTTGTGTATAATATATTTTATTATTTATGGTCTGTTATTCGGTATATATCTTTCCAAATTCTTTATTAAATGTCTGTAGTCACAATACCTTAACTTTTCTGATACTTTCCGAGATTCAGCTGATAGTTTGTGAGCACTGAGGGACCGCACTTTAACGGCTGTAGTTTTTAATATATTTTTTTACAAATTGCCAGATTTGTTCTACAATTGTTTCAAGTCTACTACTAAATCACATTATTTTAGTTTGCTAAATATCAGTGTGGTCCCTCAGTTCACACGCACACAATTAATGTACCATAGGTACGAAGTTTTTATATTATAGTGACCCTATTTTGAAGTTCACGCAGACGAGCAGTCTTAAAAAAGATGAAGTACATCATACCTCCCCCTACCTACACCCAGAAGCGAGGCTTTCGCTCTTCGCATAAGTTCCTCTACTTCTGGCAGGTAGTTGCCATCATGTACCGCCGATTTGTAGCGCTTAGCTCTCCTTCATCGAGACTGTGCTGCTCTAGCTCCGTCAACGTCGCTCCGATACACTAGTATTAAAAGTGAAAACGTAGAATAAAAATTATATAGAGATTATAATATCCTATAATCCAAAAGCATCTCTGGCCAGGCTAACAAAACAAATTATGTAAGCATTGGATTCAACAGATTAAACCATTGGAAGGTCAGATACCACATAAATATTAATGTGTTTATGGTAAGGATGAAAATATCTACTCTACACATTAAAGAATTTGTTAAAATAAAAAAGTTACTCATCGTGTACTTTAGATACAACATTGTATATTAGTACGGTACATAGTCGATTCGATATTTTTCGACTGCCTGGTTTGTCTAGTGACATAAGTTTGTAAACGCTTCGAAAGCAAATTATTTGTAAATGTGGAAAAAGAGAGGTTTAGTGCGAGCGGGATACGAACCTGCGTGCCTTCCAATCCGGGGAAGTGCTCTAGACCACTAAGCCATCGCACTGACCGAAGTCCATTCCCAATCTCCACATCGCATTTGTCTTTACGATCCTCGCTCGCACTAAACTTCTCTTTGTCCACATTCACAAATAATTTGTTCTTTTTAGTCAAGTCCTAAAATACAGATCAAAATGCTTCGAAATTAGTTCGAATCCTTAGTCGTGCAAAAAGGGAAGCATTGTTATATTTTAGTTGGATTACAAAGTGAATTAGTTAAACGCAATGGAGATTTTTTTTAGTAACAATCATCAGAAGTGACAGCGACGTGGTTCGCCACCCGTCATGTCTCGTTCCTACGGAGCCCACCATATGATAAGTGGCAATTCGTTGTCTATCCCTGACTGCCTATCCCTCTGAGAAACAGGCGTGAGTTTATGTACCCATTAAAAAGTAGCCTAGGTGTTACTTGGCAAGTTAACTATTAAGGGTGTCGTAAACAATTTTTCTTATCTACTAGTGAACCCAGCAGAGCTATGTTGTCCTGTGCGAATTTTAGCTTGTCTACTATCCAGTTCCAGAAAATTTTGTGGTGGTTCAAAGCGAAATTTTATGGTTTTATATACTGACTAGCAATTGCCCGCGTTTTTTTTACCTTTTATATTCAGTCCCTTACTTTACACCTTTAAGATCGATATGTAAATCACTGAAACACATAATTTTAAGTTAAGTGTTTCTTTCCCTAATAGCTAACGCACAACTTTATCGCTCAGTGTACATTTTTTTAAGTTTCATCACTAGGCACTTCTTCAGAAACCATCGCTATTTTTTTTTATCTATATTTATTTAGAGGCTTAGGCGTGAAAAGGTAACTTATAAATAAAACAGTCATCCTGAGAAATCAAAGTATAAGGAATATAGTGTATCCTTAGTGGTAGGTATGTAACAAATAAAATTAAGATTCTTAATTCAAAAGCCTAAATCTGAATGTTCTTTCTTTTAAAAGCTTACACACAATTTCATCGTTTAGTTTATCTTACTTAGGCTTTTAAATTAAGAATTTTTATTTAAATTTGAACTTTTTATATTAGTAATATAATAAGTTGTATCTCAGAGATCTCAAAGGCAAAGGGGACTGAATTTAAAACGTAAAAGAAGTCACTGACGATGTAGTAGCAACTGCTTGTTTTGAAATATAACTACTTTTGTGGCACCCAGATACAGAGATCAGATATCTGTCAGATTTACATGACTTTCTACGATACCGACGTTCTTTTAAAAATGTTTGCAATATTATTATTAGTTAAAACATAAAGGTAATATGATTTCATCTTAGAGGCTGTTCAAAGGAAAACTCAATTTTCCTGTCAACATTTTATACATAGACAATTAAATCTTGAATGAAAATTGATTATGACACCGACCTCAACGCTACGTTATACGTGAAAGATAGACAATTTTCCATTTTAATTCTATCGTTCGTAAAATAGCATTAGAATATAATTAACCAAGGTAAGTCTACATATCATAATAGCTAGACCAGAAACATAGTGTAGGACGGCTTCCCCACCACTGAAGTAATGTAACATAGTTTCAGTGGCCCGCCAATACAGGCGGAGAGATGGCACACGGCGGGTTTATTTAGTGAGTGAGAGCCCCAAACTACGCTGTTCATTGCCCCGTACGACGGGGTGTGCGGTTAGGTACATTTTTCCCCGCCTTAACAAAAGAAGGACAATTTCCCGTTAGGTGGGCCGATGATCTGGTCAAAGTCGCGGCTTTTACCTAATATAAAACATTAAAAAAAAAAGATAACCGCCTTCAAGTGCACCCAGGAACTAAAAAGCAATAAATAATTGGTATTTAGATACGATTTCCGTGCTAGACACCTACTGTTGTGTTTGAAGCCGGTGCCAAAAATGTTTTTTAGTGTTATCAAACTATTTATTATGAATTGTTTTTGTTACTTTTGGACTTGGCAATACCAATACCAATTATTTATTGCTTTTTAGTTCCTGGGTGCACTTAAAGGCGTTTATCTTTTTTTTTTAAATGTTTTATTTTGTGCTTTTTAGTGATTTTTTTATAAAATAGCTTAGAGACGATCGTACATGATGGGGAGGCCTCCCTAAACGAAAAAAAAAACAGACAACGAAAAAATATCATTGATGTATACAATTTCTTTAGAGTTTTGTTGTTTTTTTAAAAACTACTGCACCGATTTTGATGAAATTTAAATGGGACCTTTTCGGAATAAACCCCTTTCAAACAAAAAAAAGAATTTTGCAAATCCGTTAACATATGACGGAGTTATGCCCGAACATACATAAAAAAAAAAAAAACATCCGAATTGAGAACCTCCTCCTTTTTTTTGAAGTAGTTAATAAAATAGGTACTCATAGGTGTGTGGTGCATGTGCCTCTTGTGCAATGGAAGAAAAAAATATTTAAATACTGAACTGGCCAGAAGATTTTGTAGTGTCCTATGTTGGTAGCCCACATGGTAAGTGGTGGCCTCCATTCATAGACAGTGCCAGATTAAGGTAACTTGATGCCCTAAGCAATCTTCCCCTGTGGGCCCCCCTATCCTTTAAAGTGAACTACAAAGAATTAATAAAAACAAATGTCAATAAGTATCGTAACTAGAATAAGTATGTGTTGTTTCTCCTGTCCTTGTCCCATGCTAGGTGGGGTTGGCACAACGTGATTCCACATCATGTTGTCCTAAGATTCGGCTATATTTTTACGACCGGCTGCCTACCTGATGTCAACTCACCTCGAGAACATCTTACACAGCCAACATATTATGTGTTCGTCACATTGACCGTGGGTGGGAATACAACACACGACCCCCGGCGTCGAAGTCAGGGTTACTACCAACTAAGCCAACGGGCTCCCCAGAATATTTATACATATATATATGAAGAACGAAAAAGATATGTAGGTAGAATAAGAAAAGAGTAATTAATTAATTATTGTTAGAAACCAAAACATTTTTATTTATTTAATAAATGCGATTTGCTTTTTTTTCAGACATTAAATTCATGGTTAATAATCGTCTAGAGATTTGAGCATAATTCGATAAATAAAGACAATGCATCTTAACATTCATAATTCTCTTCATACACGCTCGTCGGTATCGGAGCCTCCTAACTTCGCCTTCCTTCAATACATGACCGATCTGCTCTAGGTAGGTGAGTCTTGGTCTCCCCCTGTACCTACATCCTTCCACTTTCGCACTGTATACCTTCTTAACCAGTCGCTCGTCCAGCATTCTTTCCACATGTCCGAACCTTCGGAGTATTCCCTTTCGCATCTTTACACCAATTCAATACTCTCTGTCATAACTACTCGCTCTCTTACGTCGTTGTTACGAATGCGGTCAGCCAGCCTCACTCCACAGATTCTTCGCAGAGATCAAATTTCGACCGCATTGATTTTCTCTCATAATCCTTTTTGCATACCCAACTCTCGCTTCCATATAGTTACGTCGGTACAAACACTGCATTGTGTATTGCAACCCGTGCTTACCATACACTTTGGTTGCCAAACTAGTCAAGCTTATGGCTCTGTAGTGTGCATAATCTTAACGTGAACCCTTGCGGAATATATATGGAATATATACGGAAGCTGCTACTTCCATATCCCACCATTTGTCACCTTTCACTTTCCTATGTTTCTTTGAGCATCCACATACTTCTTTCGCTGTATCTACCATACTATCTTTCAATACTCTCCAGCATTCTTCTATATCCGATTCTGGCTGACTTGCCATTGTCAGCCGTTCACGGTCACCCTCTGCATACTTTGCTCTTACACTTTCTACTTGCAACTTTTCAATCTTTATTCTTTCAAGCCCTCCGAAGTGGACACGCTCTCGCCAGTGTCTCAACTTTATAAACAGACCATTAAATCTCGCAATAACAAGATATTGATCCGTGCCGATAGTGGAACCCTATAGGCATTCCATCCAGAATTTTACTTCTAACATACTTCTCTGTACATTCCTTCTCCATGTATATATATGGATGTCCTTATGTTGAAAAAAATGTATTTGACACAATAAGGTTTCTCTCCATACATGCATCCGCAATGAGACTACCTGCATGATTCACTCTCTTATTTATCACCAAATGAACCAAGCACGTCCTAGAAGTCTGGTCGCTTGGTCCCCACCCATCCATTCAAGTCTCCGCATACGATTACGAGTTCAATGGCTTTTGCCAAAACCAGAACTTCCCAAACTTTATCTCAGAACTTCTCTAGACCTGATGCTACCGAGAAGCCTACGGGAGCATAAGCTACGACCATAAAGACCCTGGTGACACCTAGTTTTATTCGGACCCATAGAAGTCTGGGATCGAACATTCAGTAGTCTTTCACACCTGAGGCCAAGCGAGCGGGCAGCAACACCCTTACCCTCATGCTGGCCCGATCGCTCTGCGGTACACCGGACCACAGAGCCATCCCGCCACCAGGAAGATCACAGGCGTCGCTGCCCTTTCGCTTGGTTTCTGTTACACACAGCACATCAAGTTGTCTGTCCGACACGACGGTTACCAGCTCGTGTAACTTACCTTCCACGCCACCTCTTACATTCTACTAGACAAACTGCTCCCCTCGACTCGCCAAACTGTGCAAGGCGTGATGGGTGGCGGCCCCCATCGTATCTGCCATTGTTCGTACTGCCGTCACTGCCGTACTGTCGGTACGCGTCGCCTCCGGGTACACGCCCTAACCCGCACTGCGGTACTCATTCGAGCCGGATTGCAGCCTGTTCTAGTCTGGCAGGAATCGTGACGAGCACGCTCCGGACTATGACCCCCTAATAATTTTTAGTTTTGAAATAGTTATTTGTGCAACAAGAGAGCAAAATCCTTTTTTGCTGCGAGTGCTGATTTTGAATCTTGAGCAAGCGACTGATTCTAAAGTTGAATCCTGAGTGTGGCGAAGGATTCAAAGGCACGAGATGCAAACAACTTTGCTCTCGTGTAACACACATAACTTTTGACTTTAGCAGTGAGAACACTTTAGGAGATAAAATAATAAACAGGAATAGATTGAAATAACTACAACTCACAATAAATGTGAATCAAAATAATTAACATTGTAGGTAGAGGTACCAATTCAATAAAATGGAACATTTTAAAAGTTAAAAGTAAAATTACTACAAATCTACAAATTAAAAGTAACAGATTTATTTGGCATCGTTATAGTTAGTAATATTTTTGAAACTAGAATTAAATATTTACAGTATAAATATCAGTTTTATTTGAAGTAAACACTTATTTTCGTTTAAATACAACAATAAGTTAAAAATTCAATAAATTACATTAAAAGACATAATTATCTTTATTGCAAAATTTCTTTAGTTAGTACGAAATTCCGAACGAGTTTGGCTTTGAGGTCGAATTCAAAATCGGAACCTCGAAAGGGCTGGTCTTTGTCTCTCTCTCTCTTTCTAATGGTGGGAAAGAGATAGAGTGTGGATGTTTCGAATTATATGATTAACCTAAGGCTGAATATAAGATATTCGCGGCTATCTCAAAACGAAATGAAAAAGTTACTTTGTCTCACTCAGTGAGCAAAATCGCATTTTGCTCACTGATTTCAGGCAGCAAAACCTACATGTTTGAGCTACTGAAGTGAAAAAGATCTTTTTGCAGTACAGTTGGTCATCATTAATGTTAAAAAAATACGTACAGCGCATAGCCTTACGACTTTTTTTAAACATTAACGACGTTTGGAAATGCTGATTCTAATTTATCATCGTGTAAATTTCTATAAAAAATCTGCGTGAGTGAGGTTTTTTTTATAACATATGAATGAAACACGCGGATTTTGAAATTGCTTATTAACTTTCGTGTGTTCGTTTTTTTTTCTCGCTCGTCTCTGATGCCCCCCTAGACGGGATGCCCTAAGCAATTGCTTATATTGCTTATCGGCTAATCCAGGACTGCTCATAGAGTCAACAACACTAAGATTACTGCCATGCCGCTGCTCACCTTTTCATATCACGAAACGACGGCTAAGTCACGCGCGGTGATTTTCGGTCTGTCACAGGACTGGTGCTGATCCGCTCCGGTCCGATACCCAGTAAGTATTCCCATTTGCTATCCAACCCTACCACCAGGATTGGCATAAACTTTTTCAGCTGCTATAGTATTTCCCCGTTTAAATTTTACTTTACAAGTCAGTATTTTCGCCATTCGTGGATTTGATGATAAATATTGTCATGATAATATTGTATGGTAAGAATTGCTTAATCGTAATGAACTAAAGAACAAATCAATTGTGAAAATGTGGAAAGATAATTTTACTGCGAGCGGGATTCGAATCTGCGTCCTTTCCAATCCGGGGTCATCCCCGGATTAGGGTTTAGAGCACTTGCTCTAGACCGCTGTGCCGTGTGGGGCCGGTTGTGCCGTGTGGGGCCGGCTTTAGAATTGTCCCACCCCTTTCCACCCATGGGAGTCGTAAGAGCCGACTAAGGGAGTACCGGAGGAGTGGGCAGCAGCACTTCCTCGAGTATTCATCCACTGCGATCGCCAACCCGCCTGCCAAGCGTGGCGATTACGGCACTACCCCTATCCTTGGAGAGGCTTATGTCCAGCAGTGGACTTTAAAAGGCTGATGGATGGATGGCTCTAGACCGCTAAGCCATCGCAGTGACCGGCAGCTATACCCAATCTCCACATCACGTTTGTCAAGTTCGAATCCTGCTCGCAGTAAAATTCTCTTTTTCTACCGATTCACAAATGATTTGTTCTTTAAAGTAGCTGAGCATGACAAGTGCTAAAATACAGATCAAAATAATCAAAATATTTAATGAACTAAGTAATTTATCCTACGATATGGGTTCAATGGATTATTTTTAGTAACTAAGTCTTCTGTTTGTTTAAGCTTAATTATTATTATCTTTACGTAATATGAGTAATTGGTTTTTAATTTATGCATGTACCTATCTAATAACATTTTTTTATACCTACTATGTAGGTGGCAAACAAGCATACGGGGTTACCAGGTAGAAAGTGGTAACCGTAACCTGTAATAGAAGCTAGCAACACCAGAGGCACAACACAAAAGGGATAGGAGGTGGAGAGGAAGGATAATAAGAAGAGGGATTAGGCCTAAGGCGCTCTCCCTCACCGAACAAAACACAACAGTTAGAATCTACAGTTGTTTTAAGCTGATCTTCTGCGAGAGGTACTTCAGTGATCGAGCCGGTCCATGTGGTCAAGCAAGGCTCTATCTACCTCCAGAGTGTTTGTGACATGTGGCAAGAATCAGTTATGACAAAGTGGTAGCAAAACATCAATTTATATAATACTAGTGGACCCGACAGACGTTGTCCTGTTTAATCATTGGCGTTTCGTTTGTATGGAGTCATTTATTTTAGCGGATTATTTTCATAATATGTTGTCAGATTAGAATAAATTAAAGAAAAAATTCAGAAATCCTATCGTATCGCCACCTACCGGGTCCAAATGTGAATCTAAACCATCCCGGTACTTACTCAAACACAAAGAATTTTAGATTAGAATAAATTGAAGAAAACATCCTGAAATCCTATCGTGGCGCCACCTACCGGGTCCAAATGTGAATCTAAACCATCCCGGTACTTACTCAAACATACACTGATAGTGGCGCCATCTGTCGAAGATTGGTCGTGCCAACTCAGAAACCTTCGTAGGCTCATGCAAAACACTTTGCTGAAGATCATCACATGATCAAATGCTTAGTTTACGATTCTATAAAGTACACATTAATTTGTTATATATATAAGAAGAATACTGGATTCTGACGGCGATTTCCTTCGCGTTGACTTTATCATGATGATCAACTTCTACGAGTATGATAATTTAGTCTTTCAACATTTCTCGCCATCTGTTGAATGTGTTTGGATAGGTATTGTTCAAAGAGCACGTCTATCCTCAACGAGCTTTTGCTTGCGGAGGAGTCACGTAAAAACCAGCATCTATATATACGTCACCACCAAGCACATCAATTATTTCTTTATAAAAATACCCAACCCTCAGAAACCCTTAATTTTTTTAGGCTAAAACTAGTCCATGTTCTTATCTGTATTCTAGACTATCAGATGGTACCGGTTATGTAGTTACCACATCAACTGCTACTACTACTTATCATCACCTCATTTCCCTTGCGGGGTAAGCAGACAGAAAGCAAGAAATGTTTATTTTTTGACATTTCATACAACGAGCTCTGGTCCCATACTAAGCTTAACGCTTGTTCTATGGGTACCAGATTACGTATATAATACATATATTAATTTTTTTTAAATACATACTTATAATAGATAGAAAACACCCAGACGCAGTACAAATATCTGTGTTCATCACACAAATAATTGTCCTGAGTGGGAATCGAATTCACTACCTCGTGCACGGAAATCGGTGACACTACCGACTACGCCATGAGGCCCGTTAGTTTAACTTCAGTTTGGTTTAACTTTTATATTTATAATAATTAGTAAGGATTTAGGATTTGCACTAATTACCACTGAAGTAATGTAATATAGTTCCAGTGGCCTGCCAATAAAGGTGGAGAGAAGGCACACGGCGGGTTTATTTAGTGGATGAGGGTCCCACACTACCCTGTTCATTCCCCGAACGACGGGGTATGCTGTTAGGAACATTTTTTCACGCCTTAACAAAATGAAAGGATTTGCACTAATTGTGCACGAAATGATACTTGGAAATAGCATTTTAAAACATTTGGCGACGATTAGATCAATTTGTGAAATTAATTATGTAAGTGCTAAAATTATTTCACAAATGGTATAGTAATTCAAAGACTCTTGTGCCTAAAGTTCGTGTTGGATTTTCAGTCAGAACTATTAATCTTTCTTATCTCTATCTACCATCGTGAGTATGGAAAGTCCATGTGATAAAAGTTTTATTCTAAAGAAGGCAATGAAATAATACTTTTCACGTCTAAAATCTGTAGAAAACTTAGAAAACTGTCTTAATTAACTATTATAAAGTATTAATATCAATATTATGCTAGGACTTCTATTAAAATTATTCAAATAAAGCAGGAGAATTTGTAATAACGTTAAATAACTTTTTCCTGCCGAAAGATTTAAAAAGATTATTAAAAAAAATATGATCGTATTATAATGTAAAAGGTATTGTATGTATTTAACGAGTAACAATTTGAAAGACGTTTTTGAAATTATGTGTAATACTAATTTTATGGTTAAATTAGTTTTCTTTTTGAGTTATCTACAATATAAAAACTTGAATTATATGCACGCTTAATATCTTTCATGCCCTAAGTAAGAAAAAAAAAGAAAGAAAAAGCCTTTCTTTTCTTTCTTTAAAAAGACAACACCCTGCACTAAGGAATAATCCTTGAATCGCGGGAGACTTTACAAACATACAATTTCACGGACACATAGTACACCCAGACTCAGAACATCCATTTGTGTATCACACAGAATCACAAATGGATGTTCGTGTGGGAATCGAACCCACAACACTTGGGTGGGAGGCCAAAATCTAAACCGCTCCGCCATTTGTACAATCTTTATTAAGGGTCTTAACCCATCCATCCATACATCCATCAGCCTTTTCACGTCCACTGCTGAACATAGGCTTTTGAAAGAGAGCATTTCTACGAACGCGCCTGTGCGGTTTTGCCCAGATCATCAGTCTGGCCGTCCTACGCTGTGTCATCCGATACAAGGTCGCCATTCGAGAAACTTCTTTCCCCGTTACTTTTGTCGTTTATTCGAGCTATGTGGCTTGCCCAATGCCTCTTCAGCATGTCAGCCCATTTTTCTACTAATCTCCGTATTACAATTTGATCACGTAGAAAAATATTAAGCATAGCACGCTCCATGGTACGCTCAGCCACTTTGAGCCTTGATATCAGGTCAATATTCAAAGACAGGAGGTCAATACTCAAAGACCACGTCTCTCTTCCGTATGTCATTACTGGTCGAATTCGGGAAGCGCATTCCCGACTAGGATTGTTGCAGAAATTACATGGACATCATACATAATTTTCTTCTAGTCCATGTTCATTTTAAGACCCACTAGTCGGGAAACCCTGCTGAGATCATTTAATATGGTGCCAAGGTCCTCAAATGGTTCTGCTATGATTGCGATATCGTTGTCGTAGGTAGAAGTTTTCGAACCTAAACTCAAGTCGACTTTCTAATGACCCTCGAAAACAACTTATAGACGTGACTCAAGAGCAAGATGGGTCTAAAATTCTTCAAGGGGGTCTGTCACCCTTCTTGAAAAACAGCACCACGACGCTCTTTGTCCTCGAATCTGAAACGTTTTCATACATTCACATTTATTGTATTCGTACTATTTTGTACGTATTAAATCATTAAATATAAATAAATATAAAATACCTACTTTAAGGTGTAAACGACTGTGTAATATAAATTATACCACAATCACCTATAAATATCTTTCATATGAAATCGTTGCATAGATCATCCATCCATCCATCCATCAGCCTTTCAACGTCCACTGCTGGACATAGGCCTCCCGAAGAGAACGCCACAACGAGCGGTCCCGT
The DNA here is from genome assembly GCA_948253155.1 of Leucoma salicis. Classification (NCBI taxonomy): domain Eukaryota; kingdom Metazoa; phylum Arthropoda; class Insecta; order Lepidoptera; family Erebidae; genus Leucoma; species Leucoma salicis. The sequence goes on from OX411811.1 coordinate 20,360,111, forward strand.
CATGTGGGATAATGCTGTAATTGCCATGCTTGGCAGGCGGTTTGGCGATCGCAGTGAATGTTGTTAATACTCGAAGGAGTGCTGCTGCCGGTATTCCCTCAGTCGGCTCTTACGACTCCCGTGGGTAGAGAGGGGTGGAACAATTCTAAAGCCAGCTCCACACGGTACGTTACCTTATGTGGGTAATTTGATGGTGTATAAGAAATACACCATCAGCTTACTCATATGGGTTACGCTATTTCACATTCTCATCAGGTTTCTTAAACCTAAGTCTATAGTCTGCTGTGCAAATAACGTATAGTTAAAATTCATATTAATGTGGCATTTCATATCCATCCAAAAGGACAAAGACCAGAAAGGCAATTCGAAGGCGTCGTAAAGCACAGAGACTTAATGTCTGCAATAATTATTTTCACGTACTTTTAAATAATAAGAACTAAATGTGTGCAGTTATGGGATGTTATTTTTAAGGACAAATATGACAACTGTAGTTTTACGCTAATTGTAACACATCTATGATAGAATTATCGTAAAATTAAAAGAAAACTTGTACTAGTACGAGGCGTTTTCTTAATAATAAACCGTATTTTAACGACTATGGAACTAATACGGTTTTAGGGTAATGGTGTGTGTAGTCGGTGTTTGCTATTACCCTAATTTGAGTTGAACGTTCGTGTTGAGGGTGCTACGTAAAAAATTGTACTAGGGAATTTATTACTTAAAGACTGCAAGAACATCCATAAGCCTTTCATCGTCTACTGCTGGACATAGGCCTCCTCAAAATGGGAGGTTTTACCATAATCGCCACGCTTGGCAGGCAGGTTGGCGATCGCAGTGGATGTTTTAGTACACAGGGGAACGCTGCTGCCCGGTCCCCTGGTAATCCCTTAGTCGGCTTTTACGACTCCCATAGGAAGAGAAGGGGTGGAGCTATTCTTGGTGCCAGCCCCACACGGCAAACGGATCCACTCTTAGTATCCATCCATCAGCCTTTCAACGTCCACTGCTGGACATAGGCCTCCCCAAGAGAACGCCACAACGAGCGGTCCTGTGCCGACCGCATCCAACGGCTCCCCGCAGCTTTGACCAGATCGTCGGTCCATCTGGTGGGCCCCCCACCCTACGCTGCACCGTCCGATACGTGGTCGCCACTCGAGAACCTTTCGTCCCCAATGGTTATCGGTTCGTCAAGCGATGTGGCCTGCCCATTGCCACTTCAGCATGGCAACCCGGTGGGCTATGTCGGTCACTCTCGTTTTCTTATGGATCTCCGTATTACTGATTCGGTCACGTAGGGAAATACCAAGCATAACCCGCTCCATGGCTCGCTGAGCGACTTTGAGCCTTGATATAAGGCCAACATTCAGAGACCACGTCTCTGTTCCGTATGTCATCACTGGTAACACACACTGGTCATAGACCTTCGTTTTCAAACACTGCGGAATGTTGGACGAGAAGATCTTCCTTAGCTTCCCGAACGCTGCCCAGCCGAGTTGGATTCGTCGATTGACCTCTTTCTCGAAGTTGTGCCTACCTAACTGGACTGTTTGTCCCAGGTAGACATAATGGTCGTCAACTTCGAAAAGCGCACTCCCGACTAGGACCGGTGCTGAAATGACGTGGACATTAGACATGACTTTCATCTTGTCCATGTTCATTTTGAGACCCACTAGTCGGGAAACCCTGCTGAGATCATCGAGCATGGTGCCAAGGTCCTCCAGCGATTCTGCCATGACTAAGATGTCGTCAGCAGCGAAGGTGAGTGATGTTGATGCCGAATCCGGTCCAGTCCAAGAGCTTGAAGACATCTTCCAATGCAGCGGTGAAAAGTTTCGGGGACATAACGTCTCCCTGTCTAACACTTCTCTGCAGTTGGATCGGTTTCGTACTCCTGTCCTGAACACGGACTGACATGGTGGCGTTTCTATACAAGAACTTCAGCACTTCGATGTACCGATTGTCAATTTGGCACCGCTGAAGGGATTGCAGCACCGCCCAAGTTTCGATTGAATCGAAGGCTTTCTCATAGTCCACAAACGCCAGACACAGAGGCCAATTGTATTCCTCGGCTTTCTGTATAATATGACGTAGCGTGTGGATGTGGTCTATGGTACTATAGCCTTTTCGAAAACCGGCTTGTTCGGGAGGCTGGAAGTCGTCAAGCCTGCGCGTGAGTCTATTTGTAATAACCCTCGAAAACAACTTATAGACGTGGCTCAAGAGCGAGATGGGTCTATAGTTCTTCAAGAGGGTTCTGTCACCTTTCTTGAAGAACAGCACCACCACGCTTCTGGTCCACGACTCTGGAATGTCGCCCCCGAGAACGACGGAATTGAACAGCCTCTGAAGAGCTTTTAAGACCGGCTTTTCGCCTGCTCTCAGAAGCTCTGTGGTGATTCCGTCGTCTCCCGGTGCCTTTCCGTTCTTTAGTTGTTTGAGAGCCATTCTGATCTCGTACAGGCTGACGTCCGGGATATCTTCGGTAAAGTGCCGAGTTAGCTTGGATCTGGGGTCTTGGACCAAGCCAACAGCAGGGCTCTGGGATCTGTACAACTGTCCATAGAACTGCTGGACCTCTCCCAAGATCTCATCTCGAGAAGAAATGATAGTGCCGTTGTTGGTCCTCAGTTTAGTCAACTGACTTTGGCCAACAGACAGATCTCTTGCGAACACTTTCGAGCCTTGGTTCCGCTCTATCGCCTCTTTAATACGGTTAGTATTAATATCGTGCCGCACAGCCTTGGAGATCTGTCTGTTTAACCGCCTTAGGCAGGACCAATCGGCTGAGGACTGGACTATCATTTTTTTTCTCCTCTCCATGAGTTTGAGAGTATGGTCCGAGAGTTTACGGGTCCTACTGACATGACGGGCCTTGAAATAAGTCGACCTGACCGCGTGGACAATTTGTACGAACCTGCTGTTCATATCGCTCGCTGATTCACACTCATCTAGACATTGGAAGCGATTTTGTAGTTCAAGCTGAAAGCTCTCGGGGTTCTGGTATTGGGCAGGTGTTGGTCGGAGCGTAGACTTCATCAAGCGCGACCTCTCGACTTTTGTTCTAATATTCAAGATACCCCTGACTAGTCGGTGATCACTCCCAGTTTTAATCCTGCTGATCACTGAGACATCATTGAATATGTGTCGTTTGTCCGACAGGATGAAGTCAATCTCGTTTTTCACTGAACCATCAGGGCTAATCCAGGTCCATTTTCGCTGGGGCTGCTTCCTGAAGAAGGATTTTATCACAAAGACTCTTAGTATACTATTATAATATTCACTAACACTTCATTAGTTATTTTATGCAGCTAATCTCTGCTTATCAATCCCATTTAGTAGTAGTTTCTGTATTTAAAGGTGTACGAATTACATAAATAAATTAGGTAGATATCAAGTTTAGAAAATGATTATTATGAAGACTAAAAATCTCATAAACACACTTGTTCTTATCTTAATAAGTCTTAGAAAACGTTTGAGGAAAATAGGTCAGTTGAACTCATAAACTTCCTTAGTAGAGTATTCATCTGAATTTGTTTCTTCAGTATGCAAATGATCTCATTTGGACACGCAAATGGGGTAGACAACACAAAAAGCTTTTGTCACAATAAATATACACAACTTCAAATATGAAAGAAGGTTTACCAGCTATCTATATTAGGTACAGTCTGTTTGTATATTTAAGATATTAAAAAAAATGACTGTAATTAGGCTATTTAGGCGATTTTTTTTTAGAATTTCATATATCACACTAAAAATTAACGGATTTTAATGATACTTTTTATGTAATTGCTCTTAAATAGAGTTAAAACTGTTTTATCCCGCTACTATATCGGGAACCTGATATGTCTACCGCAAAGTTTAGTAGAACATATTAAGTCTATTTAGGCCTTTTTTTTGTTTAGGCGGGAAAAAATGTTCCTAACCGCACACCCCGTCGTTCGGGGCAACGAACAGGGTAGTGTGGGGCCTTCACCGACTAAAGAAACCCGTCGTGTGCTGTCTCTCCGCCTTTATTGGCGGACCACTGTAACTATGTTATATTCCTTCGGTGGTAAGTCTATTTAGGCCTACGAAAACCAAATGGTCTCGCTATTGACATAACCAAAACGTATAACTATGTACTTATAGGAGATAATTGATACTAAAATAGTATTGAAGGCTATGGACTTAAATGGACGAAAGACATCAGTTCATTTCGTGATCATTGAACCCGAATCATTGCGATAGCATAACCCTAATAAAATCTTTTAAAGATTCGCGAATTATACACATATTTAAACTAACATAAACGGGTCTTTTTTCGCGTATAAATACTACCTTTTACCCGACGTTTCAACTGCGTTGCAGCAGCACGGTCACGGGACAACGCCCGTTGTGCCGTGAATGTGGCAGTGAGTAGTTAAGAATTTCACCTAATTTATAAGCGAAAAAAGACCCGTTTATGTTACTTTAAATATCCCAACAAAAAGTTATAAAATATCTTGCTCCTTTCTTTTGTTAAGGCGAGAAAAAATGTTCCTAGCCGCAAACCCCGTCGTTCGTGGTAACGAACAGGGTAGTGTGGGGCCCTCACCCACTAAAAAAACCCGCCGTTGCCGTCTCTCCGCCTTTATTGGCGGGCCACCGGAACCATAATATTATATTCCTTCAGTGGTAAAATATCTTGCTCCTATACATCTCATTGTAATAGGGGATTAAGAATATAAATAGTTACCAGTTATTTTACCTACCTAGTCTATTAGATAAATTTTTTTATTGCTAATGATGGCAGACGAGCCACGGCCCAACTGATGGTAAGTAGTAACCGTCATCCATAGGCTCAACTATACCGAGGGTATTATCAAGCCACTGCTCACCAATTCATTTCTCAGATATGAAATGAAAGAATAAACAGCTACCTTCTGCTACAGCCAAAACACATTGACGTGCTTCATGGCCGGTCACACAGGAGACGGTGGTACTGATAGCAAGTAAGTACTCTCACTTGGTACCCAGCCCTACCTTTGCGAGAAGAAAAATATTGCCTCATTTTTGGTAATATTATTTCTTATGGTAAGTAAGAAAAGAAGAAAAATTTTTAAAAGCATTAACCACTTTTTGAAAGACAACAGTGACCTGTAGCAAAAGAAAAAGATAATAAAGATTGGTTTTGCTTTTAAAAATTTGCTTTGAATATTCTACAAAGCATCTTAAATAAACTAATGCTTTCATAATATAGCGATAAAGGGCTTACATAGCGCATTACATTACACCGAAACGGTAGATATTAATGTGAAAACTTTTTATGGTTCCGTACCCAACAGGCCTTTTTTTTTGTTTAGGCGGGAAAAAATGTTCCTAACCGCACACCCCGTCGTTCGGGGCAACGAAAAGGGTAATGTGTACCCGACAGGCCTAAAGGGAAAGCTATTGTTGGATACCACCAGCTGTTTTTAAGCTCCTTAAACTCCAACAAATCTTTTATATAGTTAATATACTTACCGAGTGCAAATAATTTGCACTTGAAATTGCACTTGAAATGCTCAGATGCTTTAAAGAAATAAATATGTGAAAGTGTAAAAAGAGAGCTTTACTGCGAGCGTGATTCGAACCAGCGTCCCATCCAATCCGGGGAAGTGCTCTAGACCGCTAAGCTATCGCAGTCACCCAATGGTGACTCCAAATCTTCACTTCACATTTGTTTAAGACGTCTTTACGATCCACGCTCCCTATCGGATGCATTTGCATTGTATGTAACATTATATGATATATTTAGATATTTTAATATATATTTTTAGCATTTTACATGCTTAGCACCATACATTAAACACAAAGTGAAAAATGTGAAATCGAAAATAACAGTCACGAGCAGGATTTGAACCTATTGCAGGTGCTTTGCCAATTCAGCAATCACGGCAATTGCGCCTGACTGCTAATTTCGATAACACATTCATACTTAACGTCTTTGGGTGATGTCTGCGCGATCGATATCGGTTCGATTCCCGCCTGTACTAAAATACTCTTTTTGCTTATTCACAAATTATAATTTGTACTTTAAGAGTAGCTGAGCATGTCAAGTGCTAAAATATAGATCTAAAAATTAAAACCCTTTTAATAATACATTATCTGTCTATCTATGATAAGAAGTTTAACAGTTACACGGTACAGGTTAATATATAATTATATATTTACATACATATTGGTGGTAAAATCATAGCCCCTCTTGGCTTCGCCGTGGTTGGGTAAAAAGTAGCTTATGTTATTTTATATATTTTCCGTTGATTTCCTTCTATTCCCCTTTCACTGCAATGTATTAGCTAACTACAGCGTCAAGTATGAATATTTAGTATTGATATTTAATACAGGATATTATTTTATATTGGTGTGAACGCGCCAATTCCAACGTTTATAAAAAATATCTCTCTAATTAGACTTAAAAATTGGTATACATTTTATCCGACTACTAATACTACTATATTGGGAACCTGAGATATAACCTAAAAACTAGCTTTTGGGTGCGACGGAGTCGCGGGCAAAGGCTGGTCTATTATATATTAATTACTTTAATAAGCTGTAAAGAAAATCTACAGATCTATTAAGGAAGCCATGACACAACATAAACACGTGATGATGTTATTACGATTAGTTTAGTAGCTACAGCGTGAAATAGTAACAAAAAAATCACTTTCGTATTTATAATATTAGTAAGGATAGTTAGTATTAGATTCTGTTTAATGAAATAAAATTACTTTTGCGGAATTTATCGCGGTGAACCCTGTCTACGTTGGCGTGCAACGGCAATTTATTCAACCTCTGCGAAAATTACAGTCCTTGTGTTTGACAGATTATTATGCTTGCTCAAATTCATCCTCATTTAAATAGTCAACTACTGCTCGTATAGAAAGTAGAAATATTAATTAAAGTTGTAATGTATTTGCTAAGTACCGGCTAGTAAACAACTATGTTTTCAAAAAGGAATATCGCAAAGGGTTTATACAATTTATTTAGATAGTAACTACTATTTGTGACTTCATGTTTGGAGGTTTACAAGACCTCAGCATTGGGTCAGTATAATATAAGTACGATTATGTCAATCCATGGCATATTAATTATCTCTATGCAAAAACACTTATCTCACAGGAAACTATAATTTTTGGGATAAGAAGAATCCTAAGTGTATGGTAATAAACTATCTGTGTGCCAAATTTCATCCAAATATGTTTTATCGTTCTTAATTAACAAACATCCAATCACATGGATTAATGGTCAACCCAGCCAAAACCCAAGTTATTATAGTTGGCAGTCCCAGGACGATCTCCAAAATAGAATGGTCACGCTTACCACAAGTAACTTGTAATGGTACTATCATTCCATTCTGCGATAAAGTAAGAAATCTGGGGATTTATATTGATAAAAACTGGACATGGGGACCGCAAATGCAAGAACTGAGCCGCAAGATGTATGCATCGACGGGAGCCCTACGTAGACTTCGTAACCTTCTTCCGATTTCCACGAAGATTGTCCTTGCTCAGTCTCTTCTCTTCCCCATTCTTGATTATGCTGATGTCAGCTATCTCGATCTCACTGAGGACCAGTTAAATAAGTTTGAACGACTCCAAAATCTTAATATACGATTCATATTTGGATTACGTAAGTATGATCATGTCTCTGCCTTCCGTGCTAAGCTTAACTGGCTCCCTATTCGCCTTCGCCGGAATGCTCACATTTCATTTCTTCTTTACAATATTTTATTCAATCCACTTACTCCTTCTTATCTCAAATAACGTTCCGATTTCTTAAATGACACACATTCGAGAGTCTTGAGGTCTTCCGAGAATTTGATCATGAGGATGCTAGTTAATTCCACAAAATATATGGATAAGTCGTTTTCCGTACAAGCTGTTCGGTTGTGGAATGCACTGCCTTTACACATCCGGCGAGCTACATCATTAAATGCCTTTAAAATACTGGTAAAGGAATTCTATTTAAGCGACTCGCATGCTACCTGATGTTACTGAGGTTATAGTAATTTCACCATTCATATTTATTTAATATTTGGTAGTGGTTATCTTGGTACTTTTAATAATTAATCACCCAATTCAATGAGTACACTACAAGCTACCCTTTCATTTACTTATAGTCTTTCTATCAAATGGTTGTCCGGAAGAGATTGCCTTGTGCGATATGACCGCCAATTGTACTTAATATATTGTTTTAGGTAATCCTAAGTCTTATTTTAGTGTACAATTAAGATTGTTTTTCTTTTCTTTCATACACACTTTCACATTATAATATTAAAGTAGGTTTGTCAAATGAAACATTTCATTTTAACTTTGTTTTTTGACCATTTTAACCCTTTATTATGGATATTATATAATGTTGAAAATGTAGTAACTTTATTACTTGAAGTATTCCAAAAAACGTCTAAAAAGTTATTGTGCATTACTGAATATTTATAGAAATTTCCGGTCTCTTAACGCTCTACTTTCACTTTAACAGCAATGAAGAACTTGAAAACGTTCTTTAAAACTTTTGACAATGTAATAGAGTAGGTAAATATAAAGTTATTTAAGTAGTTCATAAAAAATAATTCACTCTTAAAAATTAGATGCATTTTTAGGTATTATGTATATTTCTTAAATTTACCTCATAATACATAAAACGGTCAATGAGAATGGTATCTAATTGTTTATTTTTATGTATATTTTAAAGCAGTTATAACTCGGCCCTTTAACAGAGAATAGATACTAGTCCTACGGTCTTTACCATAATACAAACATTTTTGAGTTCGTGGTCTTTTAAAAGTGGTTCTTTTTTATTGAATAAAAACTATATTGTTAATAAATTCAATGGAGCAGAATTTTCATTTTGTTTTTTATTTATTTATTTAAAAACTTCATGCACTATTTGTACAAAGGCGGACTTAATGCTAAAAGCATTCTCTGCCAGTCAACCTTTAGGTCGTGCAGAAAATATCTTAGGTAGGTGCCAAATGGATTTTATCATCCTTTTTACCTTTTTTTGATGTGAAACATCTAATGCGGAGGGAGGTAAAATCGGCTGTTAGCGTGGCGACGCTTTTATTTTACTTGTCCCGTTCAAATCTTGTAAGTTAAATTTGACACACTTCCCGATTTCCGATTGAGCTGAAATTTTACACGCATATATATATCGCGTGACAATGCAACATTATGATGACATGGAGCTGATCTGATGATGGGGCTGGAAAGTGGACATAGGAGCTCTATAATGAAACGGCGCAACCCCATCGAGTTTGGACTCGTTTGATTGATCTTGATGAGTACTTTGTCTCGGGGATATCCAGGGTCTGATGATGAAGCTGGAAGGTGGCCATGCGAAACTCTGTAATTAAATGGCGCAACTCCATCGAATTAGGGCTCGTTTGAAATGTCCTGACTAGAACTTCAGTCATAGATGATATCCAGGGTCTGATGATGGAACTGGAAGGTGACCACAATAACTCTGTAATGAAACGATGCAACACCATCGAGTTTGTGATGGAGCTAGAAGGTGGCCATAGGAAATAAAACGACATAACTCCATCGAGTTTGGGCTCGTATGATTTATCTTGACGAGTACTTTGTCTCTAGATAGTATCTAGGGTCTGACGATGGAGCTGGAAGGTGGCCACAGTAACTTTGTAATAAAACGACGCAACCCCGTCGAGTTTGGAATCGTTTGATTCGTCTTGTCGAGTACTTTCTCTTTAGATGGTATCCAGGGTCTGGTGATGGAGCTAAAAGGTGACCATAGGAACTCCGTTATAAAGCGACATAACTCCATTGAGTTCGGGCTCGTATAATTCGTCTTGACGAGTACTTTGTCTCTAGATGGTATCCAGGGTCTGATGATGGAGCTAGAAGGTGGCCACAGTTACTCTGTAATGAAACAACGCAACCCTATCGAGTTTGGAATCGTTTGATTCATCTTGTCGAGTACTTTCTCTTTAGATGGTATCCAGGGTCTGGTGATGGAGCTAAAAGGTGACCATAGGAACTCCGTTATAAAGCGACATAACTCCATTGAGTTCGGGCTCGTATAATTCGTCTTGACGATTACTTTGTCTCTAGATGGTATCCAGGGTCTGATGATGGAGCTAGAAGGTGGCCACAGTTACTCTGTAATGAAACAACGCAACCCTATCGAGTTTATACTCGTTTGATTCGTCTTGAGGAGTACTTTGTCAAGTTATGATCATTTTATTTCTACAAAATAATGTATTTTTTTTTATTTATATTATTCTGTTTTATTACAGTGTTTTAAATTCATTATACATCATAAGAACCTCATTAGGTTTGTGTTTGATGCATCATTCCGTATAGTACATACTGTGGGTATGTTTACAAAATAAAATATAATAAGTGGTAATACTGATTATTGATAATGTAGGTAGATTTAAATTTACTGAGCGCACGTCACAATCCAGTCACACGTATAGTACATAACATACAGGTTGTTGCTTAAAAACATACTTGGTATTTCACAATTTATTTAAGTAAATACTTTTTCATTTATAATTTATGTTTTTAACAGTTAGTTGATTTTTTAAAGTTAGTGGAATATTGTTTATTAACCTCGGTACTAAAAATTTTGTTGTTCTTTCTCCATAAACATTTATAGCGCGGAGTGTTTCTAGTTTTTTGTTAGAAATATTTCTTGTTGTTATTTTATGGGTTATGAAATTATTATTGTATTTAAAATAGTTTTCTTTTAGTATACACAGTTCTATAAGTTGATGTATTCGTAAAACTTTACATTGTTGGAATAGTTTATGGTAGTTATATTTATTCTTTATTTTAGTAGGTACTATTATTTTTAGTAATTGTATTTGTATATTATATATTTTGTTTATATATGTTTTATATGTTCTTCCGTAGCTACTAATACTATAAGTAATTATACTTTCAGCTAGCGCTTTATACATATTTATTAATACCTCGTAAGGAACATTAAATTTTAAAATAGAAAACTTTGCCAGTATTGCGCGCAGGTTATTGCAGATATGATCTATGTAATAACCCCAATTAAATCTGTTGTCAACTCTAAGTCCTAGGTATGTATGATGAGTTACAGTTTCTAAGGATATACATTTACATTTATTCATTGCACTATGTAAACAGTCATGAGAATGTGCTTTTATACGTAAAGTATATTCATTACATGGCTTGTTATGACTTGATCGAACGTGCATTAGCTTAGTTTTTTGTGTATTGAGAACCAGACCAACATCATGTGACCATATATTTATTGACGTAAAGTCCTCTTGTAGCCTCCTGATAGCTAATTTTACATCTTTGTCCGCGGAGATTAGGCATGTATCATCTGCATATTGAAAGATTTTGCAGTGTTTTATTATATTTACCATGACATTAAATATAACGGGCCAAGAACTGAGCCTTGAGCGGTACCTTCTGTGACTGCGACTTTATCACTTAATTCGGAGCCTATCTTAACATGGTAAGACCTATTTTTTAGATATTGCGCACACCATGCCAACATGGGGGCCCCTTATTCCACATGCCTCTAGCTTCGTTAGTAATGTACTGTGTTGTAAAGTATCGAAGGCTTTACAATAATCAATAAAGATTATATATATGTTTCTTGTCATTAAGACAGCTGTTAATATAATCAGTAAAGTTTGATAGTAATTGTGTAGTACTTTTATTAGGTTGAAAACCATATTGGGTTTTCGTTAGAATGTCGTTCTTACTCCAGAAATTATGTATTTCATTACTTATATATTTTTCTACGATCTTGTCAACACTAGACAGTAAGGTTATTGGCCTATAATTATTGTAATCATTTTTAGAACCTTTTTTATGTATAGGTCTTATAATACCCATTTTCAACTCATAAAATACCCATTTTCAACTCATAAAATGTTTCACATCTGGTAGACGTCCCACGACGTCTAATTTTTTTAAAATTATATTCCGTTAAGTTTTTCGTAATTTAATTTAATTTTTTACTTTATAGTGTCTCGTTTTTCTTATTAGTAACATCTAATATATAAAATTCTCGTGTCAAAGTATTTGTCTCACTCCTCGGAAACGGTTTGACCGACTCTTATGAAATTTTGTGTGTATATTCAATAGGTCTGAGAATAGGATGTAAACTATTTTTCATACCCCTAAGTGATAAGGGTTGTGTACCTAAACACATTTTTATTTATTTATTTTACAATAATTTTTTTTATTTTATGATTTTTAAGAATTGACATTAAAAATACATACAACCCTGAATTGTCACCCTTCTACTGCCAACGTAGAAATAATTTATATGGCAAAACAACGTTTGCTGGGTCAGCTAGTAATACAATATAATCCTACCATTAGATATAAAGTTTAATAAGGCTGTTAGAAATGTTAGTGGTAAAACAAACGAGGGTGTTTCTTCACACACCTGTTTACCCCCTAAAACAGTACAGGCGTGATGTTAGGTTATGAAATAGTATAAGTAGCCATGCATTCGCAACAATTGCGGGTCATTTGCTGTTAGTACTTGAAGAGTTCCATAGTCTATTTTCGAAGGTCTTCATCAGATCACAACAATTCGTATACTGACTTACCCTGAAAAGATAATAATGAAAACCCCGTTTAAATCGTTTCTGTAGGTTTTAAGAAAATCGTGGACATACATACATACATACGGGACAAATACAGAACCTCCTTTTTTGAAGTAGTTTAACAATAATAGGTAGGTACTTTAGCACAATACTAGGATTTTATTTCAATATGTGTAAAATTCGCGGAAATGTTAGAAAGTATTACAATACTAGGAGGAAAATAAATAACATATTTATTTTTTAATCGTTTTTTTGGTTATATCTTAGGCTTCCGATATAGTAACGGGTTAAAATGTATACCAGTTTTTAGGTCTAATCAAGAGCTCTAAAATAAAAAAAGTTTCATCAAAATCCAGTTTTGCGTGATGCGTGAACAAACAAACAAAAAAATCTAAAGAAAATTGTTTTGTGGTCAGACACGCCTATATAGCCCAATACACATTTTTTTTTCTCAAAGATCTTTAATATACAGACAAAGCTCTGTTACAGCTTTATAATAGTTAGGACAAAATTACCCCACCTCAGTCAGTAGGCATAACGCAGACCACAAGACCGGAATGTAATGTTCTCATTCCATTCTGGTAATTTATCTTTCTAGATAAGGGGTCGAATCGACCTTGCACTAGATTTATTTTTGTTAAGGCGGAAAAAAATGTACCTAACCGCACACCGTGACAATGAAAAATGTGGAATTGTGACATTTCTTCAGTGATTCTCCGGCGGCGGAAAGGGTAACCTTTCGGGTACCCTCTGCTGAGTGACGCTTCCGCCGGACACCGGAGGGTCGCACCTTCCCGTGAGGCCTTGCGGGTGGCGGACGTTCCCCGGTCCATCCACCCACGGCAACCTTATAGCACCCTGGAGAGCAAAAATGTATACATTGTGAATTAGCTTATATATTATAATCTGTATTTCTCCGTTTTTAATAACAAAACCTTGTCAAACCAAAAAGAAAAATACAAATATCACCGCCCAATTCTTTCCCGCAGATGTCGTATGGGGCGACTAAGGGAAGTAAGCAATTATCACCCATTGTATTACTGGTGGTAGAGTTGCAGTGCAAGTATTCACTTGTTATCGCCCGAGCGGGTCGGTACCACCATCTCCCGTGCGGCCGGTCATAAAGCATCTCTGTGTGATTTCGTTGTACCAGTTGTAGATAAGCAATAAACAGAAGTTCTTTTTGACGTGATAACGTCTTATAAATCGATAAAAACTGGCAGCACGCACGAAAAAGTCTCACGTTCCGAAAAATGTATGGCGATCGATGCTTGTGAAACTCTCCGAAAACATATATAACGTTATCACGTAAAATTATCGTCCGTAAACCGACTTTACAGACAACCATATTTTTTTTAAGATAGTAATATACTCTCGTTATGAAGCAAAAGTATTTTCTCGAGAGACCCGATGAAGGTTTTGTGAGTCAATGACACTATTTCGAAGTGAGCGTGTCAAAAAGCCTATTAACTGCAGATGAAACCCTTATATCTTTATGAACTAACGAGTTTAGTTATCATAGAAATTGGTAATTTATATTTCAATTTAAAACACAAAGGTAGCCATTATTATATGGCATTTGTGTGTTACAATAACTGAAACGTTTTAATGCGCATTATTCTCTGTGTTTTTGATTTCGGTTAATTTATATTCATTGAAATCATTAGGACCAGGTACAAAAATAATAATTATATTTTCGTAATTAAGATGTTTATTTATTTGTAACTCTTTTACCGAAACATCGATAACAATCTGTTTTCACGTAAGAAATATGAGAGTATATTTTTTTAATGCATTACCTACTCAAATATTTTCAGGCTGTAAATTTAGCAATTAGAATTTATAAATTTTAAAAAATATAGGCTATTTATCAGTAACATACCGTTAATAAATTAAAAGTAGAACCATCGACGAAGAGAATCGCAGCGAGCGTGTCAAAAGGCTATTAATTGCAGATAAAACGCTTATCTTGAACTTGATAAGCCAAACTGCGAATGCTTGTTTTGTAAACACAGTAAGGAAAAGTTTAAAAACTAAAGAGCTATAGATTCCGCGGTGTAGAGCAGATTATTAAAAAATGAAAAAGGGGACAGATACGCTTTCATACATTCTTGGGCCCCAATGTAAAGAAATGAAAGTGGTGCTAATTAACAGCTTCATATTTACCAATTTCCCATTCCGATTTAGGGGCTACTTGGCTATCTGAGACCAGAGTTTAGTTGTGTAAGCTGGTTTCTCAGTGTCTAGTAAGATAGCTATTAAGCAAAAACAGAAGTCCATATACAGGGTCTGTCGTAAACCACCCACATAACATTCGTTTAAAAATAAATAAACCAAAAAATTTGTGAAATCATATTACTGTGGGTAGATGAAACCGTTGAAACAACATATCAGCTTTGGACATCTACCATCTAAGTCCACCCGTGATCATGAATGCTGTAAAGTATTCGAAACGTCGGGATAGCATAAAAATCAAGTAAACGCGATAGATTCCGTAAACGTAGTTTTATTTCAAAATGTTCTAATGTAGTAATTTAATATATATAATGCAAGTATCCAGGAGTCCGATACAAAAAAAGTACATAAAAGTAAGTGACTTCCTTGAAATGGTGACCGAATGAATGAGCAAAGAAGGACAACTTAAAAAAAATACAAAATTGTCTACCGCTTTCACACCGATGGCAATCCAAAAATAAAAAGTCGATTTTATTGTAGCCTAACATCAGGGCTATCTCCGATTAACGGGTTATCCATTATTTACGACAGACCCTGTATAGCTATCTATTTAGAAGTAGTAGTCAAGGATTAAATCAATCCTCTTAAGGCCCATCGTCATCAGACGAGAACTGAATCTTTTATGAACTCCAGCCCAACGTAAAAAAATATTTTATCTAATTACCGCCCACTGTGATCACCTAATATCATATTAAACTATTGCTAACATTTTTGAAAATGCGCGCGTTTAAAGTAACATTTTAAATGTCAGTGATAGGTAAATTTTTAATGACTTTTGACATATCAGCAAGGATACCATCCAATCAAAATTCAACTGTCAAACGATCCTGAAAGGAGCCGGGATGGAACGCACGCAGCGCGCAGGTGAGTTATTATCTTTATTTATCATAACAATCTATTAATTCTAAGAAATTGATTTTAAATTATGTTACTAAGATGTAATTATACAAGTAATACAAATATTTTTTTACAAATAGTGGTCCCTATGATAAAATATGTTGTTTCAAAAAATTATGCGATCATATAATCACATTGGGCACTAGTTGCATTTTTGTAACTTTTTTATTTGGCATCATGTGAGGTTATTGGGCGTTAGTTGTAGTCGTACACAATAATACTATTTTATAGTAAATTAATGTTTTATCGTAGTATCTAAATACATAACTACTTATTTATTTCTACCAATGTACATATATATATTTGTTGTTTTACCTTCATATTTTGGTTACAGGTTTACGTGACACAGAACTAGAGGATCTTTTAAATGATTCTGATATCGAAAACTTAGCCCCTAGTGATGAATGCCTAGACGAACCGCCTTTTATACCTGAAGCAGCAGTACAATATAGTAGTTCTGGGTCATCAGATGATGAAGAAAGGATGCCACAGGCTGTAGTACGTGCCCTGCGTAGCGTGTCCCGAGGAAGAGGCAACCGTGGGTGTCGTAGTACGAATATATCTCTACCATCGACCAGTTTTACATCTTTAGCATCCATTTGGTCTGAAAGCTCATTCCCACCTAAAGATTTACAATTATCAGAGCCCACTTACCTACCGACTAACTCTGAAAACTTTTGACAAAATTACCTATTTTCACTAGTATGTGGATGACAAGTTAATATCATTAATTGTTGAGAAAACAGACCAGACTTTAGTGAAACACTACGGGAAAAAGATGAATTTAGATATAAAAGAATTAATTATGTGTACATCGGGATTACTTTTGTGATGGCTTCTATTAACTATCCTATATTACGAATGTACTGGGAAAAATGGAGAATGGCAATAAATATTTTTTTTAGATATATTATTGTTTTGTTTCTTAAGTTCCTTATATTTTTTTAGAAGAATGTTCTTTTTTTATAGTATTTTAATTTGATATTTTCCTAATTACCTTTTTTTACCATTAAACTGATTAAATTTTCGTTAAACACAAAGTGAAAAATGTGAAATCAAAAATAACAGTCAGGAGCAGGATTTGAACCTGCATCTTCTGGATACCGTCCAGATGCTTTACCAATCCAGCATATCCAGCAGTATCCAGAAGATGCAGGTTCAAATCCTGCTCCTGACTGTTATTTTCGATTTCATATTTTTCACTTTGTGTTTAATGTATAGTGCTCATGTATAGTGTCAAATGCTAAAAATATATATAAATATATCTAAATAAATTTTCATTGATTTTCTAAATAAATATTTGTAATTTTTAATTTAAGTATATTATTATTACTACCCAATGTCATCACCTGATTACATAAATAATGTAGTAAGTTACATATTAAAGTCCCAATGCGATCAGACGAGAACCAAAAAAAAAAAGCATTTAAACTAACAAAAATATAATTAAATGGGAGTAATATATTTGGGCCGTGTGGGACCGGCTTTAGAATTGTTCCACCCCTTTTTACCCACGGGAGTCGTAAGAGCCGACTGAGGGAATACCGAGGGAGTGGGCAGCAGCACTCCCTCGAGTATTAACCACATCCACTGCGATCGCCAATCCGCCTGCCAAGCGTGGTGATTACGGCATTATCCCCCATGACGGGACTGCTCGTTGTGACGTTCTCTTGGGGAGGCCTATGTCCAGCAGTGGACGTTGAAAGGCTGATGGATGGATGGATGGATGGATGGAATATATTAGGAAAAAAAATGTTTTAATCTATGATCATCGAAACGTCTTTAGAATAACTCTTTTAACTTTGGGTTACAAGCACCAAATTGTTTTATGTTCTCACTTGAAACCATTGGGCGGTACTTTCTAACACTATTTTTTTGCCTGGGCCTTACGAGGATAAGTCTTTTTTGTTTATTTTACTCTTTGATATAAAGCAACGAAAATTGTACTAGAGATGACGCACAGCATAAATAACTAGATCAGACATCAGTCTAAATGAAAGAAAATAATAGTACATTGTTAACCTAGGGATGAAAGCAACTAAATAAGTCTTTATCCCGAGGTAAACACTGTGCTTTACATTACGAATACGAGGAAACTAAAAATAAAATCATGAATTAGCTAAAGAAAAAATGGGAGACTAAAAAAATTAATTTGGAATCGCCGTTTTCCCGCCGATTTTGTTTTTTTCTGTGGCCTGTCCGCTATTCAGCCATTATTTTTCATTTTAATAATTGACAAAATATTAATCATCCTTATTTTAAAGATATTTAGTTGCAACTATATTAAAATAAAGTCATATAAAAAACAAATTCTTTAATAAATACTTAACTTTATGTTATTTCAATTTTACATAGCGCTGTAATTGACTGGCTGTACAGAAAATAGAACTGTTTTATTTTTTATAATTACTCAGCTGTCAGTTGAAAGTAATTCTCCCTAGGGCTGAAAAGTATTACTTTCAACCCGCTTCTCAGGCAACTTCAGGCCTACTTTCAGAGTATGAGTAGTGAAAAATAGATTATGTCACATGGAAGTACTAAGTACTTTGTTGTTAGTCTGAGTTTGTACGTAGGATTTACTTCCATGATCTGTCACACTGTCCCTGTTATCTGTTCTCAGGTTGTATTTTCGATATTATAACTTTTTGTTAGTTATCTCAATTTCTAGGTTGAATATTAACTTGACTTTTTCTATATTTTGAATAGAAAAAGGTAACAATTTTTTTGAGCCATGTTTCGTTCGTTTAAATTTTGGGGCCCAGAAATAGCCACTTCCTTTGTTTATGTATTCGTTTCTTTGTTTTATTGTTTGCTAAGCGTAAAAGATATTTTTTTAAAACGCTTGTATTTATCCAAAGATATGTATATGTATGAACTAGGTTACTATTCCTTTTTAATCGACTTTAAAAATTAAGAGGTTCTCCATTCGATTGTACTTATATTATAATATAGGTACAATCGAGTATTTTTTATGTATATTCACACTTCTTTATTTATGTATGATGATATGATGATTATTTTTTGTTGCAAAGCACAGAGAGAGTGGTCTCATTTTGATTCACTCTAAAAACTTAAATACGAAGTTCTAGCGGTAGAGCCTTGCTTATCTCAGCATGAAAGGGCCGGCTTGAAGTACCACGCACTTACAGAAGATCATTGTGAAACAACGGTAGATATTCCTGCCGTTGTGTTTCATATGGTAAGGGAGAATGCCAGAGACCGAAACCCGAAAGAAGAGGGAGACTTCTTATCATCCTTCCTATTCTCTTTTTAGTATCCTTCCTATCCTCTCGTTATTATCCATCCTCTTTAGTGATGCTATAGGCTACAGTAACCGCTTACAGATACGGCCATACAAAGTATTCCAAATATAAATAAATTTAAATTTAATTGGGTCTGAACCCGCCTAATTTTGTTTTACCCAACTACGACGACGCCAAAATGAGAGTTATGATTTCAATGTTAGTTATAATTCGATAAATGGGGTGATAAGTAACAAAGTGAGTGTCTTCTAAGGTTATGGTTTAGTTTAAGTTTTTTTATAACCTATATAGTCTATGGTGCGTATATATAGCATAAAGCCACGAAATTAAGCAAACTTATTAATCTAATTTGACTACTTATATTTATTAATTTATATGTTACTATAATTACATCCAAATTTTACTATGCTGATACTATTTTTTAAAGAACATTTAATATAATGGTATAATCGAATTTTGAAATTCTCTTATTTTAAAGTCGTCTAGCATTTGGACACTCTTTTTATTAGGCATGTAATGTAATCTAAAAGCCAGTATAAAGAATTCTCTTCAAATAACTGAATATCAATTACGCCAAGAAACCTTTTTATATATCAAAGGAAATATTTTATGGAATTATACCTACTTTCACTGAATTGTCCTCAAAATATCAATAATTGAAAATATGATATGGATGGCGTTGTCCAATTTCTACGCTTGACAATTCATTTTTATTTTTTTAATACTTACATGATAATTATAACACTTAAGAGTACTTGTATTGCCTAAATTATATGATCTTTCACTGAATCGGAGAGAGCATAGTGCTATCATAAAGAATGATCGGTCAATTGCAGTGCTTTTCTTGAATCCCTTATATACTAGTAGATTAAATTCTTTCGATCCAAATTTAAATTAATACGATGCCTTAGAGTTATTGACAATGCAGAATCCCGTAATGGCGTCATGCCTGCGTTGTGATTTGTATCAAAAATGAAAGATCAAATAGCTAGTGTAGTGGGTAGGTAATCTTAACAATGTGCACACACAAGAACCACCCTCAAGGTGGTTGAAGACAACTCATCATCAATCATTCAAACATGACAAATACGCACCTCATCAGTTCTCCATGTCGTGACGCGTATCGTCAGTATAAAGTATCATTTGTTGTTTACTTTCATTACATACGACATGCATGCAAATGAAATGGTAGGAATGAAAGTAGATTTATATTCTTAATACAATTACAAAGAAATCGTTACTGTTTTTATCTAAAACAAAACAAAACATTGTCTTGCCTTTATCCATAAAAGCAAATCTTGGAAAAACGCGAAGAAGATTTTGTTCAATTTTATGATTAAATACGTTAAAATGAGCTTTCAGATGCCTTTTATGATATCTAGAAGCAGAACAACGTATGATGGTGTTGGTGCACGATCGTTTCCATATGGTATACCTAATAAAATTTAATGGAAGGATTTTATATATATATACCTTAAAAATGTTCCAATTTACTGGTGAAATCTTACAAAGCACTGTTTGAAAGCGCTCAGTAAACTCATTTTGAGTGTCCCATAAAAGCAGCATATTCCTCAAATCCTTTTGTCCTACATTTGCGAAGTTAAAATTTGGTTGCCTATATCATTCTTTGAAAGTGAAAATGAGGCCATAAAATTATACAGCGTACGTTAAGCTTGAAACAATTCTAGCACATGTGAATTATATCTGTTTATTAAAGTAGTAATTTGTTTAATGCCACCTTCAAGTGAGAGGTTTTCTAGACGGCTTGTGAAGTGTGCCAACCCACATTGGTCCAGCGTCGTGGACTGTGGCCTAATCTTTTTCACCATGAGAACCCGTGCCGCATAGTGGGACAAAAAAAGGGTTGAAAAACAGAAGCTATACTTCTTCACTTCTATAATAGTCCAATGTCCGTATCTGTGTCTATACTAACGAATAAAGAGCTACTTCATTTGTTTGCAGTAAAGTTGGATGAAGATGTACACTCATTGTTCCTGGTAAAAGTAAAACAAAGTCTTATAACCATACATAATAAAAGCTATTAAACGATTTTGTTAAGTATAAACATTTTGAAATAACACATCTTTAATAAGTAATTGCCAAATAAATAACTGTAGTTGATTTTATTGCATCACGCACATCACACATGTTTGTGTAAACTGATAGCTGACACCGACATTACTTCCCCTAGTTAATGAGCATACTAAATTAATTTACGTAATTACTTTAATGTTGGTCATTAAACGTCACTCTCAGAAATTGAAGATCATAATTGAATGTAAAAAAGACTAAGATATTATGATATAAGAAAAAATGGATTACATTAAATTTTCAATTGAATCTCGAAGAAAAATATGCGTAGCATATTGCAAAAGGGCCTTTTAAAACCAGATTGTGTCGAATTAAATAGTTATTTGACGCTGCCTTTTTAGGTCTAGAGAAAAAAAGATTTTATATAAAATACTCTTGAGTCAGGCAAAAAGTGCAATTTGGTTCCTCCGGCCGGAAATTCTCAGTATTGTTACGTGGAGCCTGGGATTGATCTTTCTTGAAATGCAAGGGATTGATTGCGAATTGGTATTAACAATCAGTTACTGCCTTACAGCAGGAGTACTTATTTTTAGGCGTAATCTGTTACGCCGTTGACACACTCGTTACAGCCCGGGGCGGGGCCCTCGAGGAGGCGGCAACGCTGGCCAACCTCAGGTACCGCGGAGGTGGCCAGACGGATCGAGGCGCTGGGGCTTAGGGTGTCCCTTGAAAAGTCGGAGGCCCTGCTCTTTCATGGGCCCCGACGTGGCCCACCCGCCAGTGCCTCGATAACGGTTAATGGAGGGGGTGTTCCAGTCCAGGTCCACATTAAATATCTGGGGCTGGTATTGGATGGACGGTGGCACTTCGACGAGCACTTTCGCCATCTTGCGCCAAGACTCATCGGCACGGCGTCCGCCCTCGGGCGTTTGATGCCGAATCTGGGCGGACCGAGTCTCGCGTGTCGACGACTCTACGCGGGGGTAGTACGGTCAATGGCACTGTACGGCGCGCCCGTGTGGGCGGAGTCCCTGGCCGCTCGCAATAGGGCCCTTCTGTGGAGTCCACAGAGGGTCGTAGCGGTTGGGCAATACGCGGGTACCGCATGGTCTCGTGCGATGCAGCCTGTGCGTTGGCCGGAACCCCCCTGTGGGACCTGGAGGCGGAAGGGAATGGTTGCTTCGGCAAATATCTGCACACGATCGCTAGGAGGGAGACGACCCCAGGCTGTCACCACTGCGACTGCGACGAAGACTCGGCGCAGCACACGCTCGAGTCGTGCCCGGCCTGGGATATGCAGCACCGGGAACTCGCTGCAGTCATAGGCGGGGACCTGTCGCTGCCAGCCGTTGCACGAGCGATGGCGGGCAGTGACAGGGCCTGGACCGCGGTCGCCGCCTCCATAGAGTAAATATTTAGCAGGCTCTAATTTTAGAATTCTACGGTAATTACTTATACTAGCAAAATCAAATGCTAATCTATCTACGTATACCTAATATTTTACCTAATGTTGTAACAGAACTCTGTCTGTACACTTAAGATCCATCAGCCTTTCATCGTCCACTGCTGGACATAGGTCTCCCCAAAATGGGGGTTTTACCATAATCGCCACGCTTGGCAGGCAGGTTGGCGATCGCAGTGGATATTATTTGTATACAGGGGAACGCTGCTGCCCGTTACCCCGGTAATCCCTTAGTCGGCTTTTACGACTCCCATAGGAAGAGACGGGGTAGAGATATTCTTGGTGCCGGCTCCACACTTAAGATATTTGAGAAAAAATAATGCATTAGGCTATTTACGCGTCACTGAATACAACACAATTATTGCACGCCTCATAAGCGAAGCGTTGAGGTCTGTACTATTCTCGTTTCACGGAGAAAAATTGATTTTTCTAACTTAAAATGTCTCTATTTATCATATATTGCACTTGTAAAATAATATATACACACACATATCAAGGAAAAACACTATTTTTAACACTCATGATATTTTTGATGCCATTTTTGTTATTTAAACTAGTTAAACAACAGTTTGAAAAAGTTATGACTTGGACGTCCGTTTGTTGTAGGTAATGTATGTGAACACGATAACGACAAAAATACTTTACTAACCGAGTCTTTTTTTTTCTTTTACTAATTAGTATAATCACGAATAGAGCCCTATTACTTTTCATGGTCTGATTCGATGTGGTTTAATTGTTATTAAAAAAAACAAAAAATAGTGAATATTTACGATCGAATCTAAAACCAGCGCTACGCTATACCTTATTTCGTGAGAATTACTTGAACTATTTCTATAGACCAATATAGAAGTACTTCTTAAAATTAGCGCTAGATGGCGTATAAGACATGAAAACCTTATTAGTAGTTTTTGAAATTAGCGCTATCTATGTGATTTATTGAAAACTACTTAGTAAGACCAGTACATTATTAGTTATTTATCAAATATGTAATCAATTTTATTGTGAAAAATTAAGATTATGAAGCGTGCACTTTTCGATTTTCCAAAGTATTTTTAGACTTTTAAACTGTTTGTTTGTTCGGGCTTCACGCAAATACTACACAACGGATTTTGACGAAACATAGGAGAAATTATTTTTGTTTGTTAAGTTAAATTAATATTACACTAAAAACTGGTATAAATGTTATCTCGCTACAATATCGAAAATCTGCGTTATAACCCATAAACTAGCGTTGCGAGGAAGCCGCGGGAAAATTCTAGTTAATTATAACATTTTAAAACTTAATTAATATTTTTTACGGCACCTAACATTAAGATTAATCATGAGAAGTTAGCCCAAGCTTTTGAAAAATACACATAAATAATCGTAATACATGGTTAAAGTAACGATATACAATAAACCAGTTTTGTGGATGCCTCTGTTCGACGTGACCTTAACCCTCGTAAAGCTGGAAATGAGAATAGTAAGGCGAGGTTTTAAAGCTCTAGCGTATTGAATGTATATTTTATTTACTTAAATAAATTGAGAACATACTTGGTTTCTACTACATGTTGGTTTCTACTCAAACTAACAATTTCACTTTCATTTATTTAAGATTTATCATCCATCCATCCATCCATCAGCCTTTCAACGTCCACTGCTGGACATAGGCCTCCCCAAGAGAACGCCACAACGAGCGGTCCCGTCATGGGGGATAATGCCACGCACGCCAGATTTATCATAACTTTTTGATAATTGGTTGAATGATCAGACTGGTTAGCAAAGACACTGAGGGTTCACGATATGATCTATCCCGCATTTAGGCCTAACATTTCGCTTAAAAATCTTTACAACGGTAAATATAGTATTGATAAATGTAAAAAATCTGGTGTATATAAATTAGAATGTCAAATATGTAATAATGTTTATATAGGATAAACGGGCCGTAATTTTGAAACTCGTTACAAAGACATACATATAGCTGCATATAGGCATAATTACCCTGAAAATTCATATTTTGCCAAACATCTATTAGATTGTAACCATTTATTAGATAATAGTCATACATTCAAATTAAATATTACGAGTAGACTGTCCGTTTAAGAGCAATTAGAAATAATTAAATTGAATAGAAACGTTTTGTTGAATGAACAAACCAACTGTAGTTCCCCACTACTAAACTTATTTTCATATCGTTCAAGCGATTCATCATAACTGTCGGGTAGTGGAAGAGGTATATAAGCAAGGTACACAGGTAAGCTTCGCTCATTTGTTGCCGAGATTTCTTGAGAATGCCTCGTATAGATGCGAAACACGTGTCGAATTTGTGTTCGGATTTTTGTGGAATATTGCAATATTGTGGTTCTGAGAGACACAACCATGCGATACGCGCATGGTTGTGTCGCGTTGGTGAGTTTTTGTCATTATGGTGCATTCTACTTTGCTATTATCACATTCTGCTCTCTCTGTGAGAGTGCAGATTGGCAATCTTAGGTTATTCTGTACAAAGATAACCGGGATTAACAATCCGTGGTTGACTGGTGGGCTCTCCTCCTAAAATTCTCTTTGATTAAAAACAAGTAGCATATTACAAAAACTCTTCTTGAATGAAAAATTGTCCCAAGAATTATATTATCTGTCTTGGAAATGCAAGAAATTTAAAAAAAGTTGACATAATTTAATTCCATTTTTTAGTTCCTTTGCTCAAATTCCACTAAATACACTTAGTTTATTTTTATGGTGCAAAAGCTTGGTTTTAGGTTAAATCTCAGGTTACCAATAAAGCAGCGGGATTAAAACGTATACAAAATTTAATCAAGAGCTTTTTAATCAAGATCAAATAAAAAACGTTTCATCGAAAATTCTAAATAAACTGTTTTGTGTTCAGACTCGTCTAAATAGCCAAATAGATTTTTATATCAAATATCTTATTTTACAGACAGATCTCTGTTATCTATACTATTTATAAAGCTGTAACAGAGCTGTCTGTGTCTGTACATTCAAGATATTTTTGAAAAAAATACTGTATTAGGCTATATAGGCGTGTCTTAACACAACACAGTTTCTTTTTAAAATTTTTGTCTGTTTGTTTGTTCACGCATCACGTAAAAACTACTGAATGGATTTTGATGCAACTTTTTTTATTTGAAAGGCCTTGATTAGACTTAACAACTGGCATACATGTTATCCCGCTACTACACCGGTTACCTGAGATATCACCTAAAACTTTAACTTTATAATTGTATAAATACAGAAATAGCAATGTGGGATTTTTCGCTATGACGTGGATTTTTATGGTGATCTAGACAATGCTCGTGGGAATAGTAATAAATTTGATACAGTACAACATCATCTGATGGCTAATTACAACACAATAAACTACCTTACCGCGAGCGAGATTTTTCTACATTCACAAATAATTTATTCTTTAAAGTAGCTGAGCATATCAAGTACTATAATACAGATCAAAATATTAAAAAAATCGCGCCATTACATAGTATGAATTTTAATTCCAAAATTAAACTTACTATATTGGAATAATAACTACCTCGGTGGTGCAGCGGTAGCGTGAGCGACTGCTAGTCATGAGGTGGATTCAATACCCGGGTCGGGCAGTGCTATTGAGCTTTTTCATAAAAAGAAAAATTCTCAGTAGAAGCTCGGAGTTTGGAAATGTGCCCGGTAGATGGTAATAGCCATCAACATGCCATGTGGGGCCGGTTTTAGAATTGCCCCACCCCTCTATACCCATGGGAGTCGTAAGAGCCAACTAAGGGAATACCGGGGGAGTGGGCAGCAGCAATCCCTTGAGTATTAACAACATCCACTGCGATCGCCAACCCGCTTGCCAAGCGTGGCGATTACGGCATTATCCCCCATTTCTTGGGGAGGCCTTTGTCCAGCAGTGGACATTGAAAGGCTGATGGATGGATGGATAGATAGTAATAGGCTCGCCCCCTATTACGTGGGACTTAAACATAGCTGGCGAACCGTGGGATTGTAATACACCTCTGCCTAACCCTTCGGAGATAAACGCGTGATGCTATGTTTATTTTTATTGGAATAATGCATGTAAATGTATCCTATACATGGCGTGGGCCGTAAAGACCAAAAGAAAATGTGATGTCAAGATTGGGAATGTCCGTCGCTCAATGCGATGGCTTAGCGGTTTAAAATAAACAACGTTATACTTTCTCCATAACCAAACACTTAATTATGACAATGAAGTTGAAGATTATGAAATCATGCTTAAAATGCAAGACAGGTATGTATTGTTATCATCAAAGATAGAATATAAGTATAAGCACATTGGGTACATACTCGTAGTTATAGTATTGTTTGATATTCACTAAAATATTTCCACCTACCACCACCACCATATTAAAAATAACATATAGCTGTATTTTTTTCTTTAGTATTACATAAACAGAGTTCTCAAATCTTCGTATCATTTTGACTATTACTTATAAAAATTTTACTGAGAACCTCATAATATATACATATATTATAATAACTTGTTAACTATATTTCTTGTTACATTAGAATACATTGTTGCCAGCTGTTGCGTTATCAATAAATTGATGAAATAAATAAATGAAAGCTACTGCGAGATGCAGTAGCTTTTACAATGCTAAAAAACTCATAATGCATGATTAATATCAAGCTTCCAATTGTATGCAGTTTATTATTTAAAAAGAAGCGTTATTAAATTATTTAAAAACATATTCTTATTTGGGTACGAGTAGCGAATAGTCTCTGTCGTAGGTTGCACTAGATGAGCCCTATAACATTTGGTGAGGGGCCCCTCTAACTAACTGCCGAGCCATTTTTCAGGGTAAAGAATAGAAATATTTCACGCTTGTCGCTTTTATCTTGTTTATCTATTAATCTTAGTTCATACAAGGATTTCATTACAATTTCAAAGATCTTTTTTTATGGTAACCCATCTCATATTCCATTCATTTTTGTTAAAAGGCAGGTTATCTGTATCTCGAATGATTCGTATCATTGACGCGGTTAATAAAGGGGTAGCTATGTTCCAACATTTACCCCAAAATTGTAATTGGACGACTGTACGACACTGAGAAATTTATTACATTCACTAGCCGTATATCTTATGAAGGGTAAAGTATAGCGGTTTGTTCGGATTATTTTTGAGTCGACAATGTAAGAATGTTCCACTATTCGCTTCGTAGTGCACGGGTGAAGAGGCAGTATTTGCTTATTATTGACAATAAACCTATCAATCATTACATACTTCGTTCCAGAATTAGTGTATTCGCTGGTCGAATATTTGTAGAATTCTTGCCATATGTATATATTTTGCTAGATAAAAATTCTTACCAAAATAAAAGCAGATTCTTTGTTATAAACCATAATATAAACCAGTGATCACCGATCGTTTCATTATCATCCCCACAAGCAGCATCACAGTTCCAATAATTAAGGATGGATCATATTACGTCGGATGACTACCTACGGTTCTGTCGCGCATATGACGTAGGCAGGGGTTACGTCATCACAGGGTTTCAAACTGAATAAATTAAGGTAGAGCATCGAGATACCAATAATTGGCTATTGTAGTTATTCAGTTTGTTAACATGCAGTGTTTGTAATACACCGTATGGTGACAAGACTGGAGAATACAAATATTTGCACCCTATTCTTTCCCATGGGTGTCGTACAAGGCGACTTAGAGCGTCGTGGCTTCTATATTTAAATAGAGGTGTTCAAACATAAGATGACACTAATTTATTTATTCTACTCTTTGGACGACACAATTAATTGTCGTCTACGACTACTACGAGCAGAGAGTATATACTAAAGAACTACGAGTATGTGCAGTGACGACAAAGTGTTGAGACAATGGTCACGATCTAATTGTGACGGCAAATTGTATGTCGTTGTTGCGACTATATATCGTAGACACGATAACAATATTGTCGACGACACAATGACGAAAAACAGCCACAATAAAAATATCGCCAACGATACAATGACGACAAACATATAACAAATATGGGAACAGCTACATACATTGACGTATGATACAGACGGCAATGGTCCAACGATAAATCTATCGTCATGACGCAGTAGGAATGCGACCTAGGGGAAGTTGTGTGGTAGGGTTGGGCACCTCTACTCATCTCTCACTACTCACTTGTTATCGGGCCCAAGCACCATTGTCTACACTGTGTCCGATTATAGAGCACCTCGGTGTGTTTTGACCGTAGAGAGATAGCAGTCTATAGATTAATTTTCTATCCGTGATACGAAACCTACATAACATTCGAAACTTATTGCATTTTTATAATCCGTTCATCATTGTTAAACAGTGTGTGAAACTTGTGAACTATTTAATAAACAGCTAAAACCATACAGTAAATATTTGTGTATTATTTTCAGCCTACTAGATGAAAGATTTTATCGCATGATGGTCAGTACAACGGTTGGCTGTTTCCAAAATCAACACTTTATTCTAACATAGGCACAATTACGCTTAAAAATATACTACAGACATCATAATTGTATAAAATAAATCAGGACGCTGAACACTTTAGTTTCCTTAGGACTTGGATTTTACTTGCAGTTTTAGATTATTTTAAATTACTGTTTCCTTTTCAGAGCCGATAATTTTTTGGATGGTCTAACAGGAATTGCGATGGGTTGGTGGCTCCAAATGGCACTATTCCAGCATTTACGAATGTATGATACGGCACCGCACTCTAAAAACTGTAGATCTTGAATCCCATTCCTCTTTAATGCAGAAGACGGAAGAGGGTTTACGATCCGGCCATCTTCGTATCTGTAACACGGCATCACGTATTTGGCAGGTCTTGGTGAATAACTTCGTTCAAAATTATTGTGGTTTCGTGTTTGATTTAGAGGCGGATTTTTACTATAGCAATTTGTTACTAGCTTTTTGTAAGTCGGTAAATTAGTACAACATTCTGACCCTCTGCAATACATAGGATTGCGAGTACATGGCACAGACATATTTTGACTTGGATAATAACACTCCATGATCTAATTTAATATTCTTATATTCTATCTCCTCGTTAATTTAGCTCTATTGTATTTTATTTATTATCACAAGAATTTAGATTATAATTTACATTTCACTCCTAGATTTTATGACGGCGTCAACTTCATTACGTCTGATTTAAATTGAAGTTGACATTTCTGTGTTT
The DNA here is from genome assembly GCA_948253155.1 of Leucoma salicis. Lineage (NCBI taxonomy): Eukaryota > Metazoa > Arthropoda > Insecta > Lepidoptera > Erebidae > Leucoma > Leucoma salicis. The sequence continues at coordinate 20,389,733 of OX411811.1, forward strand.
AAAAAGTAATCTGTGTATGTGAGCTTTTTTTTAATACATAATGCTCACCACAAAAAGTTCATGTTTATTCTATATTTTTTTTTAAGAATTTGTATTATAGGAGTGTTTTATAAAAAAATAAAAATATTTTGATCTATATTTTTAGCACTTGACATGCTCAGCTACTTTTAAAGTACAAATTATTATTTGTGAATGAGGAAGAAGAGAACTTTAGTACGAGCGGGAATCGAACCTGCGTCCATTCCTTTCCGGGGAAGTGCTCTAATCCACTGATCTATTGTACTCCCTTGCGGTCGTACCCAATTTCCTCATCACATTTGTCTTAACGACCATAGCAGTAATACTTTCACCTAGGTCGATCTCTACTAACTTGCTTATTCACAGTCGTCTTGTATATCTGTTTCATTAATCCTACTCTTGCTTCTTCTGCAATTCCCTCACTACCTACTCACTACCTCATACATAAGTGTAGGGACCAGCACCCCCCTAAAAATACATATAATTATTATATCTGAAGTGTGTGTGGGTGTGTATTTTCATAAGGGCTTATTCCGTCAAGAATATTTTGAATTGAACGGACAAACATAATAAGAAGTAAGTAGACTCGAAACAGAATGCTGTTTAATGCGGATGCACTCGCCTTAGGTGCTCGTGTTATAGTATTCTTGACGATTTTAAGTGCTATATAATAGGCCTATAAAATATCGATATTTTTGAATTTGAATTGAATTTGTTTTATAGATATTCTCCTTACTTACCTACTTACTTATCATCACGCCATTTCCCTTGCGGGGTAGGCAGAGAGAACAGAGTGCCAAGAGGCTCAATTCTTGCATACATCTCTCGCTATAACATACTATAACTCTCTTCATACACGCTCGCCGGTTTCAGACTCCTGACTCCACCTTCCTTCAATACATGACCAATTTGGTCTAGGTAGGTAAGTCTCGGTCTCCCCCTGTACCTACATCCTTCCACTTTCGCATTGTATATCTTCTTAGCCAGTCGCTCGACCGGCATTCTTTCCACATGTCCGAACCACTCTCTTTCATACCTACTCGCTCTCTTAAGTCATTGTTACGAATGCAGTCAGTCAGCCTCACTCCACAGATTCTCCGCAGAGATCGCATTTCGACCGCATTGATTTTACTCTCATGCTCCTTTTTACATACCCAACTCTTGCTTCCATATAATAACGTTGGGACAAGCACTGCGTATTGCGACACGTGCCTTCTGGCTGAGGTGGTGGCTGCCGAGAAGTTGTCCCAATGCTCCGTTCACTCTATTTCCCGAATTCACTCTTCTCTCTACATCAGTTTTGTACCTTCCATCCCGACTGAATCCACATCCAAGATATACAAATTCATCCACTTGTTCTAGCACACCATTTCCTATTGCTACTATAACATCTGTTCTGGCTTCTTCTCTTTCAAAAACCATTACTTTGGTTTTGCTCACATTCACACGTAGGCCCCTTTTTTTTACAATCTTCTGCCATTACGTCGACTAGGGTTTGCAGGTTAGTCGCAGACTGCCCTAGTAGGACTGCATTGTCTGCATATAACAGAGAGTTAACCACTGAGTTGCCCATCTGAACTCCCACATTCATTTCATTCAACATTTGTAGACATTTGTCCAGATATATGATAAACAGTCTGGCTGATAGAACGCAGGCCTGTTTAACGCCGATATTGACATCAATCCAGGGTGACATTCCATCATCCAGCCGCACACAAGCTCTGCAGTCCATGTAGTTGGACTGCACTGCAGCAGTCTACCGTTAATACCATACCCCGGCAAAATGTCCCAAAGTTCCTTTCGTACAACAGTTTCAAATGCTTTCTCCAAATCCACAAAACTACAGAAAGCCCTCTGGCCTACAGCCAGATGCTTCTCCACAATGTTGCGCAGAGAAAACACTCTATCATCTATGCATCCTCTTCCATACCTGAAACCTCCTTGTGCCTCATACAAAAATTCATCAGACACCATCCTCATTCTCCTTTCAATAATCTTACCATACACTTTGGCTGCCAAACTGGTCAAGCTTATGGCTCTGTAGTTTGTACAGTCATAACGTGAACCCTTGTTATCAAACAAGGGCACGATAACTGCGCTTCTCCATTCCTTGGGAACCATTCCTGAGCTCCAACATAAATTGAGAAGCATCAGGAAGGATTCCCAGACACATGAGCCTCCAAGCTTGATCATCTCAGCAGACACCATATCAATACCCGCTGCCTTACCATTTTTCAAACTTCTAATCGCCCATTCAACTTCATCCATACTAATGTCATCAGAGGATGTCGGTACTGAATGCTCATCTGTTAGACCACATGTGGCACCAGCATCACCCTGAACATCCGCATACATATATCCAAAATATTCACTCCATCGGCTTAACACATCTTGTGTTTGCGTAAGAATGTCTCCACCTTTAGACCTTATTTTATTCATTCTGAAAGCTGACCAACCACTCCGAGACTTCTTCACCTCCCTCCAGAAAAGTTTGGTATTGCTCTCGAAGTTTTTCGTCAGCCTTTCTTCTGCAATCATATTTGCTCTATCACGCTTCTCTTTCACTAAGGCTTTGGTGTCAATCTTACGTTGCCAGTATATTTCTTTCTTCTGTTCTTTCATACTTGCACTCAGGTTCAAAGAAGATACATAGTCCAGCCACGCTTTCTTCTTTTGGTCTACGGAAGCTGCTACTTCCGTATCCCACCATGCATCACCTTTTACTTTCCTATGCTTCTTTGAGCATCCACATACTTCTTTCGCTGTATCTACCATACTATGTTTCAATACTCTCCAGCATACTTCTATGTCAGATGCCAGCTGACTTGCCATTGTCAGCCGTTCACGGACACCCTCTGCATACTTTGCTCTTACACTCTCTTCTTGCAACTTTTCAATCTTTATTCTTTCAAGCCCTCCGAAGTGGACACGCTCTCGCCAGTGTCTCCACTTTCTGAACAGACCACTAAATCTCGCAATAACGAGACAGTGGTCCGTGTCGACAGTGGAACCCCTGTAGGCTCTTGTATCCAGAATTTTACTTTTGAGGCGACTGTCTAACAGAATTCAATCTATCATACTTCTCTGTTCATTCCTTCTCCATGTATACATATGTATGTCCTTATGTTGAAAAAATGTATTTGACACAATAAGGTTTCTTTCCATACTCTCTTATCACCAAATAAACCAAGTACGTCCTCGAAGTCTGGATGCTTGGTCCCAACCCATCCATTCAAGTCTCCGCAACGATCACGCGTTCACTAGCTTCTGTCAAATCCAGAACTTCCCTAACATTATCCTAGAACTTCTCTAGATCCGATGCCACCGAAGAGCCTACGGGAGCATAAGCTGCGACCATGAAGACCCTGGTGACACCTAGTTTTATTCGGACACATAGAAGTCTGAGATCGAACATTCTGTAGTCTTTCACCCCTGAGGCCAAGCGAGCGGACAGCAATACCCCCACTCCCATGCTAGCCCAATCGCTCTGCGGTACACCAGACCACAGAGCTAACCCGCCACCAGGAAGATCACAGGCGTCGCTACTCTTCTTGGTCTCTGTTACACAGAGCACATCAAGCTGTCTGTCCGACATGACGGTTACCAGCTCGTGTAACTTACCTTCCACACCACCTCTTACATTCCACGTGCCTGCTCCCCTTGACTGGCCAAACTGGGCAAGGCGTAATAGGTGGCGGCCCCCATCGCCGCATCTGCCGTTATTCGGCCGACGGGGGCGGGTCGGTACGCGTCGCCTCTGGGGCACGCACCCGCACTGCGGTACGCATTCGAGCCGGATTGCAGCCTGTGGATTACAGGCTGGCAGGAATCGCGACGAGCACGCTCCGGACTATGATCACCCTAAAATATATAATGTTCTTCTTAACCAATATAATCTCATTGAAAATTATTGAGAAGATTTTGTCCGTGTGGTGATCGACTAAGAATACAAATATCACCACCCCATTCTTTCCCACGGGTGTTGTACGAGGCTACTAAAGGAAGTAAGCAATTATCACCCATTGCATTACTGGTGGTAGGGCTGGGTACCATCTGGGAGGACTCACTTGCTATCAGGCCCGAGCGGGTTGGTACCACTATCTACCGTGTGACAGATGAAGCACATCGGTGTGTTCTAGTTGTAGCAGGGGATATTCTTTAATTTCATATCTGTGAAATGAAATGGTGAGCAGTGGTTTGACAATACTCGTGGTATAGTTGAGTGCATGAGTGATGGTTACCATTTACCATCAAGTCGGCTATAGCCCGTCTGCCACCATACGCAATAAAAAAAAGATTGTGGAGTTAGGACTGAATTATAAGCTCTTAATAGTTATTTAGTATTTTGTTTCGTTTTTTCAACGTCAAACTGTCATATTAGTGACAAAGACTAAACTCCGAATAACTATTTAGAGGTTATACAGCGTTTTTTAGTAAGGCAGTTAGATTATTATAATATTCTAAACATAAAAGGCCATCTGAAAACGTTCGTACTAACACATAAACATTTTGTCATACGATATTCGGCAAGATATGAGGACTGTTGATATGTCGCGTCGTCATTTGATTAATGGCGAATCGATCAACCACGCCTTGGCTACACAGTTCATTTAGCAACAGCCCAAAAGTCATGATGTATATATATAACATTTTATCGTCAGCGTTATCGCTATTTAATTATAATAGTTTATATACTATTTATATATCTGCTACGTCATTGTGTCTGAAATAATGCAATGGTACGACCCATGCAACGCTTTCGTCTTTTGTTAAAACTAATAAAGACTTTCTCCTTGGTAAATATTAGTAATATTGTGGAGTACGGCACCGGCCTCTGCTCAAATGGCAAATACTGGCCGGTGTGTTTTGGCTGTCTACAGTGCCTCACTGGCACATTAATAATCAGTGCAGTAGGTATGTACTTTAGTACACAAATATGTGTACGGACAGATGCACTCTATTACAAATATAAATAAATAAATAATTACCCCACTTTCATAAACTAATATCTCACTCCCATCACCATAAACTCTCATAACCTGCGACGGCAAAAAGATCATGCATCTAGTGTCATTTTTATGCGCTCTTAAATCGTTAGCGTGGCCATATATTACCAATATTTATTACACTATCCATAGCATAGCTTATACAAAGTAACTTTTGTGAATTCATTCAGAGAACAGGAAAATAAATCTACCCTTTCCGCGATTTCATTAAGTGTATGTAAGGCACGCGTCATTGTTGCCTTACACAGGAGGTTTGTCCGGCCACTCGGAACTGCCAATAACCACGATCTTCATCGTCGCGACACGTACTTATCCGGCACGTGTCTAACACACATCCCTTAGCACACCTGGGTTAGTGATCTTACCACGCAATAATTTAAAAACATAATTATATAACTAGTGCCAATATGAATATTTACGTGCAGTGCAGTTACGCTGACTCCTCAAGCAGTCAACCACATCTCTTAAGTATGCAGTTCTCCTCACAGAGTCTTCTTTCACCGAGCACTCCTAATTTGTGACAAAATACAGATGACGTCGGGACCTGGAACTGGGGATCGCACTCAAAACCCCTTCTTTACAGTACCTAGTTTTACACCACACCTTTATATAGCTAATATAGTATAACCGGCATATGGTTGTGTATATATTTTTTCATGCTGTTTAATAGTAATAAATAAACTTCATTGATGTATTTACATGTACTAAAATATGCAAATACATGTTTGATTAATAAAGATAATAGTATAATGTGTTTATATCGCGTGCAAATGGACGGCTTACGCACGACGTCAAACACAAACATTAATTTGTTATCGTATCGTTGAAGGAAGATGTATGAGCTTCTGAAACGATATAATGCGGTATCACATACTGCTACTTATTATATTGGGTGAATATTAGGTTAAGGTGTACACGCAATGTTACAAAAAAAAAGAAGATAATTGCTACATTTAACCCAATGTTGTCCCACTGTAAGGAATGGGTCTCTTCTCTAAGTAAAAGAGATTTACACTGACCCATTGCGGGTCGGAGAAAAATTGGATTCCGCATTGGACCAGCGTGGTGAACTAGGGCCTAAATTCCTTTCACTAAAGACTAAAGGAGTTTCACGCTTAATAGTGGGCAAGTAAAAGTGGCGGGTAAATTGGCGGAAATTTGGCAGGTGAAGCAGTCTCTATTGGCAGTCTTTTGTCTTACGTCTTATCAACCATTAATTTCTTTTATAACTATCTAGGTGCATATAGTTTTTATAAGAACTAATTTTTTTTACGTTTACATAATAATTATAACAAAAGAAATAAGTCGATACTTAATTCATTCTGATTTTTAAATTACCGTGTTGATGTGACAATTTATTTTGTAGAATTAACTCACTGGATTCTCTTGTTTCATACACTAATTGTTTAATTACGAGACGGGTTATGTTACCCAAACAGGTTCATTTAAACACTGGTTCATTATTTACTTTATTGAATACAATGTGAAAATGTACAAAATAATCCAAAATTAGGTTGATCAAGATTACGTTGGAACGACATTAATACAACTGAAATTTTGATGACTTTTATTAACTGTTATATTTACCCAAATATATGTATGGTATTCTATCGAGTAGGGACACCGTCAAGCGAGTTATTTGGTGGGTGAGGGCCCCATACTACCCCATTGTCTACCCGTGGCGCGGATTGCAAGAATGAAATTAATGTACGAAAAGATAAAGGCTCTGTCTACTATTTTTCGGCTGAACAATTTACTTGACTTATACCCGTGTTAGTGTCAGGAGTTTGTTACAAGAACCCTTTGGGTACGCACTGTTTACTGGCTGAAATCCAAGAATCTGACACTTTATTTACGATACCTACACTAGCACTCATCTTCTGAGAACTTAATGATTTTTAGGTTTTTACTGTGGTGAACGATACTCCGTTTATATAAAGACTAGCCTTAGACTTGCGGCTCCGCCGCAGCCAAAAGCTGATTTTTATTTTATATCTCAGGTTCCTGATATAGCAGCGGAATAAAATGTATACCAGTTTTTAAGTCTAATCAAGAGCTATCAAATAAAAAATGTTGCACCTAAATCCGTTCAGTAGTTTTTGCTTGATGCGTGAACGAACAAACAGATAAACAGACAGACAAAAAATCGAAAAAAAAATTGTTTTGTGTTCAGACACGCCTATACCTATAGCCTAATACAGTCATTTTTTCTCATATATCTTGAATGTACAGACACAGCTCTGTTACACTACTGAACTGATTTCGAATAAACTTTTTTGTTTGAAAGTACTTAATTAAACTTAAAAACTGGTGTATATTTTATCTCGCTGCAATATCGAACACTTAATATAAAAACTAGCTCTTGGCTGCAGTGGAGCCGCAAGCAAACGCTATTGTTTAATATTATGTTGCTATCGCACCTATATTTTTGAGTTTATCAAAATCGGGGTTTCTTGTATCCTTATACATCGTATATAAAATTGTTCATTACAGCATAATATAAAATTGTTCATTAGCAGGATTTCAACCTCGCTGGAGGAGAGGGCGGGGCGACGGCACGGAGTCCTTACCTTCCGACTGGTGCAGGTGCTGTCGGGGCACGGTTGCTTCGGCAGATACCTGCACATAGTCGCAAGGAGGGAAGCGACTCCGGGCTGTCACCACTGCAGCTGTAACGAGGACACGGCGCGGCACACGCTCGAGTCGTGCCCGGCTTGGGCCGAGCAGTACCGTGAACTCGTCGCGGAAATAGGGGGGGACCTCTCGCTGCCGAGTGTCGTCAGAGCGATGCTTGGCAGTGACAGGAATTGGGCCGCGGTCGCTGCCTTCTGCGAGGAGGTTATCTACCGGAAGGAAGCGGCGGAGAGGGCCAGGGAGGAGGATTCCTCCCCTGACCCAAACCGCCGCCAGCGACCGGGGCGGCGCAGGCGCAGGTACTTGCGCCTCATGCCGCCCTAGCTGAGGCTGCGGGTGGATGGACCGGGGAACGTTCACCACCCGCAAGACCTCCTGCGAAGGTGCGACGCTCCGTGTGCGGATGCGTCGCTCAGTAGAGGGTACCCGAAAGGGTAAGCCGCCGGCGAACCACCGAAGGAATGTAACATGGTTCCAGTGGCCCGCCATCAAAGGCGGAGAGACGGCACACGGCGGGTTTCTTTAGTGGGTGCAGGCCCCACACTACCCTGTTCGTTGCCCCGAACGACGGGGTGTGCGGTTAGGAACATTTTTTCCCGCCTTAACAAAAAAAAGGATTTCAACCTCACGATGGACTTTAATATAAGTGGCTGGAAAATTAATTACAATAATGCTTAGCTATTATAATAATGATAATGCTATAATAATCATACGTATCAACAATATTTAATAAAATCTAAATATAAAACAAAAATACATTACAAAAGGAAAACCTTCAAAACCAAGATTTGTTCGTTCGCTAATACTATTTACTAAGAGCCTATCAGCCAAATTGTCTCGACGTAGCTCAGTTTACGAAGCTAAATTGATTCAATCACGATTCTCCGACTGTGTGCAAAGAACCAATATTCTAACTCTGTGGTGTTAATTAAATTTGTAGGCCCTCTAAAAGTGCTACGATAGAACTTGAGGTGGTCTTGCTCGCCTAAGGATATCTATTATAATCATATTTTGATGGCAGTCATTGGCATTACATTTTACGCTCTTACCAGCCAGACACTAAATGCCGTATCAAATTCTATTTCATGGTTTGGAGCAAGTAATCGAATACCAAACAGATAGACGGGGACAGAAAATTTGTTTTATATTATATAGGAAAGATATGGTGGTATATACGAGTATAAAATCCTTTTAAAACCAAACATTAGTTTTTATCTGTCACTTGAAACCCGTCACACATGTAGCTATATATGTATATAATACTAGTGGACCCAACAGACGTTGACTGAAATCCTATCGTGGCGCCATCTACCGGGTCCAAATGTGAATCTAAACCATCCCGGTACTTACTCAAACATTCACAAATAAATAAAAGAAAAAGTCCTGAAATCCTATTGTGGCGCCACCTACCGTGTCTAAATGTGAATCTAAACCATCCAGGGCGCCACCCAAACGCATAAAAAAACATTCAAATCGGTCCAGCCGTTTAGGAGGAGGTCAGTGACATACACACGTACAGTACAATTATATATATAAAGATAAATCATAACAAGGCATATTGCGATATATTTTCTCTACAAATTATCCAGTTGGCAGCTATAATATATATTTTTATAATGTCACTTTTTGTACCTTACTTTATACTACAGTATGGCATATTAATATATATTATAGCTACATGTGTTACGGGCTTTAAACATCCAAGGTTAATGTGTAAAATAGCGCTATGGAATAATCTCTGTATGGCAGAGGACTTTACAATCACAATTTTTAACGGACACGACTTCACCCAGACTTAGAACATCATTTGTAGATGTAGAAGGGGGAATTGAACAAGCCGAAGCTACTGTGTTTTTTTAATATTTTGTATTAATGATTTACTTTTATAATTTTACATTTTTGACGGGCCTCGTGGCGTAGTCGGTACTGTAACCGACTTCCGTGCACGGGGTCGTGGGTTCGATTCCCACTCAGGCCAATTATTTATGTGATGAACACAGATATTTGTACTGCGTCTGGGTGTTTTCTATCTATTATATGTATTCACAAAATAAATATATGTATTATATCCGTAATCTGGTACCCATAGCACAAGCGTTAAGCTTAGTTTGGGACCATAGGACGTTGTGTGAAAAATGTCCGTGAATATTTATTTATTTATTCTATGAGAACATTACTAATATAAACAAAAAAAACTAATACTACTACTCATAATAACTAAAAAATATAGACGGAGCATTACGAACAATCCAATCAATCAATATTTTTTAATTAGTCTGAGTAACTACTTCCAGCAGTTAATTAACACAATGTTTAGTTAAAATGGCCGCGTATCCATACAAAATCATTATAGACCGTAATGTTTGATCAATCTGAAGACATTATTACTATACACACAACAAAATACATTTATGTTATATTTTTTAACATTGGTCACTAGTAGTTTTCTATGTATTTGCGCGAAGTTCTAGAAGATCCAATTAAGATCAAGCATTGTACAGTAATTGATAGACGAGCGCTAATTTTTCTCACAAAATAAATTTCACCGTCACCTATTAACGCTATGATGTGAAATAATGTACGTCCTACTGAAAACAAAAAACGTATACAGATGTATTTAGTGGGCGTGTAAAACTGGACTGAGTTAGCTCGTTTAATATAAAAACACGTAACATTTTCAATAGAATATTACTCGTGTAAATGATTTAATCGTGTATGTCATACGTTAGGGACGGGCTCTCATATTTCATACAACTTTATTATCGACCCCCTGAGATCACATTATACAGGATGAGTTCACGATAACATGCAGTATACCCGACATTTTATAAATAATATCACGCATATAAGGAGCTTGTAAAATATGTGCCCTTATGATAAAATATATGGGCCGAATTTTAACTTGAAATATGACAGCCCTTATCATTTGTACCTTCTAGGATAATTATTATGTAAATAACTCTCAATTTATGCATGATTTTTATAAAGGAAATAGTAATAACCGATCGTGACATTTTAACAGTAAATTAAAAAAAACCTTGAAAAAACCGATAGTACACTTCACTGCTTTATACGATTTGTAGAATTCTTCTTGTTTTATAGCTGTTGCAGAAGAATGTCCACAACTTTGCCAATATCACGTGGCGAAGATAGACCGTCAAATGAAGAAGATTGTTCGGTGATAATCATTGAGGATAATTCTAAAACAGAATATTTTTGACATTAACAGTGTCACATAATTATCTATGCTAAGTTTGTAAACTCAACTGGCAATTTATGGCCATTATTTGTAAGTTTTGCATAACTTAGCTCTAAATTTGACCGTTTGATTGTACTCAAAATTCTCGAGTAAAATAATGTACTTATAATAAGGTCTGAGGTCGTCTTATCTGTTAGCACCAAACATTAATGTCTTACACAAAACTTTGACCACTTTTTTTTCAAACCGTCAAACACGCGAAATTAAAAAAGTAGAAGTTTTCTCAAATTTTCTGCGCAATTTTCTTTTTTTTTGATGTGAAACATCTAATGCGGCACGAGGGTGAAATGGGCTGTAGCGTGGCGACGCTTTTATTTTTGTTTTAAACGCCATCTGTTGACAACAGCGTGTACTTACATGGTTTTGTGCTAGCGGAAGCATAATGGATAATCAATAAACTAATAACGGTTTTAATTCGTCTATGGATAGCGAGAGGGCGCTATTCGATGTGGCTTAATTGTTATAATAAACAAAAAAAAATATTGAATATTTATGGCATTTACGCTCGACGCGACACTAATGAAAGCGTCTTTCATGATAACCACCTTTTACGTACGCCACCGGTGCTTTTACTATCGTCAACAGAACGCCGTTCGCCCGGCCGGTACATTGTTTTTTGTTAAAAGAAAGTTCTTACCTTTGCTTGACGAACTGATGATATTTGTCAAGTATAATAACTATTTTATCCATAACAATAATTAAAAACACTAAACACACGTAAATAATAACACACCAACGATATAAAACACGAAAAAAACATATTTTATATTCCACAATCTTTTTACGTGGCCTCGACGTGCGCGCGGCCCCATATTTATTTATTATTTATTATTATTACTGGACTGGACTGTACACTTCATAATTAGTTAATTCTAATATAAGCCATTCTATAGCACATTACCTCTTTGTTACCTTTATGCGATAACACCCATCCCCGAGTAATGGTGTATTTTTGCAGGAAAAAATTGCCTATGTCATTTTGTGGGCTCCGATCTACATTTTATGATCAGTAGTAGCTTGTGCACAACAAGCAAACAAACTTCCGACTTTGGACTTCCGTGCATGAGGTCGTGGGTTTGATTCCCACTCAGGTCAATTATTTGTGTGATGAACACATGTTTATTTATTTATTAAATAAGGCTAAAATCAAGCTAACTAGATAGAGCCACAAAGTTGCTGAAACACACTGCAGGCCCTCCAAACAAAACCATTATACCTACGATCATTAATACTACCAAGATACAGTGTCACGAACATAATTAAGCTAAAAACTTTCCATGTATATGAATATATACTTACTTATACAGCTACATCTGTTAACTAACGAACTGAGACAAAGGTTTTAAAACAGTTTTAAGTTCAACCTCATTACAATCATGGCACTTAGTAATAAAGTCACAAATCTTTAAAATATTATCTTACATTTACGATCATTCGTCACAAAAAACGACCAAAGCAATAATTTACTACTGTCACATAAAAGTGAAAAGACAAATAAAATTTACTATGAAATGAAGCTTAAATAGGAACAAATAAAGTACATATTGAACTAAACAAAACAAGAGCTCACTTCTCAAGTGCGCTGTTATTTACCGAAACGATTTTTTGTGTCGCCGCGATATCTATTGCATTGTTGATCGAAGCATTAAACGCACAGTGTTTATTTTTTTATTTTTGGTAAAGGGATCAGAGTATTTATGACTATGCAGATGTTTTTTTACAACGTTAAACAATTATTTAAACGAACAGGATAGTGTGAGGCTCTCACCCACTAAATAATCCCGCCGTGTATCATCTCGGTGGACCACTGAAACTGTGTGACAATATGGTTAATTACAAAGCTTGACGCTTCCCATAACCATAGCATGCAAAAATAAAAACCGTCCAAAACCACAATGTTTATAAAAAAGAATAAGAAGTACAAACACTAAACAATGAAATTATTATTATAACTTAATAACCTCAACTTTCTCGAAACGAACTATCAAAAGCAGGAAAGTAGGTACCTAACTCTGCGTCTTCTCCGATAATGTACTTATTTAATTTACTCATATTACTCTGTCACCGGCTCTGTCGCTCGCGTTCGTTTCGTTAGGAATTATGAAACGAATAAACGATAGAGCTAATAGACCGATTAACAGTTAGTGTTCGGAAACGTTTCTTTTAGTACAGTGCAAAGATACGTTTCCTAACCGGTCATCGTTCGCGAACTACACAAGACTACCGTACTCGAATGATGCACCTTGGTATTGGTAACAGTCCACCAAAGTATGCTTGTTCGATACATATCCAAACATATACACGACTAATGATAAATGCATATACTTAATATAAATAATAACGTGTTTGAGTGACTAAGCAACTTAGGTATAACAATAAAATATGTCTCAGTGATAATTTGGAAAGTGAATGGGAGCAGCTTGCAAAGAAAGCTAAGAAGTCTACTACTATGACATTACACACTATCATCACTATCATATTATACTATGACACACTATCAAGTAATTCAAATCAAAAGTAAGATACTTACCTATGTTTTTATAATTTAAAGTGTGCATTTATGTGTATACAAATTTCGTGTATCAAGCAAGAGTATATAGGTAGTACCTAGGTAGGTATATAGTCTGTTTCAATAGTCTGTAAATGTAAACTAGTAAGTCTAAAAACTAAAGTGTAGGTAAGTCTTTTCTTAGCAAATGCACGTTCTGAATCATCGAGGCAAAACATAGCATCACGCCTGTATTCCCCAAAGGGGTAGGCAGAGGTGTATTACACACCCACGACTCGCCAGCTATGTTTAAGTCCCACGTAATAAAGGGCGAGTCTACCTACCTAATTGTTGCGCACGAATTTAGGCAATTGGCGAATTTATTTTAGTCGGTGAATAGCAGCGAGAGGTATGCATATATTATGCAATGATTCCCTAAAGTTGGTAGGTATTTCTTGTACATATTACAATATAGCTACCTATATATATGTACCTACGTACAACTATCTCTTTCTGTATCATGTGTTCTGGAGGTAATAATTATCTATCACGAAATCTATGCATTATACATCTATAAATTAGTAGGTGGGTAGGTAGGTACGTCGTCATAATGCCACAATATTGGTACCTACACCTACGCCTTTTAGTATGAACGTAACTCATCTTTACATACCTATTTAAAATATCATTGTGTAGTACTAGTAGGTATAGTACCTATTTACTAGTTACCTACCTATGTTATGATATCGCCAACCCGCCTGCCAAGCGTGGCGATTACGGCACTATCCCCCATATGAGCGAAACACATGTTGTGGCGTTGTCTTGGGGAGGCCTATGTCCAGCAGTGGATATCGAAAGGCTGATGGATGATGTTATGATGTACTAGAGTACCTACGACACCGCGAAGCAAGTTGTTGACTGTTGCTGAGCTTATGCCTACCTATGTGTAGTGCGTATAGGTAGATACCTAATTAAAGTTGTGAAAATGCCTTATTATGTAGGTACTGAAGGGCTGTCTTAGTAGCCCTAGAATATCGAAAAAATGCCAAGGTTACTTTTCATAGCTAAGTAACGAACTAGGTACCATATAAATGTATATTATTATATTAAATTAATATTAAATAAACAATCAGCTTTTTCTTTTATATTTATAATATAATAAATATAAAAATCGGAATATTACATTTATAATATAATAAATATATTAATTTTCTTTCATAAGCTATCCTTTTATGTTCATTTTCACTTTTACACTCACCCTTCCCCTGAGGGAGCCCCAAAGATTGCATGCATATACCATCACCACTACACAATTTTTAATTGTGCTATATTTATTTCCTTTTAAAAGCTATTTTTTTATTCTCATCATTGCTACAAAATAATTTTGATGTTTCACATCTGCCAGACGTCCCGCGACGGCTGATTTTTTTCCCTCAATTAAACTTAAAAAAATATAAACGGTAAAGTCGATCTCAAATAATGGCGTGAATAAGGGAAATAGGTATTCTTTTTAATGTATATAAGTATACAAATGACTGGCATTAATATTATAATACTAAATACACAAGCCATTGCAATATATTTATTTGGGAATCAAACCGTTACCGAAGTACTATTTGACAAATGACCGAAAATATTGACGTACCTAACGAACATTGCTGATATCACATGTAATATGTACAGATTGTACGATAAATCATTCTTTCTCTAATGAAGGTATTACTTTATATTACTGTGTCGGGTTTCCACCTACGTAAAAATATTAATTTTATGGAATGACTTTTTTGTGGCTCGTGACCCTGGAGTGAGTCTTGTGTACCTACTACTAGATACGTATTGGCCTTTCAAGCAGAAAACCATAATGAGCACTCCTATGCCACCATTTTTAGGGTTCCGTAGCCAAATGGCAAAAAACGGAACCCTTATGGATTCGTCATGTCTGTCTGTCTGTCTGTCCGTCCGTATGTCACAGCCACTTTTTTCCGAAACTTGGTAAGTAGATGTATTCTGTGAACCGCATTATGATTTTCATACAAAAATAGAAAAAAAAAACCATAAGTTTTGGGGGTTCCCCATACTTAGAACCGAAACTCAAATTCTTTTTTTCATCAAACCCATACGTGTGGGGTTATATCTATGAATACGAGGGGTGATCCAAAAGTAATGATAATGAAAATAAAACACGGTAATTAAAGTTAAAATAATAATTTATTTTTCTACACAGTCTCCTAACAAATCAATACATTTAGTCCATCTTTTTTCTAAACCCAGGATTCCCTTTGAAAAAAATTCCTTTTCTTGACCCTCCCAAAACGCCTCAACAGCGGCCATAACTTCGCTATTGTCTTCAAATTTCTTGCCTCGGAGGTGTTCCTTGAGCCGAGGAAAGAGGTAAAAGTCACTAGGAGCCAGATCTGGCGAATAGGGAGGGTGTTCGACCAGTTCGAATCCCGTTTCTTGAATGGCAGCCATCGCAACTGCGGCTTTGTGAGCCGGTGCGTTGTCTTGGTGAAACAGCATTCCAGCTCGCAGTTTGCCGCGTCTTTTTTCCTTAATGGCCTCCCGTAATCTTCTTATTTGGTCTGCGTAGTAAGAGCCCGTAATAGTGGCTCCCTTTTCCAAATATTCCACCAAAATTATTCCTTTAGCGTCCCAAAAAACAGACGCCATAACCTTTCCCGCCGAACTTGAGACTTTGAATTTCTTTGGCGTCGGCGAGGAGGCTCGCTTCCAAGTCATCGATTGTTTTTTTGTTTCAGGATCAAAATGGTGGATCCAGGTCTCGTCCATAGTCACAAAACGCAACAAAAAATTTTCTTTATCTGCTTGGAACTTTTCGAGATTGACCCTCGAAATGTCAACTCGTTTTTTCTTTTGCTCGTCGGTTAACATTCTGGGAACCCAACGCGCAGAGACCTTTTTCATATGCAACTGTTCGAAATGATTCTTTGAACGCTTCCATATGAGATCCCTGTGACCTCAGCTACATGCCTGATGGTCACTCTTCGATCTGCCAACACAACATCTTCGACTTTTTTCACGTTGTCTTCTGTGAGGGACGTGGATGGGCGTCCTTCGCGATGTTCATCTTCAGTGGATATTCTGCCCAGCTTAAACTCCTTGGCCCAGCGTGCAACTGTAGAATATGGAGGAGCAGAGTCCCCCAATGTTTCCACCAAGTCACAGTGTATGTCTTTTGTAGACATTTTTTTCAAACAGAGGTACTTGATCACAGCTCTAATTTCGTTTTTCTCCATGTTGATGTTATCTCTTCGACAGTTCGTATTCAAATGAATGTATCTCCCGGAAATCCTGACCTATTTATATGATTTTTTTAGGCTGACGTAGTGAGTGTATAGGCTAGCGAAAAAAATTTTTTTTGGATTTTTATGTGGACCTGAAGTAACCAATTATCATTACTTTTGGATCACCCCTCGTAGGTCTTCAAAAATGATATTGAGGTTTCTAATATCATTTTTTTCTAAACTGAATAGTTTACGCGAGAGACACTTCTAAAGTGGTAAAATGTGTCCCCCCCCCTATAACTTCTAAAATAAGAGAATGATAAAACTAAAAAAAATATATGATGTACATTACAATATAAACTTCCACCGAAAACTGGTTTGAACGAGATCTAGTAAGTAGTTTTTTTTAATACGTCATAAATCGTAAACCACAATTTACCTTTCATACACTATATTATTAAAAAATCGATCAAAGTTACAACGAACTACAAGAACTTTTATAATATGTTACTTGCTACTATGGAACCTTTCATGGGCGAGTCCGACTCACACAGTTATATTTTTTTTTGTTTAGGCGGGAAAAAATTTACCTAACCGCACACTCCGTCGTTCAGGGCAACGAACAGGGTAATGTGGGGTCCTCACCCACTAAAGAAACCCGTCATGTGCCTTCTACCCGCCTGTGTTGGCGGGCCACTGGTACTATGTAATGCAACATTGCATTACTTCAGTGGTACTCCTATGCCACCTGCATTCAACGGCCAGCCGTGTGACTTTAACTAGGTTATCAGTTCACCTAGCGGAAAGTGGTCTTAGCTACAAATCGATGCGCGGTCGCCATTCAATAAACTCTCCCGCAGCAGTTCATTTAATTGTGCAATTTGGCCTGTTCATTGTCACTTTAACCTCTTTTTAACTCATGCTATGACTTCGAGCTTGTTCACGAATCTAACATTTAATGTTTTCATTTTACAGTACTCTAAACTTACTTATCATGACACCATTTCCCTTGCAAAAAAATAGAGTGCCAAGAGGCTTTATTTCATACATCTATCGCTTCATCAACATTCATAATTCTCTTTATACACGTGCGCCGGTTTCGGTACTATAAAACAACGATATTTAATTGTTTCTATTCAATCTTACTTCCTACTAATATTATAAGTGCACAAGTTTATGAATTGTGAATGTTTAAATGTTTGGATATGTCTGTGAATCACTCCTAAACTACTATATATTTTTTTTTTGGATTTGGATGAAATTATGTAGATATATAGATCAGGCACTGAATGGACTAATATACATTATACATGATACACCCGAAAACTTGAACAGTAAGCTGCTATAAAAATGAATGGCGACTTGGCTAAACCCTGAAAACTTATTAATAAAGGAATCCGTTAGGATTTGAATATTGGGATCTAAGCAGGTGAAGTGAAGGGCAGATTTTTTTTTAAATATTTATGGAAAACAAATGTATATAATATCAACAAAATTTTGATGGATATTAAAAAGAACGCTTCCATATACCTAGATTATATAAAATCGATATTCATAACAATACTAAGAAGTTGCTATGAAATTATAAATAAAGAAGATATTATTCTTAACTTCTTAAAAGGTTATGGTAATTCTAAATTCGTTTAGAACACAAAAGCCATTTTAAAATATCCGTCAACTCAGCCAGAATTTGAAGTTGTTTCATAGATATTTAATCATTTCTGAAGCAATTAATAGTGAAGTGTTTTTGTTTGTTTTTATTCAACGCGGGTGGCAAACACGTATACGTGCTACCTGATGGTAAGCGGTTACCGTAGCCTATGTATAAACTAGCAACACCAGAGATTAAACTCATACTTTGTCATTCGCCAACTTCAAGAAAATGCATGAGAGGTGGAGAGAAAGTATAATAAGCATAGTAGGAGGAGGGGGCTACGGTCTCCGGCGCTCTTACTCCCCATATAAGTTACAACAGTAGCAGTACTTACCTATGATTGTATCACGTTGATCTTCGGTTTCCTTCCATTAAAATGTGAAAATCAAAAACCTCAACACGTAATTATTTTAACACAAAGATTAAAAATGTGAAATCTAAAATAACAGTCGCGAGCTAGATTTAAACCTGCATCTCCTGGAATACCGTCCCAGATGCTTTGCCGATGGCGCAGGCCCAAGACGTTACGAATGAATGTGTTATCCAAATTCGCAGTCGCGAGCAATTGTAACGTTGGCTGCATGTCAAATGCTAAAAAAATATGTACATATAAAAACGTTATTATTTATTAGTTACTACAACTCCAATTTTTAGATCTACACCAATCTTTTAAAAAGAAAACACCCCCATGCTAAATTTTACGCCTCAATTTCCCCAAATAATAATATGTGAATATATTATACATTTTGGTTGTAGCGTGTCGTTATTAATTTATACTCAGTACAAATAACTGTATTTCAAGTTTACATGTTTCTATCTATAAAGAATAAAGATAAAAATATGTATAATATTCGATGGTATAATTCAAACAAAATAAGAAAACATTATCATCTTGTATTCTGATAGCCAATTTACTCTGAAAAAGCTCCATTATAATACAAATATTGACAGCAAATTTTAATCTCAAATTCAACGATGCCTGAAAATACACGATTGGATCTGTACACAAAAACTGACAAGCCTATTTGTTTGATTCTCCTTTAGAATTGTCGAATATGGCTTATTTGCAAAATACCCTTAGTAATTTTAGACGGCCATTATT
Source organism: Leucoma salicis (assembly GCA_948253155.1). Taxonomy (NCBI): domain Eukaryota; kingdom Metazoa; phylum Arthropoda; class Insecta; order Lepidoptera; family Erebidae; genus Leucoma; species Leucoma salicis. The sequence continues at coordinate 20,409,139 of OX411811.1, forward strand.
TTTTTGTACCCTGTATATAAGAATATTAGGTGTTTATACGTCACAGGTATTGAGTTCCAAAGAAGAGTAATGAAGTGTATCAGCTTGACATGCAATTTATAAAAAGTCTCATTTACATTATAACGATATATATGTGCTGGAATCCGTGCGAAACTGTTTTTACCGTCTCATACTTTTGTATCGAATACGGCCATATCTTTCTGTAGATATGCATTTAGTTTTGTGCGAATCGCTCGTTTTGTCTAAATTGAATTATGCTGACAGTGTTTACGATTCGTGTATATTAGGTAGAACAAAGAAGATTGTGCAACGGGTGCAGAATGCATGTGCTCGGTTTTGTTATGACGTCCCTCCACGGTCCCATGTTACTTTTTTAAATGCTGGCAATCTCTTAAAGATGTCTGATCGCTGAAAGCTCCATCTGGCGACTTTGTTGTTTGGTATTATAAAAGATGAGCAATCAAGCTATCTCTACAATAAATTGTCGTGGTCTCGGGAGAGACATCAATACAAAACCAGGGCATCCTCTTACCTTCTGCTCACTAATAAACACCGCACAGCTGCTTTTCGGGGAAGTTTCAAGTTTGCTGCCACTCGGTGCTGGAATGTACTTAAACCCCCTCTGCTTTCTTTGAAAACATCGCGTACATTTAAAATTAAATTAAAAGAAATTTTGTTAAGTGAACAAAAACTCATACCACAGCATTACTCGTATTTGTGCTTTCTAAAATGTGTTTTTTTTTTTTATTGCTCGTATTGGCAGACGAGCCACGGTCCATCTGATGGTAAATGGTAACCGTCGCCCATAGACTCGACTATACCGAGAGTATTGTCAAGCCGCTGCTCACCAATTCATGTCACAGATGAAATGAAATATAAACGGCTATTTCCTGCTACAGCCAAAACGCAACGATGTGCTTCATGACCGGTCACACGGGAGATGGTGGTATCAACCCGCTCGGGCCGGATACCAAGTGAGTACTCCCACTTGGTACCCAGCCCTACCACCAGTCATGCAATGGATGATAATTGCTTACTTTCCTTAGTCGCCTCATACGACACCCGTTGGAAAGAATGGGGTGGTGACACTTGTATTCTTAATCCGTCACCACACGGAATGGTGTTACAGTATTTCAGTCTACTACCGGTACGTGAGTGCTCATAATCTACTCCTCAGTTTTCCTTGTAGCAATATGGGATATTATAATTTATAATTAATTTCAGCTTCGTTATTTTCTAACCAGATTAGCCTATTAGTTGCATTTCTATGTTCATATGCCACCTGTGATTATTGTTTTCTGTTTCACATTGTGTTTGTGTAAATGGCCCAGCGTGTCTAATGTTATAGATGTTAATATGACATATTTATTGCTCTTGCTCGACTCCTATTTTCTGTTGTTCTTACTAAGTACCTACTTATATTCCTATTCGTAAGTATATATTTACATTATTTCTTACTACTCATTTATTTTTTTTATATATATTTTGTTTCTTTTTATGTTAATATACATTATTATTAGATTTAATTGTTGTAAGAATAATTAAATCCTGTATTCATACTTGGGTATTGCTAAGGCATAGCTACGTGCTTGGCATTCGTTACCCTATCGTGGGCCCATCAGAATATCAGCGCTGGAGCATCAAGGTATTGCAGCACAAGCTGAGATGGGTACCTTATTTTTGTCCTCACGCATTTACTAATTGATTTGTTCTGCTTACATAGTTGTACATAACTTGTCGTATGTGATCAAAAATAAAATATATTTTCTTTCTTTCTTTCTCTGTTTCTATATATTTTATAAGTTCAGGGCCTGTAGATGGTAACTTTCTAAATCGTATCTACATCGTATCGTCTCGCTTGTGATTAGTTGAGAAACCGACGCGTGATGTCGCAGTAATCCCTCGGCCAATCACGGTGATCTCTCAACCAATCACAATGACACGTTGTCATGTCGATATGATCAAGTGAGATACATACTAACCCCCCTGTTGTCGTGTGTTATGACAAATTAACTATCATCTCACCATTGAATTATGCGAGTGTTATTTGAGGCTGCTAACAGAACTAAATAGTAATCAACCATTGCATCGGGCTGGGCTGGGTACCAAGTGGGAGTAACCACTTGTTATTTGTGAAGCACCTCAGCGTTTTTGGATTGTATCTAACAGAAGACAGTCGTCAATTCAAATAAAATGGTGAGCAGTGGCTTGGCATTGTTTTGTCTATGAGCAATGGTTGCCGCTTATCATCAGGTGGGCTTATATAATAAAATTAATATAAAGCTATAGATTAATTACCTATTTCATGTATGCATTCGTCCGCACTAATTACGACATAAAGGAAATGTGTTACAGTTTTCCAAAGGGGTTTTCCTAAGCAACAGTGTTTCATTTATCAATGTCGAATATGCGTTGTTTTGTGAGTTCTTTTGCGTTGGAACAAAGTATCTTGCTAGTGTATAGCTATATATTTATCTAATCAAATACAAGTTCAATAAAAACTATTTACTTTTTGTTTAAACACCTTTTCTAAATTATATTTAGTTACGGCAGTAAAAAAATTTCGAGGTCATTGAGGGGGATAATAAATAGGGTAATATGGGGCAGTCACCCACCAAAACAACCCATCGTTTACGTTTTCTCCGTCTGTACTAACGGACCAGTGAAACTGTGTGACATTACTTCAGAGGTCTGCCTGTGGCTTACCCTTTTGGGTGCCGTTTATGACACTTCTGCACTTAGTCGCCAGTCACGGTGGCGGTTCGGGTCAGCAAACCTCCGCCTCTTTAGGGGCAAGTTACATGGGGGAGTTCCGGCCAACGTGCAGGCCACCTCGGCCAACACCATGTGGTATCCACGTATGACCCATGACTCACTGTGGTCTCCGCAGAATAATTCTGTTCAGCGCGTCTGGGGACTCCACCATCACAGGTGCGCCGTATAGCGTCATCGACCGGACCACTCCCACGTCAAGCTGTCGGCACCCGTTATTTTTCCTCTCATGTTTGGCAGTAGCCGTGCGAGGATGGACGCGTACCTTTGCGTATTATGAAAGACGCCAAATCTTTAAGGCTCGTGAAAAGATACAACAAAGAGATGAAATAGAATGGAACTGATTGTTATTTCTGAAACTCTTCCACTCCCGCCATGAAGCACATCGGTGTGTTTTGGTTGTAGCAGGAGATAACCGTTAATTCGTTCATTTCATATAATATCTTTAGAATGAAATGGTGAGCTGCGGCTTGACTCCTCAGCGGCATACTCTCGGTATAGTTGAGTCCATGAGCGACGGTTACCATTTTTCATCAAGTAGGCCATGGCTCGTATACTACCACATGCAATAAAAAATACAGCCACTTGGGTCTAAATTCATTAGTTTACTATCCAGCGTGTATTGATTGTTAGATATAGCTTTATTACTGAAATAGTAATGGGAGTTGTTGTCATAATAATCTAATAACTTCACTCTTGATTTGAAATCTTAAAAATTCAAACACATAACTTATACGCTTACATTTGCCCTCTTTGACTTACTTGTATATCTGTTCACACAGGGGATTAACCTAAATTCTTTGTCATCATTCTCTTATAAGTATCCCAAGAGCCCACGACGGCCAGACCTTTGTTATTTTATAAAAGCTGAAAGTTCCTCTGTGCAATTCCATCGTCATCATTCTCTAATAAGTATCCCAAGAGCCCACGACGGCCAGACCTTCGTTATTTTATAAAAGCTGAAAGTTCCTCTGTGAAATTCCATCGTCATCATTCTCTTATAAGTATCCCAAGAGCCCACGATGGCCAGACCTTTGTTATTTTATAAAAGCTGAAAGTTCCTCTGTGCAATTCCATCGTCATCATTCTCTTATAAGTATCCCAAGGGCCCACGACGGCCAGACCTTCGTTATTTTGTAAAGCTGAAACTTCCTCTGTAAATGTGCAGACCATAGGTAAGAACGATCAGCAAGTATGGTTATGGTTGCTTGGGCAGGTAAAAGTTAGTAAGGTGAATAAAATAGTACCTCAGATCCGTTAAAGTATGAAGCTAATTTTTTTATATTTGGAATAACATTAGAAATCACGTCATCCATTGTCGGACACTTAGTACAGTTTCGAGTCGAGAGTTGTGTATGCAGTCGCTCCGTGTAAATATTGGTGATCAGCTAAACTCAAACAGAAGTGGAAGCCTACCACAAATATAGGATGGGGATAAGGCTAGGGAGATGAAGGTGGTGGTAATGATGAACCCGATTGATTTCGTTCTTGTAAATGTAATTAGGAAAGATTCAGATAGCACTAGTTATAATTTCCACAAGTATCATACAGAAAATCTGCGTGAAGTGACGTTAGATACTCTTACTACTCCTAAAGCTAGATACTCCTCCTACCGCTGTTTCGTATGGTGAGTGAGAGCGTCAGAGGCCCAAAATCCCTTCCCTTATTATACTGAACCGATATGAAACCGATATGAAATGAAAGAATAAACGGCTATCTCCTGCTACAGACAAAATGCAACGATGTGCTTAATTGCCGGTCACACGAGAGATGGTGGTACCAACCCGCTCGGGCCCAATACCAAGTGAGTACTCCCACTTGGTACCCAGCCCTACCACCAGTCATGCAATGGATGATAATTGCTTACTTCCCTTAGTCGCCTCATACGACACCCGTGGGAAAGAATGGGGTGGAGACACTTGTATTCTTAGTCTATCCTATCCTTTAGCTTGGAGATAGCGACGCGCGAGTGATACGTTTGGTGTTTGGACGAGCCACGTGCCCTGTTTTGGGGCATATATTAATTGCTTAATAAGACATGTCACCATCCTATTCTTTTCCGCGGGTGTCGTATGAGGCGACTAAGGGAAGTAAACAAGTATCATCAATTGCATGACTGGTGGTAGAGCTGGGTACCAAGTGGGAGTACTCACTTGGTATCGGGCCCGAGCGGGTTGGTACCAACATCTCCCGTGTGACCGGCCATGAAGCACATCGTTGTGTTTTGGCTGTAGCAAGAGATAGCCGTTTATATTTCATTTCATATCTGTGAAACGAATTGGTGAGCAGCGGCTTGACAATACTCTCGGTATAGTCGAGTCCATGGGCGACGGTTACCATTTACCATCAGATGGACTGTGGCTCGCCTGCCACTACATGCAATAAAAAATAAAAAAAGACATCTGGGACATGTGGAAAGAATACCGGGTGGGTGACTGGTTAAGAAAATATACAATGCGAAAGTAGAGGGATGTAGGTACAGGGGGAGACCAAGACTCACCTAACTAGACCAATTTGGGCATGTATTGAAGGAAGGTGGAGTCAGGCGCCTACGAAACCGGCGCGCGTGTATGAAGAGAATTATGAATATTGAGGAAGCGAGAGATGTATGCAAGATTAAAGCCTTTTGGCACTCTGTTCTCTCTGCCTACCCCACAAGGGAGATGGCGTGATAATAAGTAAGCGTAACAAATAAGAAAGTCATTTAAAATTAATCGCTTACAATGAAATTTTATATTAAGTAAACTTCATAAAAGATATGCGCAATGGTCCGGAAAAGCGCTGATAACAAACTGTATCTACCCCAATTTCATTCCCTTACAAAAATAGAAGCCACTTTTCTTAAGATCCCAATAATATCTTGTATTCCTTTCAGAGGGCCTCCCAAATTGAAAATGAGAATCCTTATAATCACTATGATGTAACCCATTGAGGTAATAATTTAGTTTTAGAGTTATTATTATTTCGCGTAATAGTCTGTATGTTAAGAATAAAGGGTTAATAAAGGGGTCCTCTTGATCGGATCTCGATGATGACGGCAAATATTACGGAATCAAGTCAGCTCCATGGCACATCTATATTAACTATATATAGTAAGTCCCTATCAACGTCTATGTGTTTCTTCTTCGCACCATATATAGATTTTGAAATTCACTTTCGGTTTGATAAAACAACATAGCATGACGCCTGTATTCGCCGAAGGGGTAGGCAAAGGTGTCTAACACACCCACGACTCGCCAGCTATGTTTACGTCCCACGTATTAGGGGGCGAGCCTATTGCCGTCTACCAGGCACATTTCCAAACTCCAGGCTGCTACTGAGAATTTTTCTTTTCACGAAAAAGCTCAATATCATTCCGCGATTCGGGGATTGAACCTGAGACCTTATGATCAGCAGTTTCTCACATTACCGCTGCACGACAGAGGCAGTTTTGATTTTAGTTTCGCTTTGATATATTATGTATATACGCAGAGGACGGTCTTTCTTCCTCGTTAGCACTCATAATTTTAGTACCTACTATCTACTCTGGAGATTAGTCGGTATTTTTTTTGATCTGTATTTAGCACATGACATACTCATCCACTTTAAACAACAAATTATTCGCAAAAACAAATTAACGCAGGTTCGATTCCCGCTCGCACTAAAGTTCTCTTTTTCCACATTTCACAAATAATTTGTTCATTAGCTGGTAATGTTTGTTCAAGGAAACTAACTTATTTTAAATTTGTATAATTACAGTACAGAAGATAACTATAACGGCTTAAGTAGATGTAACGGAACGTGCAATGGTATTTGATGTCGTATGCTCTAGCTGAACGTCCGCCGCTAGTAACATATACTTATTGTCTCTCGAACTGTAAGAACACGGACCTAATTTAAGGATATATTTTTTTTAAATGATTTAGAAAAAACATAGATTAAGTGTAATATCTTTGAAGCACTAAATATTCGTCACTATGTATATGTTAGAAATAAAGCCTTTTTTGTCTACATAGCACCATTTACATCACCAATACTAACATATATGACATATGTATTAGGTATTTTCTTGTTAATGATAGATCAATATTACTTTTTGTATGTTTCTTGCAGGGTTCGAATATCTATGCTCTTAACATGAGATACCAAACGAGGTCAAATGAGATACATACTTCTCGTTCTCTCGGGAAGGGATATTTTGTTGTTTGTGTAAGCAGGAACTTTAAATGAATTGCTTGTAAGGTTCTAAGAAATAAAGTGAAAAGAAATCAATAAAATATATTTTGAAAGAGCAGTCATTCAGCTCTAAGGGTTGAATGTGGTTAATGGGACATAAATATGGGACATGTGCGTTATAAATCCTCTTCTTGTCTCTACGATATATCATCAACACTCACGTTATTACCATCAATATAGATAGTATATCCACTTATAATACTTTTCATTGTGTTTTCTACGAGTTGAGTACTCGTGTAGCGTAAAGCGCATTATTTTGTATTGGAATGAATAAAATCCGAACGGTTTTTGCAAAATTTAATGTAAATAAAAAACAGGTGTTTATTTATTTTGTACCGGTGTTTGTATGAACAATATAGATACAGAGTCTTAACTGTGATGTAAGTCAGAAATGGTAATGGTACAATCGAAGATACCGGACAACGTCGCTAATAGTAAACATTAATCGTAATCTGCAGAAGTGTTTAACAAAATAAACATAAACTGTGCGTGCCCTTGATCGGAGCTTGATTAAACCTTGCGCAAAAAAAAAATGGACACGGTATATTTACGTATGAATGCTGATTTCAGTTAATTCAATTGGATTGAATGGTTTCTGAAAGCCTGTTTATTTATAGTCTTGTAAATTGATATACGTGAAGTGAATTCCACCCATTTTTTCGTTAATATTCGATGAATTCCATAAAATCAATGTTTATAAAGGGGCAGCCAGCAATAAATAACACAAGATTTATTTTGTTTTTTAAATGAAAAAAATTGAAATCTTAATAACGAATGTGACCTTCTCTTGCCAAAGCTTGTATCCTTCAGGGCACGCTTCCCACGATATCTTTGACTACGTCTTGTGGAATACCCCACTCTTCTGCAATGGCTCTTTTTAGCTCTCTGATGTTTTGTGGAGCATGTTGCACTGGTTTTACCCGTCTCCTTAGAACATCCCAGACCTGCTCAATTGGATTGAGGTCAAGACTTCGAGCTGACTAATCTAAACGATGGACCTCAACTTCTTGTGAAAACGCTTTCACGTCGCCAGAACGGTGAGTATTGTCATCCATAAAAATTCAATCTTCTACAAGAGCAGTTAATGCAGGTTGGGAATGTGGAATTAGGACTTCCGTTATGTACCGGTGTGAATTTAATGTTCAGTTTTCTGTTAAAACTAGCTCCATACACTATATTTAATTAATTGCTGCCTGAAAGATAACGGAGCCTCCATGTGTGATTTCTTCGAAATACTCTTCCACTTAGCATCCCCCTGGTCTCAGCAGCTCTCGTCGACGTCAGTCCCGCCATACATGTAAATTATGAACCCAAATTCAGAATTCATATTTACTTATTGTCTCATCTTAGTTATAGCAGTGATCGATAAAACATGATTTTAGTACACATAATGCATGAAACTGCGTTATGCCGCAATATTTTTTTTCTAGTTACCAACTGCACATTTTCATTGCAAGACTATAGCATGGAATGATAAGTAATAATAAGTTTTTTTAGTACATGTTGTAGTAAATGAAAAAAAAAATGTTAAATTGATACAAGAATTGTTTCTATTTCAACAAATTTCAACCAATAAATAATACAATTTCTACCAATTCATAGAAGCATAAAAACGAGCACTCAAATTATAATATCATCCACTGAAGATATTGGTAATTTAATTATGTTTAATTTTAAGATCTAAAAATGTAAAAGTTATTTTAACATTATTATACTTTGATAAAAAATATGATAATTCCGTTTATCTAGAGACCCGCCTACGCTTAAGATACTTATTTTTATATAAACCTTTGAAGATCGACATCATATTCTGAAGCAATTTTGTGTAATATGTTCAACAGATGTTTGTTAACACAAACGTTTCTTTATGCTGTCAACAAGAGCAATTTCGTGCTTTAAATACATTTTTCGGTGTCGCGATCCTTTATGTAATATTTCGTGTGATGATAATAAGAATTTGCGTTATAACATTCAACAACAATTGATTTCAAATTGTTTTGATATAGATTACAAAAATAATAATATATTTTTTTTATTTGTTCTCATGTGCCATATTAGGCTAAAAGAACTTTGCATTCAAAGCATGATTAATCCTCTCACAAAAGGTCAACGTATTCCTTATATTGAGTGAGACCGCCGAAGGCCTAAGCCCCTCCTCTTCATCCCCTCTTTATCTCCTCGGCCAAACGACCTTTCCTTGGAGTTTGCGATGCGCCATTGATACCTCTAGTGTTGCAAGCGTCTATATGCTACAGTACCTAACCACTTACCATTAAGTGGGTCATATACTTGTTTGCTATCCACGTAGTTTTACAAAAATATGACAATGCTAAAAACTGGTCGAAATACAAGTGATATAGACTAAACCAGGTAATTTTTAATTGAGCAAAATATATGAACTTTATTAAAATAAGTACTTAGTGTACGTGGCTTAAATTCCTCTCTCACTCTAAGAGCTGACCCGTGCTCAACATAGGGGTAGTATTGAGTTGCGAAAAAATAAAAAATAATAAAATATAAAATAGTTTACAGTTAAAAGGTTCGTTAACCTTTTATACTATCCTGACATACAAATAAGTTGACGAAGTACGTTCTTAGAAGTTACTTTAATATAAAGATATTTTATTAGTAATAACACTAATGTACCCTAAAAGCGTATAAACAAGGCAATCGCGATGGTTATGGAAAAAGTCATAAACCGCCGACTTTTGCAGTAGGTACCTAGAGGATCACCAGCTGATCAATGATCGCCAATACGACTTTCGTCACGGTCGGTCTGTTGGTGATCTTCTCGTGTATCTTACCCACCGATGGGCGGAGGCCTTGGAGGGTGGAGGTGAAGTTTGGCATTCAGCCTGGACATTGCGAAGGCGTTCGACAGGGTCTGGCATAGGGCCCTTCTATCGAAGTTACCATCTTATGGGATCCCCGAGGGACTCTGCAAATGGATCGCCAGCATCTGCTGCTCCGATACCATGGGGGTTAATGCTGGCGTACCACAAGGCTCGGTGCTGTCCCCAACACTGTTCATCCTGCATATCAATGACTTGCTCTCAATAGAGAATATACATTGCTATGCGAATGACAGTACGGGTGATGCGCGATATACCGGCCGTCAGAAAGTCCCTCGGAATATGCTGGAGGGAAACGGACCGAACTTGTGTCTGAAGTCGAGCGCACTCTTGGGCGGGCCTCGGAATGGAGTGAAAAGAACATAGTTCAATTCAACCCCACGAAGACACAGGTTTGCGCGTTTCTAGACACAGATTTTGTTTTCATTATAAAAAAAAGTCCGGTCCTATCAGCAGTATAATCCTTCATTCAATTATAAAATATCCAAATAAGAAAGTAGGTACCTAACTTATGCAATTTATGGATTCTCGCTGACAGAAATGTGATCATAAAGTTCTTCGAGAAACTTTGAGCATAGCGAGCGTTAAACTTCGCTTACATTATCATCTTACACTAAGCTCTTTAGCTATTATTTATTTAGTTTGTATTTCGTAATTCTCTTTCTCTGGTTTCAACTTACATTGCTCTTAGTGTGGAGCTTATTAAGCGTAGCACGGTACCAGCTAGTTTTCAGCTCGCAAACTGCAGTGCTCCTGATACAGCTGCCCTTCCGCATCGCGGTGGTGTCGCCAACTGCGGGTATAGGACATCCAGGCACATATGTACGTTGCACAGATGTCCACCAGTTCCAGCACCACTACATACTTTCCTTAACATCTCAATGCGGAATCAGATAGTCTTGCGTTCACCTCCTCTCTAGCACACACACTAGACAGCCACGACTGAGCTGCCTCCACCGGTTGGTCTCTATTCTGCCTGACCACAAGCCACCGCGGAAAGTTCTACGCACCGCATGACCCCTACTGATACTCTGGAGGTACCAGAAGGTTCAAACCGGATGTACCGATGTCTCAACCTCCTTAAGGACACACCAGTGTGTGAAAATTTGTTATTATTGTAATGAGAAAAATTCAAAATCCATCCACCCATCCATCAGCCTTTTAAAGTCCACTGCTGGACATAGGCCTCCCCAAGAATGGGGGATAGTGCCGTAATCGCCACGCTTGGCAGGCGAGTTGGCGATCGCAGTGGATGTTGTTAATACTCGAAGGAGTGCTGCTGCCCAGTCCCCCCGGTATACCCTCAATCGGCTCATACGACTCCCATGGGTGGAGAGGGGTGGGACAATTCTAAAGCCGGCCCCACACGGCAACAAATTCAAAAGCAAAAATTCACAAGCATTTCAATATTATTATTAAAATCTTAATTAGTCTCGAATCTGTACAATCAAAGTTATTATTCTTTCAATCCAAGATTGAATGATCCCTTTTTAATTAATTACGAAAAAGTAATATTACTTTTTAGAAAGCTTTGTAGGTACTGAATATTTTCTTGGGAGTAAAAAATACCAACGTCGATAAGCCTCTCAAAAGAATTCTCTGCGGGATTGTTTGACCATCATTGATAAGAAGCTTACTGTAAGGGATTGTGCGGATAGAATTGTTAAATCAATTGTTTATTTATTTATTTATGTACACACATAGATCTACAATATATTAATGGGGTAACTTATAGTAAAAGTACAAAGGTACTGCTTATTTCTAATAGAAATCCCTTGTTATTTGTATCCTTTCAATAAATATTTAAAATTTAAGCAGATATTAAACTCAAAGTGAAAAAACTTTGTGTTTAATTTTATACATTATATATGCCTAAGCATGTCAAATGCTAAAAAAGTATATAAAAATATCTAGATATGTTAAGCAGATATATTCATAGGAGAGGCCAAGACTCGTGTTATAGTTCTTGTAGGGTAAGCAGAATAATTAGGAATTTTATAACCCATTTTTTTAGCCTAAAATGAGTAATATTACATCTTAACAGTTTGGCCTTTTAGCCTGCGGGATAGTTATTATTATTTATGTCGAAAACTAATGTACCGTAGAATTATGTATTTAAATTCTTTAGTACACGCGTTTTTTCACGGCCCACCTGCTGGTAAACGGTTAGCGTAGTCTATAGACGCTAGCAACATAAACATCAGAGGCACATACATCACTCGCGCGTCGCCATCTCCAAGGAAAGGCATCGGAAGTAGATAGGAAGGGTAATACTGAGAAGATGGGTAGGATACTAAAAAGAAGATAGGAAGGACAATAAGAAGAGGATAGGGGGTTTGTACCTTTGGCTTCTCACATACCATACAAAACATTACGGAAGAAGTAACTACCGTTGTTACACGCAGATTTTTTGTGAGAGTCTTCCCTGATCGAACCGGCCCATTCATCTTCAGATAAGCTGGGCTTTACCACTTAATTATCTACTTGGTCTCGGTAGATGGCGCTACGCATGTATGGCGAAAATATCATACGCCTCTTGAGATAGGAGGAATCACCACACACAATAAGTATGAAAAGGTATTGATAGTTTGAGCTATTAATTTATCAGTAATTAATTAGAAAAATTGCTGTCTAATAAAGTTATTTTATAAAAATACAAAACTGTAAAAAATAAAAGTTACAAAATATTCTATCCAAAACACATTACCGAAAAAAGCCCTAGCCTAAGGAACTATCAATAGTCATGACTACACGAAATATTTATGAACGTGTGGTGTGCGAAGGAAATTGCCTATCATTTTTGCTTGCACGAGCTGTTACAACTTAATATAAATCTTAGCGTGATCCTAACTATTATAAATCTGTAACAGAACTGTGTCTGTACACTTAAGATATTTGAGAAAAAAATACTGTCATAGACTATATAGGCGTGTCGGAAGGCAAAACAATTTTTATTTTTTGTCTGTTTATTCGTACGCGCATCACCCAAAAAAAAAGATATGAATATGATGATGCTGTTTTATTGTTCTTACTTTTTGCATAGGTACCTATTGATTATTTATTTTTAAAACAACCTGCTTAAACTACACTGTGCATAACATAGGCAAGTTGTGGGGATATTGAAGATATTTTAAAAATAATTACTGGGCTAATTATTTAGAGTAATTGCTATTAGGGTAAAGGTAGTCATAATATATATAGGTATATATATATGTTCAACGTCCAGTTAGGGTTTAATATCACTTGACTTCAAATAGGCCGTATGGTTGTCTGCTATCCACGTACTATAAAAAAGGCTAGTATCGTAATGTATCATGTTACATATGTTAGACTTTCAAATACGCGTGTAGGCATGTCATGTTGTAATGAATCAAAATAGAGATAGTATTTTTGACCATTCACCTAACCATATATAATTTGTTTTGGTCAAACAAATGTTAGTAGGTCATTTTCATAAATATGTGCCAGCAACAGTGACGAAGCGAATATTTATTTTAATGAAACTCCCATACTAATATCGCTTCGCCATTGATATTAACATAATCGACTTAAGTTTGCTAGACATCAGTATATTAACTTCTTTTGATCTGTAGTATACTTATATATTGTTAGTATTGGATTTTTGTTATCTTTAAGGTAACTGACAGTCATTGTAACAATAATCAATAACATCTTTGTATATTTTTTCAAGTGTATTGTCTTAGTGTGTAAAACAAAAAATCCTACTACTAGTTTTATAAATGACGAGCTATGGTCCACCTGATGGTAAGTGGTAACCGTCGCCCCTGTATAATTACACTAAGAGTACTGTCAAGCCACTTTCCACAATTTTTGTGGACATGAAATTAAAAAGTTAAAGGCTATCTTCCGCTATATACAAAATAGGCGTTCCAGCGCCTATCACAAGGGAGATAGTGGTATGTACCGACTAGTTCGGGCACAATAACAAGTGAATAAGTTGTTCCATTGGTACCCAGCCCTTCTAGTAGTAACACAATAGGTGATAAATGCTTCCCTAAGTTGCCTTGTAGACCTGTCGGAAAGAATAGGGTCAATCATGCCTAAACTACTGAATATTATACATGTCTTTCAAGGAAATAATGGCTTATTTCCACAGGAAATATTTAGTTACATGTTTTTAATTTTTCTATGACTCTGATTTTGAAATCCACGCTTCTATATATATTTTAACATCGTCAGTTATGCTTAGGCAACCATAACAGTGTTACGATAACTGCTTATATGAATTAAAGTACACATTATAATTTGTACTTTAAGAGTAGCTGAGCATGTCAAGTACTAAAATATAGATCAAAAATGTTTAAAAAAAATCACGCCATCAAATAGTATGAATTTTAATTGAAAAATTAAACTTACTATATTGGATTAATGCATGTAAATGCGTTTCGATAGAGGGCGTTGGTCGTTAAGACAAATGTGATAAGGAGATTGGGTATGTCTAAAAGATAGTACTGTAGCTCAGTGGATTAGAGCACTTCTCCGGATAGGAAGGGACTCAGGTTCGATTCCCGCCTGTACTAAAATACTCTTTTTCCTTATTCACAAATTATAATTTGTACTTTAAGAGTAGCTGAGCATGTGAAGTGCTAAAATAAAGATCAAAAATGTTATTAAACAATAGCTGTTGCCCGTGACTTCATCCGCGTAGAATTTAATATTATGTCAATATCTTCAAATAAGAATTCCTTATTTCCAACATCCTATTTATATGAAATAAAACCAATATTAAATTAGGGTGATCATAGTCCGGAGCATGCTCGTCGCGATTACTGCCAGCCTGCAATCCACAGGCTGCAATCCAGCTCGAATGCGTACCGCAGTGCGGGTTAGGGCGTGCCCCAAAGGCGACGCGTACCGACCCCATCGGTACGAACAATGGCAGATGCGGCGATGGGGGCCGCCACCCATCACGCCTTGCCCAGTTTGGCGAGCCGAGGGGAGCAGAGTGTCGAGTAGGCACGTGGAATGTAAGAGGTGGTGTGGAAGGTAAGTTACACGAGCTGGTAACCGTCATGTCGGACAGACAGCTTGATGTGCTCTGTGTAACAGAGACCAAGCGAAAGGGCAGTGACACCTGATCTTCCTGGTGGAGGGATAGCTCTGTGGTCTGGTGTACCGCAGAGCGATCGGGCCAGTATGGGAGTGGGGGTGTTGCTGTCCGCTCGTTTGGCCTCAGGTGTGAAAGACTACGGAATGTTTGATCCCAGACTTTTATGGGTCCGAATAAAACTAGGTGTCACCAGGGTCTTCATGGTCGCAGCTTATGCTCCCGTAGGCTCTTCGGTGGCTTCGGATCTAGAGAAGTTCTGGGATAATGTTAGGGAAGTTCTGGATTTGGCAGAAGCTAGTGAACGTGTGATAGTACGCGGAGACTTGAATGGATGGGTTGGAACCAAGCGTCCAGACTTCGAGAATGTGCTTGGTTCATTTGGTGATAAGAGAGTGAACGATGCAGGTAGGCTCATTGCGGATGTATGTATGGAGAGAAACCTTATTGTGTCAAACACATTTTTTCAACATAAGGACATCCATATAGATGGAGAAGGAATGAACAGACAAGTATGATAGATCTAATTCTGGTAGACAGTCTACAGGGGTCCCACTGTCGACACGGACCACCATCTTGTTATTGCGAGATTTAGTGGTGACAATGGCAAGTCAGCCGGGATCTGACATAGAAGAATGCTGGAGAGTATTGAGAGATAGTATGGTAGATACAGCAAAAGAAGTATGTGGATGCTCAAAGAAGCATAGGAAAGTGAAAGGTGATGCATGGTGGGATACGGAAGTAGCAGCTTCCGTAAACCAAAAGAAGAAAGCGTGGCTGGACTATGTATCTTCTTTGAACCTGAGTGCAAGTATGAAAGAATGGAAGAAAGAAATATACCGGCAACGTAAGAATGACACCAAAGCCTTAGTGAAAGAGAAGCGTGATAGAGCAAATATGATTGCAGAAGAAAGGCTGACCAAAAACTTCGAGAGCAACACCAAAGTTTTCTGGAGGGAGGTGAAGAAATCTCGGAGTGGTTGGTTAGCTTTCAGAATGAATAAAATAAGGTCTAAAGGTGGAGACATTCTTACGCAAACACAAGATGTGTTAAGCCGATGGAGTGAATATTTTGGAGATATGTATGCGGATATTCAAGATGATGCCGGTGCCATATGTGGTCTAACAGATAAGCATTCGGTACCGGCATCCTCTGATGACATTAGTATGGATGAAGTTGAATGGGCGATAAGAAGTTTGAAAAATGGTAAGGCAGCTGCTACAAGCGGTGCAGTCTAACTACATGGACTGCAGAACTTATGTGCGGCTGGATGATGGAATGTCACCCTGGCTTGATGTCAATATCGGCGTTAAACAGGGCTGCGTTCTATCAGCCAGACTGTTTATCATATATCTGGATAAATGTCTACAAAGGTTGAACGAAATGAATGTGGGAGTTCAGATGGGCGACTCACTGGTTAGGTCTCTGCTATATGCAGACGATGCCGTTTTGTTAGCGCAGTCCGCGGCTGACCTGCAAACCCTAGTCGACGTAATGGCAGAAGATTGTAAGAAAAGGGGCCTACGTGTGAATGTGAGCAAAACCAAAATAATGGTTTTTGAAAGAGAAGAAGCCAGAACAGATGTTAGAGTAGCAATAGGAAATGGTGTGCTAGAACAAGTGGATGAATTTGTATATCTTGGATGTGGATACAGTCGGGATGGAAGGTACAAAACTGATGTAGAGAGAAGAGTGAATGCGGGAAATAGAGTGAACGGAGCATTGGGACAGTTTCTCGGCAGTCATCACCTCAGCCAGAAGGCACGTGTCGCAATACACAACGCAGTGCTTGTCCCAACGTTATTGTATGGAAGCGAGAGTTGGGTATGCAAAAAGGAGCATGAGAGTAAAATCAATGCGGTCGAAATGCGATCTCTGCGGAGAATCTGTGGAGTGAGGCTGACTGACCGCATTCGTAACGATGACGTAAAAGAGCGAGTAGGTATGATAGAGAGTATTGGTGTAAAGATGCGAAAGGGAATGCTCCGATGGTTCGGATATGTGGAAAGATTGCCGGACGAGCGACTGGTTAAGAAGATATACAATGCGAAAGTGGAAGGACTGTACCTAACAGGGGGAGACCGAGACTCACCTACCTAGACCAAATCGGTCATGTATTGAAGGAAGGTGGAGTTAGGAGTCTCCGAAACCGGCGGGCGTGTATGAAGAGAGTTATGAATGTTGAGGAAGCGAGAGATGTATGCAAGAATAGAACCTCTTGGCACTCTGTTCTCTCTGTCTACCCCGCAAGGGAAATGGCGTGATGATAAGTAAGTAAAACCAATATTCAACTCAAGTTCTATATCCCTGTGAAAACCACATTACCAATTACCATTTACGGTAGTTAATCTTACCGTTATGTTTCGTATGGTGAGTGAGAGCGCTGGAGGCCCAAACCCCCTCCGTATCCTCGCCTTATTATCCACCCTATCCTCCTCCTATCCCTTTCCTGGTTATGGCGACTCGCGAGTGATGCCTCTGGTGTTGCTAGCATCTGTAGGCTACGGTAACCGCTTACCATCAGGTGGGCCGTATGCTTATTCGGCACTCACGTAGTAAAAAAAAAACTAGCTTTTTCTTATCGCCCACTCTTAACCTTTTGAAAAATACATAGGTAGAGATGTATACCATGAATATGAATGTAATACCGTTGATTACTATGTAAAGAAGTCAACGGTATAATTTCTTTTTTAAAATACTCCTATGGTGCCACTCCACTCTTAACTTTTGAAAAATACATAGGTAGAGATGTATACCATGAATATGAATGTAATACCGTTGATTACTTTGTAAAGTAGTCAACGGTATTATTTCTTTTTTAAAATACTCCTATGGTGCCACCCCACTCTTAACTTTTGAAAAATACATAGGTAGAGATGTATACCATGAATATGAATGGTAATACCGTTGATTACTATGTAAAGTAGTCAACGGTATTATTTCTTTTTTAAAATACTCCTATGGTGCCACTGAAAATAAAGGAGGTTTTGTGTGTATTCTCAGCTTCTCACCACATAGACTTTTCAACGTTTAACTTTCAAAATATTCTCGTTGACAAAGAGTTCTTCAGAGTGGTATGTTAAAAATAATGGGTGAACTTTATGTCGCAATGTCGACCCAGCATTAAGGTACACTCAAAAATGTGTGCCTGTCGTTACTGTGCAGGCACAAAACTTTCAGTTTTATGTCTCATTCGATTTTACTGCAAAGCTTTTTTATATTTTCTTGTATGGTATGTTTTACGTGTAATATAAAATACTTTGGAAAATCTTCATTTTTCACAATAAAATTGATTATTAATGTATTGGTCTTACTAAGTAGTTTTCAATTAATCACATAGATGGCGCTAATTTCAAAAAATGCTAATGTGTTTCTCATGTCTTATACGCCATCTAGCGCTAAGAAAGAGGTACTAATATATTGGTCTATAGAAGTAGTTCTACGAAATAAGGTATAGGCTATAGTGCTGGTTTTAGTGTAGCACTGTGCCATCGAGTCGAGCGTAAATATTCACTATTTTTTGTTTATTTAGTAACAATTAAGCCCCACATCGAATCAGACCGTGAAAAGTAATAGGGCTCTATTCGTAATTATACTCAAGTTAAAAAGAAAGAAAGACTCGATTAGTAAAGTATTTCGGTGTTTATCGTGTTAACATAACCTACAACACACGGACGTCCAAGACAGAACTTTTTTAAACAGTTTTTTACTAACTACAAAAATGGCATAAAAATATCATGAGTGTCAAAAATAGTGTGTTTTCTTGATATGTGTGTGTATATATTATTTTGCAAATGCAATATATATGATAAATAGAGATATTTTAAGTTTGAAAAATCTGTTGTTCGGGGTAAAACGAGAATAGTACCCACCTCAACGCTTCGCTTATGAGGCCTGCAATAAATAGAATATGGTTTATGAAAAAGGATTTTCTAGAAATAACATTGCGTTTTAATTTTTACTATTCTTGTTCGCCCAAATGAACTTTTATCTGAAGAAGTAATTAAGCAATTGATATGAATGATTCTGTAAAATCGAGATCTGTATTATTATGACAATGTGACAATAGGCACGGTAATGTCTAAATAACAGTATAGGCATGAAAAACACTTTTGATGTGAAAACATCTAATGCGGAGGGAGGGTAAACCCGTTGCTGGCGTGGCGACGTTGCCGCGTCAATTTATTAATTATTTTTAACACCATCTGTAGTTAAAAGCATCTAACTAGGAAATTATGATGTCAATCAATAAACCAATAACTGTTATAATTCGTCTATGGATAACGAGAGGGTGCTTACCAAGGATTATATAAGACTTAAACAATATTTTAAGAAAGAAAGAAAATCGATGTATTCTGCAAGACGTCTCGTCTCATGTCATTTTTTTTAGAATTTACTCGCACGACACTCAAAAACTTCTTAACCTGATTTTGGTGAATCTTTTTGATAGCTCTATCTCTAGCCCTCACTTATTCATTTCATATCATGAGTAAGAGCACTGGAGGCCCCAACCCTCGCCTTATTTTTATTATTATAATTTCTTTCTCCTTCCTATCCCTTTGCTCAGAGATAGCGAAGCACGGGTGAAGCCTCTGGTATAGCTAGCGTCTATAGGTTACGGTTACCAATTCCCATCAGGTGGATCCCGTATACTTGATTGACACCCGCGTGCGAATAAACACTTATATTTTATAACGTGGCTAACTAGTGTTCCTATTGCCTTCAGTTTTTTAACCAATTTGTATTTTTCCCAGGTTCGTACCCATGCGAGGATGCTGGACGACTTGGTGCCAACTATTATAGCGGCGAACAGATCCACTGTACCAGGATTTGATCACAGCTTCTATACCACACAGAATGTTAATAGTACTGCAGAGGTAAGAATGTTTACTGGTTCTTGGATGCGTTTTCTCGTAAAATTATAAGCATGTTATATTCGGTGTACAGAGTTATACGATGCATGGACATTAACATCGGAGCTCCTGTGAAACAATTGTATTATCGTAAGATTTTATATTATTGCGTTTCATAAGTGCGTTTGTATCTCTTTATGTATTGATTTATTCCCGACATTTGGACTGGGTTGCACCACCCGTCACACAGGCTGTTCTGCCCTTATATATATTTCAAACGCCTTAGGACCCGTTTAATAGTTTTATGTAATTGTATTAGTATTGTAGATAAAAACTAATAAATAATTTAAAATAATATTTGAGAACTCAACAATAATGTACTTAGATAAATCATGTCGTTTATAAAAAAACAGGGAAGAAGAAGAAGGGGAAGACCCGTGGGAAGAAACCCACACCCGCGGGTAGTCTTGCCATGGGCAGCGGCTCTACCGCCGATATGGAGACGGACGATGGACGGCTGATGACGTCCGGGAGGCCATTGCCTTGAAAACCGGATGCTCGGATGCCGTCAGAGTGGGCTCCATTAGGACCGGACCAGGCGGTGTGGGTACCGTCTGGGTGAGTTGCCCTGTCGTGTCGGCTAAAATCTTGGCTGACGCAGGCAGGCTCCTCGTGAGCTGGAGTTCCGCGCGGGTTACCGTGCTGGAGCCCCGACCTGCGAGGTGTTATAAGTGCATGGTGGTCGGACACACCCGACCGACGTGCACTAACTGCTTTGATTGCTGCGGCCTTGGTTTCCGCAGCGCCCCGGGCCGGTCTTTTTACCGTAGACGCGCTCCAGCCGGTGCTGGAGGAGTGGGCGGGGCAACGGCATAGAGTCCTTACCTTCCGACTGGTGCAGGTGCTATCGGGGCACGGGTGCTTCGGCAGATACCTGCACATAGTCGCAAGGAGGGAAGCGACTCCGGGCTGCCACCACTGCGGCTGTGACGAGAACACGGCGCGGCACACGCTCGAGTCGTGCCCGGCTTGGGCCGAGCAGCGCCGTGAAATTGTCGCGGAAATAGGACGGGACCTCTCGCTGCCGAGCGTCGTTAGAGGGATGCTTGGCAGCGACAGGAACTGGGCCGCGGTCGCTGCCTTCTGCGAGGAGGTTATCTCGCGGAAGAAAGCGGCGGAGAGAGCCAGGGAGGAGGATTCTTCCGCTGACCCGAACCGCCGCCAGCGACCGGGGCAATGCAGCCGCAGGTACTTGCGCCTCATGCCGCCCTAGCTGAGGCTGCGGGTGGATGGACCGGGGAACGTCCGTCACCCGCAAGGCCTCCCGAGAAGGTGCGACGCTCCGTGCGTGGATGCGTCGCTCAGTAGAGGGTACCCGTAAGGGTAAGCCGCCGGCGTACCACAGAAGAAAATGTAACATAGTTCCAGTGGCCTGCCAATAAAGGCGGAGAGATGGCACACGGTAGGTTTCTTTAGTGGGTGCAGGCCCCACACTACCCTGTTCGTTGCCCCGAACGAAGGGGTATGCGGTTAGGAACATTTTAAAAGAAAAAGGTACCACTGAAGTAATGTAACACAGCTCCAGTAGCTCGCCAATACTGGCTGAGAGACGGCACATGGCGGGTTTATCTAGTGTTTTCGTACCCGAACGACGGGGTGTGAGGTTAGGAATATTTTTTCCCGCCTTAACAAAAAAAAGGGGGGTGGTTCATTTATATTTATTGAAAGACAACGGTCAAAACAACAAAAAAACAGGGTCTAAGGCAGAGACACCATATTTATAACTTTTTTATTGCAAAACTAAAACAAACGACCATTTGATTTTAATTTTTGCTACTTAATTCAATTATTTTATGTGGCATTAAATATTCATTAATTTAGTCATAATTTCATAAAGCTAGGTCAGGTACTTTTGAAAATATTGAACATTTTCTAACCGACCCTTTTTCTTTGCGGTCCAGTGTATATAATTATTATTTCACTGTACTTAGTATCACACACACTTTGGTATAAATTGTTCTGTGGTTTAGATACTCGCCTCCCGCCCGAGTGTTGTGGGTTCGATTCCACACAGGACAACTCCTTCTGTGATCCACAAATGGTTGTTCTGAGTTTGGGTGTAATTTGTGTCCTTGAAATTGTATGTTTGTGAAGTCCCCGCGATATAAAGATTATTTCTCAGTGTAGGGCGCTGTCATTGAAAGAAAAACCTATCGTATCTTGCAAAGTTGACCCTTGATACTTAATTCAACCGCCTGTAATTGTATTAAAAGCCAGGTAATATAGAAATATATTTTTTTCAGCCATACCTGTCGTTCATCCTGCCGTGGTGGCGGCAGGTGCTATGGACGGTGCTATTCGGGGGCATGGTGGTCGTGGCCACCGTAGGAAACCTTGTCGTCATATGGATAGTGCTTGCCAACAAGCGAATGAGAAGTGTTACCAATTACTTTTTAGGTAAGTCCCCACTATTCCTCCATCATCCATCCATCCATCCGTCAGCCTTTTGACGTCCACTGCTGGACATAGGCCTCCCCAAGAGAACGCCACAACGAGCAGTCCTGTGCGCTCATCTGGAAGAAATGATATGAATATCTGTTGAAGGCCTAACGGTGCTGGATTAAAAAAGTCCTAGACTGAATATGGATTCCTCCATAGTATTTTAATATTATTTATTGCAGATAGTGGCAGATTAGCCACGGCTCACCTGATGGTAAACGGTAACCGTCGCTCATGGACTCAACTACACCGAGAGTATTGTCAAACCGCTGCTCACAATTTCATTTCACGGATATGAAATATAAGAATTAGTGACTGTCTTCTGCTACAACCAAAACACACCGATGTGCTTCACGGCCGGTTCACACGGGAGATGGTGGTACCAACCCACTCGGACCCGATAGCAAGTGAGTACTCCCACTTGGTACTCAGCCCTACCACCAGTAATGCAATGGGTGATAATAGCTTACTTCCCTTAATAGCTTAGTACGAAATTTGTGGGAAAGTATAGGGCGGTGACACTTGTATTCTCAGACCGTCACTACGGGGACTTTTATACTTATAAAGTATTTTTGCGTACCTACAATACTCATCGAAATATATGCACTTTAATATATAAGTTTATGTGAGTTACATATTAAGGAATGTCTTTTTCGTAGTAAACTTGTCAGTGGCAGATGCGATGGTGTCCACGCTCAACGTGACCTTCAACTTCATTTATATGCTCAACTCAGACTGGCCCTTCGGTTACTTCTACTGCAAGTTCTGTCAGTTTATTGCCGTTCTCAGCATATCTGCCTCTGTCTTCACTTTACTTGCCATCAGCTTAGACAGGTGAGTAATAATTTAGTTAAAGTATCTTTAGAGTGTCAGCGATAGCCTAGTGGTAAAACCAAGGACTGCAAAGACAGTGGTACCTATAGAGTTCGATCTCGAGTCCAAGGTTCAGAACTCGTACACACCTCTGACCTTTCGAAATTTTTCGAAATAATGTACTCGTGTACGGGTGCTAGTGCGGGGTGGGTACTATCTCTGCCTATACCCCGCAGTCTCTATGATTATACCGTAAGGTGCCTTACGTCACAACCTAGTTCCTACTACGAGCTACTGCTCCTGGCCCTAAGCGAATGAAGAAAACCAATAAGTCCCAAAAAACACAACTAATTTATTCAATAAAATATTAACTATATTCTCCAAATCTAATACACAAGTTTACGGGCTGGCCAGTGCGCAGTAACTGGCCGAGCGCCTCACATACTTCTCGCTCGCACGCTAAACTGCTGACATGACTAAGCTCGTTCGTACTACATGGTCCCTACACTCGTATCTATACTTTATAAAACTATAGCATAGCTGTGTCTGTACATTTAAGATATTTGAGAAAAAATTACTGAATTAGGCTATATAGGCGTGTCTGAACATAAAAACGTTTTTTTTTAGATTTTTTGTCTGTTTGTCTGTTTATATTTATATATATTTGTAGCATTTGACATGCTTAGCACTATACATTAAACACAAAGTGAAAAATGTGAAATCGAAAATAACAGTCAGGAGCAGGATTTGAACCTGCATCTTCTGGATACCGTCCAGATGCTTTACCAATTCAGCCATCCTGACAATTGCTCCTGACTGCTAATTTCGATAACACATCATACTTAACGTCTTTGGGTGACGCCTGCGCCATCTGTCGGACGTATTTTCATACATTATACCGACCAGGTAAACTTAATTTTACAATTAAGATTTTTACCTAATAATGACGCAAACCCTATAAATATTTATATATATTTGTAGCATTTGACATGCTTAGCACTATACATTAAACACAAAGTGAAAAATGTGAAATCGAAAATAACAGTCAGGAGCAGGATTTGAACCTGCATCTTCTGGATACCGTCCAGATGCTTTACCAATTCAGCCATCCTGACATTTTTCGATTTCACATTTTTCACTTTGTGTTTAATGTATAGTGCTAAGCATGTCAAATGCTACAAATATATATAAATATTTATAGGGTTTGCGTCATTATTAGGTAAAAATCTTAATTGTAAAATTAAGTTTACCTGGTCGGTATAATGTATGAAAATACGTCCGACAGATGGCGCAGGCGTCACCCAAAGACGTTAAGTATGATGTGTTATCGAAATTAGCAGTCAGGAGCAATTGTCAGGATGGCTGAATTGGTAAAGCATCTGGACGGTATCCAGAAGATGCAGGTTCAAATCCTGCTCCTGACTGTTATTTTCGATTTCACATTTTTCACTTTGTGTTTAATGTTTGTCTGTTTGTTTGTTCACGCATCACGCAAAAACTACTGAACGGATTTCGATGTATTTTCTTTTGTTTGATAGCTCTTGAGTAGCCTTAACAACTGGTATGTATATATTTTATCCCGCTACTATATTGGGAACCTGACATATTACCTTTCAAGGCAAAATCTCTTTAGAACGCAGCGTCGCTAAATGCGGGTGTTCGGGGGACGAGGTACATCAATAGCTCCACCCCTAGATCAAAATCCATCTAGCGGTAAAATGTATTTTTCATTACTCATACTCAGAAAGTAGGTTTGAAGTTGCCTGAGGAGCGGGTTGAAAGTAATACTTTTCAGCTTTAGGGAGAATCGTTTTCAACTGACAGCTGTCAAATTATTAAAAGAAAAAAACTAGTTCTATTTTCACATTTCTATTGAACCTTATTCTAACTTACTGCAGCCACTCAATCACAGCGCGATGTTTAATTGAAATAACAAAGTTAAGTATTAAATAAAGATTTTTTTAACGACCACCTATTATAATTTACTTACTTTCAAATATTTCTTTAAAATAATATAGATTTGGGTAAAATATTTTACCATCTTTTCAATGTTGAAAATGAAAAATAATGGCTATTATGCTGGGCGGCCACAAAAAAAAAACTTTAAATAAATAATTATCTCAGCAGTTGATGTAAATTAAAATTCACTCATTTTTGCATGTTTTTATTTTTACTTTCCTTGTATTCGTAATGAAAAGCACAGTGTTTACCTCGGGTTAAAGACTTATTTAGTCCCTCGAACCATAGGCGCCCTCACTGCGTTTGGGCGCCAAACCAAAAAAAGTTCCAAAAGTCACTTTCACCCCTAGGATAACAATGTACTATTACAGCGTAACAGAGAATTTTTTTTATTAATTTAGTTTGTCTATTCACCACTACGGCGTTATAAGCACACCAGTTTGTTCCAGAACATTCTATATGCGTTAGTATGGCTGGACCACATTGTTTATACTAACTTACTTATCACCACGCCATCTTCCTTGCGGAGTAGGTAGAGAGAATAGAGTGCCAAAAGGCTCTATTCTTGCATACATATCTCGATTCCTCAACGTTCATAATTCTCTTCATACACACTCGACGGTTTCGGAGACTTCTGACTCCATTTTTTTTCAATAGGTGACCGTCTAGGTAGGTGAGTTTCGGTCTCCCCCTTTACCTACATCTTTCCACTTTTGCATTGTATATCTTCTTAGCCAGTCGCTCGTCCGGCATTCTTTCCACATGTCCGAACCATCGGAGCATTCCCTTTCGCATCTTTACACTAATACTCTCTTTCATACCTACTCGCTTTCTTACATCGTCGTTACGAATGCGGTCAGTCAGCTTCACTCCACAGATTCTCCACAGAGATCGCATTTCGACCGCAATGATTTTACTTTCATGCTCCTTTTTGCATATCCAACTCTCGCTTCCATGTAATAACGTTGGGACAAGCACTGCGCTGTGTATTGCAACACGTGATTTTTGGCTGAGGTGATGACTGCCGAGAAGTTGTCCCAATGCTTCACTCTATTAGACTCTACTCTATCTCACATTGTTTATGATATGATTGTCCCAATGCTTCACTCTATTAGACTCTACTCTATCTCACATTGTTTATAATGCATATATAGATAATCAGTATTGGGCATAGACGCAATGATACAATATCGTAGGATTTTTTCACTAAGCTCCAAAAAAAGAAAGACCAATGAAGCGTTGGAGTGAAAGATACTAATCAAGTATAAACTGCTGCGAGAGTAACAGAGATTGCGAAACAAAATGCCGTATGCCAATGTATATCAGGATCAGCTGGATTCGTATGCAGCTGTAATATAGGCGATTACTTTCCTATGAGATCAATAAGCGGCGTTATACTTTCGCTTATCTTCTTTTGCGTTTAGGTCCTGACACCTCCTGGCCTTATTCCAGACCAAATAGGCGAACTGCTTCCGACGTGCAGCCTTCCTGCAGGTACTGTTAAACCAGGAACGGGTACGACCGCTGACGGGTAACTTGGTGCTTGGGATAAATGAACCCAATGATGTATTAGCACAATTTCCGTCACGCAGTCCTAACGTATCCAGTGATAGTGTGCAGTTGAAAACCAGCGTTAGGGATAATTTTACCCTAACATAATGCTGATGAGATATAAGGACTATGTAATGGGTTATATGCCAATAAAGATTTTCTTTCTTTCTTTCTTTCCATGCGGTTATAATTTCTGTATAAACAGGGAATTTAAAATGATAACAAATAAAACAATAACACGAAGAAAAAAAAAAATAACATGACGTTAATACTTATTCAATAATGGGTTCGCTGATATGACGCAAACTTTTTGTTATCAATTATTTCCGAATACTCACGGACAGATGGCATTTTTTAATATTTTTTTCTCACATTATATGTTACTAAGTAATAAATCTTTGAAATAATTTATATTTTATACAGGATTTTCCTTTATAAAAGCTAAATTGACTTAACTGTGACGAAAGTTCTTATAATTATGCTTTTAAAATATTAAAGTGACGATATTGTGGAGCACTGCACTTTTTGACGACAGATGTCTCTTTGTAATGAAACAAAGAAAATGTGTTTTAAAATATAAATATATATAAATTTAAACGATTTACACATGAAACGATATGCCATCTTGTTTTAACTTTGCTCCTGAGCAATTTTTACACCCATCAACAGCGCACTTCATTGTTAAAAGAATTTAATACCTATATAAACGTGAGAAAAGAGCGAACCGATCGCAGTGACGGTTCATTCCACACTATGGTTTTAGGCCCCGCCCACTGTGACGTCGTTGACCTAGTTGAAGGCGACATGACCTAGTTGCTTTGCGGCATCTCCGCTATTTTTCTGTACTCCGTGATTTTATCACTGCTCGGTGAAGGAAGACGTCGCGAAGAAACCTGCATGCCTGAAAGATTTTCTCAACAGACGGTGAAGTCCGTCAATCCGCACTGGGCCAGCGTGGTGGACTATGGCGTAATCCCTCTCACCATGAGAGGAGACCCGTGCCATAGCGGGATTGAAAAAGGGTTGAAAATGTTTACAATGGATTCAACAAAAGAACTGATGTTAAAAACATAGCTTATACAATTAGCAAACAGAACTGGCAATGAACTGGCCATATCTGTTGAAGGCCTGATGGTGCTGGATTAAAAAAGTCCTAGACTGGATATTGCGACTCATCCAAAGTAAAGTGGAACCCCCAACAGCCCGCTCTTTAGTTTGATGTCCTAAAGGTAGTGGGAGTTGTCTGGATGCGGTACAGAATCAGGCTTTGTATGATTGATTGCTCTCTTGAAGAATAATATAACCTATACAATATAGCTACAACATTTAAACACATACTTTTTTCACCATTATTGCGATTTCTATGCCAAAACTATAGGTACTTTAAATTTGATTCAAGCAGTGGGGTATTGCCACTGTATTGATAAACCATCCATTTTTTTTTATTGTTCTACGTGGTTGGCAAACACATAGACAGCCTACCTGATAGTAAACGGTTACCGTAGCCTATAGAATACTATAGACGCTAGCAAGACCACAGGCATCACTCGCGCGTCGCTATCTCCAAGGAAAGGGATAGCAAGGTTAATAAGGAGAGGATAGATAGGATACCAAGGAAGGATAATAAGGAGAGTATAGGGACCAGGTTTGGGCCTCCTGAGCTCTCACTCACCATACGGAACACAAAGGTAGAAAATTGTATCGTTGTTTCACTTTGATCTTTTGTGTGAGGGTGGTACCTAATTCCCCGATCGAGCCAGCCTATTCATGCTGGGATAAGCAAGGCTCTACCACTATAGTTCCTAATTGTCGCTCTTTCACAGAGAGTGTGATAAATAATATTTATTATTTAAAGTACAAATTATTTGAGAATGAGGAAAAAGAGATTTTAGTACGAGCGGGAATCGACCGCATGTAAATGCATTCCGATAGATGGCGTTGGTCGTATAGACAAATGTGATTAAGAGATTGGGATGACCAAAAAGGTCTGTACGATAGCTCAGTGGCTTAGAGCACTTCCCCGGATTGGAAGAGTCGCGGGTTCGATTGCGTGATTGTGCATGTCAAATGCTAGAAAATATAGATCAAAAATATTTATTATTACTAGGCTCAATAGTTTTTTTTACCCTTAACAACTTTTCCGTATATTAATTTTTGTACTCTTCGATATATTTTTCAACGTTGCTATATAAAACGCGCTTTAAAAAGTACTTATCTAGAATTTAAATCCATTTATAACACTAGATACTATGGATTTTAATATAAATTGAGTTCATAGTACTTTACAATCGAATAACTTAATCTGCAAACAATTTTCAATCCTTGGGAGCCAGATAATACGACGGAGCATCCTTAGAATTAATTTGTGCTGCAGTTTCGTTCGGGAAGTTCACGAAGACAGTTAAGTGAACTGATCTTAAATGAAACAGGATTACTTTAAAAGGGACTTGGGGAAGGGTTCTATGTAACCTTAATTTTAACTGAGACTGTAAACAATAATATTGTTAGGTTTCGTGTTTCAATTTATTGTCCAATTAATTGTTAGGTTTTTTATTTCGTAAGCTATAAAGCCTTAGGTATGATATCTGATTCATGACTTTGAGATTCTTTTTTTAAATTACGGCTAACAAGGGCGACGTCAAGGGCTTGTCATTTTAAAGGGTCTTTATTTCTTTCACATTTTTCTACTTTAATTTCTGGGATCAAACACTGCTTTGTACTTAGAAAAATATATTTACAATAAAAAATCTTATAACTAAAAAAATAAAAAATAAATTTACTTATGACAGATCGAATATTTATAACTTCATATAAGTTGGTGCTAAGTGTAATAATAATTATGATAAACCTGAAAGTGAGTTTATTTGTTAGTCTTTCACGCAGTAACTACAGAACCGATCATCATGAAATTTTGCATATTTAGAGTCCAGAAAAAGACAAGAGTACTTTACCACATACATACTTACTTTGACTTTACATCTCGGAAAATGTATGAACTCTGTGGGATAACTATTACGGCACACTAATTAACTAGAGATAATGAATGTACCGTAGAGCGACATCTTTATATTCTGAAGTTAAAGTAGACGGAGTCGCAGTATTCTATTTAACTACACTGTATAGTTACAAAATATTTCCATCCACCGATCCATCCATCAGCCTTTCAACGTCCACTGCTGGACATAGGCCTCCCCAAATTATTTATTCCCAAATTATTTATTTGCATATTTATTCCACAACAAGCACTCTACATAAAGTTGATTATTGTATCTACAAAATATTTGATTTGCCGTAAATATAATTTTTAAATCTTTTAGTTACTTTTTTGAAGTGCTCTAGCTCTTTTAGTTATTTTTATTAAATGTGCGGTGAATAGGCATTTTTATAGAATAATACACATAATAGGTCTCTCTATTCCAACATACGTGCTCCTAATAAACAACAGTTATTGAACTACATCAGTGGTGTACCTTCCATCCCAACTGAATCCAAGTTGTTGTTGTGATGCTGTTGTTTATTAGGAGCACGTATGTAAATATATGATACTAGCCTTTGCCCGCGGCTTCGCCGCAGTCAA
This sequence comes from Leucoma salicis, assembly GCA_948253155.1. Classification (NCBI taxonomy): domain Eukaryota; kingdom Metazoa; phylum Arthropoda; class Insecta; order Lepidoptera; family Erebidae; genus Leucoma; species Leucoma salicis. The sequence continues at coordinate 20,439,299 of OX411811.1, forward strand.
AAGCTATTTTTTGGGGTATATCTCAGGTTCTCGATATATTAGCGGGATAACATGAATACCAGTTTTTAATTCTAACAAAGGCCTTTCAAATAGAAAAAGTTCAAAATCCAAGCATCAAAATCCGTTCAGTAGTTTTTGCGTGATGCGCTAGCAAACAAACACACAATCAGACAAAAATTCTAAAAAAAATTGTTTTGTGTTTAGACACGCCTATATAGCCTCATTACAGTATTTTTTTCTCAAATATCTTGAATGTACAGACACAGCTCTGTTACAACTTTATAATAGTATAGAATACGTAACGTATGTATAATTGTATGCGTTCGTAGTCCAAATCTACCTACCGCCGATACCCGATGAATGTCTCAACTACTATACCTTTTTCGAATAATTTTAAGGTACCTTGTATATCTCCAAAGTCCAGGGTCTATGCTAATGGATTTAACTCAAATGGTTTTTAAACCGTAAAAAAGAAACATAATCAGTATTATTACAGATTACCTAAATTTCTACGATTGAATCCTGGGGCAAATCCCTAGGCAATGTAAATAATACTACCCACGCACCGGTAAAACTTCAGATTGTAGTAATGCATTAACACAACACATCTGCGTTAAGTGTATTAAATTGTACCAGGGTGAATTGTTTTTAGATATATTTCGAGAGAAATACTTTCATTGCAGGTGTTCTTTTTGTGGTCAATGTAGTTAATAAGTTCTCTTAAAAATATTAATACGTTAATACCTCTTACTAAGAGAGGAGACCCATATTAAATAATATAATATTAAATCACTTGAAAACAATACAAATAACTAGCCTTTTCGGTTATATCTCAGGTTCTAAATATAGTAGCGGGATAAAATGTATGTATACCAGTTTGTAAGTCTAATTGAAAGCTATCAAATAAAAGTTGCATCAAAATCCGTTCAACCGTTTTCGTGATGCGTGAACGAACAAACAGACAAAAAATCTACAAATCAATTGTTTTGTGTTTAGACACGCCTATATAGCCTAATACAGACATTTTTTCTCAAATATCCTAAATGTAAAGACACAGCTCTGTTACAGCTTTATAATAGTATAGATGGATGATAATGCTTTAATCTAACAGTGCCAACGTTCTAAATACTGAATTTAATAACTTAAAATAGTAAGTAACACCAGAATTAAGAAAACTAGTTTATCTAGTGTGCGACTGCTGACCATGAATTCTCGAGATGATCCCCTGGCAATGTTATTTAGCTTAGCAGCCCGAAATTTGGAAATATGCTCGGTAGACGGCAATAGGCTCGCCCCCTATTACCTGAGACTTAAACATAGCTGGCGTGGGATGACTACCCCTTCGAGGATACAGGCGTGATGCTATGTATTTTTTTGTTTATCTTACCAGTGGTTTATTTTAATTTTAGTAAAAGATTTATTTACTATACGTACGTATATCAGTCTGTACTCAGTACCTAATGTAATCATAATAAATTTGACAATATCACTTAAGTTAAAATGTACACTAGAATATATAACCGTTTATTTTCTGTTTATAGGGATTCTATATTAAGTCATAACAATTTCACAACAATATCCATATTTCTGTAGGCACTATTATATACATAATAGCAAAGGTAAATAGGTGTACTTGGTAATGGAACTATTATGTTAATGTACTTGTTGGGATCCTGTGTAATACAGGAATATGTCCCATATTTATTCCACAACATACACTCTACCTAAAGTTGATTATTGTATCTGTTGTTTAGTGAAAGACGAAAGAATGCTAGAGATGTGAAAATAATATTATGGTATTTTTTCTTCTGCATAGGTCTTTAATAGAAATTACCCCCTGCGCAGTTAGAAGAAAATTCGTCGTTCGTTCGTATTATACGATCATACGGATTGGAATCGGGCGTTTTTTTTTTTAATTTAGTCATTCTAAAAATGGAATGAGGTGGTCATGCTGTATTATTAGCCCTCACAATCTAGATCCAGGTGGCTCCATCTAATGGCTCATGTATTTCGCTCAAAACTACGACTTTATTTCTTGGCGTAGTAATTGTACGAACAAAATATTGAAAAATAGCAATTGAATTGAAAAGTGCTATTTTTCAATAGTGCTTCTATAGACCTGTTGGGTGAAATTCTGATAAGCAAATTTTATTTTCTATGAGTTCATGTCACTGAGATGCTGAGCGCATGAAATTCTTAACACCGACATTAATACAGGTACAACGCCCTCAATAGAAATAATTTGTACTAAATACTGCCCGTCTATAATAAGTTTAGTTCACAAAAATTACACATCCAAATGGCTTAGGAATGTTTTTATTTTCTTTAAGTTTTTACATCTGTCGGCAGACGTCAGGCTATGTTAAATTTTCTTTTCTTTTTTAAAATGTAAGCATTTTGATTACAGGTACCTACATACTTAACCTTTACATTATAAATTGTACGCAATGATTTGAAATCACTAAATAGTCAAAATTAAGATTGGTAATATTAATTTATAATAACTATCCTGCCGCTTATTGTCTTTCAAGACAGGGGTCAGTTAACAAAATAACCAAATACTCAGCTTATTATTGGAGGGATAAATATTCTGATATTCAAGCCAATGCTACACATCCATACTTAAAAAAAATAGAATTGATTTATTGGATCTGTCTCAACCCGGAATAGAAGAATAATAAAAATAAGAATTAATCCCGAAAAAAAAAAGTTCTCATAGGTACATTTCAGCTAATAAGTTCGTCAGCTAGTTATGAAATAAAACTACATTTACTCAACCTATAGCGCTTAAAGAATAAATTATTTGTGAAAATGTGGAAAAAGATAATTTTACTGCGAGCGGGATGCGTCCCTTCTAATCCAGGGAAGTGCTTTAGACCGCTAAGCCATTGCAGTGACCAATGGCCATACCCAGTCTCCACGTCACATTTGTCTTTACGACTTCCAGAGTTTTCACAGATAATTTGAATTCTTTAAAGTATCTGAGCATGTCAAGTGCTGAAATACAGATCAAACAGCTTTTACTTAATTTTCTACTATATGCTGTAAAGTATTCGGAAATCCAGTAAACCTGATAGATTCCGTAAACGTGGTTTTATTTTATGGTAGAAGTTATAGTTATCAATATAATATTTATTTTTTCTTCATTAGGTACGTGGCTATCATGAGTCCGCTCAAGCCCAGACTAGGCAAGCGTTTGACTCTTGGTATCACGGCAGCTATCTGGTTATGGAGTTCCGTTATCAGTAGTCCAAATCTAATATACTTCACCACCGATACTGACGAACAGCCGGATGGAACAATAAGGTTTGTGAATTAATTTTATACATTGAAAATCACGTAAAACTTTTCTTACAATTGCACAATCAACCTCAATCGAAATGACAATTCTTAAAGACTTTGCGAAGTTTAAATAAAATTAACAAACTTTATCTGTTAAACACAAAGTGAAAAATGTGAAATCGAAAATAACAGTCACGAGCAGGATTTGAACCTGCAACTCCTGGATACCGTCCAGATGCTTTGCCAATTCAGCCATCGTGACAATTGCTCCCGACTGCTAATTTCGATAACACATTCATACTTAACGTCTTTGGGTGACGCCTTAAACTTTAAACTTTATCTGCTGTGGAATGTAAAATACTCAGCTAATATTTAATTGTATAATTATTTTATAGGACGGTGTGTTACTCCCTATGGCCTGATGGCATGACCACCATGTCAAAAATGGAATACTGGTAAGTTTATTTGAATAAAAGACAGTAAAATCAATGATTTTGATGTTAAATTTTGAAACAAACATATTTTGTAAAGAATTTTATTTCGACAGGCTATCTATCTATACTATTATAAAGCTGTAACAGAGCTGTGTCTGTACATTTAAGATATTTGAGAAAAAATGATTGTAATAGGCTTTATAGGCGTGTCTAAACACAAAACACTTTTTTTTAATTTTTGTCTGGTTGTCTGTTTATCTGTTTGTTTGTTCGCGCATCACGCAAAAACTGTTGAACTTTTTTTATTTGATAACTCTTGATTAGACTTAAAAACTGGTATACATTTTATCCCGCTACTATATCGGGAACCTGAGATATATCCTAAAAAGTAGCTTTTGACTACAGTGGCGCCGCGGGCATAGGCTAGTACTATTATAAAGCTGTACATTTAAGATATTTGAGAAAAATTAAATGTATTAGGTGCCTCTGAACACAAAACATTTTTTTAGAATTTTTGTCTGTTTGATTGTTCGAACTTCACGCAAAAACTTTTTCTTTGATAGCTCTTGATTAGACTTAAGACTTACTATACATTTTATCTCGCTACTATAACCTAAGAACTAGCTTTCGGCTACGGCGATGTTAGTATTAGTCGTTAATATCACAAATATTTTATGTTATTGATGGATTTTTGTTTTATAAATTGTTACATTTCAGGTACAACGTCGGCTTTATGGTGCTAACATATTTTCTGCCGATAACGTCAATGACGTACACCTACTCCAGAGTAGGCATTGAGCTCTGGGGCTCGCAATCTATTGGCGAGTGCACACAAAGGCAGCTTGACAACGTTAAAAGTAAACGAAGAGTAAGTTATAATCGTATAATCTATATACTACAACGAGCCTCGTGGCGTAGTCGGTAGTGCAACCGACTACCGTGCACGAGGTCGTGGGTTCGATTCCCACTCATGACAGTTATTTGTGTGATGAACACAGATATTTGTACTGCGTCTGTATGTTTTCTATTTATTATAATTATGTATATATTTACAAAAAAAGTACCCAATATTTGTATTATATCCGTAATCTGGCACCCATAGCACAAGCGATAAGCTTAGTTTGGGACCAGAAGACGTTTTGTTAATGTACGTGAATATTTATTTATTTTACCATCACTATAATTATTTTTTTGCCGTGTGGGGCCGGCTTTAGAATTGTTCCACCCCTCTCTACCCATGGGAGTCGTAAGAGCCGACTGAGGGTATACCGGAGGAATGGGCAGCAGCACTCCTTCGAGTATTAACAACATCCACTGCGATCGCCAACCCGCCTGCCAAGCGTGGCGATTACAGCACTATCCCCCATTCTTGGGGAGGTCTATGCCCAGCAGTGGACGTTAAGAGGCTGATGGATGGATGGATGGATAATTATTTTAAGCAATAAAACATGTGGCCAGATTTAAACTAGTGTTTTATACCTATCCGGGGAGAGAAACTATTTTTCAATCAAGTATAATAATAAAGATATAATCATCCTTACTTAATATTATAAACGCGAAAGTGAGTGTGTTTGTTTCGCTTTCACACCGTAGCTACTGAACCAATCATTATCAAGTTAGCATACATAGTTAGTCTGGAGACCAGAAAAGAACATACACTTTCTTTCATCCCAGAAAACTGAATGGTTCCCGTAAAATAGCTATTTTTACGTAGAGATAATAAATGTACCTACAGAAGTCCACAGCCTGAAGTTCACGAGAACGGAATCTTGGGTAGAAGAAAAAAAATAGCATCACGCCTGTATTCCCCGAAGGGGTAAGCAGAGGTGTATTACACACCCACGATTCGCCAGCTATGTTTAAGTCCCACGTCACGGGGCGAGCCTATTGACGTCTATCGGGCACATTTCCAATCTCCGGGCTGAACTGAGAATTTTTCTTTTTAGGAAAAAGCTCAATAACATTGCCCGACCCGGGGATCGAACCCGAGATCTCATGATTAGCAGTCGAATACACTACCGCTACACCACCGAGCTTAGAGTATAAAAACTATAGAGCGCGCGTATCGCTTCGTTCCAGTTGTGCCAATCGTAAGCAAATGTGTTATTGGTACTTAACTATGGTATAGCGTTTTTATAGTGACGTTCCATGCGTGAAGTAATCTCTGCAAATATATCGATTGTTTGCCGGGAATATACTAAAGTTAGGCATTAATTATTTATAATATGTTCAATATTCTAATAAATAGCGAAGCGGTAAAACCAAGGACTGCAAAGACAGTTTTATCAAGTTCAATCTCCAGCCCGAGGTTTTGTACGGCATACTCCTCTGACTTTCCGAAGTTATGTGTGTATTTCTTTACAAGTTATTACTGCTTGGTGAGGGAAAACATCGCGAGGAGACCTACACGCCTGAGATTTACTCCACGGCTACGTGCTTGTGTGTCTGCTAACCTTCACTAAGCCAGCATGGTGAACTACGGCTTTAATCGCTCTCAATCTGAGTAAATAGGGTTGGAAGAATACATTTGTCGGTTTGCTATGATAGGTATAATTAATAGTTACAAATAATTTTAAAAAAGGAATCATCTATTAAATTTTAAAATTATAAAACTTGACTTTTTTCTGAATTATCAAACTCAGATCATAGGCAGACCATTATTGACCCTTAATAATTATAATTATTATATTTATATAAGTATTTGTTGTTACGTCTATATATTTTTCCACTACTGCACGTATCAAATTAAGTAATAATGTAATAGCATACATGTACCTATATTTATGTTATTTAATCACCAGATAATTTTTTAGACAGAAATAATAGTTTTATATAAAATTACACTATTAAAAAATATCATATAAAAATAATTGCGGTACAACACTGACAACAATGACGGTTGATAGCGTGCCTGGACGACCCGCCCCGCGTGTCCCGCGTACCCCTCTAAGGCCCTTCTGATACAAGTGATTTAACTAAATTCTACTTATTGATGAAAAGAAATGTTACTATTCCTTTTATTTTGTTGCCGGGAATCGTTTTTACATTACACCATTTTATCAAAAAATCAATAAAAGATCGCTCTCCGACTTAATATGAACCGTATTGTTTTGTTACTGATTGAGCGTTTCAACGACGCGCTATACTGTTCATACTTGTGCTTAGTAAGCACATAATGCTTAATATGGGATAATGCTTAGTAAGCACACGTATGAACAGTAACAGTAAGCACTGCTTACGGATCATACTCAGTAGGGCGCGCTCTATAGTTTATGTACTCTAAGCCACCGAGGCAGTTAGAAGTAGAACATTGTATAAAATAAATAAAATCACTTTCATATTTAAAATATTAGTAAGTATCTAAGTAGGTACTTAGTTCCAGTAGTATTTAGTTCCTTAACAAACTCAATCTTGGCTGCATATATCTAATGCGCACAATCCCTTACTCTTATAAAAAAAAATATTACGTTCTTCTTACGCGATATTTAGGACAAGAGCTAAACAGCCAAAAGATTTATTTATATTCTTGTGTACCTACCCAAAGTTAGTAACATATTATGACACTGCTATCTAAACGTGACCTGAAACTTATTGGAACTTTCTGAAGTAATATTCCATGTTAAGGTCAACAGAAATAACGCCTAAACTATCACAAAGGTAAAAGTTGGAACGGAATTTAGGAACTAATAGTTGCTTGCCAATATTTCTGATGTTAGCGTTACTGAAACATGTTCTTTATATTACAATAATACTAGATGAATCGTGCAAAGTATTTGCATTAGTATCTATGTTCTTATGTGCTCAAATTCTCAGGTGTGATTTAATCTTCGAGTTTTAAGATGGTAATCAAATGTTTAGGTTTAATTTTATCTCCCATTCAAGTAATGGTCACACAGCTCCAGAGGTCCATCAGTACAGACGGAAAGACGGCACACGGCAAGTTTTATTTAGTGGGTAAGGGCCCTACACTACCCTGTTCGTTGCCCTGAACGACAGGGTGTGTCCATCCATCCATCAGCCTTTCAACGTCCACTGCTGGACATAGGCCTCCCCAAGAGAATGCCACAACGAGCGGTCCCGTCATGGGGGATAATGCCGTAATCGCCACGCTTGGCAGGCGGGTTGGCGATCGCAGTGGATATTGTTAATACTCGAGGGAGTGCTGCTGCCCACTCTCTCGCTATTCCCCCAGTCGGCTCTTACGACTCCCGTGGGTAGAGAGTGGTGGGACAATTCTAAAGCCAGCCCCACACGGTTAGGTAGGCGCGTATCCTTTTTTGGACTACAGACTATTTATATGCATGGTTTCATGATGATTGGTTTAGTAGTTACAGCATGAAAGCGTAACAAACAAACAAATTCACTTTCGCATTTATAACATTAGTAGGTAAGCATTAGACTTGGCGCATGCAAATTGGTAATAGTAAAATAAGGTAACCTAGCAACAGTTTATTTATCACAATCCTGTAACCTAGCAGCGGTGTGTTTATAAGAGCTATTCTTAAAGTGCACTGACATACAAACTTGTTTTTTTATTAAGGCGGGAAAAAATGTTCCTAACCGCACACCCCGTCGTTCGGGGCAACGAACAGGGTAGTGTGGGGCCCTAGCCCACTAAAGAAACCCACCGTGTGCCGTCTAATTATATTACATTCCTTCAGTGGTACTGAGATACAAACCTACAACACTTGAATTTGCAGGTCGATTTCTAAACTACTACGACATTAAACATAGTAGTTTAATGAATAGTGCTAAGCATGTCAAATGCTAAAAATATATATAAAAATATCTAAATACTACGACATTCTTTCGCAATGAGTAAATAATATCATTTAGATCAACGAAAAACATCTTCTTTAGGAAAGGAATTACACTCTACTGTCCCATACAGTAATCTCCTTAATTTAATAAGGTTTTACTATCACCCCCTAGTGCAAAAATAATTACATTTCTTATTTTTTTAGGTGGTAAAGATGATGATTGTAGTCGTAGTGATATTTGCCGTGTGCTGGTTACCGTACCACGTGTACTTCCTGGTCATATCATACTATCCAAAGGTGGTGAAATACTCGCATATCCAGGAAATATACTTGGCAATCTATTGGCTGGCTATGAGCAACTCCATGTATAATCCCATCATTTACTGTTGGATGAATTCCAAGTAAGTTAAAATAATTATATTTTAAATTATTCTCCGACTGTGAATAAGCAGCTTATAAAGTTTGCATGTCAGGGTAGTAGGTTTAAATCTACTTTTTGACGTTTCAGCTTTTTAAGTATTTGAATCAAATTTGGAGTTTATTAATAAAAAAAACGTCCATTTAATTATTAATTCATATGATAACTTAACCGCTATCGATATTAGATATAATAACTTTTTAAATTTACCTATTACTAGAGACATTTATACATATGCATACATGCCCTGTCGTGAGTTGTTTTATACGAGTAATTGAACGTACCTACTTTCATGGCTGTCAATTAATACTCATTCTTGTAAAATTTGTTTTTCTGATGTACTTAATAACATTCCATTGGTCGTCATGCCTCAGTTGCGTACAGTAGCCACGATGGATGTTAGTGTCTCTGAAGTTGGCTGCAAGACGCTGCGTAGTAGCTATTTTTGTGTCGCAAGGCATGTGCGTCTGCTACACTTTACATTATTCGATAAATGTTCGATTATAATTTAACAATTGTAATCGATAATCATCTTATTTATTGATCGTACTAAAAGATGTGGACTCTTCTATATCTAGCTAAAAGCTTATTCTCTAAAATCACTCGTATGCCTTTTTTTTTATTGTATGTAGTGGCAGACGAGCCGCGGCCCATCTGATGATAAATGGTAACCGTCGCTTATGGACTCAACTATACCGACAGTATTATCAAGCCGCTGCTCACCATTTCATTTCACAAATATGAAAAGAAAAAAAAAGAATAATGAAAGGATAAACGGCTCCTGGTATATATGGTAGTACCAACCCGCTCGGGCCTGATACCAAGTGAGTACTCCCACTTGGTACCCCGCCCTACCTTCAGTCATGCAATGGATGATAATTGCTTACATCCCTTTGTAGCCTCATACGACACCCGTGGGAAAGAATGGGGTGGGGACTCTTGTATTATTAGTCCAATTAAAAAAAAAATAGGCAACTAACACTATTCAGTAGTTATTTAACATCTTGTATATCAAATACGACTTTGTATTCTTAGGTTCAGAAGAGGTTTCAAGCAATTCTTTTGGTGTTGTGGAGCCTTTGGCCACGGTGCCTTAGACAGGCGTCGAGCTTTCGGGACCGACCGTTTGGACCGATCAGTTCGCTCTTTGTCACCTAGCCGGAAGAATGGTACCAGTAAGCTGATTTGTTTTTACATACTATATACTGTAAACGGTTATTAGCAATTTAACTATGATAGTAGTTATTATATAATATCACCAACACGGTCATCACAATCATTAACGCTAAAATCATTTTCAACGTAAAAAAACAAAGTTATGATACTGATTAACGTTACCTACCAGAATTATTGTAACTAGAAAAATTAAAGATTTCCGCACACTAAAAAATATATTAGGTTCTTACATATGAAATTGGCGTTTTGTCAAACTGGCCGCTTTGATTTCAAATATCTGACGTTTGGTTAGGAATCCAAATTAAAATTTATTTCAAATTTAGGCCTGTGGGGCTTGTATATCTGTGTTTCCAATTTAGCGATTCATTTGTTTTTGCGCTATTTGATTTTTCTTTGATATGGTTCTGTTTACAATATGGAAAACTTAAATATCGGCCTATTTACGAATACGAGTTCCACCGTGGCACCAGCGCCGCAGAAACAGTTCGAAGGATTAATGATGTGTATGGAAAAGCTCCCGCAAAAGAAAACACGTTACGTTTTTAGTTCCGGCGTTTTCGTTCTGGAAATGTTGACCTACAGAACAAACCACGTGGACGGCCGCAGAGTTGACAAAGAAGAATTAAAAGTGATCGTGGAAGCCTATCCATCGTAAATCACGTCAGAGTTAGTGGCAGGCTTCGGTGCCAGTGATAAAACAACTTTAATTCACTTGCAACAAATTGGAAATGTGAAAATGCTCGGTAAATGGGAGCCGCATGAATTGAGTGAAGCAAACTGACAAACACGAGTCGAGTGCTGCGTTACATTACTCAACCGTCACAATAACGAGGGAATTTTGAATCGTATCGTTACTTGTGATGAAAAATGGATCCTATACGATAATCGAAAATGCTCATCACAATGGTTGAACTCAGGAGAACCGGGAAAATTCTGCACCAAGCGAAAGTTGGCTCAGAAAAAGATACTGGTAAGTATTTGGTGGACCAGTGCTGGTGTCATCCACTACAGCTTCCTAAGATCTGGCCAGATGATTACAGCAGATCTGTATTGTTGCAAACCATGATAGAAAAGCTAGCCGTTAAACAACCAAGACTGGTCAAATGCTCTAGCCCACTACTGCTTCAGGACAACGCTAGATCACACCTGCATAACAAACGGTCGCTAAATTAGAGGAACTGTGATTGGAATGTCTCCGACATCCACCGTACTCCCGGGACCTTACTCCAACAGATTACCACTTACTCCGAAATTTTGAAAAAATCCAATTCCAATGAGGCTGTCAAAACCGCTTTCAAAGATTTTATTGATTCTCACTACCACAATTTTGTCAGCAAAGGCATCAATGAAATACCGTTATAATGGCGAAAGTGCATCGATAACAATGATACATACTTTGACTGATTAAGATAAATTAATTTAAAATATATTTTTTTCTTTTTCCATACGTAACGCCAATTTAATATGTAAGGACCTAATAAGATTAAACACAAAGTGAAAAATGTGAAATCGAAAATAACAGTCACGAGCAGGATTCGAACCTGCATCTCCTGGATACCGTCCAGATGCCTTACCAATTCAGCCATCGTGACCCTTGCTCCTGACTGCTAACTTTAATGTATGTTGCTAAGCATATCAAGTGCTAAAAATATATATAAAAATATCTAAATATTTATAGGGTTTGCGTCATTATTAGGTAAAATTAAGTTTACCTGGTCGGTATAATGTATGAAAATACTTCCGACAGATGGCGTCTGCGTCACCCAAAGACGTTAAGTATGAATGTGTTATCGAAGTTAGCAGTCAGGAGCAAGGGTCACGATGGCTGAATTGGTAAAGCATCTGGACGGTATCCAGGAGATGCAGGTTCGAAACCTGGTCGTGACTGTTATTTTCGATTTCACATTTTTCACTTTGTGTTTAATGTATGTTGCTAAGCATGTCAAATGCTAAAAATATATATAAAAATATCTAAATACCTAATAAGATTTAAAGTAACAGTATTATGGCTGAATCGTTTTATTGTATTTATTCAACCCTTCACTTATTTTAATTATTTAAAATAATTATAAAAGTGTTTGCCCAATTAAAACCATAGAGTTTGTTATCCCTTGCTTGGGATAGAATAATAAATAATTGCAATGTATCTAACATGCGTGCAATTTTAACAACTCATGGATATAAATTTCTTCTTCGTAGGTTTAATCAAGACAACAAAATTCACCAAAAATCCACCCGGCTCTCCCCACTTGCTTCATGCAAATAAAATACACAAGTAAGAGAAAAGGGGCAAAGTTTTTTAAATTTTTGTCGGTGTGTAAAACATTCGTGATAGCTTTAACGTGTCCGTAGTTAGGCTTTTTCCATCATCGTATCACGCTGTCTTGATTTGCCCCATCGTTTATTTATCCTAACTTTTTCGCGGCTTCTCCATTTTTTCTACAGACCAGAATGTCGTTATTTTGTCAGTCTATTGTAATAATAATACCATTATTGATACAAGTGATTGTCTATTATAATGTGGTAAAACAATTTTTGACAGGCACCATTCGGATGTCGATGCATAGCACTTACAACCAGACGCAAATGAGTGCAGCCTGACACAGGCGCGGCGTGTCGGGCCCGTTGGGACCAAGCGCTAGTGAGACGGCCGCGCCGTCTCCTAGCGCTACGGTCGAACGTACATGGATCTGACGCGAGCGTACTCCCCACATACCAAGCAAACTCCGCACACCTCAAGATCTTTACGCGTAGATTCCCGATTAATGCTCTACAAAGTAGCAACAATTTCTTACGGGCTAATAACACGGATTTGTAAGCTGTGGGCAGTGGATCCTAGTCAAACAGTATTTCTTAGAAATTAGCAAATACAAATTTTGTTTCTTTATTTTTAAAAGAGGAGCGTTAATGTTGAATTAGTGATTGTAAAATTTTTGTGGTTTTTTTAATAGTATTAGCGTTAGTATACTATAATATATATGAATGTTTGTAATAAAACTAAGAAAATAATATAATTTTCCATTAATTTAAGGTTTTTTTATCAATATTATTGGGTGTGTCACACACAGATAGTTTTAAGAGCGCATTGATATTTCCTATATTACAAATGTTAATCCTATTTTAGGAATCATTTTGTATGTATAATATAAGCAAAATATTATATTATTATAAATCTAATGCTAAGTAGGTATGTATGTAGGTATTATAAAATTATATTTTATGTAAATACAATGAATTTAAATAAATCGCATTAGGTATACCCGTATACAGAGTGTCAAAAGATCACTGCTTTCACATTCATAATTGTATTTCTGTACAAGTGCCCAATTACGATCCCCGGGGACTTGAGTTGTTAGCAGCCAGATTGTTGTTTAAGCAGTTTCACATTCCCTATTTCCCCTTTTTAAATACAAACAGATACTGTGTCTCTCCATTAAGGTTCTTTTGTACAAATTGATAAATTTAATTTAACAATATTTTGATATTGCGTAGTTTCAATTAACTTCAGAAGTTGTATTTTTATAGGTATTATTACGGATCCATAACTGCAAGATATATGGTATCGAATTCGATTCCCAGTCCAAGATCCTCACATGGCACATACCTCCGATTTTTCGAAATGATGTGTGTTTTTTATGAATTATTATTGCTTGGTGAACGAAAACGTCAACCGTGGTCCTATCGTGGTAGAATACTGCCTAAAACATCTCATTCTGAATGGAGACATATGCTCGACAATGGGACAGTACCTATATGTATAATAAAATCGCTAATAATATATGTTTATAAAGTCCGAGAGACTTTCTAAAGCGTAACATAGCATCACGCCTGTATTCCCCGAAGGGGTAGGCAGAGGTGTATTACACACCCACGACTCGCCAGCTATGTTAAGCCCCACGTAATAGGGGGCGAGCCTATTGCCGGGCACATTTCCAAACTCCGGGTGCTACTGAGATTGTCTCTTTTTACGAAAAAGCTCTTTGTTTTGTTAGATTTGTCTACATCCGATACAATAGCAGATTAGATTAAAACAATGTAAATTTTACACAAAACATAATTATGAAGAAAATGAATTTTCTCATGCATTTTGTAAGGAATAGATTTTTTGATACGGTGTTCTCCGAGTCAGCTAGTATTTTATAGAAATACGTGAAAATAGCCTTGTATATATTTTGTACTTTGTATATAAAACAGCTTTGGATGCAGTTGAATTTGAAATTCAAAACTCGGCGTATTCAGAGTGAATCGTCACTTGGTATTGCACTCAATATGTGAACAGTAGCTATAGGACCGTAGTTCTACTAATATCTTCTTCCATCGTACTTTTATTTTCACCAGAACTAGTAAACACAAATTGTTTGCGTATAGATGACTCATTATTTTTATGTTTAATATTGTAAGTCGGATTTAGGTAACTACCTACTTAATGCCACTTTAAAAGCAAACTGGGTTAGCTTTTTATTTTTTGTTCATAAGTGTATTATTAAAGTTCTTGCTAAAACCAGAATCGGTTATACCATCGAATTCAATTTCCAGCAAATAGGTACTAAATCGATATTTGATAATCGACTTACATGCTTATTGAGATCTCTTATTTGTGCAAATTGCTTTTCTTGCTTTCTTTTTGTCCCTCATGAGTCAGAAATATTTTTAATTTATTATTGTGGAGGTGTAAAACAATAAATAAACATTTGTGAAAGTGGAAAAACATAAATGTACTGCGAGCAGGATTCTATCCTGTGTCCCCTTCAATCAAGATAAGTGATTTGGACCGCTATCGCAGTTACCTACTAGTGACACCCAATCTCCACTTCTCATTTGTTTTATAAATTTATGACACTCAGTTACTCGTTATAACATCAGCTATCTGCCAGTGAAAATGCTGTTCAATTCGGTCGTGCCGTTTCGAAGATTAGCCGGAACAAAACAGACAATCAGAGAAACACTTTAAAAACAAGTTTTTGTTGTAAGTAACGTAAATATATAAATTAGAGATGAAACGGATATTCGATAATTATCCGGTATCTGGCCGGATTTTAATTGAAGGCCGGATACCGTTCTATTCTAGTTTGCAATAAATTCAATAACACAACGCTAGCTTCAATGATAAACGAAAGGCCCCGAACTCACCTGAGTCCGCACGATTGTTCGTGCAGTTTACCCAAGTAACGAGTCACCAATCGGGTATAATCGACCGGATATTTGGCAGCCGGATATCCGGCTATCCGGCTTAAAGGTTGGCCGGATATTCGCTATCCGTTTCATCTCTAATATATAAAGTATATAGTTTCATATTAAAACAGTTATTTAGACGTTAAAAACAGATACTTTCAATTTTATTTATTTGTATAGATTTTACTTAAATATCACTATTACCCTATTATAGGTATAATATTTTTGTGAAAGCATATAAATAAGTTTTGAAATTTTAATGATAAATATAATGTATAGAATAACTTGAGTCATTATACATTTCGTAATCAACATAATGTAAATACTTTTGCTATGTGTACATATATTTTTTTATGTTCGAATGACATGTAATACAATATATTACATTATATAGAGCTCTATGTGAATCTTAAAATAAAAATTATGAATATAAATCGTGTATTTTAATACGTTAATAGGTGTGTATTTTGTTAACACATAGCATCACGCCTGTATTCCCCGAAGGGGTAGGCAGAGGTGTATTACACACCCTAACTAATATTTTGTTAATATTTCCTTTACATATTTATTAGAATAAATTATTAAAATAAAAAAATATTATTGGGACAGCGATTCGAATTGCAACTTTCTACATGGACACGTGAATCGTAAGTCTCAGGTTAAAATCTCATTCAAGAGAGGTCCTAGAATTTCTTAATACATTTATAAATATAAAATCAACTCTACTGCTTTTTCTGGTCTCAATCATTGAATAGTTTATGATATTTTTGCAAAGAGATAAATTGTCTTGTGATAAAAACATGTAGGTATAATCGCAAAATAAGGCGGGTTGGCGATCGCAGTGGATGTTGTTAATACTCGAGGGAGTGCTGCTGCCCACTCCCCCGGTATTCCCTCAGTCGGCTCTTACGACTCCCGTGGGTAGATAGGGGTGGGACAATTCTAAAGCCGGCCCCACGCGGCGGCTTATTTATAACATTTACTATTTTAATATTATAATATGAATGTGAGATAACTACTAATTTAATCTGGAACCCTGTAAAGAACATAGGCTACTTTTATTTCCCGAGATATGGATGGGTGGTCCGGTGGGAAGTTGTAAAGAGATTTTTTTTAAGGTAGGAAAAATGTTCCTAACCACACACCCCGTCGTTCGGGGCAACGAATAGGATAGTGTAGCTAAAGAAACCCACCGTGTACCGTTTCTCCGCCTTTATTGGCGGTCCACCGGAACTATATTACATTCCTTCAGTGGTGGTAGCGACGCATCCGCACACGGTATTATATTTAATCATTGTATCGCGGGGGAATTTACAAGCATGCACTTTCACAGACACAAAGTACACCCAGAATTAGAGCAACCATATGTGGATCACATAAAGAGTTATCCTGTGTGGTAAACAAAACCCATAACACTCGGGCCAGTATCTAAACCACTCCGCCATATTGTGTGCACTCAGATTATTAGTGTACTGTATAGTGAAGTATTTATATTCTAAAGTCCATGGCTTCATTCGGAGCCGCAGGCAGAGTCTAGTATCCGATAAAACGATGTTTAAAACAATCTAGTCAATACAAAAGCTCATTCTGATAAGCTTTATTAGATGTTCGCAATTTATAACTTAATTTTTAAATCTGTCAATGTTCCAATTGAGCCAGCTTGATGGAACACAGCCTAGATTCCTCTCATTCTCAAGGGAAAAATATATTGTTATAGTTTTCTATTTCTGTATAAACATATAGCTTTATAAATTGTCATTCGATGCCGGCAAGTGGTAAACATACTCCTATTTATTTGATCCGTCTAGGGACGTCTATACACATATCCCTAGGTATATCCATACATTCATCAAGCCACATACGTCGATATATATCTGTAAGTATACTAGTCGTATAGGATGGGTGAACGTAAATTGTTTTATGGTGCATAAATAAACTTGATTATAGGAGGACGACGTAGAAATATTAGATAAGCTCCAGTAGTGGGTGTTCTGACAATTTTGCTTTCGGAAAATCAACATAAATACGTATGGTAGCAGACGAAGCAAGGTATACCACACTATATGGTTACCACGCTTACGGACTTAACAATACTAACAAGACTGCCAAGCCGCTGCTATAAGAATGAATAAATGGCTATCTCCGGCTAAAACCACAACTCACAGAGGGATCGCTGTCACACGGAAGATGGGGTATCGACCCGCTGGGCCTGATAATGAGTGAGTACTCCCACTTTCTATTCAACCCTACCACCAATAATGCAATGGGTTATAATTGGCTTAAGTCCCTTAGTCGCTTTTTAGGACACCCACAGAATATACTTGTACATGTATTTAAAGTAACATAAACGGGTCTCTTTATTCGCGTAAAATTAGGCACGGTACAACTTTTGGCTGCTGCAACGCAGTTGAAACGTCGGGCTAAAGGTAGTTCAAATATAACCAAATTTTATGCTTATTTTATGTATCTACAATTCGCGAATCTTTAAAAGTTACTATACTTGTGCATGGACTGAAATGGATGAACTCAAAAAAGACTCCAACGACCATGATCGTAAGATACTTAAAGAGGTACTGGCAGCTAAACGAAATAAGTCTTAACTGTTTGCGATCGGGCTGGTTTAGCCGGGAAAGTTGTCTCCCAGATGTTTTATTACGTGCCGCCTGAAAATGAACCACGTTTCTACGCAGTGCCATTCGATACTTAGTTCCCCCTCGGGAATCTTTCTTCCCCAACAGCTGTCAGTTTGTTGAGTGATGTTGCCTGCATTTTGTCATTTCTTTGATTTGCTAAGGATCAAGTCTCTAACCCTTAAGTCGTCACTAGTAAAAAAGGAAAAAGCACGTAGGTATACCATATAACTTAAAATACTGTCACAATAGAATCGGGACAATGAAGCTAAATTGAAATGAGATTTGCCATATACTAAAGAAGGAAGTCGCATTATAGCTAGGACAGGGTGGCGTCTGTAAAACTTCAAATCCATATTACATAAAGCTGTCTTATGAAATATTTTTTTTTAATACCTACTCTAAGTTATCTACTAGCTGAATATTGCCGCTGCAATAATACTCGTAAATGTATCCTCGTAAAGTGGTCTGGCAGAAATTGTTATTAGTAATAACACCGCCCATTGTGCATTTACCTACTCTAAATTCTAGTTTAATGTACAATCCATGTATTTTAGTGTAGGTACAATATACAATATTATTGTATTGACCCAATTCTAGAGTTATGCGGACGAAGACGTTGGCAGAAGCTAGTGGTACATACATTGGTTGGAGGATAAATTACTGTAAGTGAATTCGTTGAAGTAAGCGTGGTGTAGGATACTCGTATTATGTTCTAAAGACCTAGGGCTGGCCTTTGTCCAGCATTCGACTAAAATTAGCTGATTTAGGCTGATTTTATTCAATACTAAGCTGTAAAATGACCGAACCCACTAGGAGGTTGTTTGGGCATTTATGGCCTCTCCTTATTATCGTTCCTATCCTCTCCTTTGCTGCCTCTCCTTTCCTTGAAGATGGTGACGCGCGAGAGATTCCTCTGGTGTTGCCAGTGTCTATAGGCTGAGGTAATCGCTTACCATCAGGTGGGCCTTAGTACCATTTGCCACCCACGTAGTATAAAAAAAATACTATTACAAATTGATGAAAGTAATTCTCTACGAAATTATAAAAGGGATTTTACTTTATAAGCTTGACATGCTTATAGTTATTTAATAAAATAAACTATATTAATAATATATATCCTTCCGCTCATTGTTCTATTTTATTATAGTGTAGTTGTTTTTTATAGCACTTACCATTTTAGGAAATGGTAAACAACTTGGCATCCGTTCAGATGGCTGTTTTAACCCCTGTACTAACATAAATTATTTTTAGTGTAATTTTATGTTTGTGTTATGACTTATTTGTATTTTGTCCTTATAATTAATAGAGAAATATATAAGCTTCAAACTTGACTACGGGGATTTACGTACACGTACGCCTTATGTTCAAATATCTGCACAGGAAATTCGATGTCAAAAAGCACTTATAGCCGCGGTAGCTTTCAGCGACGTCAGTGTCATTAGTTTAATATCTGTTATAATATTGACAAGGTCGACAATTTTTATGTGCCGTCTGAAAATGAATGTGAGACCTACAAAAGTAGTTATAAGGTGTTTAGTTATAGGCACTATCGTTGCGTAATTCAACAAAGACAAAAAAGAGAAAAGTACGAATATAGTTCTTCAATAAATGACTATTTTCTCTTTTTAAAGATTTTAATTTATGTATAACAGATTTTATAAACAAGCACCTTACACACCCTTAAAAAATATTCCTATGAGCATACCTGTTGTTTGAGGCAATGATCAGGGTTGTCCACCGCCACCGTGTACTGTCTCTCTGCTAAAATTGACATTATTTATTATGAAAATTTAAACATAAATTAAAAATAAATTTATTTATTATGAAAATTTTCTTTGCATTGCCAGTAATTTTCGTTTGATTACGGATGGACCCACGGCATTATTCCGTTCGTATGGGATATACTCAGATTAAAAAAATAATAAACATCAGATCTATGATCTCGGTTTAGTGCTATTGAATAAACCATTGTTTAGACTCCGGTTTTAAAATGATAACTATGCAGGACTTATTTTTAAAATTAATATGCTTTTTAATGAACAAAAATTAAGTTGAGAAATCAACTGTCACAACATATTTTTCCAAACTTTTTAACGTCACCAAGTTGCGTGTTCCACGCTATCACCCGAAGTTCACTCAGTAGAAATATATAGTATGATACAGTAATCAATATTTCGCTACTTCTCTTGTATGTGATTCGTTAAAAAGCTGATAGTAGGTTCCACGGAAGTAGAATTAGAGCATTTCGTGAATATTTTTTTATTTCGCTTGTTGACAGCCGAGTCGTGGCCCACCTGATGGTAAATGTTATAACCGTCGTTCATGGACTCAACTATATCGAGAGTATTGTCAAGACGCTGCTCACCATTTCTTTTTACAGATATGAAATGAATGAAATATCCTGCTACAGCCAAAACACATCGATGTACTTCATGACCGGTCACACGGGAGATGGTAGTACCAACCCGCTCGGGCCCGATAGCAAGTGAATGCTCCCACTCGGTACCCAGCCCTACCACCAGTTATACAATAATAATTCCGCTTTGGTTCTGCCTTGCCCTTAACCCTCTCTCCAATATTTTGAACACATCCTCACTAGGATTCCAATTACAATATACAGAAACTGATCAGATTATCACAAATACTCTTAGCCATCTTCTTTATATGGACGACATCAAATTATATGCAGAAAGTGAAGTTCAATTACAAGATTTAGATAATATGATAGAACGATTTACTAACGACATTAAAATGGAATTTGGGATAGATAAATGTAAAATTAATTTAATAAAATCAGGAAAAAGATACATACATCAATACAACTTAGAATCAGGACAACACATAGACTCCCTAGATGAGCATGAGACATATAAATACTTAGGATACCATCAATCACTCCAGATACACGATAAAGACGCAAAATTAAAACTACAACAGCAATTCCGACACTGATTAAATACTATCCTAAAGACACAACTACATGGACGCAACACAGTAAAAGCTATAAACACCTATGCAATACCAGTACTGACTTATTCTTTCGGTATTATAAGTTGGAGTAAAACAGACCTGAAATCCTTACAACGCACAATAAATACTTCAATGACTAGACTTCGCAAACATCATCCCCGATCATGTGTACAACGACTAACACTACCAAGAAGAGAAGGTGGTAGGGGCTTATTGATATTGTAAACCTGCACAACAAACAAATGTTTACTCTTAGGCAGTACTTTTTTAACAAAATGCAATCATCCACCCTACTTAAATCAATAGTCTAAAACGATCATAAACTGACTCCACTTATCTTAAAAAACAGCACGACACAAGATAATGAAAGACTGACTGACACTCAGACAAAACTAGATGAATGGGCTAGAAAGTCTCTACATGGAAGACATCGCCAAGATTTGTGCCAATCAAATGTCGACAAAGAAGCGTCAAACGCATGGCTTAGTCGCAGTGATATCTTTCCTGAGACTGAAGGTTTTATGATTGCGATTCAGGACCAGGTTATAGCGACTAAAAACTACCAAAAGTATATAATTAAAAACTTAGCATCGGACACCTGTAGGAAGTGTAATAGCTCCGCAGAGACGATGCAACACATTACAGGCGCATGCAAAACAATAGCTCAATCCGATTACAAACATCGTCACGACCAGGTAGCCTACATCATTCATCAAAAATTAGCATACCAATATAATCTAATTGACTCTACAGTGCCTTATTATAAATGCATACCTGATACAGTATTAGAAGACACAACAACAAAACTTTATTTTGACCGCGCAATCCTCACTGACCGAACAGTCCATTATAACAGACCTGATTTTACCCTAATAGATAAAAGTAGTAGAATTGGATACCTAATTAACATTGCTGTACATAATACCCACAACCTCCAGGCGACTATATCCGAAAAAATAACTAAATACATCGAGCTCAAAGACGAAATAACCCGGCTATGGCACCTACAAAATGTAATAATAGTTTTGTCAACAACAGGAGTAATACCCAAGCAGCTACACCAATCCCTTAAAACTCTTAATCTGCCACCAAACATTTATCATCTCTTACAAAAAGCAGTAATTCTTAACACTTGCCGAATAGTAAGAAAATTTTTACAAACTGAACACCAGTCACCAACTTCTACACAAACAACCTTGCCTCATGTTAACTCCATATCCCCTGATGTACACTTGGCCTAGGCCCGTGCCATCAGTATACCGGTTTTAACGAAAACCGAGAAATAAAAAGATATACAAAATAATGATAATTTAATAATTTTATTCAATTAAATAAATCATTTTGTTACAATACATAGAGGGATGATCTTAAATTAGTACAGAATTAGAGTTGTACCTGAACTAGGTGATCCTGTGTTTCAGGCAAGAATGGCTGGTATTATACTAAGTATATTAAATTGAAATATTTAATACCTAGGTATACTTAGCATAAGTGGTATGTACAGTATTTAATCTAAATAAATGAAAGTGCAAACAGTGTCAATGTAAATTAAGATGAAATAATGATAAATCCTTAACTATAATCCTTAACTTCGAGGAGGCGGCGAGACTGGCCACCTCGGGTACCGCGGAGGTGGTCAGACGTATCGAGGCGCTGGGGCTTAGGGTGGCCCTCAACAAGTCAGAGGCCCTACTATTTCACGGGCCCCGACGCGGTCCACCCGCCAGCGCCTCGATTACGGTAAATGGTGTGGGGGTAGGAATCCAGGCCCACATTAAATATTTGGGCCTGGTCCTTGACGGGCGGTGGCACTTCGACGAGCACTTCCGCCAGCTTGCGCCGAGACTGGTTGGCACGGCGTCCGCCCTCGGGCGTCTGTTGCCAAACCTGGGCGGACCCAGCATCGCGTGCCGACAGCTATACGCGGGGGTGGTCCGGTCAATGGCACTTTACGGTGCACCCGTGTGGGCGGAGTCTCTGACCGCCCGCAATAGGGCCCTTCTATGGAGACCGCAGAGAGTCGTGGCGGTCAGAGCAATCCGCGGGTACCGCACGGTGTCGTGCGAAGCCGCTTGCGCATTGGCCGGGACCCCCCCGTGGGATCTGGAGGCGGAGGTGCTCGCCGAGGTTTATCGGCGGGTGTCAGAAGTGCGTGCGGGGGGCGTTCGCCTCCCGCCCAGTCAAATAGACGCATGGCGGGGCGACGCCCGCCGCGCCATTGTCACCCGTTGGAGGATTCGGCTGGAAACGCCTCGGGCTGGTTTTAGGACCGTAGGGGCGCTCCAGCCGATTTTGGAGGAATGGGTGGCTCGGCGGCATGGGGTCCTCACCTTCCGGCTGGTGCAGGTGCTGTCGGGGCATGGATGCTTCGGCAAGTACCTGTACACGGTTGCTAGGAGGGAGGAGACTCCCTGCTGCCACCACTGCGACTGCAGCGAGGACTCGGCGCAGCACACGCTTGAGTCGTGCCCGGCCTGGGCTGACCAGCGCCGGGATCTCGCTGCAGTCATCGGAGAAGACCTGTCGCTGCCGGCTGTCATCCGATCGATGGTCGGCGGCAATAGGTACTGGAATGCGGTCGCCACCTTCTGCGAGAATGTCGTCTCGCGGAAGGAGGCGGCGGAGAGGGCCAGGGAGGCTGATCTCTCCTCTGGCCCGAGCCGCCGCCGGCGCGCGGGGCGGCGTGGGCGTGAATACCTGCGCCTAATGCCGCCCTAGCCGAGGCCGCGGGCGGTTGGACCGGGGATTGTCCTCCGCTCGCGTAAAGCCTACCGCGAAGGTGCGATGCCCCAGGTGTGAGGAGGCGTTGCTCAGAGAGGAAGCCCAAGAGGGCTAGCCGCCGCGCGGACCACTGAAGTGAATATACGCGGTACCAGTGGTCCGCCGAGTACGGGCGGGTGAGGGCGCACGGTGGATTTTTAGTGGGTGAGAGCCCCACACTACCCTGCTGTCTCCCCGGGCAGCGGGGTGTGCGGTAGGTACTTTTTGTCCACCAAAAAAAAAAAAAAAAAAAAAAAGTATCTACGGGATGCCCTGGTAAATGTTTTACGAAAATTGATTGGACAATGTTTGGAAAGTGTCACTTTCTATTTTTGCCGTCATTTGCGTGGTACGATGACGCAATGAAAAAATTAAATTAGCAAAGCTAAAATCTACCCGGCCGGGGTCGCGTTATTGATGTTATCGTTTAAACTTTCTTTCTAAGGGATTCTCCGTATCGTCTTGCAATGTTTATACAACTTTGTTTTAACGTAGGTAATAGACCGTTTGCTGTGAAATTAAATGATGTGCAATGGTTTAGCAGCATTCAGTACATGGGTGGTTCCTACATGCCGTCGCTCGTCTGCAATAATAACCTAAAAAAAACGCTGAGACAGAAAAATCTGATAATTGCTTTGGCATGACCTACATTCGTACTTGGCTTTTACCACTAGATCAACAGTGCAGCACTTTATTATCTAAAAAATAGAAGATTATCTCAAAGATAAAAGAAGATATTTATCAAAATGGCGAGGGAACGATAAGAAAATGCCTATAGAACAAAAAATAACGATTTTTAATTTACTTGTCTTTCTGTTTTTCACCACATTCATGGGTAGTATAGTAATTTAAATTGTTAAGGAAAAAAGTTATACTCATATTTTCTACGCAGAGATTATAGTCTACGCAGAGGAAGTCGCGGACGTCAGCTAGTCTAAAATAAGACTCGTTATTATGCTGCACCTTGTCATATTAATGGTGATATATTAGATTATTCAACCCATTTCAATCATGACCGTCGAGGTAAAGTGCTTAGGACATGAACGCCTGCCATATTGTTGTTAAAACATGACAATTATTTTAAACGGATTCATCATTACAATTAAATTGAGACCTGTCTGACACAATCAACTTTGTAATTCATAAATTAGTTATTATTTTTAGTTCAGAAACCTGAATACTCACAAGTCTTTACTAATATTATTAATGCAAAAGTGAATTTGATTGTTTGTTCGCTTTCACGCCATAGCTACTGAACCAATCGTCATGAAATTCTACACACATATATATACTCTGGCCCAGAAAAATCATTTAGTGAGTATGAAATTTTACGCGCGTCAAATCGGCAGCGTTCCGTTACACGAATCAATATAATAAATTTTCGTTCAATGTTTACAGTTTGTTCAATTATGTATGGGCATAATGAATACACGAAACCGAAGTTATTTATTTTGTAACTGAGAACTTACTTTCTGGGAAGGTGTTGCCATGATGTAAACATCTGAGGCCTGCTTAGTTAATCACGGTTTCAAATTACTTGAGTGGCGTTTGTGTATACCAATTAAATTTGACGGATGCTTATTATATATAGGAGGCTTTTACCTAATTGACAGAGTTGAGTAGCGTTTCAGTATTCTTCTACGTACAATGTATATCAAACATGTAGGCCTGGTTAAAAGATACAAAGTGATATTATTGTGTACTATAGAGAAACCATCTCACTTTTGTAAAACCTTTAAAAAAGACCAAGTATAGTTTCATCAACATTTTATTTTTGATCTATATTTTTTAGCATTTGACATGCTCCGCCACTTTTTAAACATTTTATTTGTTCGCGTGGCTTGTTAATCCGATGAGTCGTCGCTCGTCAAGTACCTACGTCTTTATTACAATGAAATACGGTATTCAGAGGAACGGAACACGATTTTTATTATAATACTCGAATGTTATGCTATGCCCAAGTCTAGATAATGAGTGAAAGGAATTGGTGCTCGGTTTGTTTACTTCGAAAGTAATTGAATAAATTATTTGACAACATCATGATGCCTTTTGGGTGAGTACTTAGATAGGCAATTGGGCAATTATTGCTACTAATATTGGAAATACAATAAACTAAGTCCATTTTTTTAACTTTCCGCTAAGAAAAATGGAAATTTTCAAAAGTTGGGAAGTTATTGGTTTTACCCCGTTTTTCGAAAATCGAGTTTTCAACTGATGTTGCCTTTTGAGGTCCTAGGAAGCTTCCCCGAATGTTTCCGCGATGATGTCTCTGTGTGTGTATGTGTGTGTGCGTGCGTGTGCGTTTGCGTGTGCGTGTGTGTGCGTGCGTGTGCGTGTGCGTGTGTGTGTGTGTGTGTGTGTGTACGTGTGCGTGTGTCATTGATGTATAAAAATCAATGCTACTCATCATTGATGTATAATATATCAATGCTGCTCTTAGTTGAAATAATATTTCCCAATAATTTCTGTAATAACGTAAGGCAAATATAACAACAATACAATATTTACTGCTTTCGTAAAACGGTTACGTTATGTGTGCAGTGAATTTTTTTAATACAAATAAATAATATTGAGCTTTTTCGTAAAAAGAAAAATTCTCAGTAGCAGCCCGAAGTTTGGAAATGTGCCCGGTAGACGGCAATAGGCTCGCCCCCTATTACGTGGGACTTAAGCATAGCAGGAGAACCGTGGATGTGCAATACACCTCTGCCTACCCCTTCGGGGAATACAGGAGTGATGCTATGTTATGTTATTACAAATAAATTCTGCTCGCGACTTGGTCCGCGTAGAATTCAGGATATATTATGCGTTACGACTGAAGTAATATCACACAGTTCCAGTGGTCCGCCAACACAGGTGGAGAGATGGCACACGGTGAGTTTATTTAGTGGGTGACACTACCCTGTTCGTTGCCGTGAATGACGGGGTGTGTGGTGAGGTACATTTTTTTACGCCTTAACAAAAGAAATGATATAATATTACGTCACTCTATTGCTTATTACTCATCTCTGTGCAAAAATAGCTATATTATATGTATATTATACCGATAAACAAGGATCCATTTACATTGAAACCCCTTTTGCAACAAAACTGTTGAAAACGCGTGCCGTGGAAATGCGTGTTTTACAAACGCTGCCTTAATAATATTTTGTATAAAAAAATGTAGAACTCAAAAACATCTATTGATAAAGCTATAGTCCAAGCGAGCAGTACCGTGGGCACAGCTAGTCAAACCATAATGATCATCATAAAATGAGCAGATATATATATATGTTGCAAAGCGTTAACAATTAATAATATCTTCTTTTCGTTTTTTTTTATTTTTTTTATTGCTTATGATGCCAGATGAACCACGGCCCACCTGATGGTATGTGGTAACCGTCGCTCATGGACTCAACTATACCGAGAGTATTGTCAAGCCGCTGCGCACTATTTCATATTTCTCAGATATGATATGTAAGAATAAACGGCTTCTCTTCTGCTACAGCCAAAACACACTGACGTGCTTCATGACCGGTCACACAGAAGACGGTGGTACCGACCCATTCGGGCCTGATGACAAGTGAATACTCTCACTTGGTATCCAGTACTACCACCAGGATGGAATGGGTGATAATTGCTTACTTCCCATAATCGCCTTGTATGACACCCGTGGGAAAGGATGGGGTGGTGACACGAGTATTCTTAGCCCGTCACCACACAGACAGGCTCTTGAATTACGAGGATAAACTTTATCCCCGCAAATTTATCAATCTGTTAAGTTTGTTATATCCGATAACAATTTGTGAGTAGCTTGTGAGGCGAACACAATGTATGTTTTGATTAAGGAAAAATAGTATCAGAGGCTGATGTAATTTCACTAATCCCTTAGGGTTTCTTTAAATCATAGCGCTGTATCCGGCCTTCAAATTAGAGTACATTTTTTATGTAGGATAGGAAAAATACTAAGAAGAATCTAGGAACGATAATAAGAAGAGGATGGAAGGATAATCGAGAGAGGATAGAGAGGGGTTTTTAGGCCTCCGGCGCTTTCACTCACCATAAGAAACACGAGAATAGGCGTAGCTATCGTTGTTTCGCGCTGATTTTCGATGAGAGGGTGGTACTCCCCCGATCGAACCAGCCCACTCATGCTGCGATATGCAAGGCTCCCACTTGCGGTTTGTAGTGCAATTCTTGAGTCTGATTATAATGCTGCATATTTTAAAATATAAAATATAATTTCAACGTATTAAACGCAATAGCTCACGCTGCGGATTTTATAGCGTTTGATTAAAATATATATTATCGAAGCTTCGTAGTTTAGAACTTATAATTTGAAGGCTGGGATAGATTGAATCCTACTTAGGAACACAATTCTTTTACTATATCGCGTAATAAATCTTTGAGAATAAATGATGACTTTCTATCTGCCGCCTAAAAACAACTTCGGGGCTCGTGCTAAATAAAGTGTGTGGGTCAAGGAGTTTTCTATTGTACGACCAATGATAAGAAGATGAGCTGTATTAACAATATTTAGATATTTTTATGTATATTTTTAGCATTTGACATGCTTAGCACCACAAAGTGAAAAATGTGAAATCGAAAATAACAGTCAGCAGTAAGAGCCGAAGCCATTTTTTTTTTAAGGCGGAAAGAATATGATCCTAACCGCACACCCCGTCGTTCGGGGCAACGAACAGGGTAGTGTGGGGCCCTCACCCATTAAAGAAACCCGCCGTGTGCCGTCTCTCCGCCTTTGTTGGCGGGCCACTGGAACTATGTTACATTCCTTCGGTGGTCCGCCGGCGGCTTACCCTTTCAGGTACCCTCTACTGAGCGACGCATCCGCACATGGAGCGTGGGAGCGAGGCCTTGTGGGTGGCGGACGTTCCCCGGTCCATCAACCCGCAGCCTCAGTTAGGGCGGCATGAGGCGCAAGTATCTGCGCCTGCGCCGCCCCGAGCGCTGGCGGCGGTTTGGGTCAGCGGAAGAATCCTCCTCCCTGGCCCTCTCCACCACTTCCTTCCGCGAGATAACCGCCTCGCAGAAGGCAGCGACCGCAGCCCTATTCCTGTCACTGCCAAGCATCGTTCTGCCGACGCTCGGCAGTGAGAGGTCCCCCCCCCTATTTCCGCGACGAGTTCACGGCGCTGCTCGGCCCAAGCCGGGCACGACTCGAGCGTGTGCCGCGCCGTGTCCTCGTCACAGCCGCAGTGGTGACAGCCTGGAGTCGCTTCTCTCCTTGCGACTATGTGCAGATATCTGCCGAAGCAACCATGCCCCGACAGCATCTGCATGAGTCGGAAGGTAAGGACTCCATGCCATCGCTCCGCCCACTCCTCCAGCACCGGCTGGAGCGCCCCTACGGTCCAAAGACCGGCCCGGGGTGCCTCCAACCGTTCCCTCCATCTGGCCATGGCATCTCGGTGGGCGTCGCCCTGCCACCTGGCCACCTCCCTGGGTAGGGGGCGTGACACCCGCCGATACACCTCGGCGAGCACCTCCACTTCCAAGTCCTACGGGGGGATTCCGGCCAACGAGCAGGCCGCCTCCGTCGACACCGTGCGGTATCCACGTATGACCCTGGACGCAACGGCTCTCTGTGGTCTCCACAGAAGAGCCCTGTTCAGTGCGTCCAGGGACTCCGCCCACACGGGTGCGCCGTACAGCGCCATCGACCGGACCGCCCCCGCGTAAAGCCGTCGGCACGCATTGCACCCACCCATATTCGGCATGAGCCGTGCAAGGGCGGACGCTGCGCTGACTAGCCTCGGGGACAATTGGCGGAAGTGCTCGCGAAAGCGCCACCGCCCATCCAGCACCAGGCCCAGATACTTAATCTGGGCCTGCACCCCAGTAACTGCGGAGCCCTACAAAGTGTAGCCGCGGAGCCCTAAATAGTCCCGGATCGCGCTAATTGGGCGAGTAGCGGGGATGGCTCCGTGACGGTCGTCGGTTCAGTGGTGCCGCATTCCCCGCCCTTATCACTCAAAGACCAGGGCACGGGATATGTGGCGGCTGAATGGGGAGGGGTCACGCTGTATGGCGTGTACTTCTCACCTAGTCGTAGTCTGGCGGCTTTCGAGGTCTTCCTGCACAGCCTGGAGACCTCGATACGGCGTATAGCACCGAGCCCTGTGCTCGTGCTGGGGGACTTCAACGCCAAATCAACGGCGTGGGGGTCCCCCAGGACGGACTCCTGAGGTGCGGCGGTCCAAGAGTGGGTGGCAAAGGCGAACCTCGTGTTACTTAACCGAGGGTCCGCCCAAACGTGCGTGCGACCCTCGGGCGGGTTGATAGTGGACCTTTCGTTCGCTAGCCCCAGTGTCGCCGCACGCGTGCTGGCGAGTCCTGGAGGAGGTCGAGACCCTATCTGACCACAGATACATTCAGATAGAGGTCTCCCGGACCCTTTAGGGCGCCAGCAGGGGTAACGCGGTGGACAGATCTCCCGCTTTTCCGCGATGGGCTGTGGGTAGGCTCGAACGGGACCTGCTAGTGGAGGCGGCCATTTTTCAATCTTGGCTGCCTCCCCCCCTGACAATAGACGTGGACGCCGAGGCTGGCCGCATTCGCGGCATGCTTACGCAGATCTGCAATGCGTCCATGCCCCTCGTGCGGAACGGGGTCTACTGGTAGTCGCCGGAGCTGGCGGACCTCCGTGCGGCCTGTATTCGTGCCCGGAGGTCCTACACCCGCAGTCGACGTCACCAAATCCGCGACGAAGAGTGAGAGGGCCGGCTGTATGTGGTGTGCAGCAGTGCGCGCGCCGCGTTAAAGCTGGCCATCTGTCACGCCAAAGATGCGAAAAGGCAGGAGATGCTGGAGGGTCTCGAGCGTGACCCCTGGGGACGCCCGTACCGCGCGGCACTTAACAAGCTCCGCGGCCAGGGCCCCCCCCTTACGGAGACCCTCCAGCCGGGCTTCCTCTCTGAGGTGGTCAAAGGACGTTTCCCTTCACGGGCGGTGCACACGCCCCCGGTCATGGCTCTGCCAGATGATGACCGGGAGGCCGACGACGGGTAGGTACCACCCGTGACGACGACGGAAATGGGGGCGGCGGCAGCGTGTATGCGGGTAGGTACCACCCGTGACGACGACGGAAATGGGGGCGGCGACAGCGCGTATGCGGGGAGGCGCTGCCCCCGGGCCGGACTGGTTTCCCGCCCGAGTGCTGGCCCTAGTCCTCGACCACCTTGAGCCCCGCCTCAGGGGACTGTTCGGCGCTTGCCTGGTGTCCGGACGGTTCCCTGACTGCTGGAAGGAGGGGAAGCTCGTGCTCCTGCCGAAGCCGGGACGGTCTCCGAATACAGTCTAGGCCTTCAGGCCCATCGTGTTGCTGGACGAGGTGAGCAAACTCCTCGAGCGGGTAGTCGCTGCCCGCATCGTCCGCCACCTAGGAGCGGTCGGCCCTAACCTGTCTGACGCCCAGTTTGGATTTCTGGCGGGTCGGTCTACGGTCGACGCCATTCTGCGCCTGAAGGCCACGGCTGCGGAGGCCGTCACCTCGAGGGATATGCTGTTGGCGGTGTTGCTCGATATAGAAAGAAAGAACAAAGAAAGAAAGAAAGCTATATTTTATTATCACTTGAGAATAATACATATCTTAGGGTTAACACTTTTAGTACAAGAATTAATATTACATATTTACAGTCTAACTAAACAGGTACACAAAATAAAATAAAAAATATTCAAGTGAAAACAAGGTCCCCATTCAGCTATGATGCTGCAATGTTACAATATCACACTGCAGCGCTGGTTTTCAATGGAAGCCCCGGTGACGCACGGACGTACAAAGTAAAGTAATTAGAGGCATGTAGGAACATAACTAAACCTATGTGTAAAATAAAGAAAGAAATACTTAACGTTAAAACAAAAAATAAATAAAAATAAAATATCTTTATCTCCCTGCATTATAAAATAGCCAACACATAATAAGAAAGATTCTACCATACATAGAGAAGCATCAGACTAATCACCATGCATTCAAGGTAAGTAATTCTCTTTTTGTTTTGTAATTAGGTAGCATTTAAAACTTAATTTAAAGGAAAATTTATTTGTTTTAGATTGGCAGGGTGGTGGAATGTTATTCCAACACTTGGTGGCAGCATATTTGAAACTTCCCCTGAATGCAGATGTTTTAAACTGAGGAATGGATAACGAATTCGTCACCGTCCGGGGACAGTACCTTTTTTTTTTTTTTTTTTTTTTTTTTTTTTTTTTTTTTTTTTTTTTTTTAGGTGGGCAAAAATGTCCTACCGCACACCCCGCTGCCCGGGGAGACAACGGGGTGAATGGGGCTCTCACCCACTAAAAACCCACCGTGCGCCTACACCCGCCCTTGCTACGGCGGATCACGGGTACCGCGTCGTTACGACCGCGATCCGCAGGCGGCAGCCCCTACGGGCACCCTCTCTTGAGCGACGCCTCGCGCACTTGGCCGTCGCACCTTCGCGGTAGGCTTCCGCGGACGGCAGGGTACTCCCCGACCCCACCGTCCGCAGCCTCGGCTAGGGCGGCATAAGGCGCAAGTAAGCGCGCCGCCCCTCGCGCCGGCGGCGAATCG
Organism: Leucoma salicis; assembly: GCA_948253155.1. NCBI lineage: Eukaryota > Metazoa > Arthropoda > Insecta > Lepidoptera > Erebidae > Leucoma > Leucoma salicis. The sequence continues at coordinate 20,471,452 of OX411811.1, forward strand.
GGTCCGCGAAGGAGGATTCCTCACGGGCCCTCTCCGCCACCTCCTTCCGCGAGATGACAGCCACGCAGAAGGCGGCGACCGCGGTCCAGGCCCCGTCACTGCCAACCATCGCTCGCGCAACGGCCGGCAGCGACAGGTCCACGCCTATGACTGCAACGAGTTCCCGGCGCTGCACATCCCATGCCGGGCACGACTCGAGCGTGTGCTGCGCCGAGTCCTCGTCGCAGTCGCAGTGGTGACAGCCTGGGGTCGTCTCCCTCCTTGCGATCGTGTGCAGGTATTTGCCGAAGCACCCATGCCCCGACAAAACCTGCACCAACCGGAAGGTGAGGATCCCGTGCTGCCGCCCTGCCCATTCTTCCAAGATCGGCCGGAGCGCCCCCACGGTCCAGAGACCGGCTCGGGGCGTCTCCAGCCGAGACTTCCACTTTAGGACGGTGGCGCGGCGGGCATCTTCCCGCCACGATGACATTACGCTCGGCGAGGGGCGGCTGCCCCCCGCCCGCGCCGTCGACGCCCGCCGATAGACGTCGGCGAGCACCTCCGCCTCCAGATCCCACGGGGGGGTTCCGGCCAACGCGCAGGCTGCATCGGTCGAGACCGTGCGGTACCCGCGTATTGCCCTGACCGCTACGACCCTCTGTGGACGCCACAGAAGGGCCCTATTACGAGCGGCCAGGGACTCCGCCCACACGGGCGCGCCGTACAGCGCCATCGACCGTACTACCCCCGCGTAGAGTCGTCGACACGCAAGACTCGGTCCGCCCAAATTCGGCATAAGTCGCCCGAGGACGGACGCCGTGTTGACGAGCCTTGGCGCAAGACGGCGGAAGTGCTCGTCAAAGTGCCAATACCAGACCCAGATATTTGATGTGGGCCTGGATTGGCAAGCCCACCCCATTGACCGTTATCGAGGCGCTGGAGGGCGGGTCCCGTCGGCACCCATGGAACAGTAGGGCCTCCGACTTTTCAAGGGCCACCCTAAGCCCCAGCGCCTCAATCCGCCTGACCACCTCCGCGGCACCTGAGGTGGCCAGCGTTGCCGCCTCCTCGAGGGTCCAGCCCCGGGCTGTGACGAGCGTGTCGTCTGCGTAGCAAATTACGCCCAGCCCGGGAGGGAGCCGGCCACGGAGGACCCAGTCGTAGCCGATGTCCCACAGGAGCGGCCCAAGAACCGAACCCTGCGGGACGCCGCACGACATAGCCCTCCTTACAACGTCCCCTTCCCGGTCCACGAAGAGGACGCTGCGGCCGCCGAGGTAGTCTGCCACCAGCCGCCTTAGGTAGAGGGGCACTCCATGGTACCGGAGTGCCTCCTTGATGCAGCCGAATGGCAGACTATTGAAGGCGTTGGCGATGTCAAGCGACACCGCCAACAGCACATCCCTCGAGGTGACGGCCTCCGCAGCCGCGGCCTTCAGGCGCAGAATGGCGTCGACCGTAGACCGACCCACCCGAAATCCAAACTGGGCGTCGGACAGGTCGGGGCCGACCGCTCCTAGGTGCCGGACGATGCGGGCAGCGACTACCCGCTCGAGGAGTTTGCCCACCTCGTCCAGCAACACGATGGGCCTGAAGGCCGAGACTGTGTTCGGAGGCCGTCCCGGCTTCGGCAGGAGCACGAGCTTCCCCTCCTTCCAGCAGTCAGGGAACCGTCCGGACACCAGGCAAGCGCCGAACAGTCCCCCGAGGCGGGGCTCGAGATGGTCGAGGACCAGGGCCAGCACTCGGGCGGGAACCCCGTCCGGCCCGGGGGCGGCGCCTCTCCGCATACGCGCTACCGCCGCCCCCATTTCCGTCGTCGTCACGGGCGGTACCTCCACGTCGTCGGCCTCCCGGTCATCATCTGGCGGAGCCATGACCGGGGGCGTGTGCACCGCCCGTGACGGAAAAAGTCCCTCGACCACCTCAGAGAGGAAGCCCGGCTGGAGGGTCTCCGTAAGGGGGGGGCCCTGGGCGCGGAGCTTGTTAAGCGCCGCGCGGTACGGGCGTCCCCAGGGGTCACGCTCGAGACCCTCCAGCATCTCCTGCCTTTTCGCATCTTTGGCGCGACAGATGGCCAGCTTTAACGCGGCGCGCGCACTGCTGTACGCCGCATACAGCCGGCCCTCCCGCTCTTCGTCGCGGATTCGGCGACGGCGGCTGCGGGTGTAGGACCTCCGGGCACGAATACAGGCCGCACGGAGGTCCGCCAGCTCCGGGGACCACCAGTAGACCCCCTTCCGTCGAGGCGGGCGCCGCACACGGGGCATGGCCGCATCGCATATCTGCGTAAGCATGCCGCGAATGCGGCCAGCCTCGGCGTCCACGTCTTCCGTCAGGGGGGGAGGCAGCCAGGATTGAAAAATGGCCGCCTCCACTAGCAGGTCCCGGTCGAGCCTACCCACAGCCCATCGCGGAAAAGCGGGAGTTCTGTCCGCCGCGTGACCCCTGCTGGCGCCCTGAAGGTTCCGGGAGACCTCTATCTGAATATATCTGTGGTCAGATAGGGTCTCGACCTCCTCCAGGACTCGCCAGCTCCTTACGCGTGCGGCGACACCAGGGCTAGCGAACGAAAGGTCCACTATCGACCCGCCCCAGGGCCGCACGCACGTTTTGGCGGACCCTCGGTTGAGTAACACGAGGTCCGCCGCTGCCGCCCACTCTTGGACCGCCGCACCTCGGGGGTCCGTCCTGGGGGACCCCCACGCCGTTGATTTGGCGTTGAAGTCCCCCAGCACGAGCACAGGGCTCGGTGCTATACGCCGTATCGAAGTCTCCCCATTCGGCCGCCACATATCCCTTGCCCTGGTCTTTGAGTGACAAGGGCGGGGAATGCGGCGCCGCCGAGCCGACGACCGCCACGGAGCCATCCCCGCTACCCGCCCAATTGGGGCGATCCGGGACTATGTAGGGCTCCGCGGCTACGGCAACACCGATCGACCGCTCCGCCATGGATTGCAGGAAGAGGTCCTGCGCCCTGGCGGAATGGCCGAGATTCCCCTGGAGGACGATAGCGTCGTGATCCGTTATTGGACCACGATATCCTCCTCCATGCGCTGCGGCGGTCCAGCCGCGCCGGGTTGGGCAGCCGGGGCCGATTGGCTGCCCACCCCCCGCTTAGGGCCTGACTTGGCCGGAGGCCTGCACCCCACCCGCCCCATACAGTGGTTGGCGGGGCGATTGCCCGCCGCGCACGCGGGGCAGTGTGGGGTGGCAGAACAGGCAGCCGCCTGGTGCCCTGCCTGACCGCAGCGGAAACAAAGCCCGCTGCAGTCAAAGCAGTTTATGCATAGCGGCCGGGTGTGACCGACCGCCATGCACTTGTAACACCTGGCAGGCCGGGGCTCCAGCGCGATTACCCGCGCGGCGCTCCAGCCCACCAGAAGTCTACCGGCAGCGACCAAATCCTTGGCCGCCGCGACAGGGCACGAGACCCAGACGGCACCCACACCACCTGGACCTGGGCGAATGGTGCCCACCCGGACGGCGCTGCTGGGAGACCCGGTTTTCGAGACGATTGCCTCCCGGATCTCTTCCGCCGTCACGGAATCGTCCAGCCCGGAAATGCGCAGTTCGGCGCACTTCACGGGTCTGGCGACCCGGACACCACTCTCCTCTGGGAACAGGCCCAGCAGCCTCAGGGCCATTGCGTCGGCCGTCTTGGCGCCCTCTGGCCCCAGGTACTCAAAAATCCGAGCACCTGTCCGGGCTTGGCGGGAGCGAGCGGAAACGTCCCCGAGATCGGAGACGTTTATCTCCCGCCGGGCACGCTTCAAGACGGCCTCGTAGGTCAGGCCCTTTTCTTTTCCCTCAGGCAGCACGGTGATCACCACCGCAGCTGCCTTCGGGACCTTCAGTTTCCGCGGCTTCCTCTTCTGCGGCTTCGGGGCTTCTCCTCTCGGATTAGTAGGCGCCGCTTCGCGCCCCGAAGCAGCGCCGCGATCCCTGGCCCGGGATCGCCGGGGCCCAACCACCTGCCAGTCCCCGTCTGAGGACGTAGCAGTGGCGGGGGTGGGGGCAGGAGCCCGGGGCGCGACAGCCGTATCCCGCGAGGGTGCGACCGTTCGTCGCGGCGCAGCAGAACGCGGAGGCACAGCGGCGCTTGGCAGAGGCGGGAACTCCTCTCGGGGCTGACCCCTCGGGGCTTGTCCCGCCTTTTCCTTTTTTTTGGGCTTTTTTTGGCCCTTTCCCTGCACAGGGGCCGGCGAAGGCTTTGCCGCTGGTGGTTTGGCCGCCGGTGGTTTAGCCGCCGTCGCGGCAAAAGACACATGCCCTCCCTGGCACGGCAGAGGTGTCGATGCCGAGGACGCTGCAGCCCTTCTTTTATCAGCCGCAAGCGGCGGCCGAAGTCGGGGTTCTGGCGGCAATCTTGCGGCTAGGGCCTCAATTCTCGGGCCAAAGACCGCATCCATGCGGTCGATGACCGCACGGAGCATTTCGTCGTCGAGCCCAGTGACAGGGCCCGACTGAGCGGCAGACGGAGCCGAGGCAGACGGAGCCGAGGCGGTCGCCGAGGTGGGGCGGGGGCACGGCGGCTGCGGCGAGGCGGTCGCGGGGAGACCAGGCTCGACCCGCAACTCAGCAGAATCCGAGGCACTCGGGATGGCCTCAGGGAGCCCAAGTTCGGCTCTCATATTGGCCATCCCTCGGTGCAGCTCCTCGACCGTTGTCTCCAGGCGCTCATTGCGCGCCCCAAGGTCGGCTACCTCCGCCACAAGCCGCTCCACCACGTTGGACAGCTCCGTGGCGGCGATTTTAAGGCCCCGGACGAAGCTACTCTTGAGGTTCCTCGAGCCCAGGGCCACCGTCGAAATTATGGCCACGCTGTCCGCGGCTCTCTCGGCAAATTTGGCCGCAGTAGGCGGCCCATTGTCGTCTATGGGGAGACGGAGTTTCTCAGACAGGAGCGCCAAGCGCTCCTCTGCATGTTGCACCGTCTCCGCCCGCTTCAGACATCGCGTCTCTGCCTCTTTCGCTGAGGCGACACGCGGTATCGGCGTCCCGGGACGGCTGATACCTCGACCCCTAGCCGCTGCGGGTATTTTAGGGGGAGGCATCTCAGTGGAGCTCAGGTCGGACTCCGAGGCAGCGCCCCCCTGAGACAGGGTGCGCTTGCGCCAGAAGCGCGACTCCGACACAACCTCGGCCGGCCGCGATTGCCGACTCTCAGCAGCCTCAGATAGGCCACCCTCCTCAGCGGCAGACATCTCGGCAGCTGATGTGCAGGCCGAGCTACCCGTCATCGAGCCGTCCCTCGAAGACTGGGGCGTTCCCTTGGACGTCTTCTTGCCCTTGCTTTACGCGCAGCTGCACTAGTAGGGGCCGCATTTGCAGCCGGACCCCTTACGGCTGAGGCGTCGGGATTTTCACCCAACTCGGTCAATTTTGAGTTTAACAATTTTTCCATGTTGTTCCCACGAGTATGGGAGAAAGGAGGTCCACCCGGGCAGAGCTCCCTGTACCCGGGTAAGCGTACATTTGTAACCCAACACAGGGGGTCCGCAGGTACCCTGGCTGGGGCCGCGCTCGAGACTGAACTACCCATCAGCCATGCATCTCCTCGCCGCGCGCCAGAGCTTGAGATTCGGGGTAATTTTTTATAGAGGTTGTCTTCCTCGCGGTCCAGGCGATTAAGCCAAGACCCTCGTTCCTGTATGCCCGCGAGACGTAACCACAGGCACGCGCTCAGGTTTACGATTTGGGACGGGGGGGGCCGCTGTGGCCCCACTGTCCCCCCTCTCCAGAGCCCGGTGAGCCAGTCTGGCCCCACCGACTCCGACGCCTGGTCTATCCGCTGTGCCCTCTGCTGAGTCAGAGGGACACGCGGAGACCCGTCCTGTCCGGAATTTTAGCCGCCGGCGACTGCCGACGTTGCCCGGGGGGCACCACTAGGAGGTAAACCGGACAAATTAGCACCCCTCCGGGGACAGTACCTAGCATAGTCTCGACGCCAACGTAATTTATCAAATAGATATTTTGGCTTTTTATTTGTAATGAGACCAAACAGTAGCGTAGCAAAATGAAGTTTTCGTCTATTTTTCATTTTCAACATATTGGCTTCATTAAGATATGGCGTGACATGGCTACGACGCGGAATTTGGAAACAGAACCTAGCGCAGGCATTTTGTACACGTTGAATAAGCTTTTCGGTTCGCGATAATAGACACGGACCATACACGATGTCACAGTAATTAAATTTTGATAGTATAAGGCTATCAACTAGTCTTTTCCTTATTTCTACGCTGAGATATTGCCTGAAATTATATAATAATTTTAACCTATAAAAACAATTTTTGACTATGTTACTAATGTGTTCCTCGAAACGTAGCTCAGGGTCAATACAAAGTCCAAGACTCTTAGTAGATTCAACTCGGTTCACAGACTTCCCCATTAGTTTTATATTCGGATTAGCGGATATAATAGAAACTATTTGATTCCTGCTACCCGCCACCATAAACTTGGTTTTGTCAGGGTTTAGGACCAGGGAGTTCTGCTCAGACCAGGTGACGATTCCCTTAAGCTGCTCGTTTATTTTTTGTACTGATTTAGAAGTTTCACTTGCTTTAAATGACAAATATATTTGTATATCGTCTGCATACATGTGGTACTTGAAGTCTCTGATACAGTTACCTATATCTGCACTGTAGAGGATGATAGATATCGCCAACGCCTTCAATAGTCTGCCATTCGGCTGCATCAAGGAGGCACTCCGGTACCATGGAGTGCCCCTCTACCTAAGGCGGCTGGTGGCAGACTACCTCGACGACCGCAGCGTCCTCTTCGTGGACCGGGAAGGGTACGTTGGATGGAGGGCTATGTCGTGCGGCGTCCCGCAGGGTTCGGTTCTTGGGCCGCTCCTGTGGGACATTGGCTACGACTGGGTCCTCCGTGGCCGGCCCCCCCCTGGGCTGGGCGTAATTTGCTACGCAGACGATACGCTCGTCACAGCCCGGGGCGGGACCCTTGAGGAGGCGCCACCGTTGGCCACCTCAGGTACCGCGTAGGTGGTCAGGCGGATCGAGGCGCTGGGGCTTAGGGTGGCCCTTGAAAAGTCGGAGGCCCAACTCTTCCATGGGCGCCGACGGGGCCCGCCCGCCAGCGCCTCAATAACGGTCAACAGTGTGGGCTTGCCAATCCAGGCCCACATCAGATATCTGGGCCTGGTATTGGATGGACGGTGGCACTTTGACGAGCACTTCCGCCGTCTTGCGCCAAAGCTCGTCGGAACAGCGTCCGCCCTCAGGCGACTGATGCCGAATTTGGGCGGACCGAGTCTCGCGTGTCGACGACTCTACGCGGGGGTAGTACGGTCGATGGCACTGTACGGCGTGCCCGTGTGGGCGGAGTCCCTGGCCGCTCGCAATAGGGCCCTTCTGTGGCGTCCACAGAGAGTCGTAGCGGTCAGGGCAATACCCGGGTACCGCATGGTCTCGACCGATGCAGCCTGCGATTTGGCCGGAATCCCCCCGTAGGATCTGGAGGCGGAGGTGCTCGCCGACGTCTAACGGCAGGCGTCGACGGCGCGGGCGGGGGGCAGCCGCCCCTCGCCGAGCGCAATGTCATCGTGGCGGGAAGATGCCCGCCGCGCTACTGTCCGAGTCTCGGCTGGAGACGCCCCTGGTCTCTGGACCGTGGGGGCGCTCCAGCCGATCTTGGTAGAATGGGCAGGGCGGCAGCACGGGGTCCTCACCTTCCTGTTGGTGCAGGTTTTGTCGGGGCATGGTTGCTTCGGCAAATACCTGCACATGATCGCTAGGAGGGAGACGACCCCAGGCTGTCACCACTGCGGCTGCGACGAGGACTCGGCGCAGCACACGCTCGAGTCGTGCCCGGCCTGGGATGTGCAGCGCCGGGAACTCGTTGCAGTCATAGGCGTGGACCTGTCGCTGCCGGCCGTTGCGCGAGCCATGGTTGGCAGTGAAAGGGCCTGGACCGCGGTCGCCGCCTTCTGCGACTTCTGGTGGGGGCATCTCTGTAGAGCTGCCCTCCGACTCCGATAACGCGCTCCTCTTCTCCGAAATCGGGCGCTTCAGGAGACGCGCTGGCTGCTCGACCGATGCGGCTGGCTGCTTCGTCGACTCGGCTGGTTGCTCTTTCGATGTGGCCGGGCCCTACTTAGGCTTCGAAGGCTTCGGCAAGCAGGCGCTCGGCACTTTGGCAGACGTGTTGCCACCGTCGGACGAATCCATGTCGGCGGTAGAGCCGCCACCCATGGCAGCACTACTCGCAGGTGTGGGTTTCTTCCCACGGGTCTTCCCCTTCTTCTTCCTCATCCCTTCAAGAGCCGAAGCCCTGTAAAGACAAAGGTATCGGGCTAATATTCTGGGGTCAAGATACACCTATGGGCCCAGCGAAAACATAAAACATGTATAATATAATTGTTTCAATGACTTACAAATACTACTATCCCAGACTAGAACAGCGTGGTCAGTTTCGGCTTAAACGCAGGACAGCAATGAACCAAAAATATTAGTATAAAAATTTAAGAATTATTTCATACCTTTTTACCTCGGCAAGTCTAGTATTATTATTAAATATTACGCCTAAAATGTCAACAATACTGATGATTACAAGACGTTGTTGAAACAAAACATTGAAAGGTAAAACTTATATTGCTATTTAAAAAACATTAATTTTGAAATCTATATCAAAACTGCATTTGAATCACAGGAAAAACCAAAAAAAAAACATGGTTATATATAATAATGATAAAATAAATTATAATAGCCGATTGTAGCTGCTTTCGATGGATGAAAAATGAAATATAACTTCAGATTATCGTTTCTTCATTACTTATCGTCCAACTAGCATTAATCACAATTATTCGTAACACAAAGAGAATAAACAATGAATCCTTGAACTAATATTATACAAGATGGAGTCATTAATAACAGTTATACACAAGGGACATCGTAGGGCCAGATTCCATTATTTCCTCATAACTTTGTTCTTTATTTATTATCACTTAGCAATGATAAGATGAATGATAAGTTATCATTGTTTTGAAGGAGTTTGTATGGTAATCTTAGTAATAGCGAGCAAGTCTGTTGCTGTTTACAATGGAGTGTTTTATTTAGTTTATTTTTTATTATTTTTGTTATATTAAAGAACAAATTATTTGTGAATGTGAAAAAAGAGAATTTAGTGTGAGCGGGATTGGAACCTGCGTCCCTTCCAATCCGGGGAAGTGCTCTAGACCGCTAAGCCATCGCACTGACCGACGGCCATTCCCAATCTCCATATTATATTTTTGTTATATTTAATTTTTTATATTTGGTTCGATCCCCGGGTCGGGCAATGCTATTGAGCTTTTTCCTAAAAAGAAAAATTCTCAGTAGCAGCCCGGAGTTTGGAAATGTGCCCGGTAGACGTCAATAGGCTCGCCCCCTATACGTGGGACTCAAACATAGCTGGCGAGTCGTGGGTGTGTAATACACCTCTGCCTACCCCTTCGGGGAATACAGGCGTGATGCTATGTTCTTTGTTATGTTCTTTGTTCATTTTTTATATAAATCTTACGTTCATATATATTATTTGAAATTTATTTGAAAATGCGATGGAGGTTTAAAGTGTTAAACAGCCAGTGAACACGGCAATCTCATTCTTGTTTAACAGAATGATCGTTAATAATTAACTTTAAAGTGGTACGTACCGCTCATGAACACTAACAACCTATATGAAACTCACGGGAATCATAAAATACTAACTAAAGGACCTACTGACCTAAGTAGATAACCCAAAATTATTTACATAATCCGTTTTTGCTCAATGGTCCTGGAGCCACCACCACCACAAGAGGTAGCTATTAAGTGTCCGTGAATTCGACAACTTCCAGGCGTGGGACAACGAAGAAAACGTACCACTAAATTTGTAGGACTATAATATATGACCATTTCATTATACAAATATTTACAAAGCTGCATTCAAAAAATCAGATCGTTAATAATTTGAATGACCTCTTTATTTATATTTGTCGCTATATTTGTAGAAGAGAACGCTCCAGTAAAACTACCCATTTTCTAGGACAATTATTATTCCGAGTTTATTATCCAATTATCTTAACATTTGTTAGTCAGACAATTTCGACACCCCACCAAATCGAAATTTTTTATACCTCTTTATTAGCTACCCCTATCGAGATTTTTCATAGAGAAAAACTTGGGCGTTTCTTCGAACGTAACCTACTCACAAAGATTGAACCTGTTATTAATCACTTAAAAAAAATAGGCAGCGGCTCCTGTACTAAAAGCAATGTTTTTTTTACATTTTATGTCACACTCCTGGCTTATTTTACCATGCTAGCCGAAGTGGTTTGCATACATTTTTTAGAGCTCACTCACAGCGATATTCCCTATCCTATTTTGCACCTATCATCTTTTAGGATACCCGTGACTTAATAGTTGTTTGGTGTACTTACCTATGTATAGTAGGTTCATCACTCCACGGGTAAAAACCTTCATCGGTTCCAGATTATCATAATATAACTTATTCTGACTCACGATCAACGCACAGCCGAAACTACTGAGATTACAGAGCTGAAATTTGAAATTCAGGTTTATTTTATATCTCCAGTGGCCCGCCAATACAGGCGGTAAGGTGGCACACGGTGGGTTTATTTAGTGGGTGAGGGACCCACACAACCCCGTTCGTTGCCCCGAACGACAGGGGGGGCAGTTAGGAATATTTTTCCTGCCTAACAAAAAATGTTTATTTTATGTAGTAAGCATCCACTGCCAAAGGATTTTTGGAAATTCCAACCTTAAGGTGCGAAAATGGGAGGGGTAACTGTATGAAAATGTTTGAAGAAACATTAAAAAAATGGTGAGTTTTTAATAATAATTTATTTTTGAAATAAAACTTCGTTTACGGAATCTATCGCGTTTACTTAATTTTACTACTATCCCGACGTTTCGAATACTTTACAGCATTCATGATCACGGGTGGACTTAGATGATAGACGTCCAAAGCTGATATGTTATTGCTTAAACTGAATTATTATGCTGAAAATTTATTTCACAAAAATCTGACATATATTACAATTTTATGGATTAGAGAGAGATTGTTATATCCAAACTTAGGTGATAACAACTTATATTGTAACATGTATAACTTAAAAGTGTAAATGGAAACTTCTACATCCGAACTAGGCGTGAATCTGTATCTCAGAATGTAGCTGGTCCCCTCACAGAATTAGCAGTAATCATAGAGCCAAAATTACAGATACATCTATCTAGCTATCAACCTTTCATCGTCCACTGCTGGACATAGGCCTCCCCAAAATGGGGGTTTACCATAATCGCCACGCTTGGCAGGCGAGTTGGCGATCGCAGTGGCTGTTTTTAGTACACAGGGGACTTTTACGACACCCATAGGAAGAGACGGGGTGAAGCTATTCTTGGTGCCGGCCTCACACGGCATAGTACAGATACATATTATATAGTAATTTTTCTATTTGTTTGTATGTTTTATCTTATTTTAATAGTGCCAACCATTTTTAATAAAGTTTTAAAATAAGTTTTGTGATTGATTATGATTAGTTTTGTGTTATAGGTGCAAGCGTCTTTAATTAAGTGTGCTTGTGTCAAGTGGAGAATGTGTTGAGTGTAAAGTTGAAACTGTAATATATATATAATATTTAATTTATATGATCGTTTGGTGTTATGAACTGGGTGTGATGTGCTATAAACTGAGACGAAACGAAACGAAAGACATTAAGTATGAATGTGTTATCGAAATTAGCAGTCAAGAGCAATTGTCACGATGGCTGAATTGGCAAAGCATCTGGATGGTATCCAGGAGATGCAGGTTCAAATCCTGCTCGTGACTGTTATTTTCGATTTCACATTTTTCACTTTGTGTTTAATGAATAATACATTCCAATACATCTTTTTTTAAATAGGTATCAGATTAAAAATTGTATTAATCTAGTAGCAAAATATCGATTATACTATATTAGTAGGCCACGCTGACTAATGCTTTGGCATATCAAAATAAAACAAATAATTTGTAGGCACATTGCCTACAAATTCTTCATTAGATTTGCAGCCGTGCGGAGCGGGGGAGGGTCACAAGTTTAAACTAAAGAAGAGGTTCTAAATAAATTATTTATATAGGTTAGTTTAGTTTGAGCGTAAATTTTTCGTTTATAATATTCGATATTTCTGTCTAGAAACTTGTATATAAAGCGAATGTGTAGCTTTTGATTTACCCTGTAGAAACGTTGTTCAGGCAGACTAGCAAAATGTCGAATAAAAATCACCTCACGAGAACGCTTTGTGGATTCGTGCGATTTAATCCATATTCGATTGAATCGAAGCGTGTTCTAAATTCAAAAATATATTTTGAGATAGATACGTAATTTATATTCTTATTGCAGAATGTGAACTGAATGTACACTTATAGAGACACCAAGACACTGCCATGCAAAGCTCTCAGGTTTGATACTCATGCGCTCACTTCTATTGTTAATTCTTGTTGCCTTGGAAATCACGCTTCGCTGGTGGTAGCTTGAACTTTAATATATATGAAAGTCAAAGTACAAATCTTAGAATAGCGCTATTCCTCCAGGTTCCGGAGATCACTTGGTTTGTAGGCTAATTGATATTGTACCGCTTCCAATGGATTTGAAACGAGACGCTATAGAATAGAATCAAGACTTATTATGCGAGCTTTCGAGTTCTTAGATTTAGGCGACTATATGCAAGATTATATAATTATTGTGTTGTTGGAATATATTATATCGTGTGATACACGTAAACGACTTGTCCATCAGCTTTCTATCTTTCACTAGGCCATAATCAAACAATGACATAACGACTTCATGGATTTTTGAACTCTTTAAACTCCACGAAGGCGACCTCGCGGGCATAAAGCTATTAAAAATGAGAACATAAAAGAATTATGACGCCGCCCTACATTATTATTTAAGAAGTATTAAATGTGTAAAAATGGTTACATTTTGCTAATCAACTATATGTGTAAGTGCATAAGTGTTGGCAAGTACCAGTACGGCGTAATGTATTTTTTCCTGCTGCCTCCAAAGTTCTTGTTTGATGAGTTAAACTTACCTGTGAAATTTTTGATCTATATTTTTTAGCATTTGACATGCTCCGCCACTTTTTAATGTACAAATTATTTGTGAATGAGGAAAAGGACCTGTGAAACTTGAAACTGGGAACAATGGCTTCGGCTGATTAAAATAATAATAAAAAAAAATAACAAATATTCCCTAAATAAGTCATTGGAAATATATAATCACAGAAAGTAGTCATTATAAATATAAAAAAATGTATGTTATTCATTTTATATTTTTTTTTCATAAAATGAATAATATTTTTTTTCGTTGCGGATTATTAAGTATATTCTCTTAAGCACTTAAGCATATTGCTTAAATTAGCCAGTATGCGACCGTGCTATTGTCATAAATTAAAAAGAAAAAAAAAAGCACGTGCATTGGATTTTATATTTTTCTTCCAACTCAGGGCGTTAGGAATGGTTTTCATACTTTCTCCTCCCGTGGGAGGCTTACGGTAATAACGTACTTACTGCATCATTTTTAAATAAACAATGAGGTATTTTTGGAGCCGGTGTAGTTAAAGAATTTTTCATATGGGAAGCCGGGGCATAACCGGCCCCCGGGGTAAGATGGTCACCCCCTCCCCCTCGCAGGATAATAAACTCTTGAAACTAATCATTTCGTACTTTAATCGACCTCATGCTATCGAGACAAGTGGTTGTGCGTGTGTAGCTGCGCTTCCCTCGTCGAAAGAACGAAAAAGCGTAAGTTGCTGCATTTATTATAATTTTGCATTTTTTAGTATGTGATGAAACTAACTCGTAATTGTATTAAATTGTCAGTTATTTAGTAAATAACTATGTTCAATTATTTGACTAAACAACTAAAGAGTTATTGTCTAACTAACAGATATTTTTTAGATTATGTTAACATTAATTTTAAATCACCTCGGGGCCATTATTGGCGAGACATAATGGGCAGCCTGCCCATTATGTCTCAAATGTTTGTGTTATGTTTATCTTTTCTTTTCAGATACAATTATGGTTCGTCATTACCAAAGGAAGATATAACGTACCAAATGAAGCTTTAAAATGATGGAAACAGCCGTAAAAGATATGGCAAGTATGAGACTAACTACTAAGTAGTAGTAAGTAAACGAGCTGTTCATGACTACAGTGTGCTACGATCAACGTTACTTCTCAGACACAGTCAAATACCGTGCAGCCACATGTGGCACCCTCCCTAGGTCCATCAAAAATGTTAAAGCTATTTACGAGTATCACTCCACCACCTGAAACATCTTTTAGTGGCATATCGCCTATAGATATTATGCCAAAACCAAACAACACAAGCTCAAAAATAAGGAACTAGCCCCGAACACGGGGCAAAATAGGCAGTTTTTTTTTAGTTCAATTAACACCAAAGCCTAATAGACTAAGATATTTTTTTTATGTTCAGTGTAAAAAACAATAATGAGAGTAATAAATGGCAGTTGATTTTTCATAACCTATCTTTTATTTTATTTTAATTCAAGATTTCCCCTAAGGTGCCGCATTGCCCCGGATTCCCCTACCCGACTGGAATTTTCTGAGTTCAGTGCGTTTATTATTCGAATAGCTTTATTCAGTACAGATAATCGAAATCAAATAAGAGAGGGTAAAAACTCTATTGAATTCACAAATATTTTGTATTCTTTTTTTCTTTTAATTTCTGATTTAATGATGGTAAAAACCATTACATTCCACGCAAATGTAACTTAAATGCATATACACACTAGGCTAAACAGTAACTTTATGTTTTGTTGTATCACATGTCGGAATGTGTGTCATTACAATATTACATGTATCGAAATAAATATACGTAATTTTTTTTTTTGTATACTACCTATATAATTTAAGCACTTTAACATATTACAATCTAGTCCTTATAGACTAACTAGCTGTTACTCACGACTTCGTCCGTGAGTAATTTCATAAAAATAAATAAAGCAACCCTTGAAATTGTCGGTAATACAGTGCAACGGTATTACAGTACTCGGGGTTGGAACTTCATTAATGAAATGCTAGATGGCGTTGAAGTTGCTAGATTTTGAGATTTTGTGACAAACAATTTTTTTATTTCTCGTATTTTTTTTAATAAAAAGTATCCTATGTTACTTCTAATACCTCCGAGAATATGTGTACAAAGTTTCATGATGATCGGTTAAGTAGTTTTCACGTGAAAGCGTAACAAACAAACTTACATTAACATTTATAATATTAGAAAGAAAGAAAGAAAGAAAATATTTATTGTAACGAACAACATTATACATATAAATAAAACAGAAAAACAAAAAAAAAAACATCCGCTACAAAACGACCCCAACTCAGCATAAAACAGGTCAATAGACCTGCGCTGGTCTTCCGTTGGGGCGCCTTGGTGATGTCACGGACGTCGTTCACACCCATCACACACAAAAATAACAAAAACCAAAATACTCAAATTTAAAACATACTTTCCTATACTATTACAATATTAAAAAAAAGAAAAAAAACAACTAAATCTATACCATAATTCCATACTATAATTCCACCTTATGTTAGGCTGATGGTCCTGCCAAAGCCTATAACAAGCCCAAAGTATAAAAACTTATTTAAATAATACATACACGTGTTGTGTTGACACGTCATTTGTTGACGTCATTAAATAACTGAATCGAAACTAAATTTGGTAAAATTTGATTAATTTGGCTAAATTGTGCTCACACTGCCACAACAAGAGCCATTAAACAAAAATAAGACAAGAACTTAATTTGAATCTGAATACAAATGGTTGTAATCATGGCCCAGTAATATTGGGCCATGGTTGCAATGCAAATGGTGAATCTCGCAAATCGCAACGCAATATTATTATTTACATGCGGAAAGATGCACTGTTTTCATATATTATGTTCAGTAAAAGGTTCAGTAATATATAAATACGCACATAGCCGGGACAGGCAAATAATGGCATGTTTTATGTGTTTTTGGATACAGGAATACAAACTGGAGGTAAGTATTAAAACATTGAACATAATATTTCTATGACACTTGCAAATATGATGCGCATACGATAAATAAAAATAGATTGATAAATTATAGAAACTGTTACTCGAAAAGGAACTAAAGTATTTTAATTATAAGTTAATATTTACATTTTTAAGTATGAGTAATTTAAATTTAACATAAACTGTATACTAAACTATTGTATATCTAAAAAAATGTCCATTGGCAATTCTTAGTTTGTTAAGGCGAAGACACTTTGTATAATGTGTTCTATTATTTACACTTTGTTCATGTGTTCTACTATTTAACTAACACTTATCCACTATTAGCACTACACTAACTCAAAAGGTTTATTTCTTTTGAGCCTTTTTTTTAAGTCCGTGTTATCGAGAAGCTGAATTGCTTCTACGTTCACGTGCTGATGAAGCCTCTTCTCATGCGCTTCTGCATATTTTTGTATAACTTTCGTCACTAACTCCACTTGTAGGTCCTTGTGGAGGTCCTCGTTTCTTACATACCAAGGAGCGTTCACGATATTCCTTAGAACTTTGTTCTGGAATCGCTGTTTAATAAGCACGTTACTTTTTTTGGTACAGCCCCAAAGCTGAATTCCATATGTCCACACTGGCATCAGGATTTGTTTGTATAGTAATACCTTATTGTGTACGGATAAAGTAGAATGCCTTCCTAGTAGCCAGTATAGCTTTTTATAGCGAATTTCAAGCTCTTCTCGTTTCTTTTTTACGTGAGTTTTCCAGCGTAGCTTTGTGTCCAATGTCATACCAAGATATTTAGCTGTATTTGCATATGGAATTTGCTTTCCATTTATAAAAATAGGCCTATGAATAAGGTTTTTCTTAGTAAAGTCAATATGAATGGATTTCGATTCATTCAATTTAATTCGCCATGTTTTTGTCCACTCGTAAATGTCATTTATTGAAGTTTGGACCTTTGTTATTGCTTCTTCGTGATTATCTCTAGTCGCCATTATAGCAGTATCATCTGCAAAAGTAGCAATGGTGTTCTCTTGTGGTTGAGGAATATTACAAGTGTATAATAGGTACAGGACCGGCCCTAAAACACTTCCTTGGGGCACACCAGCTTTAATTTCTTTTAATTCAGAGTAGGCATCATCTTGCCTTACTCTGAATGCTCGATTAGTTATGTACGACTCAAGTAGGTCGATATATTGCTTAGGTAGCCTTAATTTTAACTTACGAATTTATTATTATTACTTAATCCTTTGTGCCAGACCTTATCAAATGATTGAGCTACATCTAAAAATACTGTTGTGCAGACTTTCTTATCTTCTAAGCTTTTTTTAATAACATTTGTTATTCTATGGATTTGATCAATAGTGTAGTGTTTTTCTCGGAAATCAAATTGATGATCTGGAATTATATTTTGTTCTTCAATTATCGGTTTTTACCTTTTTAGCAACAATTTTTCAAATAATTTTGACATAACAGTAGAGAGATGGGCCTGTATGAAGACGTCTCATGATGTGGTTTGCCTGGTTTTGCAATCATAATAACTTCAGCAATTTTCCATTGACTTGGTACATGTCTTAGTCTGAATGAAGCATTTATTAAGTAAGTTAGCACTACTAATGCCTTCCTAGGCAGTTTATGTAGTATTTCTCCCGTAATAAGGTCATAACCAGGAGATTTTCGGGGATTAATGTAGTGTTTTATTTCATTGTATACTTCTTTAGCTGTGACATATCTTATGTTTCCCTCATTTTGTTGTATAGATTCAAAATGATATTCTGCACAACTTTCGTTTGGAACAAATATATTTTCAAGATGTTGGGCAAATCGTTTTGCTTTTTGATTATTATTGATTGCCCATTTACCATTTTCTTCCTTTATAGGAGGGATGTGTATAGTAGGTCTCTTCATTCCATATGTTGCTTTCCAAAGATAATAGTTTGTGTCTTTATTACTACTTAAGCTACGAAAGTATGAATCCCTTGATTCGTCTTTGAGTGTTTTTATGTTTCTGTTAAGCTTCTTAGTTAGATTATTTAGGATTGTTTTATCGAGTGGTGATCTGGTTTGGTGCCACTTCCTCCTTTGTTGCCTTTTTTCAGCTACAAGGCGTTTAATTTCTGCTGGGTAATATTTTCCAATTAACCGTTTATTAAGTATTGGAGTATTATTTCAAGCAGCTTGTTGAATGCTTATAATATATTTTTCTACTTCTATTTCTAATTGTTCCTTAGTCTTTAGTGGTACTTTCAAATCTACATTATTTTCTAATTCTACTTGAAAGCTCTTCCAATCTGTATGATTGTTAACTAACGTTGTGCTAGGTTCTTTTTCAATTGGTATTTCGCTTATAGTTAGAGATATTGTTGAGTGGTCCGAGTTCATGTCGAAACCTTCGTCAACTTTCAGATAATCGGTCGATATGTTTTTGTAAATAAAGAAGTCAATCAGGTCTGGAACTTTTTGAGGATCTGTTGGCCAATATGTTGGCTTCCCCGTTGAGATAACTACGCATTGCTTTTCGTTTATAGCACTTAGGAGCTCTTTTCCTTTAGTAGTAGTAAGTCTTGATCTCCAATACGTATTCTTGGCATTAAAATCGCCTCCTAGAATAAATCTTGTTCCTAGTTAGTCAAATAAAGATAAGTAGTAATCTTTTTTTATAAGATGTTTTGGTGGGCTATAAATTGCTGAAACTACGACCGGGTAGCGCTTGGTTTTTACACATACAGCTACAGCCTGTGTTTCTTCTTCTTCGAGTTTAAACTTTTCGTGGTGATAAATATTTTATTTAATAATAACAGCACTACCTCCTCTAGCAGAGTTATTTGGTTGTAAGGCGCTGTAAACTTTATAACCTTTGAATGCAATAAAGGTTTTTTTAGTGAAATGAGTTTCAGATATCAAACAAATGTCGATGTCTTCAGTGGTTAGGACTACTTGTAGTTCATGTTGATGTTTGGATAGTCCATTGGAATTCCAGGCTAAAATTTTAAGGGTACGTGTCATACTAGATACAGTTGGGATCAACTACCCTGGTGATTTTTTCGAGGTTTTTGAGCCGCTCGTTGAAAGAAGATATATAGTGCAAAATTTGGTTAACTTTATCTTCTAACGTCTTATTTTGTTGTGCTTTACCATTCTCGGTAGTGTGGCTTTTTTTCACAACCTGAACGAAAGACACACCTTGTTGAGTTGTCTGGCTTGGAAATATTTTACCTGTGGTTGCTGGTTTATATAAGCGACGTGTGTCACCGTTTTCTTTTTCATAGCCTTGTTTTTAATGACTTGCATTTCCTTGGCTACGAGGCAACCTTGGTAATTAGCGGGGTGTGGTAGTCCACAGTGTACGCACTTTGGTTTTTCTTCTGCAGGTCTTTTACAATCTTTAGTTAGATGCTTTCCTGTACATTTAACACACCTTGTAAAGAACAACAATATCTTTGGATATGCCCATAACCTTGGCATCTTTTGCATTGAGGGATCAGTTTTGAAGTTTTTAATGGATGTATTTCTACCTTACATCCTAAAATAGTGTCAATAGCATAGGTTTTCTTCACGTCTTCATCTTTGCTAAAGGTTAGCATGAACATGTTAAGTGGCTCTTTATTTTTCCACTTCAGTTTATTTACAGCACTTTCTACTTGAAATCCTTTTTTATGCAGGTCATCTACAATCCTTTCCGGTTTGCAAGTGGAGTGCAACTTTTTGGACATTACTCTCAATGGTCTCGTTTGCTTGTTTTCGTAAGAATGCTATAATATGTTACTTTGTGAGAGTAACGTAGTAATGATTCTATACGATTCTTCCTCGTTAGCAATTATTTTTGCACTGTTGCCACCCATCATCTTTATTTTAAATGATTTCTCATCAACTTTTTCAATCAAAAAATCAAAGAAATTTTGATAATTTTTTACATCCTCCACTATTTCACAGCCGTTCTGATGATTCTGCACTTTAGCGCATAATGCGCATCAGCTGGTCAGATTGACACAGCGGAAGACACTTTGCACTTTACACGATCCACTAAGAACGGCACGTCTGCTCACAACGGAATCTTTTGCGAAACCAATATACGTAATAGACAAGGAAAAACTGTCTTTTAGCCTTTTGTAAACAAAATTTCTCTTGTGTATCTTTTTTACACGATCTTCCTTATGTCAGTAGCAAATTAAATACGACTTGAGAATAGAATCATCTTCACTGTAGATAAGAGCACATTGTGATACTTTACTGTTCAATAAAATTGGTGACATTTTGTACTTACCCGAACAACGGGTTCAACAACTATTATTGTTGGGGCTGTCATTTAATGCACAGCTCCCTTAATATATAGGAAATTTGTGAGAGTAGTTAGTGAGGAAATTTGTAAATAGCCCTTTTTTCCTCTTAAAGTCCTGTTTAATATCCTTTCTACTGGTAGTACAATATTGATCCATTAGCTTGATAATTATATAAATCAACGGTTTACGTTAAGTAACGTCTTATGATCGTACGTCTTGTAGAATGTTAGTTAAGCTAGTGATGTCTCGCTACCGCCGCGCGTCTTCTTCGCCCCGCTGCTACATCAAAGTATTGGCGCGAACAATTATCTTATAATGATTACCCAGTACTTAGATACTACACATTAGTAGAATAGTTAGCTCGTCCTGAACTTGGACTGATGTTGTTTTGATGTACTTATAGTTAATTTGGCACATCTGAAAGACTGCAGCACCACCCATGTTCCGATCGAATCATAGGCTTTCTTTAGATACACTACTTATAGATATTAAACACAAAGTAAAAAATTAAATTGTGTTTAATGTATAGTGTTAAGCATGTCAAATGCTAAAAATATATATAAAAATATCTAAATACTTATAGATATTTCTTTGGTTGAAAACTCATAAGATACCTTTGCATTTTTTTTTGTTGCTCATGGTAGCAGACAAGATAGATAGACTCCAATACTAAGAATACTAGGCAAGCCGATGCTCACGGTTTCGTTTCACGGATAGGAAATGAATAAATGCACGAATACCTATATCCCGCTAAGACCAAACGGTTAATCACACGGAAAACGGCGGTGCTGAACCATTCGGGTCCACCACCGAAAGGATAGGGGTGGTGGCAAGAATGGGGTATGTATTCTTAGTCCATCACCACTCCTGTCCTTGTATACCCGTATGTATATTTCCAATATCGAAATTACTGCCCCTGGACGATCTTACAATATAAATGTAAATTGTCGGTAACTTTAATTGCGCCAGTGTCAATATTGGACAGGACCGTCTCGTTGTGTATAGCCACCAAATATTCCGCTTAGAGTGGCGTAGACGAAATAACGCTTTCAACTAGGTATATTTCAAATGGGGCATCAAAATTTTTGTTTAAGAATATAAAGAGCCTTTGTATATATAACTGAGTGCAAATATGTTGTGCTGCCCTTAAAATGCAGAAAGGTAATTCTTTTAAACTTTAAACGACTCAAAAACAGCGATATGAATGCAGTGGTAACATTTTGTCAGCTTTTAGATGATCACGTATATCATAACTGGCGTCATCTATGGCTTAGCAAAACAAAAAGGTTTTATTTCTGTTCAGTTATCTTTTATTTGCTTTTAAAGAACTTTCTTGTTTATTTTTATATATGAAATGGTTTTTTTTAATTTTTTAATGTTCCACTAGGGAGCACGAAACCCCTTTCATAGTGAGAGAGATGTATAATATATACTAACAAAAAAAATCTATATTGTACAAACAATGTTATTAGTTTTACCCACATATTGCTTACGCTTCATTTGCGGATTTACTCGGAGTATTCCCTGGATATCATTTTATCCACCCAGGTAAAAAAAGTAAAAGAAAAGAACAGCCTAAAAGCGTTGTTTATTTAGTCATATTACGTTGCAACTATGACTACAGCTATGTATTGAAAGAAAACATCTTGTATTCAAAACTGTATGGTACATGGTAGTATATTAGCTAACGTAGCAGCCTTCTACGCAGAGTTCGATTCCTCCAGATGAAAATTTTGCCTACAATCTTGTATTTTGTTTGTATGCCACATTTACTTTGGTTGTGAGCTAATTGACTATTACCAGTTTCACTTACCTTTTTTTTTGTTAGGTTGGGAAAAAGTGTACCTAACCGCACACCCCGTCGTTCAGAGCAACGAACAGGGTAGTGTGGGGTCCTCACCCACTAAATAAATCCGTCGTGTGCCGTCTCTCCACCTATATTGGCAGACCACTGGAACTGTCTGACATTACCTCAGTGGTCCGCCGGCGGCTTACATACTCGTACCTAAAATCAGTGATTAGGAACTAAGAAGATGATTAGCAACTGATTAATGCAATTAAAAATGTGATTTCTATTAGCGTATCATGGTACTTTTACATAACTTACCTAAAAATAACAGGTAAATAATTGTTAGGTAAAGGTACTTAATAAGGACATTAGCATTACGGTACCACACATAATAAGTTATCTGCAGATATATTACTTACTTCAATTTATTTTAAATATTTTGATATTTTTATATATTTTTTAGCATTAATTGACATGCTTTGGCTATATCATTTGCTTCTCTTGTTTATTATTTAAAATATAATATATATCTTGTATATATATCTTGTGTATAATATATATGTTGTATAATATCTTGTTTTTTAAATAAATAGTGAAACTAAAAGTAATATTTATGTTTAAACATTTTTATAATGAATTTCTAGAGTGAATGTTGACGTTGTTAAAAGTTAGTAACAGGCGTTCCTAAAAAGTTTCAACAACGATAACGGATACAGATTATGTCATCGTATGTGTAGAAATTCGCAAATAAATTATATTTTCCACTAGAATTGTCTTTGTTTACTGATGTTATTACAATCTCTATGCGTTCGACGTATTTTACTGCTATGGAATAATCAATTTATCACAAGGGACTTTACAAGTGACGGACACGAAGTACACCCAGACTCACAACAACTATTTGTGAGTCACACAAAGAATTGTCCTGTATAATAATCGAATCCACAACACTAGACACGGGAGGTCGGCATCTAATCTACATTGCCATCTATGCATCAACATACGTGTATTGTTCGTTCCCTTTTCTACCTTAGAGTCACCAGTCTGAAGTCAGAATTTCATTCTGCAACTGGTAAGGCTAAGTCACACTACAGAAGCTGATTCCTAAGGGCTAAGTTAATCGCTTAATAACTGATCCTAGTGAACAGTTATGTTTCCTAAAATCTTTGATTTTCAATCAAACGTAATTCTTTTGTTTAGAGATTAACATATTAATTATTCAGTTGTCCTGTGACCACGGCTGCTGCATCGCAGTTGAAACGTTGGGTTAATGGTAGTTAAAATTTTACCTAATTTATACGCGAAAAAAGACTCGTTTATGTTACTTTAAATATCTTACGTAATCTTTAAAAGTTACCATATTAATTATAATAGACGACGCTAAAATGAATTGTATATTTTCAACTCATAAAGATTGTGGAGCCTTGTTTGACTATTGTGTATTTAATATGGCTTCATACGCATGGCATGAAACCAGTCATGTTCTCTTACAAGATCACCATTAATATACCGATAACATAGATGTAGTTTTTTAGTTAATTGAAAAAACTTATGGACTACAATTGCGATGATTTCTCGGAGAGACCTATAGGTATCTACGTCCAGCCGAGAACAATGAAAGACTGCCAGATATATAGAAAATGCAAAATATTTTTTGGAAAACTGTATCTTAATTATTCTGTTGAAATCATTGGTTCAAACTCTTTCATTACGCTGTGTATCCTCCTTCACTTAACAAAATTATATAGATCATATCAGTACTTGTCTAACTATTAAGATGAATATATTTTAGTATTAGCTATCTCACTTTAGCGAGTGTTAGTCTTGATTGATGACCGTTTTACCATAGATAGACTGGCGGCAATAGCTATTACTTTGTAAAAAACTTCGCTATCAGCATGAGGTTTTAATGGCATTTATATAAACGTTTCAGGAGTTTATGCCTCAAATTGTAGAAGTTTGGTGTTTATACAGATATGTGTCAGGAACTCAAGTTAAATTTTGTAAATATCTAAGTACAAAAACAAAAATGTTGCGTTCGTTAAAACTGCAACAAAATAAAATCGTGTAAAAATATCCAAGTACTAAAATTTCAAGTACTAAACTGCATATGTGCAAAATTTCATTGAAATTGGTTCATTACATTAAGAGTATATCACTAGAAGACATTCTATTGTATCTTATTGTGGGTATTTAATAAAAAATACACATGATATCCTTTGATCTGCTTTATGGTTAGGATTAAAAAAAAACATAGCATCACGCCTGTATTCCCCGAAGGGGTAGGCAGAAGTGTATTACACACCCACGACTCGCCAGCTATGTTTAAGTCCCACGTAATAGGGGGCGAGCCTATTGACGTCTACCGGGCACATTTGTAAACTCCGGACTGTTACTGAGATTTTTTCTTTTTAGGAAAAAGCTCATTAACATTGCCCGACCCGGGGATCGAACCCGAGACCTCATGAATAGCAGTCGCATACACTACCGCTACACCACCGAGGCAGTTAAAGAGTTGAGTTGCCAGTAAGCACCAAGATTAATGGCATTCACGATATAGTATGTGTACATGTAATTACACTAAAATTAAAATAAATATATTTAGATATTTTTTATATATATTTTTAGCATTTGACATGCTTAGCACTATACATTAAACACAAAGTGAAAAATATGAAATCGAAAATAACAGTCAGGAGCAGGATTTGAACCTGCATCTCCTGGATACCGTCCAGATGCTTTACCAATTCAGCCATCCTGACAATTGCTCCTGACTGCTAATTTCGATAACACATTCATACTTAACGTCTTTGGGTGACGCCTGCACCATCTGTCGGAAGTATTTTCATACATTATACCGACCAGGTAAACTTAATTTTACAATTAAGATTTTACCTAATAATGACGCAAACCCTATAAATATTTAGATATTTTTTATATATATTTTTAGCATTTGACATGCTTAGCACTATACATTAAACACAAAGTGAAAAATATGAAATCGAAAATGAAACGGCGTCACCCAAAGACGTTAATTATGAATGTGTTATCGAAATTAGCAGTCAGGAGCAATTGTCAGGATGGCTGAATTGGTAAAGCATCTGGACGGTATCCAGGAGATGCAGGTTCAAATCCTGCTCCTGACTGTTATTTTCGATTTCATATTTTTCACTTTGTGTTTAAAAATAAATATATTTAGGGATTTTGAAATAAAACTACGTTTACGGAATATATCGCGTTTACTTGATTTGACTACTATACCGACGTTTCGAATACTTTACAGCATTCATGATCACGGGTGGACTTAGATGGTAGACGTCAGCAGCCTTGGACGTCTAGATCTCTCTCTAGATTCCGTAAACGTAGTTTAATTTCAAAATGTGTAACATTCGCGTAAATATCAGAAAGTATTGTATTTTAGGGAGTTAGAAAGTGACAAAATGTAAAACTAAAAATAATATTTTTTTGTTTAGAATGCCGGTTTAGGCACTCTACTAGTAAGCTATCACAGAAGTTGCTCAACAGATGGCGTAATTGCAGTCAGACAGATTTTTTTTAAATTTAGGTGCAATTTGTAGTCAATTGAACAAACATTGAACATTCAATCACAAAACCACATAAACAATGAAGTTCACCAAAACAACACTCTATCATTAATGCCAATTATCTCCATCCCAAAAGCTAAAATTATATTAAAACCACAATTTTATTTTTTAATTATCATTTTTCCTCTATTCTTATGCAACGGACATAAGTCATTGTAATACGTAGATCTGTCTATACTATTATAAAGATGTAACAGAGCCCGGCCGTGTGGGGCCGGGAGCCGTGTGGGGCCGGGTTTACAATTGTCCCACCCCTTCTCCACCCATGGGAGTCGTAAGAGCCTACTGAGGGAATACCGGGGGAGCAGCAGCAGCACCCCCTCGAGTATTAACAACATCCACTGCGATCGCCAACCCACCTGCCAAGCGTGGCGATTACGGCACTATCCCCCATATGAGCGAAACAGCACAGGAGCGCTCGTTGTGGCGTTCTCTTGGGGAGGCCTGTGTCCAGCAGTGGGCGTCGAGGGGCTGATGGATGGATGGATGGATAGAACAGAGTTATGTCTGTACATTTTGAGAAAAAAATAATATATTACGTTATTAAGGCGTCTCTGGTCACAAAACTTCATTTTAAAATTTTTGTTTGCTAACAAAGAACGCGGGCGTCACGCAAAAACTATTGAATGGATTTTCATGTTTTTTTTTATTTGACAATTCTTGATTAGACTTAGAGAAAAATTGGTATACATTTTATCCCCCACCACATGAACCTGATATTGGAACCTGAGAGATCCGACAGAGATGCTGGCAAAGTCTAGAAAATAGTATACTTATTACATAGATATACTTATGGTGTGATTAACACAACTCTAAAATTAAATAATAGTTGGTTTCATCGTTGAATTATTATTTATTATGTACCCTATGGGCCTAGCCTAGTTACATTCTAAGACTGCTAACGCTATAGAAAACTATTAAAATGTATGAAAATTTGACATCTTTAACATGTGATGATATCTATGCTTTATACATAATCTTATGTACATACTAGCCTTTGTCCAACTAAAGCTAGTTTTTAGGTTATATCTCAGGTTTCCGATATAGTAACGGGATAAAATGTATACCAGTTTTTAAGTCTAATAAAGAGCTATCAAATAAAAAAAAACATCAAAATCCGTTTAGTAGTGTTTGCGTGATGCGCAAACGAACAAACGACAAACAGACAAAATATCTAAAATAATTGTCTTGCCTATATAGCCTATGTATTAATATTTTCTCAAATATCTTAAATGTACAGCTCTGTTACAGTTTTATAATAGTATAGATCTATATATGATAGGTGTAGGATAGGTATGTATCAAAAAAAGAGAATGAAATATACGAGTATTTAATCCAGTAAGTCTACTTAAGACGGCAATACTAGAAACCCTATTTACGTCGATCGTTCGATTCTTAAAGGCTTTGGAAATACCGAAGGCTTACCTTCGAAAATCTCTCCGAACAGGTTTATAAACATTTATTATATTGTACTCTTGGTCGGTGTTATATCATTTTCCAAGTTTCTCGTATATATTCTTTTTTATTATTTAGAACCATATCGAGCGACATAACAATAA
The DNA here is from genome assembly GCA_948253155.1 of Leucoma salicis. Classification (NCBI taxonomy): domain Eukaryota; kingdom Metazoa; phylum Arthropoda; class Insecta; order Lepidoptera; family Erebidae; genus Leucoma; species Leucoma salicis. The sequence continues at coordinate 20,498,698 of OX411811.1, forward strand.
AGAAATAGAGACATCAAAAAGAAGAAATGGAGTCTTATATACAGTTTTATTTTAAACACAATGTGTGAAAATGTGAAATCGAAAATAACAGTCACGAGCAGGATTTGAACCTGCATCTCCTGGATACCGTCCAGATGCTTTGCCAATTCAGCCATCGTGACAATTACTCCTGACTGCTGATTTCGGTAACACATTCATACTTAACGTCTTGGGTGACGCCTGCGCCATCTATCGGAAGTATTTTCATACATTATATCAATCAGGTAAATTTAGTTTTACAATTAAGATTTTTACCTAATAAATGACGCCACCTTATAAATATTTAGATATTTTGGTATCCAGGAGGTGCAGGTTCAAATCTTGCTCGTAACTCTTATTTTCGATTTTACATTTTCACAATTTCTGTTTAATGTATATGGCTAAGCATGTCAAATGCTAAAAATAACATAGAAAAATAAACATATATAAGAATATATACAAAAATATCTAAATACAGTTTTATTTTTGTATTTGGAAGTTATTTGGTTCATGTTTAGAAAGGCGTTATTCCTTGGTAGATACTACTCAAATCCGTCGTTCCTGTCCATGTGGTGACGGACTAAGAATACAAGTGTCACCAACCCATTCTTTCTCACGGGTGTCGTATGAGGCGACTAAGAGAAATAAGCAATTATCATCCATTGCATAACTGGTAGTAGGGCTGGGTACCAAGTGGGAGTACTCACTTAGTATCGGGCCCGAGCGGATCATCTCCCGTGTGACCGCGTGAAGCACATCGTTGCGTTTTGGCTGTAGCAGGAGACAGCCGTTTATTCTTTCATTTCGTATCTGTGAAAAGAAATGATGAGGAGCGGCTTGACATATACTCTCGGTAAAGTTGCGTCTATGAGCGACGGTTACCATTTACCATCAGATGGGCCGTGGCTCGTCTGCCACTACATGCAATAAAAAAAACTCGCTCAAAATTGTTAAAAATTATCAGTATTACTTAGAAATAAAGAATTTTCTTCTTTTTTCAAATATTCTATTGGTAATAAATTAAAAATAAACCGCATTTAAAAGACATATTGAACTAAAATCCAAAAAATAATGTAGTATTTATATACTATTTCCGTGCTAGACACCTACTGATGTGTTTGAAGTCGGTGCCAAAATGATGTTAATGTTATTCATCCATCAGCCTTTCAACGTCCACGCTAGACATAGGCCTCCCCAAGAGAACGCCACAACGAGCGGTCCCGTCATGGGGCATAATGCCGTAATCGCCACGCTTGGCAAGTAGGTTGGCGATCGCAGTTGATGTTGTTAATACTCGAGGGAGTGCTGCTGCCCACTCCCTCGCTATTCCCTCAGTCGGCTCTTACGATTCCCGAGGGTAGAGAGGGGTGGGACAGTTCTAAATGATTAATCTTATTATTACTTAGGTATATTTACCTACCTATTGTTTTTGTTATTATATGAGTATAAGTATTGTTTTGTTATTTTTAGACTAAGCACTGACTTCAAACACATCAGTAGGTGTCTAGCACGGAAATTGTATGTAAATACTAAATTATTTTTTGGTTTTTAGTTCAGTGTCTTTAGAAGGCGGTTTTTTTTATATTTAAAAAATTTTTTTTTTTGCTTTTTGGTGATTATTTATAAAATAGGTGCGTAGGTTAGAGTAGATGGTACATGATGGGGAGGCCTTCCTCGGAGCACAGGAGTCTGAAAATGATAAATATGAGCGCCTAAAGCGCAGTAGAGAAAGAAATAGAAAACAGCGAGAGTCTTCCGAAGACCGTGAGGAAAGATTGGCGTACCCATATACATATAAAATGGGTACGCCAACTAAACTGCCTCGGTGGTGCAGCGGTAGTGTGTGCGACTGCTGACCACGAGGTCTCGCCTTCGATCCTCTGGTCGGGCAGTGCTATTGAGCTTTTTCGTAAGAAGAAAAATTCTAGGCAATGTACGGCAATAGGCTCACCCCCTATTACGTGGGACTTAAACATAGCTGACGAACCGTGGGCGTGTAATACACGTCTGCGTACCCCTTCGGGCATACAGGCGTGATGCTATGCCAACTAAACGCACTGCTCCAATGAGCCAGAGAGTAGGTTGAAAATATGATGGATGTATGTCCAGATGCATTATTTTAGATTTTTGTTGTTTTATTAAAAACCGCTGGACCGGTTTTGATAAAATTTAAATATGACCACCTCTGATATAGAACCTATCAAACAAAAAAATAATCATTGAAATTGATTCATAATTGGCGGAATAACCGCGTAACAAACACAAAAAACAGCCGAATTGAGAACCTCCTCCTCCTTTTCGGAAGTCGGTTCAAAATAATAATTAAATTTAAACTGTGTTGTTTTGTTTGCTTGGATTAAAATAAATAGGGAAACTCATTAAGAAACTTAAAAAAAAAATTCACAATTTTGGTAATTTTGTATAGGAATCTCCTCTTTGGATTATAGACATCTGTTCTCAGACAGACGACAAAATGACAGCTACGGTTTTTTGTAATTAATTTGAATTACAACACAAGAACCATTAAACAAGAAGAAGAAGAATTACAAGCACGTTTTATTTAATAACCTATCGGAATTCAATCTTTGGATGATGCAGATTGATTAGGATTGATAATCGTTTATAAAATAAATTATAGGTGTAGTTCACCGGATTATCTAGATACAAATAAACAGGTATTACAATCTATAAGAGCGCGTATACTCCAAACCTGTTCACAGTAGTAGGAGTTAGTGCTAAATGGACCTTGCTTATTGCTGAGTCCGAACACTCCGAACATGCAAATGATACTATTTGTTCTAGTTTCATCTATCTTGAAATGTTTAGGCATATTTCTTAAAGAAGGCGTCAGATTTTTCATTACTGCTCGGCCGTTAGAATTATCAAGTGTATAAGCTCCTGTTACTGTTAACTACCAAGGAGTTATAGCTCGTTACTATAATTTCCGTAGGTAGGTAAACTAAAATGACCTACAAAGATTTAAATAATGAGTATCATATTTAAATATTATATTATGTTGTTTGAAACACGTTGCCAATACATTGCCATTATTGTGCTGTCATTGGTCATAATTTTTGCAGTACTTAGACGATATTTTTGAGGAAGGGATTTTCAAAACATCAATAAAGCTCATTTCAAATCAAGAATACCCAAAAAAAGATGTGCTATTAATTTTCAACTAAGTTAATGTGACATCCTATAAGGGCTGCGTAGATTTCCTTTAACATTTTATGACACCTACACTTTACCAATTCAATTTCCCGGATATATTTGCTTCCTACGCAACCTGAAGAATCAGTATCAATAAATATATGAAATAGCTACAGTCAACAATCCTTACTAACCTTATAAATGTGTAAATAAATTGGTATATTTATTTGTTAACTCTTAACGCCGCCGCGCCGTAACTACTTAATAGATCATTACGAAAATTGGCATACATATATTTCGAAATCCGTGTGGGGCTGGCTTGTCCCACCCCTTTCTACCCACGGGAGTCGTAAGAGCCGACTGAGAGAATGCCGGGAGAGTGAGCAGCAGCACTCTCTCGAGTATTAACAACACCCACTGCGATCGCCAACCCGCCTGCCAAGCGTGGCGATTACGGCACTATCCCCCATTTCTTGGGGAGGCCTATGTCCATTAGTGGACGTTGATAGGCAGATGGATGGATGGACATTTCGAAATAGAAAAATAACATAGGCTACTGTTTGTCCATGACTAATCGAAGGTTCCTGTCAAATGGCTATGTTTACGTAGAGATTATTTTATGTCAGAGTGTGACGTATTTATTTTAGAGAAAGCTAGCTTATGCCTATAAGCTTTTGGATATAAGCTCGTATCTAACAAAGTAATACTAAGGTGTATAATGAACAATTAAACATAAGTGAGAGTTTCCGTGTGGTGACGGACTAAGAATACAAGTGTCACCACGCCATTCTTTCCCACGGGTGTCGTATGAGGCGACTAAGGGAAGTAAATCCATTGCGTGACTGGTGGTAGAGCTGGGTACCAGGTGGGAGTGCTCACTTGGTATCGGGCCCGAGCGGATTGGTACCACCATCTCCCGTGTGACCGGCCATGAAACATATAGTTACGTTTTGGCTGTAGCAGGAGATAGTCGTTTATTCTTTCATTTCATATCTGTGAAATGAAATGGTGAGCAGCGGCTTGACAATACTCTTGGTATAGTTGAGTCAATGATCGACGGTTCCCATTTACCATCAGATGGGCCGTGGCTCGTCTGCCACTAAAATAACACCTACGGAAAACTGGCATTACCGATATAGCTTGAAGAATCTACAAACTGAAGTGGCAGTGTTTTACTAGCCAATGCGAGCATTATGAGGTATGTGGTAGATATACTAGCACTCGCAGAAACATTTGACATAAAGATAGCAGTAAATTCTACAATAAAAGCGCGTTGTAATCTAAGATTCTATTTACATGCCGTGTGGGGCCGGCTTTAGAATTGTCCCACCCCTCTCCACCCATGGGAGCCGTAAGAGCCGACTGAGGGAATACCGAGAGAGTGGGCAGCAGCACTCCCTCGAGTATTAACAACATCTACTGCGATCGCCAACCCTCCTGCCAAGCGTGGCGATTACGGCACTATCCCCCGTATGAGTGAAACACATGTTGTGGCGTTCTCTTGGGGAGGCCTATGTCCAGCAGGGGACATCGAAAGGCTGATGGATGGATGAATCGAAGTTTAGTTCATAAGACCAGCTTTTAGTTATATTGTTATAATAATATTACGTGGCGTTAATAATTAATCCACATTTCAAGTTTTATATATAACCCTACTGAAGTCGGGTAAAAGCTGATCCTTAAATATTTAACTTTTGAGAACTATCGCGATAAGAAATTCAAGCGCTCCAACTGCTGCGCAAATCTGTCCGCGCAAGTGTCAAAACAAGTGACCGAAAAGTCTCAGGTGTTTTATGTAACGCTGTTATAACTTATTCTTTCTTTCTTTGTTTTTTCGGATCAGTTTTACGTAATAAAACTATTCGTAATAAATATTTAAAAATATCACGATAGACGAACTGAAAAATTAAATAGTGTTACTACAGAAGCAGGTAGTCTTTTGTTATAACCCAAGAACTTTACAAATGACTCACCGACTAACTTGCCGAGGAAGACTGTATATCGTCTGTATATAAGCTGTAATGCAGATTTGCGTGCTTAGTGAAACCTAATCAAATTCCTTCACTTTCGAACACAGATCATAAATATATCGAAAACTAAGACATTACTCTAATGCGGCCAGGTACTTGCGCCCGTAGTAGATAAAATTCCATTTGATCCGTTAACAAAGTTGTACAACGTTTACCTTTAACGATTAAAGGTTTTAAAAAATAATAATGGTAGGGGAACATGGGCGAATATAGCATCTGATTAGACAGATCAGCTTATATTTACCCTTAAACACTACTTTTTGATTAGAATTTTATTTCTCCTATAGTGGTAAAATTAGGCAACCAATCTATTTATTTATGGTGGACGTCCATTAGTCAGCACGCACGCGCCTTACGCATCGCATTGAATGCATTTGTCGAGAGGGTGCGCCCATTGACATCAGCATTATGTCGATGTCAAAGTTTTGCTGATGAGGTTGCCATTAATTAAAAATTGGCTGCCGTGTTTTGTGGTAAAACCTGAAAAGTTGCCGTGTCTCATACAAATTTAATCAAAATGTAGACCTAAACACACAATTGGATATTGTTCTTATAGTTATAGTGATTAAAGGATATTAAATACAAATATATAAGAAGGACATAAAATACAAATATATAATATCCATACAAAATTCATAAAAATATGTCAGATTAACAGACAGATTTTAGGGGTAGTATGCTGTTAGGTGACACTGTTTTTCCTCTGCATATTATTTTACAATCTTCTTTCGCTATTTTCGTTCATGCTTGTAAGTCTCGTAACAGTAGCATGAATATCGTAAGTACGTATGAAAAAACGAAATACGATCGATTGAAGAACATCTAATCTTCCGGGGAATTCTCTACTAGTGCCATGTCCATTATTAACTTATCACACTGGCGATGTGAATTCAATAATCAACTAAAGTGTGAACTCCAAATCGTGCTATAGGTTGTATTAAATTACGTTATTGAGTAGCTGTATCCCGCGACTTAATGCGCTTTGTGAGGGTCCCCTGATTGACGATTATAATTATAATACCTTGTACCGTGTTTTTCCAAATGGCACCAAATACCGTATAATACGGCAATTGTCATGTCAATGGCAACACTGGATGGCATACGTCTAGTTTGTCTGGTTTAGGGTTGGCGATTCTTCTGGCGAAAGATTGATTTTTGTATAAATTATTAAATAAGGTTGGATACCCAAAATAATCGAGTTTAAAAAGGCGATCTTCCAAAATCGATCCTTCTTTTGACTTGTTTTATTTGATAGCTATTTTATTAAATTATAATGAACAACATGAATTAATCTTGCGATACTTACTCAGTATCGAAACGTAAGTACTTGGTATCAAATCAGACTGCGTGACTATTACTTTTTAATTTCTCCTCGCTCGGTTCCTGTACTTAAGTTATAGAAACGTGCCAGCTGAACCCACTCGAGGTCATTAATCTCCATAAATTTAAATTCAAATTAAAATAGCACATAAAATCGTCTAAGTTACCAATACCCAACCCAAGAGCTTGAGGCAAGCGGAGCCGCAATATCACGATTGCAAACGCCACAAGCGGACGGATTCTGTAGTAAGGCTTTTCATGAGAAGAGCCCGGCAAGAAACTCATGAGCCCCTTTTTTAAATTTCAAAGGAGATGGAAACGCTTTCATAAATTTTTGGGCCTAGGTGGTGACAAGATGAAAGTTGCACAATAATTAAGTATTTAAGGTAAGTAGTGTTATCTACTCAAATAACACTATAGAGTCTTATGTAATAAACTATCCTACTGCTGGGCAAAAGCTTCTTTGAATTTCAAGTAAAAGAACCGTCATCAAGCAGATAGATTATTCGAAAATAACAAGGCCAGGACCATCGTAAAGGCAAGTTCTCAGTGTTCAGTAACGAAGCAAGGGTTAATAAAATAAGCAAAACAGTATAATAAATAACGTTAGTAAAGCTGGAAACGAAAAAGTTAAATTGCCAAATGTAGTGTTGCCGTAGCATTCAAAAAGAGGATTTCATGTGTGTATCAATTTAGTATATCCATCGATATACTGATATAGAAATGTTCTATATTAATTTTTGTATATCTTCTTAACCAGCCGCTCGTCCGGCATTCTTTCCACGTGTCCGAACCACTGGAGCATTCCCTTTCGCATCTTTACACCAATACTCTCTTTCATACCTAGTCGCTCTCTTACATCGTTGTTACGAATGCAGTCAGTCAGCCTCATTCCACAGATTCTCCGCAGAGATCGCATTTCAACCGCATTGATTTTACTCTCATGCTCCTTTTTACATACCCAGCTCTCGCTTCCATATAATAACGTTGGGACAAGCACTGCGCTGTGTATTGCGACACGTGCCTTCTGGCTGAGGTGTTGGCTGCCGAGAAGTTGTCCCAATGCTCTGTTCACTCTATTTCCCGCATTCACTCTTCTCTCTACATTAGTGGTGTACCTTCCATCCCGACTGAATCCACATCCAAGATATACAAATTCATCCACTTGTTCTAGCACACCATTTCCTATTGCTACTCTAAAATCTATTCTGGCTTTTTCTCTTTCAAAAACCTTTATTTTGAAGTATAAAATATTTGTGAATAAGGAAAAAGAGATTTTTGGTAGGAGCGGGAATCTAACCCGCGTCTTTTCCAATCCAGGGAAGTGCTCTAAGCCACTAAGCTATCCTACTGATCTTTCGATCATTCCAATCTCCTAATCACATTTGTCTTTATTTATACTTTAACTAGCAGTGCCCGCGGACTCCGTTCCGCGTTAGAAATATTTTTGTCCCGGCCCGTTTGTACCGCTTAATACTTCAGGTTAAAAGTTCGGAATAAATAAAAAATATTTTTTTTATTGTTTTTGTTTTTTTATTGTTTTTGTATGTTTTGTGTTTCTTATGTTACTGTTTTTTAAACACAAAGTGAAAAATGTGAAATCAAAAATAACAGTCACGAGCAGGATTCGAACCTGCATCTCCTGGATACTGTTGCTAAGCATGTCAAATGCTAAAAATATATATAAAAATATCTAAATATTTATAGGGTTTGCGTCATTATTAGGTAAAACCTTAATTGTAAAATTAAGTTTACCTAATCGGTATAATGTATGAAATACTTCCGACAGATGGTGCAGGCGTCACCCAGAGACGTTAAGTATGAATGTGTTATCGAGATTAGCAGTCGGGAGCAAGGGTCACGATGGCTAAATTGGCAAAGCATCTGGACGGTATCCAGGAGATGCAGGTTCGAATCCTGCTCGTGACTGTTATTTTCGATTTCACATTTTTCAATTTGTGTTTAATGTATGTTGCTAAGCATGTCAAATGCTAAATATATATATAAAAATATCTAAATATTACTGTTTTTTGTTGTTATTTTTATTACTTGATGTTAATATACACTATTTATACATTATGTTTACTTATTTTAATTGTTCAAAACTTGTTATATATTAGTAGTAATGTTATCATTTGGTACTAAAATATATTGTCTTTCAGGAGTTCCAACCCGAGGTAAACCAACATATAACTGAAAGCTAAAAGTATATGGCAGAAAAACAGTGCTTTCTCAGGTCAATGCCCACCAGAGAAAATGTTTGACCCTGGGACTTATTAATAGTGAGGGCAAAAGAGACCTTGACGAGTTAACCTTTTAAACGGTATAGATAAATCAGTCGGAATTATGGGTATCCGCGGAATATAAGCAAGTTGTCCCACTGCTAGCTCTGTGAGAATAGTCGCCACGATTATATTCTCCCGCAACTATTTTATGAGCAGCCTTGTGCCATTACACATGTTGGAGGGTCTCAAGTTCCTTAAAAGCATAATAGGAAGGCCAACTTTTAGCATACGGTTACGTGGGGAGGTAAGCCAGAAGGACTCAAAGAATTTAAACATTCTTGAGGATAGTGCACTGTATCCTCAAAAATACACACCGTGTCAATGGACTTATAGTGATTGACTTGACTGGAAATTTTTCCTAAAATTATTTTATTTATCTCATTCACTGAATCGTTTCTGGGTGAGACTATTGCCCTAGAATAAAGCCAATGATAATCTCTTTCCATTAAACTTCCAAGACCGGGATATATTGCGTCTATCAGATCTTCTAACCTGTGTAATATGTGACCTAACCGATTGTCAAGTTTAATTCATCCATACTGTTAGTGTAAGGACAGCAAATTTTTCTTTCTCCAAGATTCAGTAGTTGATGCAGAAAGTCGTTGTCATAGTTGTCGCTCAAGTGGGCTCTCATGTTTGTTCGTAAATTGAGAGTTTCAACGGAACTCCATAAGCATGATGATTTTAAGCATGCCCTGATGACATCGGCGCGTGTTCCTTTTGTTATTACTGGCAGCGTTTGCTGAAAATCGCCCGCAAAAACAAAAGTAACACCACTCATATCTTTTAGCGTACGGTTCACTGCTTCAATATGAGGTCTATGACTCATGGTACATTCGTCTCATATAATTAAGGATGTATCTTGTAAACGGCGGGGCGGCGCGCACTGCACGTTTTTATTTTGCTAATATCTTTGAAGATATTTGTTTAGACTGTATAGAGTAAAGGGCACAGATATTCTACATTGATTTTCCGTTCTAAAAATATATTTATAAAGATATATGTATATTATTACCATATGGGCTAAATAAGCTTTACAAAAATTATTTTTCATTCACAATTTTAACAGTAAAAGCAGTTATTGTGAGTTATCCGTAGGAGATAGGCATATAGAATTTCAAAATTTCATGGTCACTTATAATTCTAAACGTTTTTACGGGATTTATACCATGTAAATTTTTACTTACGATGTTCCGATATTTCGGCACTGTTGCAAGCGCCATGATCACGGAGCAACTGAAGTCCTTGCGGGTGTGAATAGTTTTTATTATTCTGCGGTTAGAAAACCTAGAGACCTAGAGTTCTAACCGCAGAATAATAAAAACTATTCCCACCCGCAAGGACTTCAGTTGCTCCGTCTCTAGGTTTTCTAACCGCAGAATAATAAAAACTATTCCCACCCGCAAGGACTTCAGTTGCTCCGTGATCATGGCGCTTGCAACAGTGCCGAAATATCGGAAACTCGTAAGTAAAAATTTACATGGTATAAATCCCGTAAAAACGTTTAGAGATAGGCATATGCTAGCGCGGATTTTTTTACAGACTTTGATACGTTCTTTAATATTGTAGTACATTGTTTTGTTCTATCCTCAATAGTTTCCGCAGCGCATGCGATGAAAGCAACTTTTTTTACAACTTGGATTACATTATTCAAGTTTAAGTAAAGATGCGTAATTAATTTTGAAAATTATTATAGCCTATGACACTCCACAATAACGTAGCTTTCTATTGATGAAATATTTTTGTAAATCGGTTCAGTAGATCCAGAGGTTACCCCTTACAACGTCACAAACTCACAAACGTTACCTCTTTATAATAATAGTATAGAAGTATAGATAATGACAGCTATTATAAGGTCCTTATGTTTATGATTTAATCTAGTGTTTGAAAGGAAAGCAAATGTAGGTATTTTTTCCTTTCTATTCCTGTCTGACTATTAGACACTTTGAGATTGAGTAAGATTTAACCCGTAGCCCACCCGAAGTATTCACAACGTGACATTACTGTGTGAATGAAGATCGATGACGTCTTTGTTTGTGAAAATGTATGTATCTTATCCAATTTGTGAATCGTTTCGTAAACTCTCAGCTATTATTAAATTATCACACAGGTGTGAAGGATTTTTAGTGTGTAAGGTCAAAGGTGTTTACCATAAATGACCGCTGCAGATAGCAGTCTTTAATAGGCCTTATATTTGGCTAAGATAGACACTAATTGTGTAATACTTTCGGATGAGTCCATCGCGCTTTATTGCTTCCGTGACTATAGATTCTGTAATGTTGCCGACTCGTGGGAATAATGTTTTGTTTTTTTTTTAATTTCAGTTCCCTGCACTAAGGAATAATCTCGTATCGCGGGGGACTTTACAAATATATAATTTCACGGACACAAAGTACACAAAGTAGACTCAAAACCATTTGCGGATCACACAAAGAGTTGTCCTGTGTGGGAATCGAATCCACAACCAGGACCGGATTTAAACTTAATGCTGCTCCTGGGCACCGGAAAAAAATCCGCCCCAATACTGGAATTTTACTTAAACTTATAGCTTACTAGCAGTGCCCGCCGATTCCGTTCCGCGTTAGAAATATTTTTGTCACGGCCCGTTTGTCCCGCGTAATACTTCAGGTTAAAGGTTCGGGATAAATAAAAAATATGATGATCAAGATTTTTTCTTGCTATTTTGGTTCTTTGTTTTTTTTAATTGTTTTTTGTATGTTTTGTGTTTTTTATGATACTGTTTTTTGTTGTTATTTTATTACTTGATGTTAATATACACTATTTACATCATGTTTACTTATTTTAATTGTTCAAAACTTGTCGATATACTATATTAGTAGTAGTAATGTTGTCATTTGGTACTAAAATATATTGTCTTTCAGGAGTTCCAACCCGATATAAGCCAACATACAACTGAAAGCTAAAAGTATATGGCAGAAAAACAGTGCTTTCTCAGGTCAATGCCCACCAGAAAAATATTTGATCCTGGGACTTATTAATAGTGAGGGCAAAAGAGACCTTGACGGGTATAATCTTTTAAACGGTATAGGTAAATCAGTCAGAATCATGGGTATCCGCGGAATATAAGTAAGTTGTCCCACTGCTGGCCCTGTGAGAATGGTCACCACGATTATATATATTCTCCCGCAACTCTTTTATGAGCAGCCTTGTGCCATTACACATGTTGGGGGGTCTCAAGTTCCTTAAAATCATGATAGAAATGCCAACTTTTAGCATAAAGTAACGTGGGGAGGTAAGCCAGAAGGACTCAAAGAATTTAAACATTCTTGAGGATAGTGCACTGTATCCTCAATATTACACACCGTGTGGACTTATAGTGATTGGCTTGACTGGGATTTTGGGATGTTTAATAAAATGTAAACCACAATTTGAGGAACATTTTAAAGTTTATTTTAACATAACTGAAAATCTTTCATGACTTTACATAACATAAAAAATTTAAAAAAGTATTCTAAAAACATAACGCAAAACTATTCGTCTACCCTTGTCACTCACGCAAAATAGTTCGTCTACCACTTAGTTGTGTCGCCTTTGCTCTCAATGACAGCTTTAATGCGAAGAGGCATGGTTGCAACCAACGCTTCACACTCCTCAAGACGTAATTGACTCCCAGACAGCCAAGAGTTTATTTAGCCTTTAAGTCACTCTTCGATCTTGATGGATTTTTACGGCAAACTTTTTTCATTTTCCACCATAGGGTTTCGATCGGCGACAAGTCCGGGCTGCTAGATGGCAATTCGATTGTAGGGATGCTTTTCACCAGTAGCCACGCCTTTGGTGTCCTTGCATTATGGCAGGAAGCACCATCCTGTTGAAAAATGAAGGAATCTTGATGCTTAAGTGACGGAATAGAGGGCAGTAAATTCTCTTCCAAAAGGTTTTAATACCTTGCAGCATTGATAGAACCATCCACAAACTGCATACCATCATGTGCAGACATGCAGCCTTATATCATAAGAGACGCCGGACACTTCACTTTACGTTTGAGATAACGCCGGAACGGATACGCCTTTGGTGTCCTTGCAGTATGGCAGGAAGCACCATCCTGTTGAAAAATGAAGGAATCTTGATGCTTAAGTGACGGAATAGAGGGCAGTAAATTCTCTTCCAAAAGGTTTTGATACCTTGCAGCATTGATAGAACCATCCACAAACTGCATACCATCATGTGCAGACATGCAGCCTTATATCATAAGAGACGCCGGACACTTCACTTTACGTTTGAGATAATCAGTATGAAATGCCTCATTTTTGTTCCGAATCACTTTTTTCCTTTCATCGCCAACTGTCACTTCAAATTTGGACTCGTCACTCCAAATGATACTACGCCACTGATAGGAAGTCCAATTTAAATAATCACGAGCAAACTTAACCTCTTCCTCCTCTTCTTTTGTACAGCGGTCAACAGTGGTTTCTCCTTAGCGGTGTAAAATCCGTAACCCATTCTTTTTACTCATTTGCAAGTATCAACTGAGACGTCTTTGTGAATCATGTCCTTCCATTGCACAGTGAGTTCTCCAGCTCGAGCACGATGATTATTTTTAATAATTTTCTTCAGGATTCTGTTTTCTACTGCACTTGTGATGCGTGGTCGACCAGTTTTCTTCAAACAAGAAGTCGTTCTATTCTTTTTATAGTGCTGAATGATAGATTGGACTGTAGACCTGGGAAGTATCAAGTCTTTAGATATTTGGTAACTTGATGATTTGCCAGCATCGACCCCACCATTCGCATTCGAGGCTCTTCATACACGGGTTTGCCACGACCTATTGTTATTTGAAAACTAATGAAAAACACTAAAATTTTCAGAATTTATACCAATTTATACTGTCTCATTTGACAAATGACACAGAATTACTTTTACAAATTTAAATTATGCAACATAATTGTACAAAGAAGGAATAATCTTATTTAACTCACCGATAGACGAACTCTTTTGCATCGATTAACAATTAGACGAACTATTTTGCTTATAACTTCTTCGAATTTAAAACAGGATATGTATAAATTTAAAAAGCTAAAATAGTTTATTGGTTCATAATTAAAAAATTGCATAAGTAACGCGACATGTGATAGTAGAACAGCTTAATATTTTATATAGATATACAAAAATAATGAAGTTAGAAAAAATCTCACAGAGAAAATTTCACACTAGACGAACTATTTTGCATCGGGGCTCGTATAATTAAGGATGTATCTTGTAAACGGCCGGGGCGGCGCGCACCGCACGTTTTTATTTTGCTATTTTAACAGTAAAAGCAGTTATTGTGAGTTATCCGATAGGCATATGCTAGCGCGGATTTTTTACAGACTTTGATACGTTCTTTAATATTGTAGTACATTGTTTTGTTCTATCCTCAATAGTTTCCGCAGCGCACGCGATGAAAGCAACTTTTTTTACAACTTGGATTACATTATTCAAGTTTAAGTAAAGATGCGTAATTAATTTTGGAAATTATTATAGCCTATGACACTCCACAATAACGTAGCTTTCTATTGGTGAAATAATTTTGAAAATCGGCCCAGTAGATCCAGAGATTACCCCTTACAACGTCACAAACTCACAAACGTTACCTCTTTATAATAAATAGTATAGATATATTTTATTTTTAATCATCATTTTTTAAAATTTATTGAATGATTAAAGTTTTGAAAAATGCAAAAAATAATTCCGAACTTATATCAATTTTTCTAAAAAATATAGGTACTAATTAAATTTCTTTATTTAGATATTGTTATGTATATTTTTAGCATTTGACATGCTTAGCACTATACATTAAACACAAAGTGAAAAATGTGAAATCGAAAATAACAGTCACGAGCAGGATTTGAACCTGCGTCAACCAAGACATTAAGACGGAATGTTGTCGAAATGAGCGTAGTCCTGAGTGGTGGCTGAAATGGCAAAGCATCTAGGATGGTTTACAGGAGATGCAGGTTAAGCTCGTGCTAGGTTAAGCTGCTGCTCGTGACTATTGTTTTAGATCTCACATTGTCGCACTGTGCTTTTATTAATATGCCTAAGCATGTCAAATGCATAAAAATATATAAAAAACTCAGAAATCAGGAGCATTACGATCAATCCAGTGATGCCATATAAAACCATGCCATACTTGTAAATACACGTGCTCACGCACACAAATACAAACAAAACCATGCCAAAACTAAGTGTCATAAACCACGAGTGCTACCTTACTATGATTTAAAATTACTCCAATGACTCGACGATTTCGTACGTACGTTACGCACATGAATACGTCATCGCGCCATAATATTCCCTATATGATTTGCTATAAACTTACTTTATACTTTTACTTCCTTTATGTTTTAAAAATAAAACTTTCAAAAGTTTACCCAAATTATAGAAATTATTTCTGTCGGGTGACAACACGTTCACGCACACATCTTTCAAAAAGTGGCTTCACTTTTTAGTTGACAATGCGGTGTCTTTATTTTTTAGTTAGTCTGAGATATAAAAATATCAAAATAAACTGAAGAAATTAACTGATACATTTAAGGAACATGTTTTGATTTTTTAAGAAGTTAACTGTCTCGAAAATTAGAAAATAAATCTCTAATTACATGTTTATAAAATAACGAGCAGTGCCCGCGGACTCCGTTCCGCTTTAGAAAAATTGTTGTCCCGGCCCGTTTGTCCCGCGTAATACTTCAGGTTAAAAGTTCGGGATAAATAAAAATTATAATTTTTTTTTATTGTTTTTTGTATGTTTTGTGTTTTTTATGTTACTGTTTTTTGTTGTAATTTTTATTACTTGATGTTAATATACACTATTTACATTATTTACATCATGTTTACTTATTTAAATTGTTCAAAACATGTCGATATACTATATTAGTAGTAATGTTGTCATTTGGTACTAAAATATATTGTCTTTCAGGAGTTCCAACCCGAGTTAAGCCAACATATAACTGAAAGCTAAAAGTATATGGCAGAAAAACAGTGCTTTCTCAGGTCAATGCCCACCAGAGAAAATGTTTGACCCTGGGACTTATTATTAGTGAGGGCAAAAGAGACCTTGACGGGTAACCTTTTAAATGGTATAGGTAAATCAGTCGGAATCATGGGTATCCGCGGAATATAAGCAAGTTGTCCCACTGCTTGCCCTGTGAGAATGGTCGCCACGATTATATTCTCCCGCAACTATTTTATGAGCAGCCTTGTGCCATTACACATGTTGGGGGGGTCTCAAGTTCCTTAAAAGCATGATAGGAATTCCAACTTTTAGCATAAGGTAACGTGGGGAGGTAAGCCAGAATGACTCCAAGAATTTAAACATTCTTGAGGATAGTGCACTGTATCCTCAATATTACACACCGTGTCAATGGACTTATAGTGATTGACTTGACTGGGAGTTTTTCCTAAAATTATTTTATTTATCTCATTCACTGAATCGTTTCTGGGTGATACTATTGCCCTAGAACAAAGCCAATGATAATCTCTTTCCATTAAACTTCCAAGACCGGGATATATTGCGTCTATCAGATCTTCTAACCTGTGTAATATGTGACCTAACCGATTGTCAAGTTTAATGTCATCCCTACTGTTAGTGTTAGGACAGCAAATTTTTCCTTCTCCAAGATTCAGAAGTTGATGCAGAAAGTCGTTATCATAGTTGTCGCTCAAGTGGGCTCTCATGTTTGTTCGTAAATTGAGAGTTTCAACGGAACTCCATAAGCATGATGATTTTAAGCATGCCCTGATGACATCGGCGCGTGTTCCTTTTGTTATTACTGGCAGCGTTTGCCGAAAATCGCCCGCAAAAACAAAAGTAACACCACCCATATCAGCGTCTGAGTTTCTGATGTCTTTTAGCGTACGGTTCAAGGCTTCAATATGAGCTCTATGACTCATGGTACATTCGTCCCATATAATTAAGGATGTATCTTGTAAACGGCCGGGGCGGCGCGCACCGCACGTTTTTATTTTGCTAATATCTTTGAAGATATTTGTTTAAACTGTATAGAGTAAAGGGCACAGATATTCTACATTGAATTTCCATTCTAAAAACATATTTATAAAGATATATGTATATTAATACCATATGGGCTAAATAAGCTTTACAAAAATTATTTTTAATTCACAATTTTAACAGTAAAAGCTGTTATTGTGAGTTATCCGTAGGAGATATGCATATGCTATCATGGACGTTTTTACAGATTTTGATACGTTCTATAATATTGTAGTACATTGTTTTGTTCTATCCTCAATAGTTTCCGCAGCGCTTGCGATGAAAGCATTTTTTTACAACTTAGATTACATTATTCAAGTTTAAGTAAAGATGCGTAATTAATTTTGGAAATTATTAAAGCCTATGACACTCCACAATAACGTAGCTTTCTATTGGTGAAATAATTTTAAAAATCGTTTCAGTAGATCCAGAGATTACCCCTTACAACGTCACAAACTCACAAACGTTACCTCTTTATAATAATAGTATAGAAAAGTAGCGGAGCATATCAATTGCAAAAAAATAGATCTAAAACCATTATTTTGGTTTTGCTTCTCTTTATTTTTATTTTCTTACAATCTTCTGCCATTACGTCGACTAGGGTTTGCAGGTCAGTCGCAGACTGCGCTAATAGGAACGCATCGTCTGCATATAGCAGAGAGTTAACCACTGAGTCGCCCATCTAAACTCCCACAATCATTTCATTCAACCTTGGTAGACATTTATCCAGATATATGATAAACAGTCTGGCCAATAGAACGCAGCCCTGTTTAACGCTGATATTGACATCAAACCAGGGTGACATTCCATCATCCAGCCACACACAAGCTCTGCAGCCTATGTAGTTGGACTGCACCGCTTGTAGCAGTCTACCGTTAATACCATACTCCGGCAAAATATCCCAAAGTTCCTTTCGTACAACAGTGTCAAATGCTTTCTCTAAATCCACAAAACTGCAGAAAACCCTCTGGCCTACAGCCAGATGCTTCTCCACAATGTTGCGCAGAGAAAACACTTGATCCATGCATCCTCTTCCACACCTGAAACCTCCTTGTGCCTCAAACGAAAATTCATTAGCCACCATCCTCATTCTCCTTTCAATAATATTACCATACACTTTGGCTGCCAAACTGGTCAAGCTTATGGCTCTGTAGTTTGCATAGTCATAACGTGAACCCTTGTTTATAAACAAGGGCACGCGCTTCTCCAGTCCTTGGGAACCATTCATGAGCTCTAACATAAATTGAGAAGCATCAGCAAGGATTCCCAGACACATGAGCCTCCAAGCTTGATCATCTCAGCAGGCACTATATCAATACCCGCTGCCTTACCATTTTTCAAACTTCTAATCGCCCATTCAACTTCATCCATACTAATGTCATCAGAGGATGCCGGTACCGAATGATGATCTGTTAGATCGCATGTGGCACCAGCATCACCCGGAACATCTGCATACATATCTCAAAAAAAACAAAGCTGACCAAATACTCCGAGGCTTCTTCACCTCCGTCCAGAAAAGTTTGGCGTTGCTCGCGAAGTTTTTGGTCAGCCTTTCTTCTGCAATCATATTTGCTCTATCACGCTTCTCTTTCACTAAGGTTTTGGTGTCATTCTTACGTTGCCGGTATATTTACTTCTTCTGTTCTTTCATACTTGCACTCAGGTTCAAAGAAGATACATAGTCCAGCCACGCTTTCTTCTTTTGGTCTACGGGAGCTGCTACTTCCGTATCCCACCATGCACCACCTTTTAATTTTCTATGCTTCTTTGAGCATCCACATACTTCTTTCGCTGTATCTACCATGCTATCTTTCAATGCTCTCCAGCATTCTTCTATGTCAGATCCCGGCTGACTTGCCATTGTCAGCCGTTCACGGACATCCTCTGCATATTTTGCTCTTACACTCTCTTCTTGCAACTTTTCATTCTTTATTCTTTCAAGCCCTCCGAAGTGGACACGCTCTCACCAGTGTCTCCACTTTCTGAACAGACCACTAAATCGAACCACTAAATCACTAAACCCATAGAAGTCTGGGATCGCCACAGAGCTATCCCGCCACCAGGAAGATAACAGGCGTCGCTACCTTTCGCTTGGACTCTGTTACACAGAGTACATCAAGCTGTCTGACATGACGGTTACCAGCTCGTGTAACTTACCTTCCACACCACTTCTTACATTCCACGTGCCTACACAACACTCTGCTCCTCTTGACTCGCCAAACTGTGCAAGGCGTGATGGATGGCGGCCCCCATCGCCGCATCTGCCATTGTTCATAGACAGGGGCGGGTCAGTATGCGTTGCCTCTGGGGCACGCCCTAACCCGCACTGCGGTACGCATTTGAACCGGATTGCAGACTGTGGATTACAGGCTGGCAGGGATCGCGACGAGCACGTTATGGTACTTAATTGTAATGGAAAACCAGCTTAATATGCCAATAAACCCTTGCTATACAAAAAGAGTATAACGTGAAATGCCATTATGATACCAAGCATAAAATTAAATTTGCAATGTTTTTTTATTTATGTTTCTTGTTATTTTTCGTCATTTCTCATAATAAAATTACAATAAAATGTCTTTAAATTTAAAATAATATGACAAATGTGGCCCGCTCTCCTTTGTATAGTCCCCCTGTGTCCCCTGGTGGCCAAAAGGTAGCCGACCCATAGCCTAGATTATAAATTAATTATTAAGTCTATGGGCGCGTCTCACCAATAAACGTTAAAGTTCGGCGAGTACATTGAAGCTTACAATATGTATATGGGCGCTACTCGCCAATAATTGTCAAATATTGATTTCTGTGATTATATTAATATCGTAATATGTTTGAAATACACGAAAATAATATTCAATTAGCTATTAGTAAATATAAAACCATTATTAGTAAAATTTAATACTTTATTATTTTTTAATATTTAATTAGTATAAAATTTATCTTTTAGATTATGTGAAAATTCATTAAAACATTTAGTTTGAATATTAAACTATATTTCAATAATTTTTAATAATTATTTTGTCACAATTTCATTTGTTTCTTATAAAGAAGTTGTATTGTAATTGCAAGTATAAAAACGGTTGAATCATGTAAAAATGCTCTGTTCTGTACTAGAAACTGCGCGAAAATAAACTAAGTAATATTTGGTACGTGTTTACATTGTGATGGAGTCTGAACGTGAAGACCCTGGCATATCGCCGACATGTACTATGTCATTGAGATAAATAAATAAAAAAAAAACCATCTGGATATCAGAACAACGACAACCCCAGGTGAACCTAAGCGAAAAATGCTGATGACGTCATCCGCATTTAACCAGATAGCTAATATATGCTTGACTGCGGTGCGTGCTTGCTGATGAGTGTACGCAGTGCTAAACAAATTCATACAAAGCGAACAGCGTGCCTGCGTTGCGTACGGCGCGGATAAATGGAAGCGAACCTTTTCCTTCTAATTAACTCTCCAGATACCCATGGAATTAAAAACAGTTGCAACCTTACGTATACTTAGACGCATACATTATCTATGTACCTATAACAAATATGTGAAAGTGGAAGGATGTAGGTACAGGAGGAGACCGAGACTCACCTCACATATTTTGTAAAAGCTTTGAAATAAATAAACATTATTATTATATTATTATAATAATAATGTTTATTATATTATTATAATAATAATGTTTACCTAGACCAAATCGGTCACGTATTGAAGAAAGGTGGAGTCGGGAGTCTCCGAAACCGGTGAGGAAGCGAGAGATGTATGTAGTTATGTACTGCCCTGATAATAAAGAATGCAGTAATCGACATTTTTGGGATTTTCACTTTTTACCATAAATAGCATCCCAAGGGTTACCTACGTGGAAAAAAAATAACTTCATAAAAATTTTCTCTGGAAATATGTTTTTTAACTAATGATTTTCGCCGTACTTGCATGAAAATTTAATCAATGCTAAGGAGAAGCGCAGCATTAAACATGTGCTAAAAAAGAATGCAGTAGGTACTTGCAAGAATACGCTAGAGCTAAATGCAGTAATAGCCACCACTGCCGCATTTTGTTTTAGAATCAATAGACCAGTTGCTAAATCAAAACGCAGTTCTCTGTTATTGCATGTGAGTGACTTGCGAGATCCATGGCCATGCGTCCACACGTTGGGGTCAACGTTCACGCTAACGCTGTTGAACCAACAAGTCGACAGAATTGCGCTGGGGTGAGCCTTGGCAGCCGGTGTGGATTGACAAAATTGTGTTGTGCCAAACGAGTGTTGAGCTGAACATTGGCCCTATCGTGTGGAGCCGCGGTTAGGTATAGTTTATGTCCTTATAATCAGTGTTGCCAGATGGGTGAATTGGAATGACTCTTATCTTTCAGAGAGGATATTTGAATTAATAAAGCCTATAATTATCACAATGCACCAAATTGATATAATAATTTGTGAATAAGGAAACAGAGATTTTTTGTACTAGTGGGAATCGAACCCGCGTCTTTTCCAATCCGGGGAAGTACTCTAAACCACTAAGCTATAGTACAGATCTTTCGATCATCCGAATCTCCTTATCACATTTGTCTTAACGACCGATAAAAAGTGGCGGAGCATGTCAAATGCTAAGAAATATAGATCAAAAATGATAAAATAAATCAAATATTTTTGTGAATTTATTTTTAATAACCCTAAAGTCTCGTACTTAAATTTGAAAGTATTTGTTATATTGGGTTTTCCTTCATTACGTCGCAACAGAAATGGGTATTGAAGGGATTTTTCGCATGGGTATAGTTAAAGGCTTGATGACTTTCAGCCTCCCGAACAAGTCAGTTTCTGAAAAGGCCATTAACCACATACATACGCTGTGCCAGAATATACAGAAGACCGAAGAGTACAATCGGCCTCACGTCTAGCGTTTGTAGTTTGTAAGAAAGCTTTCGATTCAATCAAAACTTGGGTGGTGCTATAGTCTCTTCAGCAGTGCCAAATTGATAATCGGTACATCGAGGAGTCAAGTGTTTGTGTGGAAATGCCGCCACCATGTTTATCCGAATTGAGGACAAGAGCTTCGTGCTCGTACTGACCCATTTGGAGAAAAGAGTTAGACAGGGAGATTTCATGTCCTGAAACTCTTCACAACTGCATTGAGAGACGATTTCAAGCACATGGACTGGACCGGATTCGGCATCAATGGCAAATAAGTATAACTCATCTTTGATTTGCAGATGATACTTATCGTCGTCATGGCAGATTCACTTGAAGACCTTGGAACCATGCCCAACGAACTCAGTGGTGAGGGCCCCACACTACCCTGTTCATTGCCCCGAACGCTGGGATGTGTGGTTAGGTACATTTTTCCTGCCTCAACAAAAATAGGATTTCCCGAATAGTGGGTATTAAAATAAACATGGACAAGACGAAAGTCATATACAATAACTATATTATTGCGACACCGGTCCTAGTCGGAAATACAATTCTCGAAGTTGTCAACTATTATATCTACCTGGGGCAAACAGTCCGGTTAGGTAGACGCAACTTTGAGAAAAAGGTCAATCGACGAATCTAGTTCGGCAGAGTTCGGAAAGCTGAGGAAGATCTTCTTGTACAATATTCCACAGTGTCTGAATACTTAGGTCTATATGATCAGTGTGTGTAACTGGCGATGGCTTATGGTACAGAGGCGTGGTCTCTGAATGTCAACTTTGTATCAAGTTATGGAACGGGCTATACTCGGAATCTCTCTACGTGTTGGGATCCGTAATATGAAAATCCGTAGTCTGCTACAGGAGTGCAGGAGTAACCGACATAGCTCACTGACTTATAAGTGGACAAGGACAACAATCGGCATGTGCTAGGCCATAATGCAGTACCACAGAAGGAATGTAACATAGTTCCAGTGGCCCGCCAATAAAGGCGGAGAGATGGCACACGGCGGGTTTCTTTAGTGGGTGCAGGCCCCACACTACTCTGTTCGTTGGCCCGAACGACGGGGTGTGCGGTTAGGAACATTTTTTCCCGCCTAAACAAAAAAAAGGCCATAATGCAGTAATTTGCGCAATTGCTGCACTTAGTTTTAGTAGCCTCTGATTTTCACAAGATATGATGCTAAACCTAAACGCAGTAATACGCATTATATTTGGATATATTGAATAAATTAAATAAAAGAAGATTATCATTCAAAAGCTTGATTTTTTTCTTAAATTTATGATATATTTTTATGGCCGTAACATACGAACATCTAGCTCAGTTTTCTAAAAATATGTTTTCCGCGTTTTTCTCGAAACCGCCTTTTTCTCTTACTGCATTCTTCTGTTCTCTCTGCCTACCCCGCAAGGGAGATGGCGTGATGATAAGTAAGTGAGTATAACAAATATAGGTATTCGTATGTTATTCACATGTTATAAATTTTAACAAGTAGGATATTAAACAGTTTCTATGTTTAATAGTCATGTTCAGACCCAAGACCCTTATCAGTCATATTTCAAGTCAGTAGATGTCATCGTCGTACCCTACTGAAACAAAATTTAATTTTTCAAACGGAAGAACATTAAAAACGTTGGTTATAGCATACAAATTTCATAAAATATAAACGAATGTAATTCTGGCTAAGTTGTATTAAAGCTTTTAGTAAAAATGAGTCTGAATACACCTTTTAGCGATAGTTTTACATCCTCCTCGTAAGTTGTAAATTGCAGCAAGCCTAAAATTGTTATCTGAAAATGAAACTACGGTCCTGCATATTTTTACTAACCGACTCCAATGGATGAAAGTTATATGATATTTTCTTATGTCGTATGTTTAGTGAAAGCAGCCAAAAGCTAGCTTTTGGGTTATATCTCAGGTTCCCGGTATAGTAGTGGGACAAAATGTATACTAATTGTTAAGTCTAATCGAGATCTATCAAATAAAAATGTTGCATCAAAATCCGTTCAGTAGTTTTAGCGTGATGCACGAACAAACAAACAGACAAACAGACAAAAATCTAAAAAAATTGTGTTGTGTTCACGTATACGAGTATATAGCCGTCACCTCAGACCTAATACAGTAATTTTTTCTCAAATATCTTAAATGTACAGACACAGCTCTGTTTTAACTTTATAATAGTATAAATAGATAAATATGTACTTGGACAAACGCTCCAGTAGTACGTCGATTTGATCCATTAACGCCGTATTTTTCTATTTCGTTATCTACACATTTGATGTGTTAGTTTTATTTGCTCACGTAAATGTAATGGATACCAATTAATGCAGGAACATGGCGCATACAGCCCCAATTACTGTTTACATTTGACCTTTTCTACAAATATATTCCTGAAAAATTTCGTCATTTAGGCCTCCCTAAGAGAACTCCACAACATGTGTTTCGCTCATATGGGGGATAGTGCCGTATTCGCCACGCTTGGCAGGCGGGTTGGCGATCGCAGTGGATGTTGTTAATACTCGAAGGAGTGCTGCTGCCCACTCCCCCGGTATTCCCTCAGTCTATAGTTAATTGCAAACAAAATAAAAAGTGACAGAATTTATTATCTTTAAAAAAGATGATATAGATGCTGACACAATGTAACACTGTTATTAATTTCGTATTGTATTTGCATAAACCTTCGGGTGTATTTCAATGTAAAATTTCAAAGAAAATTAAAAGTTACATCACTTTCTTTGATGAGTTGATTAAAGAAACACAAATTTTTCATTGTTTACTTCTCAAATTAATAGCTCATGACATTCTCTCAAGATACAAGCCATAAAATTCAATGGCGCGCACTGCATAAGCAAGAATATAATTTGTGATCCTTCTGAATAATTCACAGCATATTAACTAAGTTATACATAACTTATAAACTACATTGGTTTTGAGGCTTGAGTAAACAAATTTGAAGGTAAAGTTCGAATCTTGGGCCGGTCAAAATAATGTAGCTTGTTTCAGTAGCAAATTCTCAGTAGCAACACTCAATTTGGGACTTTGATGGGTAATATTATTTATTGGAATTATTGTATTATCTTATTAATTCTGTTCAAATAATTCAATATAAGAAATATGTGAAATATTTCAAGAGACGAATAGAAAGTGGCTGATACGCCGCTGTGAAAGTTAATAATATTTTCCAGTCTATTATGTTATGCAGGTGGTGTGGTGTCCCACTATTTGGGTACGGGTCAGTCATCAGTCTCAGAGAGAGAGAGAGAGAGACATTCAGGCCATAGTCAACCACACTGGCCCAGTGTGGAATGGCCATTAAAGAAAATTATTCAAGCATGGCAGACGTCACAAGCACAGTAAATATATAAACCAGTACGGAAACTAGGAACAAATCGTTAGAAACGGCACACTCACACAGACGCGCGCTTCTACGAGAATCTAAGCACCCCTGGCAGTGCTGTCAGTAGCGGGTGCTCGTAGAGTAAAAATGTTCTGTGAGCGGGTGTCGCGTCTGTGCGTTATTTGAGTTGTTCTATGAATTGTAATAAATTTATTACTAATGTTATAAAGAGGAATGATATGTAATTTTGTAAGTATACAAATAACATAGTCTATATTATTAAAATAATTATTAATTTGAAAAAAAAACCGGCATAATGATACATTTACTTTATTTTTATCCCAAAATGTTTAAAAAATAAATGTCTATAATGTGTTATAAACATTAAAAGCTTTTGTTTGCGGCTTCAGCTCAGACAAAAGCTAGTTTATTAAGTTATATCTCAATATAGTAGTAGCGGGATGAAACGAAGAAAAGACACGCATAAATTACCTAATATAGTCACATTTACTATCTTTGATGTACAGACATAGCTCTGTTACAGATTTAGTTATTAGGATAATCATAAACATTGTTTCGCACGAACCACAAGAACATGTGGTCGGGTGCTAATTTGTATGAACTTACGGGGACAACCCTAACGCTCCAACGAAGCGTAGGTAATTATTTCAACGCATAGGCCTAGTTTCACTACTGCTTTAGCTTATATATTTACTGTGTCAGAAGCCATTATAGAAAATTATTCAGGCATGGAGGAGGTATCGTCACGGCGTTTTTCTTCAACGAGCAACACACACACATTATTTCGAACTGTTTCCGAAAACTGTGGGTACTTGCCCTTATTCATATAATTTAATTCTTTTTTCGACAACTGAATGTATGTTCTTGTCTAGCGTGGTTTTAATCTCAGACTGCGGATTTTAATTGTTATTCTAAGGAAATACCGATATCGTCCACCACCCCAACTTTTGCTACCGTGGATAGAGAAAAAGTAACGTAAGCACAATATCATGTTGGTTATATGTATATATCCATCCATCCATCCATCAGCCTTTCGATGTCCACTGCTGGACATAGACCTCCCCAAGAGAACGCCACAACAAGCGGTCCTGTGCGCTCATATGAGGGGATAGTGCCGTAATCGCTACGCTTGGCAGGCGGGTTGACGATCGCAGTGGATGTTCTTAATACTCGAGGGAGTGCTGCTGCCCACTCCCCCGGTATTCCCTCAGAATCTAAAAAAAAAAGGTTTTGTGTTTAGACACGCCTATATACCTAGCCTATTACAGTAATTTTTTCTCAAATATCTAAAATGTAAAGACACAGCTCTGTTACAGCTTTATAATAGTATAGATTTTACTATATTCTTTCAGCCATTCATTTAAAATGTAATTATTATCATTTGACTTATTTTAGTCATTTTTTCTTATATATCTATATTAATATCTTGAATGTACAGACACATTACAGTTTTATAATAGTACTAGCCTTTGAAAAAAATGCTAGTTTTTCGGTTATATCTCAGGTTCCCGGTATACCTAGTAGCGGGATAAAATGTATACCAGTTGTTAAGTCTAATCGAGAGCTATCAAATAAAAAGTTGCATCAAATTCCTTTTAGCAGTTTTGGCGTGATGAGCGAACAAATAAACAGACAAACAGTCAAAAAAATAAAAAAAATCGTTTTGTGTTTAGACACGCCTATTAGCCTATTACAGTCATTTTTTCTCAAATATGTTAAATGTACAGACATAGCTCTGTTACAAGTTTATAATAGTATAGATAAGATATAGATAAACTCTACCTGTTTCAGATTTATATACTCGTAATAGAATAGTAGATATATCACAGTGTTCTACTTTCAGTTCCCTATCTCAAAGTTAAGTAACTGTCTCAAGTCTGATTTCACAAACTAGAAGGCTGAAAGTAGTTTCAAAATTAGATCTAGATTGGTATATTACGTGAAAACTTTGCCGCCTTCAATAGAATTATTCTCTGCGATTATTTTATTATACTCCGACATATAATATACTTCACATGATCCATGATCATTGGTTTTTATTCTCAAATTTGACCGCTAAAAGAAAACAATATTTTCTCGAGATAAACAAATTTAAAATGGTGATGTGTATTTGTGCTCTTTTTATTGCTTATTGGTGGCAGATGAGTCACGGTGACGATAAGTGGTATATTGCCAAGCTCAAGATTTCGCGAAATTTGATTTCGCGAATGGACTGCTATCTTCTACTTTAACCAAAACACACACAGCTTATGTTTCACAGTCGGTCACAGAGGAGACGGTGATGCCGACCCTTTAGGGCCCGATAATAAGTGAGTATTCGCAATTACTGCCCAACCCTACTACCAGTTAATGCAGTAGCTGATAATTGCTTACTTCCCGTAGTCACCTGATGTGACACCAGCAGGAAAGAATGGGGTAGTGACACTTTTATTCTTAGTCCACTTTTATTCTTAGTCCGTTACCTTAAGGACGATGCTCTTAACAAAACTGAATAACATTTCTTACAGTTGCCACAATAGAATAGAGTCACGCCAAAACCAGATCTCTGAATATTTTTTAAACGCCAAACCACTTCTTAATTCGCAAAAGCAGTCGTGTGCCACTCAGTATACTAAAAAAATACACACATTTCCAAATCAAACAAGCACGTCCTATAAAAATATTACAAAAGGAACCGTTTTTCGATTCCGCTGTTAATAGGATCAATATTATACAATAGTAACAAAAGTTGCTTTCAATTCGTTGTTCGTGTTATATGAGTATCTATTTACAATATCGATCGATTATTTTGTTGTACAACTGAGATATTTACCTTTTGATCTATATTATAGCACTTGACATGCTCAGCTACTCTTAAAGTACAAATTATAATTTGTGAATAAGGAAAAAGAGTATTTTTCCCGCTCGTACTAAAATACTCTTCACGCCATCAAATAGTATGAATTTTAATTGCAAAAATAAACTTACTACATTGGATGAATGCATGTAAATGCATTGCCGATAGATGGCGTTGCTCGTTAAGATAAATGTGATGAGGAAATTCGGTATTTCTAGAAATAGTACGGTAGCTCAGTGGATTAGAGCACTTCCCCGAAAAGGAGGGGACGCGGGTTCGTTTCCCGCTCGTACTAAAATACCCTTTTTCCTTATTCCCAAATTATAATATTTACCTTGTCCATATTTTTTGACCTAGTAACCAATGTTATAAGGTAAGTTCGAATTCCAGGTTAACATAGCTTATAATGCCCAGGTCGAAATTACCAGAACTTGTACTACCCAAATATGCAGTTTAATGGAATGGAAAATCTCGATAACACATTCATACTTAACGTCTTTGGGTGAAGCCTGCACCATCTGTCGGAAGTATTTTCATACATTATACCAACCAGGTAAACTTAATTTTACAATTAAGTTTTTACCTAATAATGACGCAAACCCTATAAATATTGTAGATATTTTTACATATATTTTTAGCATTTGACATGCTTAGCAACATACATTAAACACAAAGTGAAAAATGTGAAATCGAAAATAACAGTCACGAGCAGGATTTTAACCTGCATCTCCTGGATACCGTCGAGATGCTTTGCCAATTCAGCCATCGTGACCCTTGCTCCCGACTGCTAATCTCAATAACACATTCATACTTAACGTCTTTGGGTGGCGCCTGCACCATCTGTCGGAAGTATTTTCATACATTATACCGACCAGGTAAAAGTAATTTTACAATTAAGATTTTACCTAATAATGACGCAAACCCTATAATTATTTAGATATTTTTATATATATTTTTGGCATTTGACATGCTTAGCAATATATATTATACACAAAGTGAAAAATGTGAAATCGAAAATAACAGTCACGAGCAGGATTTGAACCTGCATCAATGTTTTGTGTCTGAACACAAAACATTTTTTTTTATATTTTTCTGTTTGTCGGTTTGTCTTTGTTCGTTCGCGCATCATGCAAAAACTATGGAACGGATTTTGATACAATTTTTTATTTGATAGCACTTGATTATACTTAAATTCTGGTAGGTATACATTTTATCTTGCTACTATATCGGGAATCTGAGATATAACCTAAAAACTAGCTAGCGGCGGAGCCGCGAGCAAAGTCTAGTATTATATAAATTAGCTTAACACAGAATAAGTAGTAAGTGTAAACAGTGAATAAGTCACTCAATAATTTTCGTATTACGTAGAGTACTGTATTCAAATATTTTAAAAACTTTTACTGAGACTCGATTCTTAAAAATTCCATTACTTAAAACACAAAGTAATATTACTCGCACAGTTCGGAAAAGAACGTCAATTTCCACGCCAATCAAAATATTTTACGTCATAATTTCAATCATAAACAACCAAAATTAACAGTTAACGCTTCACGATCTTGTGGATAGAAGTTAGGGCGTCAATATTCCTGGGTACAGTTTGAGAACTCAAATGTCGCAATAAAATTTCTGAAAGAAGCTAGACAAAAAAAATCTTTATACATAAATGTCATCCACATAAGTTTGACTATAAATACTTATATTATTTGTTTTTAATGTGATTGTGTTTTACCTATTTTTCTTTTTTTGTTTAGGCGGGAAAAAATGTACCTAACCGCACACGTCGTCGTTCGGGGCAACAACAGGGTAGTGTTGGGCCCTCGCCCACTAAAGAAACCTGCCGTGTGCCGTCTCTCCGCCTGTGTTGACGGACCACTGGCACTGTATTGAATTACTTCAGTACTTAATACGCGGGTGGCTTATCCTTTCGGGTTCTTATTACCTGAAATCATACCAAGTTCAAAATACCTTATGGTCTAACTACTTGTTTACATTTTTTTATAATTTTAATCAAGGGTATATTACAATCAAAAAGCGTTCAAGTAACTAAACTATTTGTTATAATAGCGTGTCATAAATAAGCTGTATATAACAATACAATAATTTTAATGTAAGGAACTATAGCACCTGAAATACAGGCCCGACCCAGTTTAGATGCTGTTTACATTTACAGCTTAAAATGTGATGTTTGAAGTGCAATGTTTGGAAACCTTGAATGATTAAAACATTTGAAATAAATACATTTAAATGTATACCTATTAAATAAGTAATAAGACAAAGAAAGTACATACTACGTATTATAAGGACGAACAAGTATTACCATACATCCATCCATCAGCCTTTCGACGTCCACTGCTGGACATAGGCCTCCCTAAATTGGGGGTATAGTGCTGTAATCGCCACGCTTGGCAGGCGATTTGGCGATTGCAGTGGATGTTGCTAATACTGGAGGGAGTGCTGCTGCCCACTCTCCACGGTATTCTCTCAGTCGGCTCTTACGACTCCCATGGGTGGAGAGGGGTGGAACAATTCTAAAGCCGGCCCCACACGGCCAACATTATACGCACAAAATATTACACTCACAAAATTTCAATATTTGAAACTCAAGCCTAGATTTAAAACGAACCATGTTTGAAACCAATATGTTTCGCCAATAATACTGACTGAGTTAGAATGTACACGCTACGTACACATCCAGATGCAGTTACGCTTCGAGCGGTTGCGATGCATGTACGAGTATTGTCTCTCGCTTTATTTTTCAATGTGTATACACTGGATATATATATATCATTATGTAGTCACATCATTTTTCAAATTTCAATTTGACATGGGATGTTTACAGATCGCAGTGATAGCCTACGTACGAGTACCAAGGACTGCAACGACTGGGGCGGACTAGGGGTATTGTTTTCAATACCTACTCTCAGGTCGAGCCTACTGTACTGACTTTTCAAAACAATGTACTTTTTACATCACATTACAAAAATCAATATTTGTGAAAGTAGAAGAACAAAATTAGGAAGATCCAAAAGTGCACGCCCCATAATTTCATTTTTCACAATAATATTGATCAGTAATTTAAATTGAATAAGTAACTAATAATGTATTGGTCTAAGTACTTTTCAATAAATCACATAGATAGCGCTAATATCAAAAAGTACTAATGTGGTTCTCATGTCTTATATAGATAGCGCTAATTTTAAGAAGTACTATATTGGATCTATAGAAGTAGTTCTCACTAAATAAGGTAGACAGCGCTGGTTTTAGCGTATGATCGAATCGACCATACGAGTACATATTCAAACAATATTTGTTTTGTTTATTTAATAACAATTAAACCACATCGAATCAGACCGCGAAAAGTGATAGGGTTCTATCCCTAATTATACTGAAGCGCAAGAGAAAAAAAAAAAAAAAAAAGACTCGATTAGTAAAGTATTTCGGTCGTTACCGTGGTAACAAACATACAGGATCTGCTCATACAGACACACGGACGTCCAAGACAGAACTCTTTAAAACAATTTTTAACTAGTTTAAATAACAAAAATGCCATCAAAAATATCATGAGTGTTAAAAGTAGTGTTTTTTCTTGATATGTGTGTGTATATATTATTTTACAAGTGCAATATGACGGGGTGTGCGGTTAGGTACCACATTTTTCCCCGCCTAAACAAAAAAATAAAAAAGGTATCCTTATTTCATCCATCCATCCATCAGCCTTTTAAAGTCCATTGCTGGATATAGGCCTACCCAAGAATGGGGGATAGTGCCGTAATCGCCACGCTTGGCAGGCGGGTTGGCGATCGCAGTGGATGTTGTTAATACTCGAAGAAGTGCTGCCGCCCACTCCCTCGGTATTCCCTCAGTCGGCTCTTACGACTCCCATGGGTGGAGAGGGATGGGACAATTCTAAAGCCGGCCCCACACGGCAATATCCTTATTATTAATGTTATAAATGCGAAAATGAGTTTGTTTATTATGTTTGCTACATTTTAACGTCGAAACTAATGCACTAATTGTCATGAAATTTTGCATACGTATAAGTCAGGAGCCCAGAATAGGACATAGACTACTTTTTAACCTAGAAAAATGGATGGTTGAGGGTAATTTTTTTTGCATAAAGATCATATGCAGACGAAATTGCGAGCAGAACCCAGTACTCATTTCTATTTCATAAATCATACAATAATCATATTACTGTTGTGCACAGGTCTCTTCTCAGAGGGTGATTTAGTTAATTGTTAATTTTGACAAAGCAAGTATATCTCCGTTACTCCAAACTAGGAGACACACCCTGTAAACCCACTAAAACCAGGTAGAGTAAATCCTATCCAAAACATCACAACAACAGACAACTTAATGAAATTACATGAATAAAGCCGCAGGCTAAAGCTACATAATTGTAATGCGTTTGGTGACTATGGTAGTCTTTCACCTCTCTGATTATAACATGACGAATCGGTTGAGGTACTACGAAATGATAATAATGTATATTTCGTGGCCACATCTTAGAATTGATCACTTCATATTATGATAGTCTATTTCAATAAGCCGTAAAATACGTTGGTGTTTCGATATCTAGGGCAAAATTATTTAGTCATATAAACTTCGTACAGCAGTCTGGTGCTGGTGCAGCTTGGCTGTGCCCTGTTACCTATTACTATAACCCTCATAAACCTTGACTGGTAGACACTGTGTAAGACCCCTGGTACTATTTAAACCTAAAAAATCGTACGTATCTTTTGCACGCCTCATAAGCGAAGCGTTGAGATGGGTGACTACTCTCGTTTCACAAAGAACAACTGATTTTTCAAACTTAAAATATCTCTATTTATCATATATATTGCACTGCTAAAATAACGCATATCAAGAAAAAACACTATTTTTAATACTCTTGATAATTGATGCTATTTTTGTTATTTAAACTAGTTACAAAACTGTTTAAAATAGTTCGGTCTTGGACGTCCGTGTGTTTTAGGTAATGTATGTTAACACGATAACGACCGAAATAATTTACTAATCGAGTCTTTTTTTGTTTTATAATTCAGTATAATTACGAATAGAGCCCTATCACTTTCACGATCGGATTCGATGTGGTTTAATTGTAAATAAATGAACAAAAAAATTGTAAATACTCGACTCGAGACTAAAAGCAGCACTATAACTTATTTCATGAGAACTACTTATATAGACCAATATAGAAGTACTTCTTAAAATTTGCACTAGATGGCGTATAAGACATGAGAACCACATTAGTACTTTTTGAAATTAACGCTATCTATGTGATTTATTGAAAACTACTTATTAAGACCAATACATTATTAGTGACTTATCAAATAATCAATTTTATTTTGAAAAATGAAGATTATGAGGCGTGCACTTTTGTATTTTCTAAAGTATATTTTTTTATTCCGTCCGGTGGCAAACGAGTCGCGGCCTACCTGATGATAAATGTTAACCGTCGCTCATGGACTCAACTATACCAAGAGTAATTGTCAAGCCGCTGCTCATCATTTCATTTCACAGATATGAAATGAAAGAATTAATGGCTATCTCCTGCTATAACCAAAACACACCAATGTGCTTCATAGCCACACAGGAGATGGTAGCACTAACCCGCTCGGGCCCGAAAGCAAGTAAGTACTCCCACTTGGTACCCAGCCCTACCACCAGTCATGCAATGAGTGATAATTGCTAACCTCCCTTAGCCACCTCGTACGACACCTGTGCGAAAGAATGGGGTGGTGACACTTGTATTCTTAGTCCATTACCACACGGACACACTACGGACTCTACAGATAGATAGTTTTAGAACCCATTTAATAGAAACTAATCCTGTGCACATGTAATTCGATGCTATAATATTCCCATGGGACTAGATCTCATTATTATACAGTACTTTATAGATACTGAACAGCCGGTTTGACTGCTAACAAACTCGTAAAGTTGTCCACTTGATTCAATTGAATCCGCACTTTAAAACCCCGAACGAACATAAATTGAAAATACATTTTTATTTTTATTAATATTCCGTTTTCCGTCACTGTCGCATGAATTTAATTGAATGTTATAATGTCATGAAAATTGCGAGTTTCTTTTTAGTAGGATTTTGTGTGATTGAAGGCTCCAAAGCTTCCGCAAGAGATGTGTGTATGATGTTTGTCTGATAAATATACCTATATAGTTGGAGCTCAAGACCAATAACAGCTGCATCGGCAAGGAATATCGCTTGACTTTCGAGAAGAAAACTTTTTGAATTACGAATATTGAACAGTCCAGCGTAAAGGCCGGTGCTCACTTGACGGGGTGGCGCGGGGTGGCACGGCAAAGTATCATCGGAAGCATGCCGTGGCATGCCAAAGGATCCTTTGCTGTGCCATCCCTGGCAAAGTATGAGCGAAAGGCCGAGGCATGGCATGCCAAAGGATCCTTTGCCGTGTATCCTGCGCCACCCCGTAAAGTGAGCGCCAGCCTTAAGACGACGTCACAGCCGTTGGACCGACCGACTGATTGAAATTGTGGAGAGCTGATGAATACACGAGGGAAGGCGCCGCTAGCCCAAATCCTCCTTGACCCCTCTCCAACTTCTCATCCCTTTCGAGCATTCCTTCTTTCTCTAGCTTTGAAAACTCGCGAGTTATCAGTCAAATAAGCGCGATATATGTTCGTATATAGCAGTAGTATGTGCGACTGCTGATCATGAGGTTTAGGGTCCGATCCCCGGGTCAGGCAATGTTATTGAGCTTTTTCGTAAATGTGCCCGGTAGACGGCAATAGGCTCGCCCGCTATTACGTGGGACTTATACATAGCTGGCGAATCGTGGGTGTGTAATACACCTCTGCCTACCCCTTCGGGGAAACAGGCGTGTTGCTATGTTTTTTTTTAAACAGAAATACTTATTAGTATATTTTTTTTTTTTTTGTTTAGGAGGGAAAAAATGTTCCTAACCGGACACCCCGTCGTTCGGGGCAACGAACAGGGTAGTGTGGGGCCTGCACCCACTAAGGAAACCCGCCGTGTGCCGTCTCTCCGCCTTTATTGGCGGGCCACTGGAACTATGTTACATTCCTTCTGTGGTCCGCCGGCGACTTACCCTTTCAGGTACCCTTTACTGAGCGACGCATCCGCGCACGGAGCGTCGCACCTTCTCGGGAGGCCTTGCGGGTGGCGGACGTTCCCCGGTCCATCCACCCGCATGATATTAGTATATACCTATGTATCTAATTATAATGATCTAAATAAATAAGAATGTATGTACCGATATATATGGTAAATCAATATAATAAAATGACAATATTCATCTAAAGCTTTTCAATTCCGTTTATAACCTAGAGAAATACCTAATACATGAAATACTAACGCCAATTTACTTAATAAAGCGGTAATACATTTCAAAGTAGACCGGATTTTGATGAAGGGTTCCCTTGAGTAAAATATTTGTTTAAAGATGCCGCTTTCTTGAAGAATTCATGCGGAAACGTGAATATATGGACCATAAAAACGAATAGTGTATATGTATAGGTAGGTTATAAACAACACAGTTAATATCCTTTTTTCCGTTGGTAAAACTATGGCAAAATACATTGAAAGCATGCGTGTTTAAACACAAAATATTTTATATTTATATATATCTATAGCATTTGACATGCTTAGCACTATACATTAAACACAAAGTGAAAAATGGGAAATCTAAAATAACCGTCACGAGCAGGATTTGAACCTGCATCTCCTGGATACCGTCCAGACGCTTTGCCAATTCAGCCATCGTGACAATTGCTCCTGACTGCTAATTTCGATAACACATTGATACTTAACGTCTTTGGGTGACGCCTGCACCATCTGTCGGCAGTATTTTCATACATTATACCGACCAGGTAAACTTAATTTTACAATTAAGATTTTTACCTAATAATGACGCAAACCCTATAAATATTTATATATATTTTTAGCATTTGACATGCTTAGGAACTATACATTAAACACAAAGCGAAAAATGGGAAATCGAAGAAAAAAATCTTCTTTGTAAAATTAAGTTTACCTGGTCGGTATAATGTAAGAAAATACTGCAGACAGATGGTGCAGGCGTCAAACAAAGACGTTAAGTATGAATGTGTTATCGAAATTAGCAGTCAGGAGCAATTGTCACGATGGCTGAATTGGCAAAGCATATGGACGGCATCCAGGAGATGCAGGTTCAAATCCTGCTCGTGATTGTTATTTTCGATTTCTCATTTTTCACTTTGTGTTTAACAAAATATTTTTTTTAGATTTTTTGTGTTTATCTGTTTTTTCGTTCGCGCATCACGCAAACACTACTGAACGGATTTTGATGCAACTTTTTTGTTTGATAGCTCTTGATTAGACTTAATAACTGGTATATATTTCATTCCGCTACTATATCGCAAATCTGAGATATTACCTAACAACTAGCTTTTGGCTGCGGCGGAGCCGCGGGCAAAGGCTAGTTTATATAAAATTTATTACTTTATAAAGAAATACGGTTCAATTCGTAGTTTCAGATAACTTTATTATATCTATATGATATTTAACCCTTGCAACCTTTGATATTAGCTGTCGTGAGTTTATAAAAATAGAGTTATTGACTCGCCTTTTCCTGCGGCTCTGCCACAGACAAAAGCTAGTTTTTAGGTTAGGTTGTTTGTTCTCCCCA
Source organism: Leucoma salicis (assembly GCA_948253155.1). Lineage (NCBI taxonomy): Eukaryota > Metazoa > Arthropoda > Insecta > Lepidoptera > Erebidae > Leucoma > Leucoma salicis. Next base: position 20,535,251 of record OX411811.1, read on the forward strand.
CACTACCCTGTTCGTTGCCCCGAACGACGGGGTGTGCGGTTAGGAAAACTTTTTCCCGCCTTAACAAAAAAAAAAAGGTTGTTAGTTCTCAGGTTCCTGATTTAGTAACGGGATAAAACATAATTATATACCAGTTTTAAGTCTAATCAATAGCTATCAAATAAAAAAAGTTGCATCAAAATCCGTTTAGTAGTTTTTGCGCGATGCATCAACGAACAATCAGAAACAGGCAAAAAATCTAAAAAAAAATATTTTGTGTTTATACATGCATATATTATAGCCTAATACAGTTTTTTTTCTCAAATATCTTATATGTACAGACACTGATCTGTTTCAGTTTTATAAGAGGTAGTTAGGATGCGTATTTGATACCCAAAAATCTTTTTTTTTAAAGACGTGTCATAAAATAAATAGTAAAAAATAAAATTTGATGTATTTACTTCATTGTAAACACTTGACCCATATGGAATATGGTTTCTAACAAATATTATTGCTTATTTTTGTAATGACGAATTTTAATATTTCTTTTTCAACAAAACATTAGATCCCATCACATATCGGATTGAATGCCAATGGCATGTTAGATTGTTTAGGTAATGGTACTGCTGTAGATGGCGTTGAGATTATGCCACTTAATTTACAATCAAAAATAAGGAACATTGTTTCAAGAAATTGCAAGGACATTATGATGAATGTTCAGTGACAAAAGGCATTTGGCAACATTTCATTTTACGCCTACGCTTAAATCTTGGCTTGATGAAGCCAGCCTCTCGGGCCTATATAATCTCTGCACTGCGGATAAAGCGGATAAGATCATGATAAAATTTATTAGTTGAGTGCAGAAAGTTTACCGTCCTTAGGGCAAAAATATTAGGTAGGTAATATGTAGTTTATATAGAAGCCAACTTAATATCATGTTTGCCGATCCGCTTTGGCAAGAAGCAAAATATTGTATAGATTTTTTCAGATATGTATTATATGAAAACGCGATAAACATTGACAAACAATTTGACTAAAAATGCATTTCTCTGCATTAATCCTCGACGCTGGCATAGTCACCTTGTGCTGCCTGATGCCTCGATCAAAATATAAAAAGAAAACTATAAGATTAAAGAACTTGTACGCAATTCTTCATCCTCTTTCGTCTCCAATGCATAATTTCATGGGAATCATGCTTACTCCATACCAAATCCATAACAAATAGACAGAGATAATATAATGCACTTATTATGGTATGGATAGACTGTCAATTATGCTATTGCATATTATGTATAGCCTAAGTTAAGCAAAAACAAAATAGAAGAAAAATAAATACACCTTTTTTCTATTAAAATCCATTTAAAATACATTATAAAGACACATTATTATCTACAAAACAAAGGAGAATGGGATTTTTGGGCCTGAAGCTAACAAGTTGAAATATTATTTAAAAAATTTCCCATGTTTTTCTAATATAAATACAAAAAGCTAGCTTATTTTTCATTCTGGAATGCGAAATATACATTAAAAAAGGAAATAATTATAGAAAATAGTGGTCGATTTTTTTAAAAAATAAAAATGAAAATAAAATGAAATGTTTACTTTCATTATTAATAATTTCTTCGAAAGAATAAATTAATATAAAGATATTATTCCCGGAAAAATAATATAGAACATTTTTTATGTTAACATATCGAATGACATAATATATCGATGCACTAGTGAAACCTCCTTTCTGAACGCTATACGGCAACACTACAATCTATGACTATGACTACACTTGACACTTGACAGTTCAACTTCTATCTATTTAAACGTAGTCAAACGTTTAGCCTACTTTAGCACTGTACATAAGAATAAATATTAGTATGATATGTAGTTAGTTAATGTTGTTTGTTTCAGAGTATTTAATCATCATAGTAATTTGTTTCATTTGACACCATATTCACCGGCCTTTCTATTATCACCGAACAATATCCTTCGTTTGACGGTCTATCTCCGCCACGTGACATTGGCAAAGTTGTGGACATTCTCCTGCAACAGCCATAAAACAAGAAGAAGAAGAAGTCAAACGTAGTGTTACATGGCCTTTGTATGTATTAAGTGCTGGTTTTTTTTCACTTATTTTTTGCATTGAGCTGTAAATAAATTTTTGACCCTAGCTTTGTTACTGCTGGATACCCAGAATTTTTCCTACACGATGGACCTGGCCTTGTTATTTTGGAAAACGATACTACGCTTATAGATTGGATATTGACAATATGGATCGTTGTATTAATTGTAATATAGCGACTGGTCGCTGTAATACAATAGGAAAACGAGTTTTACATAACCAAGCAATACTGTCTGTGATCCGTGAATGATGTGCACCTCATCCTGTAAGTACTAAATGTTTATTTATTTATCAATCTTATTGAATAAGCCGTCAAATCTCAGTGTTCTTCTCTCGGCACATCACAACTCCTAGACCTGACTTGAGACCTTTTTATTATTGATTTATAAAATATTTCTTGTATTTTAGGTAAACAGCAATGACCACAAGAATTTTTAAGTTGCTTGAAGTTGTGCCTCAACCTGTGTCTACACCTCAAAGTGTGCCTACAACTACACCTCAACTCAATAATCGAAGAGGATTAAAATATACCTGTATAAATTTTGTTTTTTCTTTGAAATAACCAAATATAACCTAATAATTCCACCATAAATAATGACCTACCATTATATATGGTGGAATTATGCTCTAATCAATCGAGTACTTGTATTGTTTATTTTACCTGCTTACCTTTATTTACTGCTTAAAGTTATTTGAGTAAATAACGATATCTTAAATACCTACCTAATTATTTGGCAAATGTACCTTAGAAGGTACCTAACTACCATTTTTATACTACGTGGGTAGCAAACGAGCATACGGCCCATCTGATGGTAAGTGGTTACGGAAACCTATAGATGTTCGCAACACCAGAGGCATCCTCCACGCGTCGCCATCTCGATGGAAAGGGGTAGGAGGTCTCCCTGCTAGGAGGCTCTGGCGCTCTCACTCACCATACGACCTGTAGGATTACCTACCGTTGTTTCACGCTGATCTGTGAGAGATTGCTACTTTCTTGATCAAGCCATTCATGCTGGGATAAGCAAGGTTCTAGCACTAGAACCTAACTACCTATCAAACGCGAAGTAGATCTATTTACTAATCTATTTAAGTTATCTTATCTATCATCTCTATAGTATTATACATCCTGCGAGTTTATAAATAACGTGTTTCTGGGCTTTTAAATGTTATGATAACTCTTAGTGGGTGTACTTTGATACTTAACCTCACTTTTATATAATCTTCCATATCTCGGCTCCTATAATGCCAAATCTCGCTAAATTTTAGATTATGAAATGTTTAGATGTAAGCTTTCAAATGGTGCATGTTTTATCTTGTGAACACCCGAGCCCAAAAATGTATGGAAGCGTTTCTATCTCCTTTAATTATATCTGTAACTCTGTCCAATCAAATGACAGATTACTTTCCAACAAAAATAAAAACTCTTGAGGCCTTGCGTCATCCATAATCGGTTTTGTATAACTGTCAAAATTCTTTGAACAAAGCATTATTGTTATTTGAATTTTATAAATAATAATTATCAATAATACACCAATTGCACGATTTGAGAAGTGAATTACAATCTAGATTTCACACAAAGCTGCATCGCAGCACAGTGGATCGGATTTTACTAGTGGTGAAGGAAATTGAAGTGTATCCCCAGTAATTAAAGTTCCTATTTAATGAATTTCGCTGACAAACTGTATGTGCGTGTACTCTCACACGTAAGGCCTATACATCCAGTTGTACAAGTTTCCGGAGGGTGCCTATAAACTTTAATTATTGCAAGGACGCTTCTAACTTTGCTTTACTCCATTGTAAAATGCGGTCTGGTGCTCTTCAACACATATCGGTTGATGAAAGTTCCGTATAACTATCGCTTCTATTATTGCCAATCTTGAATTAATAAATTGATTGTACTACTTTCCTCTCTTACAAAGTGTTCATAAAAAGAACCTTTAATACATGTATCCAGTGAATTTGTTATGATAAATGGATATGTATTTAGATATTTTTAGCATTTGACATGCTTAGGCACGTTAAACACAAAAAAAGTGGATAATGTGAAAAACAGTCACGAGATTTGAACTTGCATCTCCTGGATACTGTCCAGATGCTTTGCCAATTCAGCCATCGTGATAATTGCTCCTGACTGCTAATTTCGATAACACATTTATACTTAACGTCTTGGGTGACGCCTGCGCCATCTGTCTGAAGTATTTTCATACATTATACCGACCAGGTAAACTTAATTTTATAATTAAGATTTTTACCTAATAAATGACGAAACACTAAAATATTTAGATATTTTTATATTTATTTTTAGCATTTGACATGCTTAGCGATAGCTGAATTGGCAAAGTATCTGGACGGTATCCAGGAGATGCAGGTTCAAATCCTGCTCGTGACTGTTATTCTCAATTTCACATTTTCCACTTTGTGTTTATTTAATGTATATGGCTTCACACTTACTTGTTGTCTCATGACAATCAAGCACATTTTAACCTACACACTTCATTTAGCACGAACTCATCGTTACGTGTTAAGACAAATATTTATGATAATAGAATTTCAATTTTCAAGTCGATTCTTACCACGTAATAATGACTTGTATTAACAATAATTGATTATACAGCCTTTCAGAGAATATTTTACCACAGTAATGTTTTTACCACATTCTTAACTGTACCACTGTCGGTACGGGTTTTCGTATATGGTGACAGAGATTCGACCACTGAAGCAATGTAACATAGTGCCAGTGGCCCGCCAATGAAGGCGGAGAGACAGTACAGGCGGTAAACTCGCCGTGTGCGGTTCACGTATACTCTTGTTGTATAGCAAGGCTTTTTGGCATATTAAACAGTTTCCCATTACAATTAAGCACCATAATTATGTACGTTATAATTATTTATTATTATTATTTATTTAGGTATATAAATTAAAATGCTAAAAAATACAATGCCGGGCCGCAAAAGGGTAGCTCGCGGGCCGCGTGTTGTCGACCGCTGGTCTACACGATGTTTCACTGGAAATTGATAATATAATTTGTAAACAAACACGCAAGTCATTCCGAAAAATGTGAATTGCAAAAGTCGTAACTTCAGATTAGAGATTGCCTTCTATACCATCTAGAAAATCCACCATAGTAATGCATTACATAAATTAGGTACTGCTTCTGTATATGTATATAGTTATATGATGATTAATATTTTTTATACAATGGTGGCTCCACGATGTAATATCCACGATAATTTCTATACATATATACTTACCAAATATGTTTGCTGTATAACTTAATACTACTAAAACTGTAACACAATTTCAAATAAGGTATACCTCTGAAATTGAAGATGAATTAAATATATATAATAATCATCATAAGATTTTTCATTATAAGATTTTTGTTCTTTTTTAGGGTTGTACATACGTGTTATATTATTTTTACTCTAAAACTTGTACTTATATATATGTTCTAATTAGATCATTAATGTAAACAGTCTAAAAATTAATAGTTAACAACTTTAATTAATAGCTTGTAACGCCTTATGGCATTTTGGTTGAGATCAAAGTGCAGTTAATAATTAAACAACATTAACCAGTTCACCTGACCCAAAACTCTGCAAAGTCATGATGAACAGACAGCTGACAGTAACGTTAATCCTTCTTCAAACATTCTCAAAATCTAATTTGCTTTCGACAGCCCTAATAGAGCCTCACTTATCGTTTAATATATAGCTATATACCTATAACATTTTGACGTGGGTTGCCACTTAAAGGTTTACTGAATGTGACTTAGCCACCGTTTGACTTCATAACCTAAAAAGCGCAAGGTTTTGATAAAAATGTAAATCTTACAATTATGAAGTGTGAGACCCAAAAACTAGGTCAAAAAATGTTAGCGACACTGAGTTTGAGCTTAAGTAATAAGGCTCTTTTGCTATCAGTAAAACTAGGCAAAATATGGAAACAGTGTTAGTGATAGAGCATAGCCATTCGGATATTAATTAAAAAATAAGTATTTAAAAAATCACGCCATCAAATAGTATGAATCGTAATTGCAAAATTAAACTTACTATATTAGAATAATGTACGTATGGTATATGATAGCTGGCGTGAGTCGTAAAATATACCTACAGAAGTAAATAATATCTGTTTCTGTAACCTTACGTAATCATTTTGAGGTCGGTCGTATTTATAGGTTCATACATTTTGAAATACTTAATTGAATCCAATTATGACGATTACATTAAAATTATTTAAAAAATCAAGACAGTCCAAAATAAAATTCTTTAAAAATGTCCAGTTCGAACATGTCACGCGAACTGGGCATTAAATAAAATCAATTCGTGCTCTACTTAGACTAGTGGCTACGAGTGCTACGACGTAATAAACAAGTCTGTCACTAAAATAAAAAGTGACACACGCGAGCAACTTGAAATAAAAACAGAAAACATTTATTGTCAGTTTCAGATTTGATTTGTTGATGGACCTGAGCTTTATACGAGGTTAAAAGCTGCCCTAGTATGAGGTGAGCTTCACCTTTGCAATACGCCAAGCTTCCTTACTGTTTTATTCCTTTTAGATTCAATAACTACTAAACATTAAAGTTAAAGGATACTTCTATGCCAACATTTAAAAGCTATGATAATATTTCAGATACGTAGATATATTTATTTTACAGGAGGTAAGTAGGTAATATTTGACATAAAAATTTTATTTAGTAATCTTTATCCATGTGGTGACTAAAAATACAAGTGTCACCATCCTATTTATTCCCAAGGGTGTCATACGAAGCGACTAAGGTAAGTAAGCAATTATCACCCATTGTATTACTGGTGGTAGGGCTGGGTACGAAGTGGATAGCAAGTGAGTACTTGCTATCGCACCCGAATGCGTTGGTACCGCCATCTACCGTGTGACCGGCCATGAAGCCCATCAGTGTGTTTTGGTTGTAGCAGGAGATAGCTGATAGCGTGAAATGAAATGGTGATCAGTGACTTGAAAATACTCCCGGTATAGTTGAGTCCATGAGCGGCGATTACCATTTAACATCCTATATACGCAATAAATAAATTTTATTTTTTCAACGATTTACTGTTTAAGGGCTTGGGACTCCTTTCAGAGTAAAAGTTTAGGCTGGTATCCGTCAACACTGAAGGAATGTAATATGGTTCCAGTGGCCCGCCAACAAACGCGAAGAGACGGCACACGGCGGATTTAATTAGTGGGTGAGGGCCCCACACGACCCTGTTCGTTGCCCCGAACGAAGGGATGTGTGAACATTTTTTCCCGCCTTAAAAAAAAGCGGCCTGTGTCGAGAAAATATCTAAAGCAGAGGTGTGTGACTTGTGAGAAGTTCAGCCTGGCGATCAAACTATGATACCACTTTCTTTACAGTCATTGGTTTTACCACTAGACCGCCACAAATATAAAATAACGTGAGAGTTTATTATTCTCTATATAAGCTGGAGCCTTAAGACACCCTTGGTACTACTACTGGTACAAAAAGAAAAATATTATATATTTTACTATATCTATCATAAATATTTTACCTACTAAAATTTACATTTAAGATTTTTATTAAAAAAACCAAAGCTCTCATATGAATTTTCACTACTCATTTCCCCTCCTTAAAATAGGAAAATCGAAAACCCTGGACCTCAACTGTATTTGTTTATGAGGAATAAATATAATTACAATTTTAAGATCCCATCTTTAAAAGAACATCAGAACTCATACAAACACTCTCTAGCTATTCCATCCATCAATCTCTCAACCTCCCCAAAAGAGCGGTCTTGTGCTGACTGCATCCAACGGCTCCTTGCGGCTTTGACCAGATCGTCGGTCCATCTGGTGAGGGGCCACACTACGGTGCGCCGTCCTATCCGTGGTTGCCACTCGAGAACTTTTCTTCCCCAACGGTTACCGGTTGGTCGAGTTCCTTCCATTAAAACGTGAAAATTCATTTAAATGGAATGAGGAGTAGATATAATCAATTTTCAAATCCTTACCTATCATAAAACCGATACTCCCAATACGACATTTAAACTAGCACTTCCCCTATATTATACCTATGTGAATTGTGAATGTCAAAAATCGGAAGCATGTCGTTATTTATTTACTCAGTATTATGTTTCAATCTATAAAGAACAAAGACTTTCATACAAAGTTTCGCATCCCATTTCTCCTCTTTATAGTTGGAATTTCCATAAATCCTTTCTTAACGGAAGCATCTGTTAAGAAAGGATTTATGAAAATTCCGAATAAGCAAGCGTAATAAAATAAACCTACATTCGAAATTTCAGATCGTTGATCGTCAGTGAGGACAAGCAATCCTTGCATATGTTTCGTACAATAAATGTGGAAGGGTTTTTTTGTTATACTTTTACATCATAACTACTGAATCAATAATCATGAAATTTAGCATACATATAGTTAAAAGCCCAGAAAAAGACATAGGGTACTTTTTATCCCAAAAAATTTGGTAGTTCCTATGGGATAACAATTTTTGCATAGCGATCAGGAATGTACCGTAAAGTGATGTATAATATTATTATGATGCGAAGTGCACCTTATAATGATATTTAGTGTACTTAATCTATTGCATTATATATTCATAAAATATAACAAATTAAGTATAATTCAACATTTAAAATAAAAATAATTAGTCGACAAACATCTTAATTAATATTTATTCTATGGAAGAAAACACTGTTTCCGGAGCATAAGGTAAGTACATTCAATAAGATTATCGTTATCAAGCAGAATCTACATTTGGTTTTATAACTCATTTAATTTTACTGCAAACCTTCATTTGACTTCAATTTTTACTACACAGCTTTTATACCTATACTTTGTAGCAGATTTAAGTAAATGATTTGTACAAAAGTATGTCATCAAAGTAGTCAGTGAGTCTAGCGAAGTTGCATTCTATGATCCCTAACGCTAATAGAAAACTATTAAAATGTATGGAAATTTGACATCTCTAACGTTTAGTCACGTGACTTAGCGTTATAGATATTGTAGACTTAGATAAATATTTATAGGTTCTATATCTAAAGACGATGATAGCAGCGGTAAATCAAACTCCACAGATTTTTACACACAGTTGGGTATATTTTTCTAATTGTAGGTAGCACTGACAAAGACTATTTTATAATAACGGCGTGGGAAGCGTGCGGCGTACGAATCGCTATGCAATAGACTAGCTCGGTTTACCGATTGGTAGTACAGGAAGCGACATCTACCGTTCGTTAATTAGGTAAATACTCATGCGTCGCTAACAATATCTATGGTTAAAGATGTCAAATTCCCATACATTTAAATAGTTTTTTATTAGCGTTAGCGATCATAGAATGCAACTTGGCTAGGCCCACTGGTCAGTTAAAAGGAAACCGATCTCGTCATAGAACATTGCTTGTTCCAACATGAAAGGTCCAGCTTAATCGGGAAAGTACCACCTTCTCACAGAAGATTAGCGTAAAACAATGGAAGGTATTGCTACTGTTGTGTTTCGTGTGGTGAGTAAAAGCACTGGATGCCCCACCTTCTTTGTATCCTCTCTGGTGCAGGTGTAGAGGGAGGATAATAATACCTTCCTCTCCACCTCTTTTACCTTTCCTTGCGTGAGTGATGCCTCTGGTATTGCTAGTATCTATACGCTACGGTAACCGCTTATCATCATATTATACTTCTTTGCTACCCACGTAGTATAAAAAAAATTGCTTTCTGAATAGAAGGCCCCGTAACTATGAAAGAAACCATCACGATATACCCACTCCATCAACCACCAAAAAACAGTTTATGCATTTATGTTATAAATCGATTTTATGATCATTAATTTTCCAAATACAAATTCTTATTTTCAATGGTTTTAAATAAAAAAACATAGCATCACGCCTGTATTTCCCGAAGGGGTAGACAGAGGTGTATTACTCACCTACGACTCGCCAACTATATTTAAGTCCCATGTAATAGGGACGTAGGTAGTTCCACGTATGGTTTTAAATAAATAAGCTATAATTCTAACTAAACTTAGGTAGATAATCACAGCATTACTAATAGGTACCTTTTTTTTGTTAAGGCGGGAAAAATTTTCCTAACCGCACACCCCATCGTTCGGGGCAACGAACAGGTGTGGGGCCTGCACCCACTAAAGAAACCCGCCGTGTGTCGTCTCTCCGCCTTTATTGGCGGGCCACTGGAACTATGTTACATTCCTTCGGTGGTTTACCAATAGGTACCTGGATTAAATTCTATCGATCTCGGCTAAACACAAGAATTTAAACATTAATTTACGTTGTTTTACATATTTGCATACCATCAGGTAGATTGCATACCATCATTTAAACATTAATTTACGTTGTTTTACATATTTGCATATCATCAGGGCCATTGAAGGATTTTACTGAGTTCAACTCTCATTGAATCACCGTCATATACTCTCGACTGTATTTTTTTATTGCTTGTATTGGCAGACGAGCCACGGCTCATCTGATGGTAAATGGTAACCGTCGCTCATGGACTCGACTATAACGAGAGTATTGTCAAGCCACTGCTCACCATTTCATTTCACAGATACGAAATGAAACAATAAACAGCTATCTCCTGCTACAGCCAAAAAGCAATGATGTGCTTCATGGTCTTCTGCGAGATGGTGGGACTTTCCCGATCGAGCCGGCCCCTTCATGCTGGGATAAGCAAGGCTCACTGAAAAAAACTATTATACTAATATTTACCTTATTTACTTCTTTATCATAAAGTAGTCATTTAATTTAAAAAAAGACAAAGACGTCGCGGGACGTCTACCAGATGTGAAAATTATTTTGTAGAAATAAAATTATCATAACTTGACAAAGTACTCCTCGAGACGAATTAAATGTGTCCAAACTCGATGGGGATGCGTCGTTTCATTATAGAGTTCCTATGTCCACCTTCCAGCTCCATCATCAGATCAGCTCCATGTCATCATAATATTGCATTGTCACGCAATATACATATGCGTGTAAAATTACGCGTGCGTGGAAACCGGGAAGTGTGTTAAATTGAACAGGACAAGTAAAATAAAAGCGTCGCCACGCTGACAGCCAATTTTACCCTCCCTCCGCATTAGATGTTTCATATCAACAAAGGTGAGCCATTCAGGGCCACTTTTCTAAGTAATCAAGAAATAATAACCCCTTAACCGACAGACACATAAACAAAGTTAGTGCCTTCTATGAATATATATAATAGGCTGTATGTATAGGCTGAACATTTCATTTCGCGGATGTGAAATGAAAAAATTAACGGCTATCGGCCGCTACGACCAAAACACGGAACAGCTTCAGAGTCACACGGAAAAGGTCAATAAATCAATTCAAAATTGACCACAATTGCGAATAATATACACCAAATTCAAACGACATAAATAAAAAACAAAAAACATAGCATCACGCCTGTATTCCCCGAAGAGGTAGGCAGAGGTGTATTACACACCCACGACTCGCCAGCTATATTTAAGTCCCACGTAATAGGGGGCGAGCCTATTGACGTCAACATTTCCAAACTCCGGGCTGCTACTGAGAATTTTTCTTTATTTCTTACGAAAAATCTCAATAAAAAAAAAATAATACGACATAAATATCTTTTATGTAACTGACTACTTCTATATAACGAGATGACTCTATTTCCATCTACAGGCCACATTGGTAAACTTTTCTTTGGTGTACTTTTGTTTTTTATTGCTTTGGTGGCAGACGAGCCACGGCCCACTTGATGGTAAGTGGTAACCGTCGTTCATGAACTCAACTATACCGAGAGTGTTATCAAGCTGCTGCTCACCATTTCATTTCACAGTTTATATAAAATGAAAGAATTAACGGCTATCTCTCGCTACAACCAAAACACACCGATGTGCTTCATGGCCGGTCACACGGGAGATGGTGGTACCAACCCGCTCGGACCCGATACCAAGTGAGTGCTCCCACATGGTACCCAGCCCTACCACCAGTCATGCAATGGATGATAATTGCTTACTTCCCTTAGTCGCCTCATACGAGACCCGTGGGAAAGAATGAGGTGGTGACACTTGTATTCTTAGTCCGTCACCAATCGGACAAAATTCTGCAGATAACATTATAATATAATTGTGAGAGCATGTTTACATAAGACACAATTGTAAATACCTTTGTTTTAAATTGTAATTATCCCTTTTTTAGACGAAAACTGACCACGATATCTATAATATTCGTATAAGGCGAGGGATGTATGAAATTAAATTGAATATCTAATATACGTTTAATTAATAACGTATTATTCGTATTGTTTGATTTGAATATTACTTTCCTATTACTCCATTTCCTTTTTAAACAATTGATTTCCCTAGAGGCATCGTTTCCTCCATTTGGCTGTTGCAATCACATATAAAATACAATTAAGATTAGCTTCATGGGAGCAAAATTGACAAAGCGATGTCAGCCTTAATAATATTTATTTGCTATTATTTATAGGTATTGTTTTCATTATATTTTAATAGCTATGATTTATTTTTATTGTTAATTATGGCACACGAGCCACGGCCCACCTGATGGTAAGTGGTAACCATCGCTCATTGACTCAACTATACCGAGAGTTTTGTCAAGCCGCTGCGCACCATTTCATTTCTCAGATATGAAATGATTGAACGGCTATCTTCTGCTACGGCCAAAACACACTGACGTGTATCATGAGCGGTAACACAGAAGATGGTGGTACCAACCCGTTCGGACCCGATAGCATGTTAGTACTCTCATTTGTTACCTAGCCCTACCACCAGTAGCTTTAAACCGCGACTTGAACCGCATCAAATTTAGTTAATTTAAAGCCCTAATTATTTAAAAAAAATAAAAGTATCCTTATAATATCAGCTATCCCAGTGAATGTCTCGTCCAAATCGGTTCCGAATATTAGTAAAAAGCCGTTATATAAGAAGATATTGTTGGGTGTTTTCTATCTATTATATATATGTATTTACTAATGAAAAAAGTAGTATATGTATTATATCCGTAATCTGGTACCCATAGCACAAGCGTTAAGCTTAGTTTGGGACCAGAGGACGTTGTGTGAAAATGTCTGTGGATATTTATTTATATTAAAACAGACACTTACATTTTATTTATTTGTATAGACTAGATTCCGCCCGTAACTTCGGCTCGTGGACTTTAGAATTGGGTCTGTATAATGTAAATACGTCACTTTACGGCAAATTAATGTGTTATTTTACAAACATAAGCTATCCCATAGGAACCGTTTATTTTTTGGCGATAAAAGTCACGTCAGGCCTAAAAATAATCGCTTTTTTCGGCGTAAAAGTCTGTCAAGCAATCGCACTTTCGCATTTATAATTTTAGTACGGATGTCTAACCTAATTGCTTATTTTTTTTTAAATGAAAGGTATTGATGCACAAGTTTTTTCAATCATTTTAACGTCTTGGGTGACGCTTGCGCCATCTATCGGAAGTATTTTTATACATTATACCGACCAGGTAAACTTAATTTTACAATTAAGACTTTTACCAAATAATGACGCAGCCCTAGATTTATCTAGAAATTTTTATATACTTTTTTAGCATTTGACATGCTTAGGCATAAAACACAAAGTACACAAAAGCTAAGTATTAAACACAAAGTGAACCTGATCGGTATAATGTATGAAAATACTTCCGACAGATGACGCAGGAATCACCCAAGACGTTATGAATGAATGTGTTATCGAAATTAGCAGTCGAGAGCAGTGGTCACGACGGCTGAATTGGCAAAGCATCTGGACGGTATCCAGGAGATGCAGGTTCAAATCCTGCTCGTGACTGTTCGATTTCACATTTTTCACTTTGTGTTTAATGTATGTTGCTAAGCATGTCAAATGCTAAAAAAGTGTATAAAAATTTCCAGATAATCATTTTAAATCACTTATCTTGCACCCTTCTCAAGTTATATTCAAACGGGTTTTTTTATGTCTTATGTTTTTATAGCTTTCTATTCATTGCACATTTTTCACGTTGTGTTTAATGTATAGTACTAAGCATGTTAAATGCTAAAAATATCTAAATAGCTTTCTATTATGAAGAAAATATAACGGCATGCCACGTTTAACTTAAAATATGAAAGAAAAATATATAATGCAGACAATCAACTGCTTTTTTATTTTATCTATTCCACTTTAGATTCATGGAGATTATTTTAGATGTAATCAACGAGCGTAAACGGTTCTGGACTTTGTAGTGCCACAGCGTCCCAGTAATCCAATATTGACACCAACGCAATTGTGGCAGACAACAATTTGCATTCGTATTATTGCACCGTTCATTCGATATCGATCCCTGAATTAATGTTCGTAGACAGAGCTAAGAGATAATTTTTAATCGCTCTACCAATGGAATAAAATATACATCCATCCATCCATCTGCCTATCGACGTCCACTGCTGGACATAGGCCTCCCCGAGACAACGCCACAACATGTGTTTCGCTCATATGGGGGATAGTGCCGTAATCGCCATGCTTGGCAGGCGGGTTGGCGATCGCAGTGGATGTTGTTAATACTCGAGGAAGTGCTGCTGCCGACTCCCCCGGTATCCCTCAGTCGGCTCTTACGACTCCCATGGGTGGAGAGGGGTGGGACAATTCTAAAGCCGGCCCCACACGGCATGGAATAAAATATAATCTATCTATTACTATTATAAAGCTGTAACAGAACTATCTTTGTACATTTAAGATATTTGAGGAAAAATTAAAACAAAGGTCTCCTACCAGTGTGTGTTACCAGTGATGACATATGGAACAGAGACGTGGTCTCTGAATGTTGGCCTCAAAAGTTTCTCGATTGGCGACCGCATATTGGACTGCGCAGTGTGGGACGGCCCCCACCAGATGGACCGACGATCTGGTCAAAACCGCGGGGAGCCGTTGGATGCGATCGGCGCAGAACCGCTCGTTGTGGAGGCCTACGTCCATCAGTGGACGTTGAAAGGCTGGTGGAGGGATGATGGAAGGATGAGGAAAAATTACTCGACTTCAGGCGTCTTTGACTACATAACTTAATTTTAGAATTATTGTCTGTTTGTTTATTCGCTCACGTGTTTTGACGCAAAAACTACTGACCGGATTTTGATGAGTTTTTTGTTTGATAGCTCTTGATTTGACTTAAAAACTGACATACGTCTTATCTCAGTACTATAGGTACTAGAAACCTGAGATAAAAAACCTAGCTGCGGAACAGAGTCTAGTTGTATTATAATATTTTTGCCATTATAACATAACATAACATAACAATACTCTTAATTTGAAATTTTACACAAAATAAAGAAAATGTACACAGGACGATCTTATCGCTAGCTGCAATTTCTTCCAGACAACCTTGGGATGGACAAAATATTGAGAAATGAATTATTTTATTTATAGAATTTAGTAGAAAAGGTGTAACAATTTGATTTTATTTTTTTCAAACAGTTTTTTAACTAGTTTAAATAACAAAAATGCCATCAAACATATAATTAGTGTTAAAAATAGTGTTTGTTCTTTATATGTGTGTGTAGATATTATTTTACAAGTGCAATATATGCAATATATATATATATATATATATATATATATATATATATATATAGACATTTTAAGTTTGAAAAATCAGTTGTTCCGTGTAAAACGGGAGAACAACCCACCTCAACGCTTCGCTTATGAGGCGTGCAATAATTGGCTACACCGATGCATTAAGAATCTGACGATATCCAGGAGATGCAGGCACAAATCCTGCTTGTGACTATTATTATATTTTAGCATTTGGCATGGCTAAGCATGCCAAATGCTAAAAATATCGAAACACTTATAGAGCTGCGTCATTTATTAGGTAAAAATATTAATTGTAAAATTAAGTTTATCTGGTCAGTATAATGTATGAAAATACTTCCGACAGATGGCGCAGGCGTCGCCCAAGACGTTAAGTATGAATGTGTTATCGAAATTAGCAGTCATGAGCAATTGTCACGATGGCTGAATTGTCAAAGCATCTGGACGTTATCCAGGAGATGCAGGTGCAAATCCTGCTCGTGACTGTTATTCTCGATTTCACATCTTCACACTTTGTGTTGATTAATATAGTACTTACAAATGATAAAACAATAGTCTAGGTACTTTCTAAAAATATGATACACAATTTCTTTTTTCACTTTCTATGAGTAGTTTTTACACGTTTTCTCAATAAAGTATGGCATATTGAACGTATAGTCAAGTCGGCCGACCAAACGAAGACTGGCACGCGATTGAATCTCTTTTGGCGTTTTGTATCTTTTTTAGTTCGGACACTTTTAAACGCGAACACGTCCCTTTGTTGGTTAGTCAATGAAATAACAATAAGTACCTATTTACGTTCATGATTAATCCTTACGACTCAATCTGGGACAATCTACTCTCAGAAAACTTCAATATTATTACCCACAGTACTCTTGAGATACAACAGATTTATGTTATTCGTGTCACGTGATGAAGTTTGCAACGGCAACTAAATAAAATTGAAATGTTGTGAGAGACTTGTACTCTCTCATAGTGCTCTTAGTAACAATTGCATGCATATTGGATGTTTTCCTTATGTCTGCTTCTGTTATTTGTTAAACATACTTTATATAAACGAAAAATATAACAAAAATGGTGTAGAAAATACTTTAGAAAATCCAAAAGTGCACTCCTCATAATCTTCATTTTTCACAATAAAATTGATTATTTGATAAGTAACTAATGATGGATTGGTCTTACTAAATAGTTTTCAATAAATCACATAGACAGCGCTAATTTTAAGAAGTACTTCTATATTGGTCTATAGAAGTAGTTGTCACGAAATAAGGTATAGCGCTGATTTTAGTGTCGAGTCGAGCGTAAATATTCACTATTTTTTTGTTTATTTAATAACAATTAAACCACATTGAATCAGACCGTGAAAAGTAATATGGCTCTATTCGTAATTATACTGAATCGTAAAAGCAAAAAAAAGACTTGATTATTAAAGTATTTCGGTCGTTATCGTGTTAACATATATTACCTACAACACACGGATGTCCAAGACAGATCTTTTTTAAACAGTTTTTTAACTAGTTTAAATAACAAAAATGGCATCAAAAATATCATGAGTGTTAAAAATAGTGTTTTTTATATATATTATTTTACAATTGCAATATATGATAAATAGAGACATTTTAAGTTGAAAAAATCAGTTGCTGTTCGTAAAACGAGAGTAGTACACACCTCAACGCTTCGCTTATTAGGCGTGCAATAGTTTTTAATAATGTTGCTCAAAAGAAATCATTTGAAATCAGAATGCTTTAAAAAAAGCAAGTTTAATTTGTTTCATTATCTACTAGTTTTTTCCCGGCACTACAATTCTTTATAGCTGTCTTTAGGCTGAATTTAGTAGTCCTTGATGTAGTATAGAGAAAGTGTTTAGACTTAATTAGACTTAAAAAGTGTACTACGTTTTAAGTCTAATCAAGAGCTATATCTTAGATATGGATTCAGTCGGGATGGAAGGTACACCACTGTCTTCTAATATAGATAGAAGAGTAAATGCGGGAAATAGAGTGAACGGAGCATTGGGACAACTTCTCGGCAGTCACCACCTCAGCCAGAAGGCACGTGAATACAACGCAGTGCTCGTCTCAACACTATTATATGGAAGCGGGAGTTGGGTTACATACCCAAAAGGAACATGGAAGTATAATCAATGCGCTTGAAATGCGATCTCTGCGAAAAATCTGTAGAGTAAGAAGACTGACTGACCACATTCGTAACGACGATGTAAGAGAGCGAGTAGGTATGAAAGAGAGTATTGGTGTAAATATACGAAAGGGAATGCTCCGATGGTTCGGACATGTGGAAAGAACGCCGGTTAAGAAGATATACAATGTGAAAGTGGAAGCGTGTAGATACAGGGGGAGACCGGCTCACCTACATAGAGCAAATTGGTTATGTATTGAAGGAAGGTGGAGTCAGGAGTCTCCGAAACCGGCGAGCGTGTATGAAGAGAATTGTATTATGAATGTTGAGGAAGCTACAAATGTATGCAAGAATATAACTTTTTGGTACTCTATTCTCTCTGCCTACCCTGCAAGGGTAAATGAGTAATTAAGTATCAAGACCTATCAAACATCAGAATCAGTTCCAATATTGCTGCGTGCTACAAGAACAATTAAAATTTTATTAATTATTTATAGTGGTCTGGAATGGTCTCCAGGAGACGTAGGTCCAAACCCTGCCCGTGGCTATCGTATTCTATTGCACATTTTTGTACTCTGTGATCTGGTAAAAGGAGCATATCAAGTGCTTACAATATATATATATATATATTAACCAGCGGGCCCGACAGACATTGTCCTGTCTAAACATTAGCGTTTTGTTTGTATGAAGTCATTTATTTCAGCGGATTATTTTCATAATCTATACTATTATAAAACTGTTACAGAGCTGTGTCTGTACATTCAAGATATCTCTGAGTAAAAATGACTGTAATGGGCTATATAGGCGTGTCTAAACACAAAACAATTTTTTTTAGAATTTTTGTCTGTTTGTTTGTTCGCGCATCACACAAAAGCTACTGAACGGATTTTGATGCAACTTTTATTTGAAAGGCCTTGATTAGACTTAAAAACTGGTATACATTTTATCCCGCTACTATATCGGGAACCTGAGATATAACCCAAAAACTAGAAAATTATTTAAACTAGATTTTTTTGTAGAATTTATTTAAAAGAACTACTTTATGGATTTTGATGCAACTCTTTTTATTTGAAAGGCTTTGATTTGACTTAAAAACTGGTAGACATTTTATCCCGCTACTATATCGGGAACCTGAGATATAACCGAAAAACTAGCTTTTGGCTGCGGCGAAGCCGCTGGCAATGGCTAGTATATTATAAATTAGAATAAAATGGAGAAAAATCCTGAAATCCTATCGTAGCACCACCTACCGGGTCCAAATGTGAATCTAAACCATCCTGGTACATACACAAACATACGCAAAAAAAATTGTCAAGCGGTTCAACGGTTTAGGAGGAGTTCAATTACTAACACACGGACACAAGAAACATATAAATAGATAAAAAAATAGTTAGGATTGTTTTATCGAGAACTAGATTCTGCCCGCGACTCCATCTGCGTGTAATTCATTATATAAATATGTCACTCTATGGCACACTGCATCGTTAGGTATATAAGAACAAGAATTTTTAACCTATGACCTTTTCTGCGCTATATGTGTGAGTATTTTCATGATTTAATTTAGTATTTACAGCATAAAAGTGTAACAAACAAACAAACTCACTTTTCTATTAAGTAATATCAAGGATTAACTAGCATATCAAATAATACTTCAACCACTCTCACAGAACACCCGCCTAGAGGAGCTTACAAGCGCAGATAAAACTAGCTTACAGAGAATTATTTAAATTCATTGTACTTTCTTATGTAATCTTTTTTATAAATTCACAAATAAATCTTTCGTTTTGAATATAGAATTTAAAGTACATCCTGCTTTTATTTCAATAATTATTCTACTTTAGCAATATAATCACAAATAAGTAGAACTACAACACCGCATTTTTAGCAAAATTTCTTATCCTATACATTTTTCTTCAAGGCGGGACAATATGTTCCTAGCCGCACACCCTATTGTTAGGGGCAATGAAGAGGTTACTAAGGTCCTCACTCACTAAATAAACCCGCTATGTGTATAAAAATGTATTCTGATCATATATTTCCGACATGGTTTTTTTTTGTTCATCACTGGTTCCATTTTCATTACCACTGCGTTAAAGTAAGTTCTAAGCATAATTGAAGTTGTAATACCAAAATGAAAGAAGCGATATAAAATATTCTATACTAGCCTTTGGCCACGGCTCCACCGCAGCTAAAAGCTAGTTTTTAGATTATATCTTAGGTTCCCGATATAGTAACGGGATAAAAAGTACACCAGTTTTTAAGTCTAATCGAGAGCTATCAAATAAAAAATGTTGCATCAGAATCCGTCAAGTAGGTTTTGCGTGATGCGCGAACAAACAAACAGACAAATATTATAAAAAATATTGTTTTGTGTTTAGACACGCCTATAGCCTATTAAAGTCATTTTTTCTCAAATATCTTAAATGTACAGGCACAGCTCTGTTACAGCTTTATAATAGTACTAGCCTTTGCCCGCGGTTCAGTATTTTTTGCGTGATGCGCGAACGAACAAATAGACAAACAGACAAAAATTCTAAAAAAAATGTGTTTAGCCTATATAGCCTAATACAGTCATTTTTTCTCAAATGTACATATCTTAAATGTACAGACACAGCTCTGTTACTGCTTTATAATAGTATAGATAGATTATTTTGTCCCGTTTCATACATCATACAAATGAGATCCAACAGATCCTTATCTTGTGTTTCAAGATGGATATAAGGAAACTCATTTCCAAGTAAAGGATCGGTTACCCCGATTCGTAAGATAAGACAGGTGTCTATCAAGATAAAACGTTATTGTGTTGTAGTGTAAAAAAGTTTTCTACGGTACATGGGTTGCATTACCATTTAAATTGTTTGTGTTGTGCTCACGCATTTATCTCCAGAGTAAACAGAGGTTTAACCAATGTAATTCAACTCCAACAAAATATTAATCGAGTCTATTGCCTACTAACTTCACGAACTGGAATTTGAACATCAAGTCGATATATTACACATACAGCATACGTCGAAGTAATAGCTTCCATATTATACCAATAGCCATTTACTCCTCAGAAGCTTAAAGATCTGCTCTCTCTCTCTATTATATTGCTATTCAAAGATATTGAAATAAAATCCTATTATGAATACTAAGACTTCTAACAAAAATGCTGTTAGTATCACTTCGACGGCCTCGTGGCGTAGTCGGTAGTGTAACCGACTTCCGTGCACGAGGTCCTGGGTTCGATTCCCACTCAGGACAATTCTTTGTGTGATGAACACAGATGTTTGTACTGTGTCTGGTTGTTTTCTATCTATTAGGTATATGTATGTATTTACAAAAAATAAGTAATATATGTATTATATCCGTAATCTGTTTGTGCCGTGTGGGACCGGCTTTAGAATTGTCCCACCCCCTCTCCACCCATGGGAGTCGTAAGAGCCAACTGAGGGAATACAGGGGGAGTGGGCAGCAGCACTCCTTCGAGTATTAATAACATCCACTGCGATCGCCAACCCGCCTGCCAAGCGTGGCGATTACGGCACTATCCTCCATTCTTGGGGAGGCCTATGTCCAGCAGTGGACGTTGAAAGGCTGATGGATGGATGGATGGATCCGTAATCTGGTACACATAGCACAAGCGTTAAGCTTAGTTTGGGACCAGAGGACGTTGTGTGAAATGTCCGTGAATATTTATTTATTTATTTATTTACTTCGTGTCATAATATGTTCAATTCCTGAAACGAATACCTATTTGTTTCGGCTGAACATCCTAATTGAATATTAATATTCGAATATAGAACGCCACATAAATGTTGTTATCAACAAAGTTTGTAATCTCTCTCATTCGATTAAGTAAACCGACAGGTGATAAAGATATTTAACTTATAATCGGTTTTCTATTGACTTTGATTAAAAGTTCAGCTAAAAGCGGTTGCTAAAGTTAGAAGGCTCGATCAAACTTCTCTACCTCGTATATCTATCCATATCCAGAATGACAGTCACAATTCAAAAGACTTTCTATGGTATATTATAATATACTGGAAGACCTGGCCATACGGCTCGAGTTCGTTAATTTTGCACTAAGTAAAGGAAATAATCGGGAAGATAACTATTGTTCTTTTTCAATCTTTTGTTGGTTGCTGTTGGGCTTAGAGAGCATGTTTGGGGTGCACGACACCCCAGGTGACTGTTTGTGTGGACAAATTTTCCCGGTAGGTGAATAACTGCTAACTTTGTTATTTATGGTCTAAAACAAAGACTGAATGGACAAATTATTTGTGAAAGTGGAGCAGGATCCAAACCTGCATTCCATCCAATCCGGGGAAGTGCTCTGAACCGCTAAGCTATCGCAGTCACCTAATAATGACACCCAATCTCCACTTCACATTTGTTTTAGATGTCTTTAAAATTGAATGCTCTAAGTGTCTAAACACGTGTGTAATGATCATATGATCGTAGTCTGCCAAAATTGTAACGTTTTACGTTAACTAGAATGAATCTAAACAAGTATTTATAAATTCTAAACGTTTTTACGGGATTTATACCATGTAAATTTTTACTTACGAGTTTCCGATATTTCGGCACTGTTGCAAGCGCCATGATCACGGAACAACTGAAGTCCTTGCGGGTGGGAATAGTTTTTATTATTCTGCGGTTAGAAATATCGGTCTACCCGCTTTCTCACTCGTTTATGACACGCAACACTATCTATGGAACCACTACCACTGGTCTCACTCACGTATCGAGCTCGATCACGACACACAACACTTACGGTGTCGACCCTGGTTTTTGAGGTGTTTTTCTTCTTCTTTGTACATAGACGAATCACGGGACGCCAGGTGCTAGATAATTGAAAACCATCTTCACGGTTGAAATTTTTGTATTTCGTGATTTCAATGGCTTCTCTCACCAGTCTGGGTTCTGGTTTCCTAAATACTGAGTGACTGAATGAACCGTCCTCTCGGACTCCTACTTTGATATCGAGAAATGCTATGCTGCGGTTTTTCTCTATTTCATACGTGAACCGCATTTTGTCGTGTATGTTGTTCAAGTGTGTGACATATTCTTTAACGACTCCTTCATCGCCTTTTATTATAGAGAATACGTCGTCGACGTATCTTTTCCAAAGTTTAAAAAAGATTTCCCAGCTATTGCGCACACCGAAAGATTATTTCCCATTGGAAAGACCAGGCGTGTACAAAGTGGACTGCAGCTGTGGAAGTTCATACATTGGCCAAACTAAGCGTACTGTAGCATGTCGAATGAAAGAATACATCAGGGCTTATAAAAACAATGACCCAGGAAAATCGGCGATAGCACAACACCTTTTGGAGGCAGGAACGAGTCACTACATCGAGAATTTACATAATCCTCAGATACTTTCGACAGAACGCCACTATATACCCAGACTGGTGAGAGAAGCCATTGAAATCACGAAATACAAAAATTTCAACCGTGAAGATGGTTTTCAATTATCTAGCACCTGGCGTCCCGTGATTCGTCTATGTACAAAGAAGAAGAAAAACACCTCAAAAACCAGGGTCGACACCGTAAGTGTTGTGTGTCGTGATCGAGCTCGATACGTGAGTGAGACCAGTGGTAGTGGTTCCATAGATAGTGTTGCGTGTTATAAACGAGTGAGAAAGCGGGTAGACCGATATTTCTAACCGCAGAATAATAAAAACTATTCCCACCCGCAAGGACTTCAGTTGTTCCGTGATCATGGCGCTTGCAACAGTGCCGAAATATCGGAAACTCGTAAGTAAAAATTTACATGGTATAAATCCCGAAAAAACGTTTAGAATTATAAGTGACCATGAAAGTTTGAAAGTATTTATAAAAATTATTTCTTAGTATTTAAAAATATATTATTTATATTAAAGAGGAGTTTAAATGTTGATTAATATGCAATTAAAATATTTTCAATAATTGAAGTCTAATTTCGCATTGATTTCGGATTTAATTTTAATAAACTAGTTGTGGGGTACTACACACCCCACGCGACCACTTATACTACTTTTAAGGCGCGCCCAATTAAGGGTTAAATCGGTTCATTAGTTGATCGCGGACAAACAATATCTAAAAAATATTTTACATTTGAAGTGCTTAAAAAATATTAACTTGAAATAAATACTATCACGATGCACTAAGATACATTTAGTTGAAACCGCTCTCGGACTGCTACAAATAGAGATTGACTGGAAATAAATGTTTGTAAAAATGAATCCATCAATTGCCAATGAATACGCTGAAACCACGGGTGTTGATATTTTAAGTAACCTAAGAAAAATATGGGATGATAAAAATAAATTCAATAATAAATAAATGATAACATTCAGTCGTTTATAGAAAAGAGGCCGACATTAATGTTGCTGTGTGAAAAATATTGTGCTAGAGGCGATTATTGATGAAATCCGTTAAGGGTGTTTGACAGCTTGGGGTCCACACTAATACTTATATAGTGTTAGGTAGGTTTGGATTTTTCAACAAGAACTTTGTTTTTTAAATCAAAATAAAACAATAAATTTAGATGATAATGTTAAACACAAAGTGAAAAATGTGAAATCGAAAATAGCAGTCACGAGCAGGTTTTAATGTACAGTGCTAAGCATGTAAAATGCTAAAAATATATATAATAATATCTAAATATTAGATGATAATGATTAAAATTTTCATTGTATTACAATAAGTCAGGTTTAGCAATAATGAACGACAAATAATATCTGATAAATATCTACCACGACCACGGTTACAACTGTCGATTCTTTCATCAGTTTTTAATCACTTTTTGACAAAATGGTGGGTTTATTTCAAATTACAATAGACAAATTTATGTTTGCAATAAATTCATTGTTTCGGTGGCTGTAACCGTGGTCGTGGTGGACATTTGTCAGATATTATTTGTCATTCATAATTGCCAAGCCTTACTTATTGTAATACAATAAAAATATGAATCATTATCATCTAAATTTATTGTTTTATGTTGATTTAAAAAACAAAGTTCAGTACAGTGAAAAACCCTAAAGATTTATATTTCGAAATGTACTATTGATATAACTGCCTCTGTAATAGAATGGTAGTGTAAGCGTCTAGTGATCATGAGGTCTCGGGATCGATTCCCGGGTCGGGTGGTGATATTGTGCTTTTTCGTAAAAAGAAAAATTCTCAGTAGCAGCCCGGACTTCAGAAATGTGCCCAGTAGACGGCAGTTGGCTCGCTCCCTATTACGTGGGACTTAAACATAGCTGGCAAACCGTGGGTGTATTATGCACTTCTGCCTACCCCTTCGGTGAATACAGGCGTGGTGCTATGACATGTACTATTCACTCCTATCGATATCATTTTTATGTACTTAATGGGCTTATTAAGCGGAGTGGCTTGAGGAGAACAGTATCATTAGCGTTCATTAATGACAAGGCCCGGTACTTAGGGAGTTCATAGCCCTGTGCACTTCTTGGCCGGTATCAGATGGGTGTTTAACAACTTCAGAAGACAAAGCGTGTCTTTTGAAGTTATAGCAATGGGTCCTGGCTATCAAATAACATCCTGGGAGTCGTAAAAGGTTGGCATGAGGCCTGAATAAAATCTGACTACGGTCTTATTCTAAAGTCGCAAGATTTCCGCTTAGGTAGGTCCTGAAGATAGGAACTAATCCGAATCTAACTCCAAAAAAAATTTAGGATAAGGCTGATGATGACAATGATCAACACTGTTGCCACGTCATAGATTGCGTAGTGGTTTAAATGCTGAACTACTCCGCCCTAGTGTTATGGGAGCACTATCCTCAAAGGAGAACTCTGTATGTGATTCACTACGTATTAACTGTTTGTGTGATCCACTACTAATTAACTCTTTGTGTGATCCACTACCTATTAGTTATTCCGAGTGTGGGTGTATTTTATTGTCAGTGATATTATATGTTTGTAAAATCCCCCGCAACACAAGGATTATATTTAAGCCCATCACACACGTAGCTATAATATATGTACAGGATATTTTTTTAACTAGTGCGCAAACTTTTTTGGTGGTTCTATATCAGTAATAGAACACATTTCCCTTAATTGTTTAATTCGATTTTTTTTATCTGACTTGAAATCAGTAAAATATGGACACAAATCTTACGAGCAGCTAGAAGCTTAATTTTCTGCATTTTGATGGTCCTAAGCCCATGAAAGTATAAAGGAAAAATTAATTATTATTATTATTCTCTTTATTTATTTTACTTTATATTTTAAACATTTTTAAATATATTATAAAAATACACAAACACTCACACAAACAACCTTATAAAAATACAAACAAAACACAAACAACTAAATATAACAAATTTAAAAATGTATAAAATAGTAGACCACCGACATCGGGTGCAGGGACCAAGCTGTCGGTGGTTAGGGCTCCAGAGAAAGGAACCTCCTCACAATACGTGCCGTGTCAAGGAGTACTGCCTTCTGCATCAAGCCCTTGATCCAGCTATCTAACGAGAGTCTCTTTAGGTGTTGGTCGAGACTCTTGGCGATCAGCCCATTGACTGATAAGACTATCGGAACAATAACCGTCGAGTCAACATCCCACATGTCGGTAATCTCATGAGCTAAATCCAAATATTTAATTTGTTTTTCTTTTTCTGCTTTCACGAGATTCTCGTCATGTGGAATAGTGACATCGACAATTAGTGCACGGCGCTCTAATCGGTCTATCACCACTATATCAGGTTTATTGGCAACAATAGTCCTGTCAGTAATGACATACCGATCCCAATACAATGTGGCACGGTCATTTTCGAGAACTGGGTCGGGCACATATCTATAGTACGGCACTTCTACTTCCACCAGATTGTATTTAAGAGCAAGTTGTTGATTATTATTATTATTATTAAACTTAAAAAGTTTATTTCGAACCTGATAAAATTAGCGGTTAGTAACCCGCATAGATACCTACGCGTCGGCGCATTGACCAGGCGTCGATGTAGGAATTTACGGAAGCGCGTGCTTAGTGTGACAATAAAATCTGTTTCAAAAGTAAAACCTTTCGTTAGCGATAACTTTATTTTTAAGTACTAAGACATCAAAATAAAAAATACGTGTTTATTAAAATTTGCTTAAGTTTGTTATCTCAAAATTTGCGCACTAGTTAAAAAATTACCCCGTATATCTATATTATCATGTAGCTGTAACAGAGCTATGTCTGTACATTTAAGATATTTGTGAAAAAAATTACTGTAATAGGCTATACATGTGTGTCTAAACACAAAACGTTTTTTTTAGATTTTTTGTCTGTTTGTCTGTTTCTTTGTTCGCGGTGCGACTTAAGTGCAATTGTAATCGAAAAATAAAACAGCAATTTAGTAAAAGTTAAAAGTCAAGCTTAAATTTTTAAGTAACGTGTTTTCTATATAATTGGGTTCATGTTAGTTAACACGCTATTTGTTTGAAACAGGATTACCTAGCCTATCCTTGTTAAATTCTGACATAAATCGGATATGCCCTTAGGCCTCATTAAAACAAAATCCTAATTTTATAGCTAAGGCCCCGCTGCATCATTATGTTTTGAAATATTGATTGAAGTACCTATTCCAATTTTATCAAACAAGGAGTGTTTTTTTTGTTGCTTTTGTTGTATAATTCAATTACTTATTTCGAAAATATTGTGTTGTCCG
Source organism: Leucoma salicis (assembly GCA_948253155.1). NCBI lineage: Eukaryota > Metazoa > Arthropoda > Insecta > Lepidoptera > Erebidae > Leucoma > Leucoma salicis. The sequence continues at coordinate 20,562,680 of OX411811.1, forward strand.
AACGAGAAGAGAGGATATTATATAAGTAGGACAAAGAATGTTATTATAATCCAGTAATATGGGTTATATTGCGTTAAAAAATAATAACTTGTAGGGCGTCGATTGCTCTGTTATAACGTATTACAAAAGTTCACGGCTCGCCTTCACAACTTTTTTAATCTCAGTAGAATCAAATCTACAGTGTCCAAAGAAACGATTTTGGTATGAGTACTTATAGTTATTTTTTTTTTAATAATGACGTCATTTGAGCAGTGGCACCCCTGATGATGGTTAGTAACGGAATCGCTCTTTGAATAGGAGTTGCAAGATCTATCTTCTCTTGTACGAATTCGTAGATATACTGAACTCTTAACGGCTGTTTAAAGCTGAGGAACCGAAGTATTGTTAAGTTCCAGCAACAAGTTCGTCACCTAAACCTTTATGACTTGTGTTTTAAGATTGCCATTTTTTTGCAGTAATATTTTCATCATACTTCGTTTGTTTGCCTCGTATGACACCAACGAAAAATAATGTCGTTATCACACGTCTTATTTCTAGTCCATTAACACACAGACCTTTTGATATTAAATTGAAATTTTAATAAAACTGCAAAGTTCAAAGTTGCCCCAAAAATCTTAAAAAAAAGTAAACCTTGACGCTGCGTAACGAGGCAGTAACTTTTCAACAAAAAGTTTCACTTGGATTCTCTCTTAGTAATAAAAGCAAGAATATTTATTGGATAATATACAAGCCACCCCACTTATAATAAGTAAGAGTTAATGCTACCTACCTTGAATCCATAAAAAGTAAATTAAAGATCTTCAGAAGTTTAAAAATCTTGTTTTTTGTTTACATCCGGCAGCTTTTACGTCTTATAAATTAAAATATTTTTCAAAAATATGTTTATAATTAACACGTTTTATTTGAAAATGATTTGAAAAATATTTTTATAGATACCTATATCTTTTTATATTTAAATTTTATAGTTTTTAGATTCCGTCTAAGGTTCTCGATATATTAGCAGAGTAAACGTATACCAGCCCCCTTAGAATGAAAAACGAAACGTTAGACAAACTTTTGTTTCGATTCAATGTGATTGGTTGCCTGAATCTTGCGTCGAATTTTCGACGAATTAGGAATCATGCGTCGGACTGTTGATCAATCACAATGACTCGAAACGAAAGTTCGTCTAACGTTTCGTTTTTCATTCTAAGGGGGCAGTTTCTTAATTTAATCAAGAGCTATCAAAAAAAAGTTAAATCAATATCCACACAGTAGTTTATGCGTGATGCGCATAAACAAACGGACAACAGAACAGAAATAGTATCTAACATTAATGAAAGAAAATTTAATATCAATGACTAATTTCAGAAACAGTTTACTAAGCGATTATAGTAGATTTAGTGGAGCAACTGAAATTTAGTAAAATAAGATTACTTTTTAATATTAAACAATTCACGGTCCACCTGATAGTAAGTAGATAATCGCCATCATGGACCTTGGCAACACCAGGTCTGCAGCCAAGCCTCCGCCTACTTTGATTAGGTAAAGTGATCGTCTCAAACCTCAAAAAAAGGACATGTCGTAGCACTGGGAATAAAAGTACGAAGAATTTGAGATATATTTAAATGAAACATAACTAAAGAACGACTTGCGCAGGATGACAACTTATTATTACATATTGAGTGTAAAAATAACTTATCATTCATATATTATATCAACGCGAAATAAATATTAACTGTATTATATAACTGTCGATGTCAATATGTAACACATTTTATGTACTGGTAGATAAAATATGTTTTGGTACGTGACCTTTTATAAGTTAAATATCGCAATAAATTCAACTATAGTTAATTCTAAAGATTTATCACGTCCAGTCACAATATTACGTATAATATATAAGAGTATTCTATTAAGCTTTCTGCTTCGCAAGTTGTAAGCAGGTACTAGATTTTCTTTTGATGTAAGCTAAGAAAAACCTATCTACTAAAACCTTACGCCTTAGTTTTATGGAATTATATAAAATATTTTTGTAAATATATAGTAATTTCTACTATAAGTATATAGTAATTAATACCCGCAACTTCGTTGGGTCTAAATGTAAATAGAAAACGTATGGCTAACTCACTAAATAAATATTAAAAAAAACACCTCGATCAATTCACTAGCGCATAATAGAGCGCGTAATAGAGTAAAACTGCAGTATAGGTCTTAGGAGGCAATGTCATCTATTGATTAATACCATTCATCCATTTATCCATCAGCCTTTCATCGTCCACTGCTGGACATAGGCCTCCCCAAAATGGGGGTTTTTACCATAATCGCCACGCTTGGCAGGCGGGTTGGCGATCGCAGTGGATGTTTTTAGTACACAGGGGAACGCTGCTGCTAGGAAGAGACGGGGTGGAGCTATTCTTGGTGCCAGCCCCACACGACCTATACGATTAATACCAGTACTTACTAAATCAATATTTTATATCTGTTCTCTTATAAAATTGTAGCAGACCTGTGACTATGTTAAGCTATTTAGGAGTCCCAGAACTTTAACCCATTTTCTTAGTATGTTTTCAGTTGGAATATAAGATATAACCTAAAAAATTACTTTCTTCTACGGCGGAGCCAAAAGCTATGCCATTTACCGGAATAAATTTACCAATTCTGTGTGTTAATCCAAGTTACAACCTATCTGTAAGTATACCAAATTTCTTCCATAACCGTTCAGACATTTATGGGTGATTAGTGACTTACAACAGTCTTATTATCATTAATGACCACTGGACCAACGAGGTGGACTACGGACTAAATCCCTTTTACATTACCTACACAGTAATTGGTTGAAAACAAAAATAATTAATTAAAAAGAATTAAGGTTTGACTGTTACCATTTGGATACAGATCCTTTAACGACACAACTGCTGCTAATATTACCAAACCAACCAAAAGTCTCTTAAGACAGTTATCGCAATAATTCCATTATCTCTATAAATCCACAGAACTATTCAAGCCACTATCAAGTGAGGTTAAAGAGAGGCAGTATATCAAGTTTATCTGGTCACTGTTGACTTTTACCGTAATCAAAGCAACGTGATTACACCCAACTGTACACTAACGAGCTAGATTCATCTCGGTTATTCATTACTAATTGTGCTTTATCGTGGTTTAAGTGTACGAACGAAATAAACAACACATAAATAAAGATATTTACAGATATGTTTACAGAATAAAATTAGGACGTCCTCGTTTTATTTATTTATACATTTCCAATAGAAGTTAGGATTTGTTTGCACTGAAACTGGCAATAATTGTAATATAGAACATAGTTATTAACTGTTATTAATAATAACACATATACTAACAACACTATATATTATTATAACACTATATATTACACTAGCCCTTACCCGCCGGCTCCGCCGCAGCCAAAAGCTAGTTTTTAGGTAATATCTCAGGTTCCCGATATAGTAACGAGATAAAATGTATACCAATTGTTAAGTCTAATCAATTGCTATGAAACAAAAAAGTTTCATCAAAATCCGTTCAGTAGTTTTTGCGTGATGCGCGAACAAACAAACAGATAAACAGACAAAAAAATGTAAAAAAAATCGTATTGTGTTTAGACACGCCTATATTATACGAGTAACCTAAATCAGTATGGTTTTCTCAAATATCTTAAATGTACAGACATAGCTCTGTTACAGTTTTATAATAGTGTAGAGAATATATTTACATAATATATGTACCATATTGCTAATAATATAAATTCAGAAAGTTCGTTGTCAATCATTTCTATAAGCCATGAAATCTGTTGTCTAGTATTTGGGTACAATTATTCGCATAAACAGGGGCCTGGCAGGTGTACTTTGTATTCGTAAACTGTATGTTTGTAAAGTCCTCCGCGATCGTTCCAGTGATAACTTATGAATGCTGCAGTCAAAAAAAAAATTTAAAGCGAACATAGTTTTGTTTTCGTCCAGGTCTGTAAGAATTGGATACATTTGGATCAAATCACAAAAACACAAATAAATTATATTTTTTTTTTTTATGGTGTAGAAATATATTTTCAAAATCTAGTTGGGTTGTTATTTGTAAAATAACAACATTCGAAATGATATCACTGCTTCAGAGTACGTTCAGAAGCAATATCTTGATGTAGATACCTATATAATAATATATGAAATCATTCTCATTTCCATCGATGTATCAGAAACATACATTATTGAATAAATATATATATTTTAAGCTATGGAATATTCAGATCTCATTTTTACCACTAATAGTATGAAGAGGAATTTGTAGAAATATGAAAATACTACGTTTCCGAACGCGTATTTATGTGCTGTGTCCATAGATGTTTGGGGGTTGCTATGGTCTCGATACGACCACCTTCTTCACTTAATACGTCGAGCCCCAATATCTCGACTGCGTGTTCTAAATAATTATAACTGCAGATTTACTCAGCAGATTTTTATTTCGTCTTGCTTATTATCACAAACACTTCGATACAAACACAGTTTAAGGTTATAAAAATATAATTATACTGAACTGCAAGACTTTAATAGATAGTACACCAACAATTATATCGATAGTACTGGAAAACTTTATATAGGTTCCAAGAAACACTATGACATCAAGAGCGAGGACCTTAAGGGTCGCTATGGAAGATCAGATGCTTTCTTCCTAGAATGCCGAGCAATAATGTTAATATTTATCTTAGTCTTGATATTAATAAATGTTCCTAATATTGTCAAAACAACAACAACAAAGAGTTTCGTTTGACTACATTTAGGTAAGGAAGTTGAGTGGGAAATACTATTATTCCCACATCACCCCCCTAGGGAGAGAAAAATACCTAGGAAAATAAATAACCTACAACTAACTAAACAAGTTAAAATCTAAATTTAACGCGCCTGCCCGAACGTGTCGTATAGCTCCGTTCAGATGACGGATTGGAATTCGCTGTGCTGACATCGGAGTCCACGTCAACAGAGGCAGGAAGGGCTGGATGAGGAGAAACCTTTGCGGGTTGCGGCTCACACTGAAGCTGGTCTGCCTCTAAGTGTGCAGGTTTCACTCGATCCAGGCTTACTTCTCTTTTCTTATATCCTGTGAGAATATTTATTGTTTTTAAATTGATGTTCCTACTAATTATTTTATAAGGGCCAGTATATGGAGGTTGGAGTGAGAGTCGAACAGAATCATCCCTTAAAAACACATGAGTTGCCTTATCTAAATCCTTAAAAATAAATGATTTATGATTGTTATGATGAGCGGCTGGAATGGGTTTTAATTTAGAGATGATTGAACGAATGTCTTTCAAAAAGGTACTATGACTAACTGATTTATTTTCTAAAATAAATTCACCAGGCAATCTTAACGGCTCTCCATAAAGTAGTTCGGCAGAACTACAATCAAGATCAACCTTATGAGCTGGTCTTATTCCTAAAGGACAAAGGGAAGAGCGTTAGCCCATGAGTTATTGTGACACATGAGTGCAGCCTTGAGTTGACGGTGAAATCTCTCGATCATACCATTAGATTCAGGATGATAACTAGTAGTGCGTTGTCTTCGAATAAAACACCAATCCAAAATATTATTAAAAAGACAAGATTCGAATTGTCTACCTTGGTCTGTAGTGACAACAAGTGGAATACCGAATCTAGATATCCAACCCTTAATGAAAGTATCCGCAACTTCCTCTGCTGAAATTCCGGACATAGGCCATGCTTCAGACCATCTCGAGAATCTGTCAATTGCTGTCAGACAGTACGAGAAACCTGTGGAACTGGACAATGGACCAATAATATCCAAGTGCACATTCCTAAATCTGCTGGATACTTCTTTGAAGTTGCCTACTGGCGTATTAATGTGTCTGGTTACCTTAGTTAACATTATTACGAGCGGAATATTGGATTAATGCATGTAAATGCGTTCCGATAGACGGCGTTGGCCGTTAAGACATATGTGATGAGGAAATTGGGTATGACCACCAAGTAGTACGATAGGTCAGTGAATTAGAGCGATCTAGTCTGGGTCTGGGTGTTTTCTATCTATTATATGTATGTATTTACAAAAAAAAGTAATATATGTATTATATCCGTAATCTGGTACCCATAGCAAAAGCGTTTAGCTTAATTTGGGACCGGAGGACTTTGTGGAAAATGTCCGTGAATATTCATATTTATTTTATTTCTGATTTAATTTCAAGTAGGTGTTTACTATATATTTTAAGTAAACACTTATCTATATTGGCGGTGACTGTACAGACCATATAAAATAAAATACATTCAATCATCCCCTGGACACCAGCGCTAAACCTTTTCAACCCTTGTGAATTTAAATGCGAAAAGGGCTTTTAACACATCGCTGAAGCAGATGCTAATTTTAAGAACCTTTTTAAGTTTACACTGAAAGTAAGTATAATTACCTTTTTTATTATTTAGCCTTGTTACACTATTATTACTGTATTCTGTCCATTCAAAAACAGAGGTAAAAAAATTTACAAATTAAACATGCGAAAGTATGAAATAGTAAATTAATTACATTCAGAAATGTTTTAATAATTATATTTAAAAGGAAAAAAGCTATTCAAACTCGGATTGTCAATTATTCAGCTGTTCAAGGATTAAAGAAAATATGGTTAGACAAAATGGAAAAAAAATCTCGCCCTAAATACCCACTTCATAATAACAATTTACTATCGCCAACGATCGCGTTATACCATTTAAAAGTAGTCCAATTTATCAATTTCAGATTAATGACTGTTATATTATGTTGAATTCCATTCGTCACATTGATTGCTTTGACCTATATTATATACATAATAATTATATAGAGATACAAATAGCTCGGCGAAAAAATATCATTATATCAAGTTTCGAAACAGATTTATCAAGGAAACCGCTGGCACCGAGTTAAAGGTCGGTTACCCAGATTTATGACATGAAACAAATGTGTTTTGAAATGTAATAGGGTGAGCTGAAGATATAAAGTTATACTATGGCGACGCATATTGAATGTTTAATCTTATAAAAGAGCTATCCCAGGGCTTTCCCGAGGCCTATGAATATGGAAAAATTCAGTCAAGACATGACTTACTGCAGTACCTACCTACTTTTATTTCCATGACTAAATTCGACGCGGATAATTCCACGCAGGAGGGGTGGAGTTTGTGTGGTTGTGTGGGGTTTAGTTATTTTCTTTTTTGTATTTTTTTAAATAAAAGTAGCCTAAGTTATTCCTTAAATTTTAAGGAAGCCTAAGTTAATTTTTATCTGAAAATTTATACATACAGCTGGCTAATATTTCAAAACTTAAAATCTATCTGTACCTATTATATTTTCAAGTTAAATTTTTTAAGCTTCTCGATATTATTGTGTACAAAAGACAGATTCTCATGTATTTATAAACCTAACAACTGTATGAACCTAAGAGAAACTTTCAAGATAACGTACTTAGTCTTTACCCATCTTTCAAAATGCCACTTCGGGATACATCACAACAAGTCGTGCTATAGAAAAAAATATTACAAGCGATCATTTATTTTATTATTTTTAGTACCATAAAAGAATAAATTCTTTGGAAAATCCAAAACTGCACGCCTCATAATCTTCATTTTTCACAATAAAATTGATTATTTGATAAGTAACTAATAATGTATTGTAATAAATAATATATATATATTTATATAATAATATATATTGCCACTAGCGACATCTAGGGCTGCATTTGTGTATATCTCTTTTATTTTAAAACAGCGACATCCATCAATAGAAAATTACAACTTTGGACAATATTATACGACTTATTTAAAAATCAATGAGTTCAACAAGAAATTTCTAAACCATTTATCTTCCTAACTTGGTTGCCTTATAATTTTATACTTTGTTCTAAGTGAAAATCAGTTATACTTGACAAATATCATCAGTTCGTCAAGCAAAGGTAAGAACTTTCTTTTAACAAAAAACAATACACCGGCCGGGCGAACGGCGTTCTGTTGACGATAGTAAAACCACCCGTGGCTATGTGTAGTGCGTACGTAAAAAGGTAGTTCTAATGAAAGGCGCTGGTTTTAGTGTCGCGTCAAGCGTAAATGCCGTAAATATTCAGTATTTTTTTGTTTATTTAATAACAATTAAACTACATTGAATCAGAACGTGAAAAGTAATAGGGCTCTATTCCTAGTCATAATAATTCGTAAACGAAAAAAAAAGACTCGATTAGTAAAGCATTCTGGTCGTTATCGTGTTAACATACATTACCTACAACTCACGGACGTCCAAGCCAGATTTTTTTCAAATAGTTTTTAACTAGTTTAAATAACAAAAAAAATGGCATCAAAAATATCATGGGTGTTAAAAATAGTGTTTGTTCTTTATATGTGTGTGTAGATATTATTTTACTAGTGCAATATATGATAAATAGAGACATTTTAAGTTTGAAAAATCAGTTGTGCCGTGTAAACCGGGAGTAGAACACACCTCAATGCTTCGCTTATGAGGCGTGCAATATCAGTCGTAGGTATCAACAGTCTTCAAATACGATTAACAATATTCTGTTACGGTGATATACAATGTTTTTTTATTGCCTAATGAACCACTGTCCAACTATAGTATATAAAACCAAACCCAAGATCCTTCACGATCACATGGCAGACGGTAGTATAGACCCTCTTGGGCTCGATAAGGTTTTCCATTTTGTACTTACCTAGTTCTAAAACTAGTAATGATATGAATAATTTAATATGGTAAGTGAGAGTGCTGGAGGACCAAGCTCCCCCCCAATCCACTCCTTATTATCCTTCCTATCTTTTCCTTAGTATTCTTGCTATCCTCTCCACTTGCTAGCCCTTTCCTTAGGGATGGCGACGCGCGGGTGATGCCTTTGTTGCTGCTAGCGTCTATAGGTTTACGGTATGTAATCACTTATCATTGGGTTGCTTTTTTGCTACCCATGTAGTAAAAAAAAACATGTACAAAAACTAGGCGCCACTCACGTGTATTTTACATCATTGCCTAATGAAAGGCCAGGCATTTAAATAAACAGATAAAGCATAAATGCGTATACGAAAATATTTTGGCAAATTGTTGCGTAAAACTTTACGAGAAACTAAAACCGCTCCTGATTATTGGTACAAAGTTGTTGTTCATATTTATTGCGTGTTGGAACAACAAAATAACATTACAATTTTGCTATTTTGGAATTACAACAAATATATTTTGTTTCGCCACTTAGAACTTGAAGTTTAATGGGAAGGGTTTCAATGTTTGTATATTGTCCAGCAGTTTAGCTAAAACACTATTCAGGACAGCGTTATCTACGAGTATAACGATGATTCTTTTTAACGATTCTATGTACTACTGAAGTAATGTCATTCAATTCCACTAGTCCGTCAGTACAGACGGAGAGACAGCACATGGCGGGCTTATTTTGTAGGTGAGGATCCCATTTTTCTAACTTAGGCCAACGGTGAGAGGTTAAAAAAAAATAGATGTCGCGGGACGTCTACCAGATGTCAAAACATCGAAATTATTGTGTAGAAATAATGAGTAGAAATAAAATGATCATAACTTTTTCAATGTGTACATGTATAAAATTATGATATGTGTAAAATAACGGCCATAAATAATTATCATCGGGCCCTGGATGTCATCTTATGGTACAATTCAAGATAACTCAAACTAGCCCCAAAGCGATGGCTTGCGACGTTTAATTACCGAGTACCCATGGCTACCTTCCAGCTCCATCATCGGACCCTGAATACTATCTAGAGACAAAGTACTCGTCAAGACCAATCAAATGAGTAATAAACTCGATGGAGTTGCGTCGTTTCATTACAGAGTTACTGTCGCCACCTTCCAGCTCCATCATCAGATCAGCTCCATGTTATCATAATATTGCATGGTCACGCGATATACTAATGCGTGTACAATTTCAGCTCAATTGGAAATCAGGAAGTGTGTCAAATGTAACTTGCAAGATTTAAACGGGACAAGTAAAATAAAAGCGTCGCCACGCTAACAGCCGATTTTACCCTCCCTCCGCATTAGATGTTTCACATCAAAAGTGTAGATTTTTGCTATTAAACTCTTGGAAGTAATTATTTTGCTATCATTCAAGAGATTTCTCATATTGAACACTAGTTTGTGTTGACAAACCAATAGTAAACTAATAGTAATGTCAAAGTTTGTTTTAACAAGTAATGCAAACCAACATATTTACAAACCATAAAGATATTCATATAGCAGTGATAGCCTAAGGGTATAAACCTTCTTCTTTTTTGTCTCCACCTTATCCCACTCAGGTGGGGTTGGCACAGCGAATTTTTCTCTTCCACTCTCCTCTATCACCCGTCATCTCAACACACACTTCTTTTTCTTCCATATCGTCATCCACAAACTCCATCCATGTCTTTTTCGGTCGACCTCTTCCCCTTCTACCTTGCACTGCCATTCCCATACATCTTCTAGTTACATGCATCTCCTCTCGACGCATCACAGGTCCATACCACGCCAACAGACCGCTCCTTAATTTATCAGTCACTACTTTCAAACTTCCTCTGATATACTCATTCCTTATCTTGTCCATTCTAGTCACTCCAAAGGACTGCAAATACATTTGTATCGAGTTCGAACCCGAGACCAAGGTTTACACTTGAATTTTTGAGATTTTGCCCGACTATGTGTTTATTTGTTTACAATTTATCGCTCGGTGAAAGAAAACATTGGGGGAAACCTGCATGCCTGAAAGATTTTCCCGATGGCTTGTGAAGTCTGGCAGCTCGCATTGAGTCAGCGGGATGGACTATGGCCTAATCCCTCTTACCACGAGAAGAGCCGATAACCGATGTTATAAGGAGTTCTTTGAAAATTAGTTACGGTTCCCCACAGAAAAAAACACACACACACACTGACGAAGCCGCAAGTAGCAGTTAGTCTATTAAATAAAATCACAACATATTATAATCCGGAACACCTCGCTACAAGTATCCTACAAGTTGTTATCCACGGTAACAAAGTAGAAACGTGTATCTTTTGTTAAAAACTTTAACTTCACAAGTAGATAAGAGATATCCGTGCAAAGTTTGTTAAACTTAGGTAGCTATAGTGTGTTTGTCTGTATATTACCTAGCCTTTGCCCACGGCTCCGCCGCAGCCAAGGTTAGGTTATATCTCAGGTTCCCGATAAAGTAGCCAGATAAAATGTATACCAGTTTCAGTTTTTAGTTAAGTTTAACCAAGAGCTACAAAATAAAAAAAGTTGCATCAAAATCTGTTCAGTAGTTTTTGCGTGATGCACGAACGAACAAACAGTCAAACAGATAAAGAGATAAACAAACAAACAGACAAAAATTAAAAAAATATTGTTTTGTGTTACACAAGTTGCCTACACCAGAACTGCTGATCCAGAGCCTCATGTATATCATCAACACCAACTTCCACCGATGTCGAAATCATTCAATCAGCAATACAGGTGCCTCGTGCCGCCCTACATTGCCAACCACCGATGTCGAAACTCCACATCAGCCATATGGTGCCGCGTGTCAGAACCGCTGACTCCATAGAAAGTGCTAATACCCATTTTTCATTTAACATTATTGCATTATATAGTTTATATGTAGAATCACTTCGGTACTAGCATCGTCCGAGTATAGACTTAAGCCCTAATCGTAACTTTAATAATTTAATTAAATTTATTTTAATTAATTTCGTTTTTTTTTTAAGTTTTCCGGCTGTCGAACTCATAATTGATGCATTTATAGCCTAGCCTAATAAAAGTCATTTTTTCTCAAATATCTTAAATGTACAGACACAGCTCTGTTACAACTTTATAATAGTATGACTTGTAAGTTTTAGATAATTTAAAGAGTTTTTTATACTGTCTAAAAACTAATTCAATAGATCACTTCTAGAACACGCCTACAGTACTTAATTCACTTTGGTGAAGTTGATAGATAGCTTGATATTTTAATCTTTTGTAAGACTGATCGATGGCCGAAAAATAAAATATTTTTAACGTTAAAAGAGTTGAAATTTTGTTTTATATTTTAGTCCCAAGTATTTTTTGTTCACAAACCATTACTGTCACCACCACGCTAAACTTGTGCGGGTTGGCATAAGCCATAATCTATCGCGAAATCTCAAATTTGATACCCCTGTACAGTGCTTAGTCATACAACTAGACTATCATTACAAACGTCTATCGGAAATATACAAGGATTTCGTATCAGGTAAAGTTCTATAGGGTTTTTCTCAATATCAGCCCGGAGTTAGAAAAGCGAGTTAGTTACTTACATTTCAACACCGTCGAACTAAGAATACATGCCACCACCTCATTTTTACATTAGCAATATGCTTAGTGTTATTGAGTCCAAAAGTGGCGGTTACCACCACCAATCAAGTGTGCCGTAGCTCGTCTACCACAAGAAGCAATAAAGAAACAAAAAGAAGGTGGACACACAAAGGCCAAAAGTACTCTCGTGCTTTAGAGATCTTATAAAGCCTTGCGTTATATCAGTTTAGTGCCAACGTGACAAAACTAAACAAGATATTTGTTTTGCACTCGATATGAGTGCACCTTCGTCAGTCCAGGATAATTGTGTACTATTATTTACACAATTGCCTAATATATTTTTTATTAATTCTTCTCTTAATTATCCTTTTGATTATATTTCCTGCTGGATTGCTAGCTTTATTTTTCTTACCTTTATCTTTGTTTAAAAAGAAATTCTATAGTCATAATAATCTTAAAAAAATTAGAACATTGGATGACTGCTTGAGTAATAACTTTTTAGCATTTCGAGCGCGACGCTTCGCTTTGTATGCCCCATAATGGGCTCAAATTCCGGATGGCCATAATAGGTTCTTAAGTTTTACGATTCTTCCGACGTTTGCCAAATTCGAATTGTTGTAACAAATTATACCTAATTAATTAGGGTATTCAAAGTTTATTTTATCCAAAATTTCATTCTCACGCAATTTTCTTAATGAATTCAAAAGCGCACATCATTAATAGCTAAAATAATAAAACCAATTTATACTTGATTACAACTTTGTAAAGTTACTTAAATAGAACTATTTTAATTACCTTCAATCAATTCTCTACAATCTCATGACGGTAATTTATAGTTTTCGTGGTCTTGGGTGGACATTAAGCTTTCTAAGTTCGCTGGTGTGCACAATAATTATCGTTCATACAGCAGCAATACAGCCTTGCCATTGCCTCTCGTGAGAGGCTCGGGGGAAACTTTCATAAGCATGAAAAGCTATCACTGAAAGGGTACAATAAATGAAATTGTAGGTGATGCAATCAGTAACATTAATTTTATTTTATCGATACATAAGAAAGAGTTTGCTATAGTACTAAATTAATTATTTCAAACACAAATTATTATGTTTTTATCTTTATTGCACATCGTTTTTGTTTTGAGAAATTTGTTTACTGAAAAATTACAGACACGGGTGCTCGTTATGGATAAAGTTGGACCGTGCTAACGACTATTAAGTGTTTTGCCTTCAATTTTATTTTACTGTAGCAATTAATGATCGTCCGTGATGTTGAAATGTTCTCTTTAATGATAGGTATTGTTTCCAGAACGTGTTGTCAAATAAATGGCAAGGTGTCTGTAGTTTGTATTTAAAGGCATTTGTAGGCCACGTCAGCTAGTTTAAATTAAAGTATACCAGCAGGCCTACCATGAACTCTTAGCTAGCGAGTCAATTCCGACGCAATTCAAAATAGGTGTATTATTGTATTTCGGACCATGTTGTCAAGTAAGTTCATGGTACGAATTTCAATACAAAGATGTCATATTTGTGATTCAGATTATGTGCTGATTCGGTAAAAAACAAAAGATTGGTCTTTGACACGTCATGGTACGAAATTGCGATTCAGTTCAGTTTGGGTCCTAAACTGGATCGCAATAAGAGTTCGTGGTAAGCCTGCTGGATTGATATCTAGATAAATCGAAAACGTACGTAGCAGCAGCTGCAGCAGTCTTATGACTACTATGTTATTCTAACAATATAAGTGTACAATTTCTAACAGCGAGGTTTTGCGTTCGAATCGCGGGTTGTGCAAATGGCGTTATGGTTTTTCGTTAGAAAATTCTCAGCATCATCACGGAGTTGCAGTTTAGTGATGGACTAAGAATACAAGTGTCACCACCCCATTCTTTCACACGGGTGTCGTAAGAGGCGACTAAGGGAAGTAAGCATTTATCAAGCCTTTGCATTACTGGTGGTAGGGTTGGGTACCAAGTGGGAGTAGGTACTCACTTGCTATCGGGCCCATGCAGGTTGGTACTACCATCTACTGTGTCCGGCCATGAATCACTTTGGTGTGTTTTGGTTGTAGCAGAAGATAGCCGTTAATTCTTTCATTTTATATAAACTGTGAAATGCAATGATGAGCAGCAGCTTCATAATACTCTCGGTATAGTTGAGTCCATGAGCGACGGTTACCACTTGCCATCAGGTGGGCCGTGGCTTAACTGCCACCAAAGCAATAAAAAAGTGTTTCGACGTCCACCGCTGGACATAGGCCTCCCCAAAATGAGGGATAGTGCCGTAATCGCCACGCTTGGCAGGCGGGTTGGCGATAGCAGTGGATGTTGTTAATACTCGAGGGAGTGCTGCTGCCCACTGCCTCGGTATTGCCTCAGTCGGCTCTTAAGACTGCCATGGGTGGAGAGGGGTGGGACAATTCTAAAGCCGGCCGCACACGGCATTGTGTAGGGCCGGCTTTAGAATATCCTCACACCAATGTGGCCGGTAGATGGAAATAGTGTCGTCTGGTTATATACGCGAGTTACATAAAATATATTTATGTCGTTTGAATTTGGTGTATATTATTCGCAATTGCGGTTAATTTTAAATTGATTTATTGACCTTTTCCGTGTGACTGTGAAGCTGTGGTGTGTTTTGGTCGTAGCGGCTGATAGCCGTTAATTTTTACATTTCACATCCGCGAAATGAAATGTTGAGCCTATACATACAGCCTGTTCTCGCCAAAAGGCGAGATGAATGAATGATTAAATGACAGATGTACAGCGCCACCATTCATAAAAAGACGGTTGAACTTTACAGTAAAAAAATCGTATCGCGTACGCATCGGAGATACTTTGGTCTCCCGATAAATAATTATAAATCAGCCCTAGTGTCCGTGCAAACCTCCTTAAAGTACTGAATGTGTGTATGTAACTATCACCCTAGTGTTGTGTGTCCATCAAGTGTAAATCCACTCATAAGACATCTGTGTAAGGCAATACCGGACATTGAACTCAACCCCCCTGGCCAGGGTATCGCGTGTGTCTGTGTGTCTTACACCCCCATTCAGCTCAAGGAAATTGGTGGTACCGTTTGCCATCAACTCAGCGCACGTCAATGTTGTAGACGGCTCTGGTGAACCGCAGGGAAGTCAGGTGAGTTCTCCAGCCTATCCTTCTTGTCACCCCAGAGCGCCACAACACAGCCTATAATTCATATTCATTTATTAAACACAAAGTGAAAAATGGCAAAGCATCTGGACGGTATCCAGGAGATGCAGGTTTAAATCCTGCTCCTGGCTGTTATTTTCGATTTCACATTTTTCACTTTGTGTTTAATGTATATTGCTAAGCATGTCAAATGCTAAAAATATATATAAAAAAAATATCTAAATATTTATAGGGTTTGCGTCATTATTAGGTAAAAATCTTAATTGTAAAATTAAGTTTACCTGGTCTGTATAATGTATGAAAATACTTCCGACAGATGGCGCAGGCGTCACCCAAAGACGTTAAGTGTGATGTGTTATCGAAATTAGCAGTCAGGAGCAATTGTCAGGATGGCTAAATTGGCAAAGCATCTGGACGGTATCCAGGAGATGCAGGTTCAAATCCTGCTCCTGACTGTTATTTTCGATTTCACATTTTTCACTTTGTGTTTAATGTATAGTGCTAAGCATGTCAAATGCTAAAAATATATATACTATATACAATGTATATAGTAGGTGGTAACATAAAAATATAAGAGTAACTATTATGGACCCTGTTGGGCACAGCGAAAAGTAGACGTAATAGGTATCGTTGGTAATTATTTTATTGTTTATTGCTATTATATTATTTTTTGTTAATATTAAATTTATTGTTAATTTTAAATTTTATTAGCATTGTATATTTATATTAGCATTATATATTTATAATTCATAGTAGGCACTAACTTTGTTTATTTGTCTGTCGGTTAAGGGGCCATTATTTCTTAATTACTTAGACAAGTGACCGTGACTGGCACACCTGCTAGTTTATTTATTTTTTTTTAATTAATTGGCTACTTTATGGTAAAGAAGTATAATTTTGTAAATATTTAGAAAGGATGATGACATGATCATATAGTTTAAACTGTGTACTTACGGGCGCTTTTGAGAGTATAGGGGATATTTAACAGTTGAGGTCGTCCCTAATCGCCCTTTATATAGCGTGAATTATGAAGTCACCTTTATCTGTAGTAAAGTATTTCGTTAAATTACACATAATAACTTGTTGGCTAAAATGTAAAAGTTTTACTTAATACTATTTTTCTCTGACATATGAGTATTATGTATTATGTACATCATAGATGTGATTCTACTCATTCAACGGTGTGGTATGTAATTGGCAAAGGAAATCATTGAAAATAGTTCTCTTACATCAGAAGTTCCAATTTTATGAATCTTTGTCCCAATTTAACGCACCATGTGTTACTTAGGGATAAATGTATTCGCCTCAATGCCTGAATCACTTCCTATTGAGAGAAGTCGAATACTTTTAGCAGAATATTTGGACGAGAATTTATATAATGGTTTTGAAATAAAAATCTTATTTTACTTAAGAAACTAGTAAAATAAAGATAGTCAATTTCTCTTTGTCAACGTTTTGTGGAACTTAGTGTTTTGCACGCCTCATAAGCGAAGCGTTGAGGTGGGTACTACTCTCATTTTACGCTAAGCAACTGATTTTACAAACTTAAAAAATCTCTATTTATCATATTTTGCACTTGTAAAATAGTATATACAAACACATATCAAAAAAGAAACACTATTTTTAACACTCATGATATTTTTTGTGCCATTTTTGTTATTTACATAGCATCACGCCTGTATTCCCCGAAGGGGTAGGCAGAGGTGTATTATACATCCACGACTCGCCAGCTATGTTTAAGGCCCCGTAATAGGGGGCGAGCCTATTGACGTCTACCGGGCACATTTCCAAACTCCGGGCTGCTACTGAGAATTTTTCTTATTTTTTTTTACGAAAAATCTCAATAGCACTGCCCAACCCGGGGATCGAACCCGAGACCTCATGATCAGCAGTCACTTACACTACCGCTGCACCACGGAGGCAGTCATTTAAATTAGTTAAAAAACTGTTTAAAAAGTTATGTCTTGGACGTCCGTGTAGGTAATGTACATGATAACGACCGAAATACTTTACTAATCGAGTCTTTTTTATTCTTTTTAACTTCATTATTATTACGAATAGAGCCCCATTACTTTTCACGGTCTGATTCGATGTGGTTTAATTGTTATTAAATATCCATCAGCCTTTTAAAGTCCACTGCTGGACTTTAAGAGACTGACCCCCAAGAATGGGGGATAATGCCGTAATCGCCACGCTTGGCAGGCAGGTTGGCGATCGCAGTGGATGTTGTTAATACCCGAAAGAGTACTGCTGTCCAGTCCCCCGGTATTTCCTCAGTCGGCTCTTACGACTCCCATGGGTGGAGACGGGGTGGGACAATTCTAAAGCCGGCCCACACGGCACATATATATTAAATAAACACAAACAAAAAATTGTGAATATTTACGCTCGACTCGATGGCACAATGGTACACTAAAACCAGCGCTATACCTTATTTCGTGAGAACTATTTGAACTACTTCTATAGACCAATATATAAGTACTTCTTAAATTAGCGCTAGATAGCGTATAAGACATGAGAGCCACATTAGTATTTTTTGAAGTTAGTGCCATCTATGTGATTTATTGAAAACTACTTAATACATTATTAGTTACTGATCAAATAATCAATTTTATTGTGAAAAATTACGATTATGAGGCGTGCACTTTTGGATTTTCCAAAGTATTTAATATTATGGTGTGCGTGGACTTCCCAAAATAAATATATCTCTCCAGCATACTAATGATATCTATACAAATATTGCTATACCATATGTACCTACAAACACAATACCTATCCATTTGTTCGGGATAATAAATTTGCCTATGTCATCCTCTGACACTAAACTACGACTACGAAAAATAATCACACTGAATCCCTTTCTTGAAAACAGAAACGTATTTACCCCACGGGAATCGTACATTTTCCAGGATAAAAATCCTATGAGTTATTCCAAACTATAACCTATTACTGTGCCAAATGTCATCCAGATTAGCCATTCTGACGCGATTGAAAAACAAAGATCTATTCAAACTTTCAAAATTATAATATTAAGTAAGATTAGTAAGATACTAAGATTATAATCACCTCGATTTTGATATTGAGAACAAAATGGGATATATTAATGTGGTCCACAATGCCAACAATACGAAGAATATTATTATTTAACTGTGCTCTCTTTGTCACATGAGACTTAAAGACATAGGTATACCTATTATGTACTGGTACACTTTCACTAATCACAGAGGCATTTGTAATCGAGACGAGATTTCAAGGATCCTACTTTAATTAACGGATCTTGTTTCCAATCGGATTTCATTTGAACGTCTCCTAATTCTGTAATAAATAACTTATTGTTAATGCTTATTGCGGCAGATGACCCAGATATATGTGAATATTTGAATAAATTTTAGACCAAGTGGACTAAAGTTCGTCCAAGTGACAATACACAGCCTGCAACATGCCGAAAATGCTGACAGCATGATGTAATGCGACCAGCATTTGTATGGCGAGGCTTATTCTTTGGCCAAGAAAAGCCAGCATTTTAGTCACGTGTCGACTCCATAAGACGTCCCATCCATAGAAATACGGAATGTGTCGGTTCCCGAGAGGCCCGTTGTCCCTATACCAAAAGGCACAAAAAGTAACTATCTTGTTTTAATTTTTAACTTGGTGACGGACTAAGAATACAAGTGTTACCACCCCATTCTTTCCCACGGATGTCGTACGAGATAACTAAGGGAAGTAAGCAATTATCACCCACTGCATTACTGGTTGTAGGGCATTTGCTGTCGGGCCCGAGCGGGTTGGTACCACCATCTCCCGTGTGTCCGGCCAGGAAGCACATTGGTGTGTTTTGGTTGTATAATTGAGCCAATGAGCGACCGTTACCGGTATTTACCATCAGGTGGGCCGTAGCCGTTTGCCAGCATACACAATAAAAAAAAATGTCCGTGAGTTTATTTATTTATTTACTTTTAATGACAGAGCGTCAGTCTTGTATAGCCACTATTCTATACTACTTTTGAAACGTACACATATCGTAGCATTTAACTTTACTAAAAAGGTCGTGTTCTTCTAATTTCCCCCGGGATATGTTTGTTACCACAGGAGCCCTAAATGTTAAAAAGCGCTAGTTGAATTTAGTATTATTTTAATGTAAATAACAAGGAAATTGCCTAGACTATAAACTCATGTTAATATGTATTTTTACTAGATTTCTACGCATTATATCTATAATACTGTGTAGATAAAAATTTAGCTAGGTATATATACAAATAAATAAAATTGAAGTATCTGTTCGTAATGTCTAAATAACAGCTTGTAATGCATATTATTACTTATAAAAACATGTCAATATTGAAAGTTATTTTTTATCTCCGGTTGGGACTCGCTAGCACAGATAGCTGACGATATAGAGAGTAATTTATTTTTATCTATATTTTAGCACTTGACATGCTGAAAGTAGCTGACTAAAGGAACAAATTATTTATGAAAGTGGAAAAAGAGAGACTGCACAGATGGCGGATTGGTTTAAATACCGGCCTCCCGCCCGAGTGGTGTGGGTTCGATTCCCAATGACAATCCTTTGTGTGATCCACAAATGGTTGTTCTCAGTCAGGGTATACTTTGTGAAATTTTATGTTCCCCGCAATACAAGAATTATTCCTAAGTGCAGTTAAAAAAATAAAAAGAGCTTTACTGCCAGCGGGATACGAACCTGCGTCCTGTCCAAAACGGGGAAGTGTTCTAGAATGCTAAGCCATCGCAGTCACTGACTGCGACTTTCGATCTCCACTTCACAATTGCTTATAGATGTATTTACGAGCCACGCCACCTATCAAATGCATTACATTTAAAAAATCGCGCCATCAACTAGTATGAATTTTAATTGCAAAATTAAACTTACTATATTGGAATAATGTACTTATGTAATAATAAATAAAAAAAACGCTTTCACTATGAGAGGAATACTCCGATAGTGGGACAAAAAAAGGGTAGAAAAAACTTCACCAATATTATAAATGCAAAAGTGCGTTAGGTTGTTACGCTTTCACGCCCTAAATACTTAATCTATCGTCATAAAATTTTGCATCTGTGTATAGTCCAGAACCCAGAAAAAAACACATACTTATAAAGTACAAATTATAATTTGTGAATAAGGAAAAAGAGTATCTTAGTACGAGCGGGAATCGAACCTGCGTCCCTTCCTTTCCGGGGAAGTGTTCTTATCCATTGAGCTATCGTACCATTTCTAGTAGTTGTTAATGATGTTAAACTATGATGATGATCAGAAAGAAGACGATAGTTGGTTGTAGTATGAGTGCACTTCAGTATACCTTTTTTTTTTGTTTAGGCGGGAAAAAATGTACCTACCGCACACCCCGTTGTTCTGGCAACGAACAGGGTAGTGATAGCCCTCACCCACTAAAGAAACCCGCCATGTGCCGTCTCTCCGCCTGTGTTGGCGGGCCACTGGTACTATGTTGCATTACTTCAGTGGTCCGTCGGCGGCGCACTTCAGAATACCTACGACGTACCTTCAATTCCATATTAACTATTGCGATTTAAAGTTTCAAATAGGCTGACTCACCAGACGGTCTCCATTAATACTTTCTTCCCTCTATACACTCTATAAAGCTACAATAATCTCAGGCAGACTAAACCCAGAATTAGTGAATTTAATCTGAACATGCATCCGTGCTCATTTGCATCCAAGTATTTGAATTTCAAAGATCTATTAACTGCAAACAGATTTGAATGAGTAAATAAACGCATATACAAATGAAACAGACTTAGATTACTTGCTTCTGTAGTCTGGTTTTACACGACAATACTTTCATCCTATATTTTATGTTTTCAAGCTTAATATTTCTAAAATCCTGAAACATCTCTGCATTTCCCAACGAAGTACGCAATGAAATCTTTTATGGCCTTAAGGCAAAAATAACAAAAATCCAACACATACAACAGACTTAAAAATAAAGTAAATCTGTTTGTTTGTAACACTTAACTAACTAAACTTTTTTTTTGTTTAGGCGGGAAAAACTGTTACTAACCGCACACCCCGTCGCTCGGGGCAACGAACAGGGTAGTGTGGGGCCCTCATCCACTAAAGAAACCCGCCGTGTGCCGTCTCTCCGCCTTTTTTGGCGGGCCACCGGAACTATATTACATTCCTTCAGCGGTCCGCTGGCGGCTTACCCTTACGGGTACCCTCAACTGAGCGACGCATCCGCACACGATGCATCGCACCTTCACGGGAGGCCTTGCGGGTGGCGGACGTTCCCCGGCCCATCCACCCGCAGCCTCAGCTAGAGCGGCATTAGGCGCAAATACGCACCTGTGCCGCCCCAGTCGCTGGCGGCGGTTCGGGTCTGCGGAAGGATCAGCCTCCCTGGCCCTCTCCGCCGCTTCCTTCAGCGAGTTGACCTCCTCGCAGAAGGCAGCGACCGCGGCCCAATTCCTGTCGCTGCCAAGCATCGCTCTGACGACGCTCGGCAGCGAGAGGTCTCCCCCTATTGCCGCGACGAGTTCACGGCGCTGCTCGGTCCAAGCCGGGCACGACTCGAGCATGTGCTGCGCCGTGTAATCGTCGCAGCTGCAATGGTGACTGCCTGGAGTCGCTTCCCTCCTTGCGACTATGTGCCGAAGCAACCATGCCCCGACAACACCTGCACCAGTCGGAATAAATGGATAAGCTCTTTTTTCACAGAGACAAATATTAAAGTACCATAGAGAGTGAAGTACCTACTTATATATTATTGTAATGAGGTGAATCTCAAGGCAGACGAAGTCGCGAGTAGCAGTTAGTAATATTTTAAATGCGACATTGAGTTTGTTTATTTGTTGCGCTATTATGCCACAACTATTTAACCGATCATCATTAAATGTAGCACACATAATCTGGAACTCGTAAATGACTACTTTTTATGCCCTAAAAATGGACGGTTCCTGTGAGATAGCTGTTTTTGCAAAAATATAAATTTGGAAAATCCAAAAGTGCACGCCTCATAATCTTCATTTTTCACAATAAAATTTATTATTTGATAAGTAACTAATAATTATTATATATATATATTGGCCTTACTAAGTAGTTTTCAATAAATCACATAGATAGCGCTAATTTCAAAAAGTACTGTGGTTTTCATGCCGTGTGGGGCCGGCTTTAGAATTGTCCCACCCCTCTCCACCCGTGGGAGTCGTAAGAGCCGACTGAGGGAATGCCGGGGGAGTGGGCAGCAGCACTCCTTCAAGTATTAACAACATCCACTGCGATCGCCAACCCGCCTGCCAAGCGTGGCGATTACGCCACTATCCCTCATTCTTGGGGAGGCCTATGTCCAGCAGTGGACGTTAAAAGGCTGATGGATTTCATGTCGTGTACGCCATCTAGCGGTAATTTTAAGAAGTACTTCTATATTGGTCTATAGAAATAGTTCTCACGAAATAAGGATAGCCCTGGTTTTAGTGTCGCGTCGAGCGTAAATATTCACTATTTTTTTGTTTATTTAATAACAATTAAACCACATCGAATCAGACCGTGAAAAGTGATAGGGCTCTATTCGTAGTTATACTGTATCAAGAAAAAAAATACTCGATTAATAAAGTATTTTGGTCTTTATCGTGTTAACATACATTACCTACAACACACGGACGTCCAAGACAGAACTTTTTTAAACAGTTTTTTAACAAGTTTAAATAACAAATGTTTAATAACAAATGGCATCAAAAATATCATGAGTGTTAAAAATAGTGTTTTTTTCTTGATATGTGTGTGTATATATTATTTTAAAAGTGCAATTAATGATAAATAGAGACATTTTAAGTTTGAAAAATGAGTTGTTCTTCGTGAAACGAGAGTAATACACACCTCAACGCTTCGCTTATGAGGCGTGCAATAGAGTGACGTATTTATACCCATGCAGACAAAGTTGGCACATTCTAGTCTAAAATATTTATTCTTGATACCAACATGATCAAAGGAACCAGTACTTATTTCAGTTTTTGACTTCAGTACTTTCTCAGTTTTAATTTACTTTTGTGTACCGTGCGGAATTCCGCAGTTCTATATTTATAGAGTCCTATTCGATATCTATCAAAAAAGCGACGATTCCATCAAAGGACCTCTTCTTAGATGATTTTAAATCTCAAATTTAAGAGAAGTGGTACATTTTAGACCATGGGTCTATTTTTCGTAATTAGTTGGCAATAAAATTTAAAATTAGGGCTATTTCATAGAATTTGATAAAGGAATAAGAAAGATCTCCGGACCGACAGAAAAACAGGCTAGAGAAATAATAAATACCTATAAGATGTTTACGAAAACAATTTATTTCTCATCGTTTATGTACAGCAAATATTTATACGCCAGGCATAACTATGTCAGGACTATTAATAAGGTTTTATTGCTTATCTTCCGCCCCAACAAACATTGAGTACGCTACATAATATTCTACCACCATTCTATTCACTTTAACTCTTTATATTTCAATGGACTTGATTAGAATTAAAAACTGGTATACATTTTATCCCGCTACTATATCGGGAACCTGAGATATAACCGAAAAACTAGCTTTTGGCTAGTAACATTATAAATGTTATAAAGTAAGAATGTTTTATGTTACATTGTATACGCATGCTATGTGTTACGCTTCGCACCGTAAGTTTTTAACGAATAATCATTAAATTTGGCGTACATATAATCCAAAGTATACAAACAAGTACACAAGCTTTTTCCAGCGGTAAAGTACTATACTTCCCTCCTTATTATCCTTTCTATCCACCTTCCTACTCTTTTCCTTGGGGACGGAGACGTGGGAGTGATGCGTCTGGTGCTGCTAGCGTCTATACGCTACGCTTAGCATCAGGTAGGCCGTATGCTTGTTTGCCACCGACGTAGAATAAAAAAGAGTCGGTAAAATGGACTAGAGTATTTAACTACTTACTATTAGGATTAGGGGCACTAGCTTTTGCTTATTAGTAAGCCTTTATTTATAAACATTACAGGCTATCGTAATTATGAAGCCTTAATACGACAGTTAAACCAGCAAAGTAAATAAAAGTAGAAAACACTCTCCGTTTATTTTATCTCCACATATAATGAACTCATTTCGGTTAATAGTGATATAATTCAGGGAACGTGTCGGTATTCGTTCAGGTTTATGAACCTCGAGAATGTTTATGATTGGGAGTGGTGAATTACTTTAGTTCTACTGATAATTATCTTTAGAGATACATTAAAGGAAGCGATTATTCAAGTACTTACGAGTCATATAATTGTGTATTCATAATGATTATATATGTTCTCTAATTTAGTTTTCCTCGGTACATTACTACTACTATTAACCAATCACACTTACTTCCGTTGGTATAAATAAAAAAATAAGCATAAAACTGTAACCTGACTAGAGAAATTAAAGAACAATCTAAAAAAATTATTATTTATACAGAAATCAAGAAATGTATAGGTACAAAAATGGTCAAGGTAGAGCCATGGTACAGTTTTGCACGCCTCATAAGAAGAAAAAAAGGGTTGAGGTGGGTACTACTCTCGTTTTATGCAGAACAACTGATTTTTCAAACTTAAAATGTCTCTATTTATCATATATTGCACTTGTAAAATAAAATATACACACACATATCGAGAAAAAACACTATTTTTAACACTTATGATATTTTTTATACCATTTTTGTTATTTAAACTAGAAAAGCTGTTTAAAAAAGTTCTGTCTTGGACGTCCGTGTGTTGTAGGTATGTTTGGATAACGAATAGAGCCCTATTACTTTTCACGGTCTGATTCGATGTGGTTTAATTGTTATTAAATAAACAAAAAAATAGTGAATATTTACGCTCGACTCGATGGCACAGTGGTACACTAAAACCAGCGTTATACCTTATTTCGTGAGAACTACTCCTATAGACCAATATATTAGTACTTCTTAAAATTAGCGCTAAATGGAAGACCAATCCTACATTATTAGTTACTTATCAAATAATCAATTTTATTGTGAAAAATGAAGATTATGAGGCGTGCAGTTTTGGATTTTCCAAAGTATTTATTCTTTTATGGTACCAAAAATAATAAAATAAATGATCGCTTGTAATATTTTTTTCTATAGCACGACTTGTTGTGGTGTATCCCGAAGTGGCATTTTGAAAGATGGGTAAATTAAAATTAGCGCTAAATGGACGACCAATCCTACATTATTAGTTACTTATCAAATAATCAATTTTATTGTGAAAAATGAAGATTAGAGGCGTGCACTTTTGGATTTTCCAAAGTCTTTAAACTTTATTTTTAATTTTATAGTTTTCCATTGCTTGATAAACATTATGACAATGTAAATGCATATCTTTTGAGCGCTGATTTTTTGAGAGAAAACGTGCAAAACATACTATTATTGAAAACAGTTAAAATGTAGCCTATATTACCCGGGCCATAAGAACGAATCCATTGACACCTTATTCATCAAAATCGGATGAATAGTTTACGCTATGAAGGAACATACGTAAACACAAACATTCATACATAATATATAAACTGCTAAAATCATAATCCTTCCTTTTAGCTTCGCCGTAGTCGGGTAAAAAATAAACGTAAATCAATTATACATAAACGGCTATCTACTAAAATAACGTTACGGTAGTTTAATAAAACTATCTTACACATAAACGCACTAGTGAAATTAATACTTAATTTCATGATCTTAGAATTCCACCTACCTTTGTATGTCAAGAGAATAAAACCCTTTAAACATTTTCGATCACCGAATTCTTATTAAATATTTATCGTTGCCTTGAAGTACTGAAGTTATGCAGGGATCGGCGTTGCGAAAGAATTTTAATGAGCTGAATAACTGCGCGATAGAAATATCATTTTATCTCGTTATGTGTAACATCATAGTAACAAACATACCATTTCTAGAAATCGTTTATAAGCCTGACTACTTGAGTTCGAGTTTCAACTAAGTCTAGTTGTATATTTCCAAAGAAAATTTTGGAGGTTGGTGGCAATAGGTTCACCCATTAGTGGTAGAGCCCTGCTTATCCCAGCATGAATGGGCCGGCTCGATCGAGGAAGTACCACCTTCTCACAGAATATTGGCGTGAAACAACGGTAGATTCTCCCGCCGTTGTGTTTCGTATGGTGAGTGTGAGCGCTGGAGGCTCGAACCCCCTTCCTACCCTCTCCTTAGTATCCAACCTAGCCTCTTTTTATTATCCCTCCTATCCACCTCCTATCTCCTTCCTTGGAGATGGCGAGTGATGCCTCTGGTGTTGTTAGCGTCTAAAGACTACGGAAACCGCATACCATCAGGTGGGCCATATGCTTGTTTGCCACTCACGTAGTATAACAACAACAGGCAAAATGTGTGTATTTACAAATTTGTACCTACGCCCGATGGCTTAGGTACAAATTAAAAGAGACTAACAACCCAGTGCTGGCGGTATGCTGAGTACGGATGGAGAGTCGGTGCACGACAGCTTATTTTGTGAGTGAAGACCCCACAATACCCCGTTAACTCCCCGGACAAGTACGTTTATTCCGCTTAAAATTTCTTCTTAAAATCTCTTGTGAATAAATGAATTCCTTCATAAATATTTTTCTGGCTTTGGAATAAAAAAACTCACCCAGCGAACTTCATACCGCCATTTTTTTTTCGTGAATATTTTGCAATGAAAATTGTTAAAGTAACAATATCTCTATTAAAAATAGCGATTGGCAGTAGAAGGGTGAAAAATTAGGGTTGTATGTATGTATTTTTTAATGCCAAATCATAAAAAAAGTATTGTCCAAAAAATAAAAATTTAATTTTGGTGTTGGACCACCCTTATCACTTAGGGGTATGAAGATTTACATCCTATTCTCAGACCTACTGAATATACACACAAAATTTCATAAGAATCGCTCAAGCCGGTTTGGAGGAGAATGGCGACAAAGACTGTGACATGAGAATTTTATATATTAGATAGAAAACACCCAGACGCAGTACAAATATCTGTGTTCATCATACAAATAATTGTCCTGAGTGGGAATCGAACCCACGACCTCGGGCACGGAAGTCGGTTACACTACCGACCGCCGAAAGGATTACTTATTAGATAATAATACAAGTAACTGCCTAATATGTATTTAAATAACATAACATTATATTATATTAGCGGCAGTGAGACGAGCAATAGCAATTTATATGTAATTGTGTCAATTCTGATTCTGAATTAAATGTGAATTTTCCAAATGAAGTGACATTTAGAATGTAATCTAAATGTAACGCTGATCCTACTAGAGCCTTCCAGAATTGGATGTTCGATTTGAATAAGTTTCCTAATACTCTCGCATTATGTACACTTGTAATAATAGAAAATAGTCAATGTTTAACCATTACATAATATTTTTGTGTTATTTAATAATTCACAATATATAGAATACCGTTAATATAATGTTTATACAAGTGCGAAATGTTCATATTGTGGATATTAATCTTAAGGCCTGGCTAATTAGGAAGTAATATAACATAAACTTTTATTCAAAACTAGATGACCCGGTAAAATTTGTATCACATTTTTATTTTTATTTTTTGTTAGGTGGGAAAAAATGTTCCCAACCGCACACCCCGTAGTTCGGGGCAACGAACAGGGTAATGTGAGGCCCTCACTCACTAAAGAAACCCACCGCGCGCCGCCTCTCCGCCTTTATTGGCGGGCCACCGGAAACTTTGTATCACCTACAATAAATTTATTTTATCAGAGATTATCAATATCAATCTCAATCAATCTGTATCGTCTAAGATTTTAGGAATTAATAGGTTATTAAATAAAACTTGCTTATAATTCTAATTAATGAAATAGAATGACAGTAAGTGTCATTTTTTCGTGTATTGTCAGTCCCATAATCTAAAATGGCGATTCACATACAAAATTACCAATTTGGATTTTTTAAATTTTTCTACTGTTTTTATATTTTCCCTATTTTTAAATCTTTTAAACCACCCCTGTATTAGAGCGAACAATCCAAAAAAACAAATATTCAACTCAGTCAAGCCATTTTTGAGTTTTAGCGAAACTAACGAACAGCAATTGATTATATATATATATATATATATAAAATCAATTGCATGAATATCTATATATATATATATAGATATTCATGCATTTCTTGTTTGCTATCCACTGTAAAATGCTGTTTTTACTACATATTTTTTTTATTCCTTATTGTGGCAGACGAGCCACAGCCCACCTGATGGTAAGTGGTAACCGTCGCTCATGGACTCAACTATACCGGGAGTATTGTCAAGCCGCTGCTCACCATTTCATTTCACAGATATGAAATTAAAAAATAAACGGCTATCTCCTACTACAACCAAAACACACTGATGTGCTTCATGGCCGGTCACGCGGGAGATAGTGGTACCAATCCGTTCGGGCCCCATAGCAAGTGAGTACTCCCACTTGGTACCCAGCCCTGCCACCAGTATATTTATATTTTTTTAATCCTTTTACTGTTAAACGCTCTAATAGTGAGAGGAATTGAGGTAGTAGTCGACCACGCTAGCTCAGTGCGGGTTAGCGGACTTCACAAGCTGTTGAGAAAATCTCTCATGCGTGCAGGTTTTTCTCGCTAGGCTATCACTGCACTTCTCACACTACCCTGTTCGTTGCTTTGAACGACGGGGTGTGCGTAGAACATTTTTTCTTAACAAAAAAAAACCCATCACTGCACTTACACGTTTCTGCTACGCGCCCCTGAAGTGAAAAGTAGAATTGAATTTTATAGTACTACATTGTGGTAATACTGATATATCCTGAATAATATGATCAGGTTTAATATAGAAATAATATATAATATATAGAATATAATATCTATAACAAAGATTAGTTTTTATATTTATCTTAATGTTGGCTATATACTAACATAGTAGGTAGTATACCTAAGCATCACTTTTGACAATA
Source organism: Leucoma salicis (assembly GCA_948253155.1). Classification (NCBI taxonomy): domain Eukaryota; kingdom Metazoa; phylum Arthropoda; class Insecta; order Lepidoptera; family Erebidae; genus Leucoma; species Leucoma salicis. The sequence goes on from OX411811.1 coordinate 20,592,028, forward strand.
AGGAAATTTATAACAAAAAAAAACTTCGAGATATCACGCTTCAGAAGTAATGTCAAAGTATCAGTCTTCAGAAAAGACCCTTAGCTAAACACGGAAAATACTCCGGATGGTCGTAATAACTCCAATATTAACGCTGGCAGCATCACAAAGAAGAGGCATGCAATAACGGAAAGAAAAATCCTCAAAGATCTGTAGTTTCTGCGAATGTTTTTCATATCATATATTTCTATATCCTTTTATTTTAAGAAAACGTTAGCCTTGAGCTTTACGCCTGTTATGATCTAATGTAAATAATATTTTCCCTCGCATAGTGGAGGAAACTTATGTCCAACAATGGTGATTTACATAAACTGTGAAGAATGAAATTTTAAATGCGTGTTTGTTTTTTTTTTCGTTTTTTATACTTCGTGGGTGGCCAACACCAAAGCCATCACGCGTCGCTATCTCCAAATAAAAGTGATAGGAGGTGGATCGGAAGGATAATAAAATTGACTGCACAGAATGATGACGGAGTGGATTAGATACCGACCATCCGCCCGAGTGTTGTGGATTCGATTCCCATAAAGGACAACTCTTTATGTGATCCACAAATGGTTGGTGCTCTGCAATACAAGGATTATTCCTAAGTGCAGGGTGATGTCTTTTCTAAAAATAAATAAATAAATAAAGAGAGGATAGGTAGGATACTAAGGAGAGCATAGGAAGGATGATAAGGCTCTCCCTAGAGGGGGCTTGGGCCTCAGGTACCGTTGTTTCATGCTGAGCTTTTCTGAGAACGTGGTACTTCCCCGGTCGAGCAGGCCCGTTCAAGAGATAAACAAAGAACTACCACTATAAAATTTAACAATTTGGATAATATTTTAAAGATTATACTATATTGATTTCCAGACTAATAATCAAGATAAGTATTTAATTCATAATAGTCAAGATGGAGATCATCGGATGGGTGAAGTCACTGTTAAACCCCTTGATTTGCTTATTATTATCCAATCAATGTAATAATAGGGGTATTTTTAGGTAATATAAAAATGTGATATAAAGGAGAATGCCCACTTTTGGGGCTAAGCGTTACACTCAATTTATTACGGCTAATTTATTGTTGTTTTATCCTAAAACAAAAACACGAAAACTATATGTAATTCAGAGACGTGGTCTCTGAATGTTGGCCTCGTTTCAAGACTCAAAGTCGCTCAGCGGGCCATGGAGCGGGCTATGCTTGGTATTTCCCTACGTGATCGAATCCGTAATACGGAGATCCGTAGGAGAACGAAAGTAACCGACATAGCCCGCCGGGTTGCCATGCTGAAGTGGCAATGGGCAGGCCACATCGCTCGACGAATCGACAACCGTTGGGGAAGAAAGGTTCTCGAGTGGCGACCACGTATCGGACGGCGCAGCGTAGGGCAGCCCCCCACCAGGTGGACCGACGATCTGGTCAAAGCCGCGGGGAGCCGTTGGATGCGGTCAGCACAGGACCGCTAGTTGTAGCGTTCTCTTGGGGAGGCCTATGTCCAGCAGTGGACGTTGAAAGGCTGATGGATGGATGGATATGTAATTTACAATGGCAAAATTGAGAAAAATTGATTTAATTATAAATTAAGCATGGCTAAAAGGCATGGCTTCAAATTCAAAACATGTGTCCAATACACTCTGAAAGGTCAAATGGTATTGACGTCAAACTCAAAAAGCTCATTCATTTGCTATGTGCATTATAGCGATAAATGTATTCTGTTCTAATATTAATATTTTCTGTTATTTTACCTACGCCTCTTGTTTATTTCTGGAATCTTACAAACCTTACTCTCACGTACGTATGAGCTCAAATACGGACTCTAAATCTTGTTTCTAAGGACTTTCATATTAATTAACAATATGGCCTGTATTAAATTGTGGCATTGCCACATCACACTAAATAAGAGTTATATCTTCCATATAAATGTGTACTGTTTGAAAATCTCAGAAACGCAATTGTGTGATATTATACTTGGTGTATATCTCCAATAAATGACACTAATTTCATGACTGTAAACTTAGGCCCAAAGATATAGGGAAAATGGGCATTGTCCTTTAGTTTATGTAACACATTAATTTTTAGTTATAATTATGATTTCTTAGAAATCACAAATCAAAAGAATTAATAATAACTTTTATACCCTTTAAGATCCTGTACTGTTTGTTAACAATAGGTAAATCCAAACAACTCGTAATAAATTCTGAGCCCTTTCATATTATTATGAGCTATTGTTTCATCATCCTTTCATATTTTGCCGTGTCGGGCCGGCTTTGGAATTGTCCCACCCCTCTTCACCCATGGGAGTCGTAAGAGCCGACTGAGGGAATACCGGGGGAGTGGGCAGCAGCACTCCTTCGCGTATTAACAACGTCCACTGCGATCGCCAACCCGCCTGCCAAGCGTAGCGATTACGGCACTATCCCCCATTCTTGGGGAGGCCTATGTCCAGCGGTGGGCTTTGGGGGGCTGATGGATGGATTGTTTCATCAAAGGTCATGGCGAGTCATGATTCATGTGATACGACATTTTAAAAAACCACTGATTTAGACCCCACTATCCTTGTTGAAAAGCCTCCTTTATAACAGCGCGATTGCTTGTGTGATTTTTACACTTTGTGTTAATTTGTATGGCTAAGCATGTCAAATGCTAAAAATATATAAATATTTATAGGGCTGTGTCATTATTTGGTAAAAATCTTAATTGTAAAATTAAGTTTACCTGGTTGGTATATTGTATGCAAATACTTCCGACAGATGGCGCAGGCGTCACCCAAGACGTTAAGAATGAAATGTGTTATCAAAATTCGCAGTCCCGAGCAATTGTTACGGTGGCTGAATTGGCAAAGCATCTGTTGAAGAAAAGCACCATAAAGGACAACTCTTTATGTGATCCACAAATGGTTGGTGCTCTGCAATACAAGGATTATTCCTAAGTGCAGGGTGATGTCTTTTCTAAAAATAAATAAATAAATAAAGAGAGGATAGGTAGGATACTAAGGAGAGCATAGGAAGGATGATAAGGCTCTCCCTAGAGGGGGCTTGGGCCTCAGGTACCGTTGTTTCATGCTGAGCTTTTCTGAGAACGTGGTACTTCCCCGGTCGAGCAGGCCCGTTCAAGAGATAAACAAAGAACTACCACTATAAAATTTAACAATTTGGATAATATTTTAAAGATTATACTATATTGATTTCCAGACTAATAATCAAGATAAGTATTTAATTCATAATAGTCAAGATGGAGATCATCGGATGGGTGAAGTCACTGTTAAACCCCTTGATTTGCTTATTATTATCCAATCAATGTAATAATAGGGGTATTTTTAGGTAATATAAAAATGTGATATAAAGGAGAATGCCCACTTTTGGGGCTAAGCGTTACACTCAATTTATTACGGCTAATTTATTGTTGTTTTATCCTAAAACAAAAACACGAAAACTATATGTAATTCAGAGACGTGGTCTCTGAATGTTGGCCTCGTTTCAAGACTCAAAGTCGCTTTGGAATTGTCCCACCCCTCTTCACCCATGGGAGTCGTAAGAGCCGACTGAGGGAATACCGGGGGAGTGGGCAGCAGCACTCCTTCGCGTATTAACAACGTCCACTGCGATCGCCAACCCGCCTGCCAAGCGTAGCGATTACGGCACTATCCCCCATTCTTGGGGAGGCCTATGTCCAGCGGTGGGCTTTGGGGGGCTGATGGATGGATTGTTTCATCAAAGGTCATGGCGAGTCATGATTCATGTGATACGACATTTTAAAAAACCACTGATTTAGACCCCACTATCCTTGTTGAAAAGCCTCCTTTATAACAGCGCGATTGCTTGTGTGATTTTTACACTTTGTGTTAATTTGTATGGCTAAGCATGTCAAATGCTAAAAATATATAAATATTTATAGGGCTGTGTCATTATTTGGTAAAAATCTTAATTGTAAAATTAAGTTTACCTGGTTGGTATATTGTATGCAAATACTTCCGACAGATGGCGCAGGCGTCACCCAAGACGTTAAGAATGAAATGTGTTATCAAAATTCGCAGTCCCGAGCAATTGTTACGGTGGCTGAATTGGCAAAGCATCTGTACGGTATCAAGGAGATGCACGTTCAAATCCTACTCGTGACTGTTATGTCCGATTTCACATTTTCACACTTTGTATTAATTCGTGGCATGCTGTTTTTTTAATAATCCCACAGCAAATCCAGAGCAAAATATACTAGATGTATAATATAAATAATAAATTATCTGTGTACAAAATTTCACACAAATTTGTTTAACTATTATTGAGTAATAAAAACATCAAAATATATAAATGTCAGTTTATGATTTTAATAGGATTATCAGTCAAACACTTCGATCAACTACACCAGGTCAAACATAAATATTATACAACTCCGCCCTGAAAATTGATTTTGTGGTTATATCTATACTTTGCTTCAACTGTTGCTAGAATAATATAAAATGCTAACGCATTATGAGCATATTTATCCACATATTAGGCTCTAGGGGAATGCTGCTAGTTTTACTTGTATAGCGTGCCATCTAGATCTATGATTAAAAAAATTAGGGGCAAAAAAAAGCATCAGAGACAAATAAAAAAAAATGTTTCGCCAGAATTTACATTAAAATTAACGTAAATCCGTTGTACCTGATATTTATTTGGAAGATTAAAATGTTTGAATATCAAACAGACATTACGTTTCATGACATGTAATTGTTTTTTGTATTAATCTTAGGATTATGTATAAAAAAGTAAATATGCAACGAAAATGTCATATTATCTATGTAACCATGCGAAAATAGAGGTTTAAAGACTGTATATTTGTGAAATGTGAGATCCAGTTCCTTGCGCCTAAATTTACAGTATGGGAGTGTTTCTATAGTCTCTCCAACTGTTGAAGAAAAGCATCATGAAAACGGGATTGGAAATGACCGTCGGTCACTGCGATGGCTTAGCGGTCTAGAGCACTTCTCCGGATTGGAAGGAATCCTGGTTCAAATCCCGCTCGCAATAAAGTTCTCCTTTTCCACATGCTCAAATAATTTGTTCTTTAGAGTAATAGAGTCAAAAAGATCCAACTAACTTTATGTTTCCATATTTAATACTAAGATTTGTGTCTCTACATCACTGTGATATTTTTGATGTGAAACATCTAATGCGGAGGGAGGGTAAAATCGGCTGTTAGCGTAGCGACGCTTTTATTGTACCTACTTGCCCCGTTCAAATCTTGCATGTTAAATTTGACACACTTCCCGGTTTCCGATTGAGCTGAAATTTTACACGCATGTGTATATCACGTGACAATGCAATATTATGATGACATGGAGCTGATCTGATGATGGAGCTGGAAGGTGGACATAGGAACTCTATAATGAAACGGCGCAACCCCATCGAGTTTGGAATCATTTGATTCTTCTTGACGAGTACGTTGTCTTTAGATGGTATCCAGGGTCTGATGATGGAGCTAGAAGGTGGCCATAGGAACTCCGTTATAAAACGACATAACTCCACCGAGTTTGGGCACGTATGATTTGTCTTGACAAGTAGGTACTTTGTCTCTAGATGGTATCCAGGGTCTGATGATGGAGCTGGAAGGTGGCCACAGTAACTCTATAATGAAACTACGCAACCCTATTGAGTTTATACACGTTTGATTCGTCTTGAGGAGTACTTTGTCAAGTTATGATCATTTTATTTCTACAAAATAATTTCGATGTTTTCACATCTGCTAGACGCCCCGCGACGTCTACTTTTTTTTCTTGTAATTATCTAGTCGGAGAGCCTTGCTTATCCCAGCATGAATAATCCGGCTCGATCGGGGAAGTACTTTCACAAAAAATCAGCGTGAAAAAACTATAGGTATTCCTATCGTTGTTTTTCTCATGATTAGTGAGAGCGCCGGAGGCCTAAATCCCCTCTCTATCCTCTCCTTATTATCCTTCCAATCCACCTCCTATCTCTTTCCTTGAAGATGGCGACGCGCGAGTGATGCCTCCTGGAATTGCTAGCGTCTATATGCTTGTTTGCCACCCACGAAGTATAAAAAAAATTAAATAACATGTTTAATAACAATTAAGACAACTAGAACTAAACACTTTGTAACATTAACACTGAAACGTAATATCTTTTAACATTGTAGTGCCCATGAAAGCCGAACGTGAATTATAGCTTTCATCGGCAAATGTGAGAAGAGGAATGAAAAAGTCTCTACACCAATAAAATCTAGAATAATTTGATCATTTTATTTTAACATTGTTTTATGAATTCGATTGAATAGAAGGAACATTTTTGGCAGTGCTAAATCTTTTCTTTTCGGAATAATAAAGTATTATTTTAACAGTCGGCTGTATAATAGATATTCTTTTTGTTAAATAGACATTTCAACTTTTATTATAGGCACCAGCTTGAATGGCAAACAGCTGTTCCTGTATTCATGTGAATGACATGACATTTATATAACATATATAATGTGGACGATGGAAAGTAATCAGTTTTGATCTGTGTTTTTAGCACTTGACATGCTCAGCTACTTTTAATATCCAAATTATTATTTGTGAATGAGGAAAAGAGAACTATAGTGCGAGCGGGAGTCGAACCTGCGTCACCGGATTGGAAGGGAAAAGTTAAAAGTAATCAATTATCACCCATTGTATTAAAGCATTGTTAGCCGCACAGTCCCAGTGGTCCGCCAATACAGGCGGAGAGACGGCACACAACGGGTTTATTTAGTAGGTGAGGGACCCACACCACCCTAACCACACACCCCGAACGGGGGTGTGCGGTTAGGAACATTTTTTCCCGCCTTACAAAAAAAAAGGGGTGGGGTTAGCCGAGTCTGTACCACAAGACTAAATTTCCTTCCGTATAATCAACCGCGAAATATTTTGGTGTGTGTTTTGATTGTAGCGGGAGATAACTGTCCACTAAATCATTTCCGATGCGTAAAATGAAATGGTGAGCAGCTGTTTGGCAGTATTTTAGTATTGTTGAGTCCATGAGCTGCAGTTACCACTTACCATCAAGTAGGCCGTGGCTCTTCTGTCCTCACAAGTAATAAAACATATAAAAAAATTAAACCTGTTAGTATTTAGCTTATTTAAAAGCTACACGTAACAAGATGTATGTGTTCTTTAATGGTAGAACCTAGCTTATGCCAGCTAGGCGGCTCGATCGGGGAAGTACCACCCTCTCACAAAAGATCGGCGTGTTAACAACGATAGTTAATCTTACCGTTGTCTTTCGTATAGTGAGTGAGAGCGCCGGAGGCCCGAACCCCCTCCCTATTCTCTCCTTACTATCCACTCTATCCACGTCTTATATCTTCCCTTAGAGATGGCGACGCGCGAGCGATGCCTCTGGTATTGCTAGCGGTAACTGCTTACCATTAGGTAGGCCGAATGCTCGTTCGCCACTGACCTAGTATAAAAAACATGCACATACAATAAACAATACGCAGTGACCTTATTTTGATGCTTTGCCTTTAGGATATAAAAGCACATACCACTGAAGGAATGTAATATGGTTCCGGTGGCCCGCCAAAAAAGGCGACGAGACGGCACACGGCGGGTTTCTTTAGTGGGTGAGGGCCCCACACTATCCTGTTCGTTGCCCCGAGCGACGGGGTGTGCGGTTAGGAACATTTTATCCCGCCTAAACAAAAAAAAATATAAAAGCACATAAATTGGACCACACTTGAATGGCGATAACGTAATGCACGAAGCGTTTACCGTAAAAATATTTTACGTTACACCAAAATTGTAAATATAAAATTTAAATACTTTACTTTTACAATGATACTAAATAATAATTATTATGAGGGTTATTTACAGGGTACCTCTATTTAATGAGCGGTCTAAAATATTGCTCGTAAAAACAAAATATTATAGCTTACCCATATTTTATATACGTCCATTCACATTTTGTGAAATGATAACATACACATTACGAATATTTTCAGAATTTAAACTTGTGATGTGATCCTACAAGTACTTCATATTTTTTAAGTGAAAAACTTCTATAGGAAGGTTTGGATAGGGAGTAAATTTATGTAAGTCGTCATCGGCATGGTCACGTGACGTGTTAACGATAACACTGATATAATGTTATATATTGCACGCATCATAAGCGAAGCGTTGAGGTGGGTACTATTCTCGTTTTACGAAGAAAAACTGATTTTTCCTATACATATGGATCTTTCAAACTTAAAATGTCTCTATTTATCATAATGTATTGCACTTGTAAAACAATATATACACACACATATAAAAAAAAACACTATTTTAGACACTCGTGATATTTTTTTGCCATTTTTGTTATTTAAACTAGTTAAAAACTGTTTCAAAAAGTTCTGTCTTGGACGTCCGTTTGTTGTAGGTAATGTATGTTAACACGATAAAAACCGAAATACTTTACCAATCGAGTCTTTTTTTTCTTATTAACTTCAGTAAAACTACGGTTAGAGCCCTATTACTTTTCACGGTCTGATTCGATGTTGTTTAATTGTTTAAACAAAAAGATAGTGAATATTTACGCCAGATTCGACACTAAAACCAGCGCCATCCTTATTTCGTGAGAAGTTTGAAAACTATTTCTATAGACCAATATGGAAGTACTTCTTAAAATTAGCGCTAGATTGGCGTATAAGACATGAAAACCATGAAATTAACGCTATCTATGTGATTGATTGAAAACTACTTAGTAAGACCAATACATTATTAGTTACTTATCAAATAATCAATTTTATTGTGAAAAATGAAGATTATGAGGCATGCACTTTTTTCTTTTCACGAAAAAGCTCAATATTTTTTTATCTGTTATTGATATCCAAAAATAACAACTGTTTCTTAAGTCTAGTAGTCTTAAGTTTTCGCTTCTGTCGGCAGTCCTCATTACGGCTATGATTTTTTTTTCATACAACAATGGTGGCAAAGGAACATACGACCCGCCTGGCGGTAAAAGGCTATTGTATACCAAGACGCAAGCAAAAGCAGTGACATGTTGCCACATCATCTACATCACACGTTACCAACATTAGACGAAGGGATAGAGAAGAAGAATCATAAATGAGGAGGAATTTCAGCCTCTGGCACTCTTACACGCCGATTAAAACGCAACAGTAGTAACACTTACAGTTACTATACGCCGATATACTGTGAGAGAATGGCTAGTGAGGTTGACAGAATCTGCAAGGCCATAATTTACCTTTTAAAGGATGGCTAATGATAATTATTATGTCTCATGCCATGCCACTGGTAAGATGGCTTGGCCACGGTAATGTTATAGAGGCTCAGCACTATCTGCCAAGAGTGGATAGCTCGATGGTGGCTCAATATTTTAATAAAAACTAGCGGCTCGTCCCGGCTTTGCCCGGATGGACATTTATTTTTTAAACATTTTGGGATAAACGTAGAGTAAATATTATATATCTTTATTCTAGTAACAATAAATCTATCTAGTAATAAATATAGATTATATGGTATTTGTTTACATACAAAAATACAAATCTTTCTTCTTTATAATGTTAATAATAAATATATCCTGTCTCAGGCATAATATAATGTAGCATTCCAATGATATAAGAATTTTCATAAATCGGTCGAATAGTTTTAAATCAGTTCAATAGTTTTTTAGTTTATTCGTTACAAACATACAACAAATACTTCCCAGTTATAGTTGCCATTGTGAAACTAACGGGACTTAGAATTAAATTATACATTCCTGAAAAAATACTCTGTTGCATCATTTTCATGAGAAACAAAATGGTTTTCCGGCTTGCAGTTTAATTTTTTTTTCTTACTCATTAGTTAGTAACTCTCATCTGTAGATAGCGCTCTTTTGTTTACACCAATAAGTATGTTTTACGTTCTGTAACTTGTTTCTGATTATCAATCTCGTTCAGTTGAAAGATGAGTCGCTACTATTGATATATAGACATGTTTGTTAAATCATAGGAAATAGTTAATAGTTCGGGGTTATGTATTAATAATGTAATTTCAGGCAATATTAATTGTTTGACATATCAATACAATAATTAGCTAATGTCACCAGTTGCGTCAGACGTTCCGGCTGCCGTATAATTTCCAACGTAAGCCGTTTCGTTTATTCAGTGCAAAGAGTAAAATAATGATTCAGTGTAAAATCGACCGTCGTACAGGATAGAACTAACTAAATTCTAGTGGATTTCCGATAGATAATTAGAGTGACATAAGTTCATCAGGAACATTAAACACAAAGTGAAAAATGTGAAATCGAAAATAACAGTCAGGAGCAGGATTTGAACCTGCATATTCTGGATACCGTCCAGATGCTTTACCAATTCAGCCATCCTGACAATTGCTCCTGACTGCTAATTTCGATAACACATCATACTTAACGTCTTTGGGTGACGCCTGCGCCATTTGTCGGAAGTATTTTCATATATTATAACGACCAGGTAAACTTAATTTTACAATTAAGATTTTACCTAATAATGACGCAAACCCTTTAAATATTTTAGATATTTTTATATATATTTTTAGCATTTGACATGCTTAGCACTATACATTAAACACAAAGTGAAAGATGTGAAATCTAAAATAACAGTCAGGAGCAGGATTTGAACCTGCATCTTCTGGATACCGTCCAGATGCTTTACCAATTCAGCCATCCTGACAATTGCTCCTGACTGCTAATTTCGATAACAAATCATACTTAACGTCTTTGGGTGATGCCTGCGCCATTTGTCGGAAGTATTTTCTTCCGAAAAATGGCGCAGGCGTCACCGTCGGAAGTATTTATTTTCGATTTCACATTTTTCACTTTGTGTTTAATGCTAAGCATGTCAAATGCTAAAAATATATATAAAAATATCTAAAATATTCATCAGGAACGTTATCCTCCACAATTCCTGAATTCGCATCGGTAAGTACAGTTGTAAAGCTTTGACAACAAAATTTTATCTTAAATTGTTATAAATACTTTGATCCGTAATCCGATCTAGTTGTTAACGCTGGTGCCAGGAATAAGTCACAGGTTCGAATCCTGGGTAAACCTTAACACCACTGACCCAAATTTATTTTGGATGATAGTGGATTATATTGCAGTCCTAGTTCAGTGCCTAATACAGGTTGCGTGTTGTTTAATCGTACAGTAATTTCAAGTTCCTAGTAAGAATTGGAATAGCCAACGTTCCTGAATCACCGGTTACTCACTATGGTAATCAAAATCATCCACACAAAGGATGATTCTAACAAGTTTTTTTGTTTCAGAAGCCCCCGAACTACGTCGAAGTTTGTTTATCAATAGGCGTGAGTACAACATCAACAAACATAACTCGATGAGCAACAAACACAGTTTTTAGTAACGTATAAAAAGAGTAGACGCAACATTGCTTTACTGCAAAAAAGGAAAAGTGGTTATAAAACGAAAATGGTTAATTACTTTATTTACGCAACAGATTTTTCGGATTCGACGACTGATGTCATACTTTTTCACAGAAACGGTTTGAAGACTCTTGAACAGTTCAAAAACGATGTAGAAAAAATCGAAAAAGAACTATTGGTTGCTGAAGAGCCTCCATCAGAATCTGAAATTATTTATTTGCACTGGGACGAATATTGCTGGGATGTCGATGAAGACAAGGCTGAAAAAAGCGTACATGGATTTGGATGCTGACTTCAATGGTTCAAAGCCGGAGAGCATTATCAAATACCTAAAAGAACACGACTCCGCTGATGAAAATGATAAAATCAAGTTGCTGTACGTCGTCACGGATGGTATGATTGATGAAGATAGTGCTTGGGAATGTCCCAAATTAAACAAGGACATGCATTACGTAACAGTTGTTTTCCATGTACTCAATGACAACCTAAAAAAAATCACCTCTCAGCAGCAACGTCCTTTTTCGAAAATCGTTGCGTGATGTATCATAATAACAAGCTTTTTGATAACACTGACATCTCCAAGGAGTTTGACTACGACAAAGTCAATATTTACAACTTTTTAGCTGAAAGGAATCAGTTAGTCTTATATCAAGTTTAAGTTCATCGATAAATCTCATCTAGACCAAGATCCTTCCGAGGAAATCTAGAAGTTAAAGAACTTCTTGAGATCGGCTATTCGATGAGTTGTCACTGGAAAAAATAAGCAGGGGATATATTGATGTATACTTAGAAACTAAGGACAGAAATTTATTCCTGCACGAATTCGTTAACACAGATTGGTACGAGAATCTCACTGCTACGGTTTATGCAGATAAGTTTGACATTGAAAAATCCGTGGGATCTTACTCGTTTAATGCCTTAAAGTTCGTCACGAAATTTAACGTGTCCGTTAGAAAGAACGGAAACGCTATTAGATTGAACGTATTAAAGCAGAAGAAAAAGTAAAGTTCAGTAGTGATAATGAAATTAGTAAATTTATCGCTACTGATGAAGTAAAAGCTAAGTTAGTAAAGCAATCATAATTAATTACTCAGTCACTGTGTACTCGACGGACTAATGTTTGTGAAATATGATTGTAATTGCTTAGCAATTAATGTGAAAAAATTAATTACTTTACATTGACGTATACTATAATGCATGATTGTAAATAAAACTCATCTCACCAATAATGTTTTTTTCGAAGTTTGTCTGTTATTATTTTGAGCTTCGAAAGGTATTAGATAAATGTGATAACTCATACCAAAGTTTTATCAATACCTATTTTTGTAGATACTCAAAATTCATTATGGGTTATTGACATAAAACCTTGCATCATCATACACTTTCCTAAAGTTAACGATCACATAGGTATAATTTCAAAATAATATCTTCTTCTCTAGAACAAAGTTTATAAGCGTCTTTCACTTAATGAACATTATTTTCAAAATATCTTTATTCATTAGTTATCGATAGGGGAATATTATAATAATATATATATTATATTATTTGGTTGCTTAAAATCCGTAGTTGCAGTTACGTTGCTGTATACATGATATTATCAACCAATAGATTAATTAGTATATGAAATAAACTCATTCATGCGATAAGAAAAGTAACACTATTTTGCTAAACTATTTTTGATCTATATTTTTTAGCATTTGACATGCTCCGCCACTTTTTAAAGTGCAAATTATTTGTGAATAAGGAAAAAGAGATTTTTTGTACTAAAGACAAAATGTGATAAGTAGATTGGGATGATCGAAAGATCTGTACTATAGCTCAGTGGTTCAAAGCACTTCCCCGGATTGAAAAAAGGCGCGGGTTCGTTTCCCGCTAGTACTATTTTGCTAGATAAAAATGATTTACCTAACTGATAGTATAGCTTATGCCTTATTTTTTAAGATATTATGTATCTAATACTACTTAGTGTGGCTTACAAAGTTTAAATAAAAAGGACGACTCTTGCCGTCTTATTACAAAAAACGGACTAAGTCGCGGTTTAAACCTGAACTAGTTGGTCCAGGTCTAACTTATAAGCCATTGACTAAACTTAGTCTTATTACAAAAAATAATTAAACCATGGACTTCCTAGTACTGCGATTTAGTTCAGTGCGTCACCATTCATTACGCACGCTTAAAAAGGAACGTGTTTTATAGAAAAAATTTTGGCGATTTATTTAGGAACGAAGAAAATAAATAGAAATTAGTATATTTTATATCAGTTATCAATTTTCTTTTGATTACCATTTATTCTGATACATAAATTAATTATGCTGGTACTTTAATTCCACGATTACCCGGGTCAATCTTTGTGGACGTAAAACGGAATAAAGTTGTTGCGCTAGTATAATATATGTCTTAATGACCATAAAACATTAATTTGTGAAACCTTGAGCAATAAACAAACAAAACTATTTCATCGCAAAATAATTTAGTTAACTTTTCAGCTTTTTAGGTTCAGAATTACTTCTATGTATGTTTGTGTTTTCGTAGTACCTAGTACCTATTAATAAATGTCTCAGTTCTCTAACGAGCGAAGTTATATATGGTACGCAAATTGAAGTAGACCTCTGGAATGCACTGGACCTTGCTATTATTTCATAGTGAATTATTATTAGTTACTTAAAACCTCAGGATACAATACGAATCTTATTAAATTAATATTAAACAAAACTGTTGCGAATATGTACCTAATACTGAATACCATGGAAACATTTTTGTATAAATATAATTGTGAGGCTAAAACTTTATTATTATTAAAATAATACTTGGTGCATCATTTAATACTATTTTATTTTTCTATATAATTGCCATTTAAAGTTATTTACCAGGGTGTTAATTAGGTATTATCACTGTGCAAGATATACCTATAGGTATGTGAAGAGTTTAATCCTTTGAGTGAAATGAAAGTAATCTCTTAGGAAAACAAAGAAAGTTAAGTAGTTAAGTAGTAAGTAGTTAAGTAGTTTCTACAATATTCAAATCACATACACTATCCATCCATCCATCCATCAGCCTTTCAACGTCCACTGCTGGACATAGGCCTCCCAAGAAATGGGGGATAGTGCCGTAATCGCCACGCTTGGCAGGCGGGTTGGCAATCGTAGTGGATGTTGTTAATACTCGAGGGAGTGCTGCTGCCCACTCCCCCGGTATTATCCCCTCAGTCGGCTCTTACGATTCCCGTGGGTAGAGAGGGGTGGGACAATTCTAAAACCGGCCCCACACGTACGTACATACACTATACTTATGCAATATTATACAACTTGTAGAAGCTAAAAAGGTCCTACCTCAGCCAACCAACATTTGGCTCTACAGCAGCACTGATTTTCAGTTAGGTATAGGTACCCATTCGAGCATGATTCGACTGCCACAATACAATACTTTACCGTTATATTAACTAGATATAGAGACTTAATTGATTAGACAACAAAAATACATGTAAAATTTTATTTATCCTAATACAAATTCACTCATTATCTACAGGAGATAATTCTGTAACTAAAAGAATTTATGCGTAGGTAGGTATATTGGCTCGGCATGGCATTTCTGAGAGAGCGGCCACTTAAATATCTTTCACATAAATTAAATCAAACATAATTATTATTCACTTTTCACTTAAAAAACTTAAAATCATAATTTAATATTACCCATAATTTCCAATAAAAAAATTGACATTACTTTGACATTTAGACTTAGACCAGCCTAAGCCTACTTAAACTAGGTTTCCCGGTAGTTTATCTTTTAGTACATGGTTTAACGCTTAAAACTGATTTTGTAATAATAATTTTGTTAAACCGTGGTCTAAAGATGATATAGACCTGGTTTAAGAGTTAGACTATGTTTTGTAATAAGGCGGTGAGTTTAAATGAAAATCATGCAAAAAGCATCGGAAAGATATAAACCCGTCAATTTTAGCGAAATCTGAAGTAAAAACTGGTTCCAACATTCTTTAAGAGCACATGAGGTGAATATGCTTAAGACGTTATCGTAATAATTTTTCCCATCAGGTTATGGGCCCCGTTATCTTAATTTCCTGATATAACTTTATAGATATGGTATCGGATATTGATATGGTGTCTGCTGAGATGATCAAGCTTGGAGGCTCATGTGTCTGGGAATTCTTCCTGATGCTTCACAATTTATGTTGGAGCTCAGGAATGGTTCCCAAGGACTGGAGAAGCGCAGTCATCGTGCCCTTGTTTAAAAACAAGGGTTCACGTTATGACTGTGGAAACTACAGAGCCATAAGCTTGACCAGTTTGGCAGCCAAAGTGTATGGTAAGATTATTGAAAGGAGAATGAGGATGGTGTCTGATTAATTTTTGTGTGAGGCACAAGGAGGTTTCAGGTGTGGAAGGGGATGCATGGATCAAGTGTTTTCTCTGCGCAACATTGTGGATAAGCATCTGGCTGTAGGCCAGAGGGTTTTCTGCAGTTTTGTGGAATTAGAGAAATCATTTGACACGGTTGTACGAAAGGAACTCTTGCCGGAATATAGTATTAACGCTAGACTGCTACAAGCGGTGCAGTCCAACTACATGGACTGCAGAGCTTGTGTGCGGCTGGATGATGGAATGTCACCCTGGTTTGATGTCAATATCGGCGTTAAACAGGGCTGCGTTCTATCAGCCAGACTGTTTATCATATATCTGGATAAATGTCTACAAAGGTTGAATAAAATGAATGTGGGAGTTCAGACAGGCGACTCAGTGGTTAGGTATCTGCTATATGCAGACGATGCGGTTTTATTAGCGCAGTCCGCGGCTGACCTGCAAACCCTAGTCGACGTAATGGCAGAAGATTGTAAGAAAAGGGGCCTGTGTGTGAATGTGAGCAAAACCAAAATAATGGTTTTTGAAAGAGAAGAAGCCAGAACAGATGTTAGAGTAGCAATAGGAAATGGTGTGCTAGAACAAGTGGATGAATTTGTATATCTTGGATGTGGATTCAATCGGGATGGAAGGTACACCACTGTTGTAGAGAGAAGAGTGAATGCGGGTAATAGAGGGAACGGAGCATTGGGACAACTTCTCGGCAGTCATCACCTCAGCCAGAAGGCACGTGTCGCATTACACAACGCAGTGCTTGTCCCAACGTTATTGTATGGAAGCGAGAGTTGGGTATGCAAAAAGGAGCATGATAGTAAAATCAATGCGGTCGAAATGCGATCTCTGCGGAGAATTTGTGGAGTGAGGCTGACTGACCGCATTCGTAACAACGACGTAAGAGAGCGAGTAGGTATGAAAGAGAGTATTGGTGTAAAGATGCGAAAGGGAATGCTCCGATGGTTCGGATTTGTGGAAAGAATGCCGGACGAGCGACTGGTTAAAAAGATATACAATGCGAAAGTGGAAGGATGTAGGTACAGGGGGAGACCGAGACTCACCTACCTAGACCAAATCGGTCATGTATTGAAGTAAGGTGGAGTCAGGAGTCTCCGAAACCGGCGAGCGTGTATGAAGAGAGTTATGAATGTTGAGGAAGCGAGAGATGTATGCAAGAATAGAACCTCTTGGCACTCTGTTCTCTCTGGCTACTCCGCAAGGGAAATGGCGTGATGATAACTAAGTAAGTAAGCTATGGTATCCACTTATTGATGTAAATAAAGCTAAGCAATCGATACAGTAGCTTTACTAACTACTGGATGCGAGCAAGTGACGTCATAGTTGATTACATAAAATATGATGCAATAGCTACTCTATTTTAATATTATTGACAATATTTTCCGTAATATAGTCATCATGCAAGTTAGCCCTTTGCTTTGAAATGTACCTATAGCGCAATTCCTTTATTCAGGAGTTAGTGACGCTTATCTGTAGATAGCGCTATTTTATTTACGAGTACATCAATAAGTGGGTCATACGTTCCCTAACTCGTTATTCATTATCAATCTTATTCAGTAGGAAGGTGAGTCCTTACTATTTAAATGCACACATATTTCGATTAAATCATGGCCAATAATTATTGGTTGCGTCAGACGTTCCAGCTATCGTATAAATTCCGATGCGAACCGATATTCAGTGTAAAATAGACCATCAGACAGCTTACTACTATAACTCAATTTCAGTGGATTTCCGACAATTAATAATAATCATCAGAAACGTTATCCTTCACAATTTTTCAATTCGCATAGGTAAGTTCAATTGTAAAGCTTTGTAATTCTACGAAAGTTAAACTGTAAATTGTAAAAACTTTGATTCGTAACTTGGTCTAGTGGTTGAGGCTGGTACAAGGTATAAGTCGCGGGTTCGCATTCTGAGTAAAGTTTAATACTATCTATTATTCAAATTTATGTGGATGATAGTGTATTATAACTCAGTCCTAGTATATTTTTTTTTTCATAATTTTAACAAGGGTTTTTGTATTTAGATATTTTTATATATATTTTTAGCATTTGACATGCTTAGCAACATACATTAAACACAAAGTGAAAAATACTTCCGACAGATGATGCAGGCGTCACCAAAAGACGCTAAGTATGAATGTGCTATCGAAATTAGCAGTCAGGAGCAAGGGTCACGATGGCTGAATTGGCAAAGCATCTGGACGGTATCCAGGAGATGCAGGTTCGAATCCTGCTCGTGACTGTTATTTTCGATTTCACATTTTTCACTTTGTGTTTAAAGTGTTTTTGTTTCAGGAACTCCTTAACTTCATCGCAGTTTGTTAATTAACCCGCACCAATACGTCATCGACAGGAATAACTTGATGAGAGTGTACATTATCGTCAACGCAAGGAACATTGCTTCACTGCAAATGAGGATAAGTTGATACAACGTGAAAATGGTTCATTATTTTATTTACGCAAAAGATTGTTCGGATTCGATAAATAGAGCCGAGTATTACCACGGCAACGACTTGAAGACTCTTGAACAATTCAAATGTGACGTTGAAAGCATCAAAGAACAATCGATTGCCCAAGAGCCTGGAAGACAATTAAAAATTGTTTATTTGCACTTGGGCGACGTCTGTTGGGAGGTCAACGAAGATAAGGTTGGAATGAAGAATTATACAAGTGGCGAAGTGACTGGACTATCAAACGTCCATATTTGTGAACGGAAAGATCCAGGATGTCTTATACGGCACCTTCGAAAAAACTATATCATTTAAGAAAGTGATCGAATCAAATTACTGTACATCTTCACAAATGGCATGATTAGCCGGGAAAGTATAGACAAATGTTTAGAATTGAATAAAGACAACGGTTGTTTTCCATGCATTCAGTCTTCGACCCTGAAAAAATCCGACCTTTCAGTAGCTGCATCTTTCTTTAAGAGCCGTTGCATCGTTTATCGCAATAACGAACTTTGTGACAGCACTGATATTTCCCAAGAGTTTGATTACGACCAAATCAATAGTGACAACTTTGCAGTTGAAATGCAACAGCTTAAGTCTTATATTAAGTTGAAGTTCATCAATAAATTCAAACGAGACGCTGATGTTTGGCGAGAAATTGAAAAATTGGATAACCTAAGAAATCGAATGCTTAGAGAGTTGTCAGCAAATACACCAAAATGTCCATTCTTTGATGGTAATTTGGAAGCAAAGGAAAGAAAAATATTAATGTTTACATTTGACGCAAATAAGTCCAAGAATTATATCGCTATGGCCTATGTGATGAAGACTGACGTTGAAAAATATGTTGCAGCTATGGTTGACTACATCAAGAGCAATAAAAAATCCTGCTCGCTTGACGTCTGGAAGTTCGACTCGAAAATCGACGAGTCCGTGGAAGAAAAACAAATCGATGATGCTGATTCTACAGACGATGAAGAAAGTAATCCAGTCCTGATAGTTGCCCCGAACCGCCGCCAGCGACCGGGGTGGCGCAGGCGCAGGTACTTGCGCTTCATGCCGCCTTAGCTGAGCCTCCGGCGGACCATCGAAGGAATGTAACATAGTTTCAGTGGCCCGCCAATAAAGGCGGAGTGACGGCACACGGTGGGTTTCTTTAGTGGGTGCAGGCTCCACACTACCCTGTTCGTTGCCGTGAACGACGGGGTGTGTTGTTAGGAAATTTTTTTCCCGCCTTGACAAAAAAAAAGGGTGTAATATTCGCCAACACAAAGTAAGCTTAGATGGGATTCCGCTTGCTAAACCAACTGAACGCCTCACATAATTAATGGACGCCCCCTAATCTCAAATATTGAGAGAGAGAGAGAGAGAAAAAAAGAAAGAACAGATGGAGCTGACAGATTTATAAGTATAGTAGTAGGTATAGAATTATTACCCACGTATTTTAAATACATCGTGCAATTATGTGAAGGAAAATTAGATGTAATTACCTACCTAATTATTTATTTAAAACACATATATTACTATAGGTATAATAAAAGGAAGACAAAATTATGACTTACCCATTGTTCATTCAATTATAACACGATAGTTACATGATTATATAGAATGATTACACACAAGATAATTGTCAGAAACTCAGAACATGTACACCTAACTATGTACGCATCTAAATATTAATAGTTTAATAAGTACCTTTTTTTTTAAGGCGGGAATAAATGTACCTAACCGCACACCCCGTCGTTCGGGGCAACGAACAGGGTAGTGTGGGGCCTTCACCCACTAAAGAAACCCGCCGTGTGGCGTCTCTCCGCCTTTATTGGTGAGCCACTGGAACTATGTTACATTCCTTCGGTGGTTGTTTAATATAATACCTAGGTACTGGTAGCACGTGATTCGTTATCTTTCATCTATAAGCCGCGCAATGCCGCCAGGGCTATCCATATTGAAAGGATAACGTTTTCAATGGGTTTCAAGCATAGAACCTTGTCAATGGGTTATCATTTGATAGTGTAACCCTTTCACTGGGTTTCAAGCATAGAACCCATTCAATGTGTTATCCATATTGAAAGGGTAACCCTTTTAATGGGTTTCAATAGTAAAACCCATTCAATGGGTAATCATTTCGATGGTGTAACCCTTTCATTGGGTTTGAGTATAGAAACCTTTCAAAGAGTTATATCACGATAAAGGTAACCACATAAACGACTTACCCATTTGATTGGCTCAACTCTTAACTGGGGTTGTACGGTTCTTGGTTACAGGTTTATAATAGTATAGATTAACGTAGTTTAGCAGAGAATATAAACGCTTCGTAGTAATAATTATGGTCTGCTTAAACATTTTGATCTATATTTTTTAGCATTTGACATGCTCCGCTACTTTTTAAGTACCTACAAATTTTTTGTGAATAAGGAAGAAGAGATTTATTGTACGAGCGGGATTCGTACTCGCGTCTTTTCCAATCCGGGGAAGTGCTCTAAGCCACTGAGCTATCGTACAGATCTTTCGATTATCCCAATCACCTCATCACATTTGTCTTTACGACCAAGGCTATCTATCGGAATTCATTTACATGCATTAATCCAATATAGTAAGTTTAATTTTACAATTAATTTCAATTTACTCTGTTGACACGATGCTGGTAATGCAAATAAGTGGTGAAGTAAAGTATTTGTTAGTTTTCCACATTAAAATTATAATAGGGAATATAACAGTTTTGTTAATTAATACAATGTGTGAAAATGTGAAATCGAAAATAACAGTCACGAGCAGGATTTGAACCTGCATCTCCTAGAATACCGTCCCAAATATCCAAATATTTATAGGGCTGCGTCATTATTTGGTAAAAATCTTAATTGTAAAATTAAGTTTACCTGGTCGGTATAATGTATGCAAATACTTCCGACAGATGGCGCAGGCGTTACCTAAGATGTTACGAATCAATGCGTTATCGAAATTCGCAGTCCCTAACAATTGTCCCTCCATCCATCCATCCATCAGCCTTTGAACTAACAATTGTCATGATAGCTGAATTGGCAAAACATCTGGGACGGTATTCCAGAAGATACAGGTTCAAATCCTGCTCGTGACTGTTATTTTCGATTTCACATTTTCACACTGAGTTAATTTATATGGATAAGCATGTCAAATACTAAAAAAATATATAAAAATATCTTGTTAATGTAATCTATACTATTATAAAGCTGTAACAGAGCTGTAAGATATTTGAGAAAAAATGACTGTAATAGGCTATATAGGCGTGTCTAAACACAAAACAATTTTTTTTAGAATTTTTGTCTGTTTGTCTGTTTATCTGTTTGTTTGTTCGCGCATCACACAAATACTACTGAACGGATTTTGATGCAACGTTTTTATTTGAAAGGCCTTGATTAGACTTAAAAATTGGTATACATATTATCCCGCTACTATATCGGGAACCTGAGGTATAATCGAACAACTAGAAAATTATTTACTCTAGAATTTATTTTAGAATTTATTTAAAAGAACTACTAGATGGATTTTGATGCAACTTTTTTTTATTTGAAAGGCCTTGATTTGACCTAAAAACTGGTAGAAATTTTATCACGCTACTATATCGGGAACCTGAGATATAACCGAAAAACTAGCTTTTGGCTGCGGCGAAGCCGCTGGCAAAGGCAACTAGCTGAATAAAATTGCAGTGTGTTCGGAAAACGTAATTCGTGAAGGGTACTAACTTATAGATTGTCTACAAAAGGTCAAAACAATAAGTAAATTAATTAGATAAATTGCTTAGGGTTTTGATCGTTACCTAACTTTAAATTACTAAAGTTTTACTAAACACAGACTTAATTAAAAAGTTTGGACATTATTTACAGAGCCTCACATTCAATTTGACTGTTTAATTGAATTAAAGTAATCAATGCAAGTACTATCAACGTGCAGTGCGTCTTATTCATTAATCCCTAAAAGTAAACAAAATCACAAAGATTCAGCTCAACTAAAAACATTTAAAATCTATAGCTACATATTATAAAATGAAGTCGCCCGCCTGCGCCGGCGTATACCTGTATCATCGCTATATATTTAAATATTACCAGACAGAATTTTAATGCGGGTTTCACAAATGGATGAAGTGATTCATGAGGAAGGCTTGGCTTCTTTCTGGACCCAGTTTAATTCTGAAGTACATGTAGATTACTAAAACTACTACTAATAAATATTCAATCTTCAATAAGACATTATAAGGTCTCTAGCATTAGATAGGATTTCATACAAATTGAAATAGTACGGATGCATACTCTTACAGACAACGCTTTCCAACTTGAATATTACACGTGCAAAGGCTTTTAAAAAGTAATAAACATCTCCAAACAAGCTGTAGTGAAAACTAAACGTTCATGTAACATAATGTGCAACTTTAGTAGCAAAGAGAGATTATACTTATTTCATATACTAGGTTTATCCAACGTTGATAGCTGTATAGGATTTTAAAAGTTTTAGTCCAGCAAATTTCGTTGCGTTCATTAATCGCTCCAGTAAGCTCAAGAGTCTGGATCTATATATTATCGTATTCTAAATCCGTAGTAACAATTGATCTCTGAAGTACTAAAACTCTGAAGTTAAAGGACTAAAATAAAGCTAAATCATTAAGATGGTTTTATTCGTTTCTCTGTTCATGAAAACATTTTTGTCTTCATATTTAAACATTTTGATCTGTATTTTTAGTACACTTGACATGCTCTGCTACTTTAAAGCACAAAGTATTATTTGTGAATGAGGAAAAAGAGAACTTTAGTGCGAGCGGGAATCGAACCTGCGTCCCTTCCAAGCCGGGGAAGTGCTCTAATCCATTGAGCTATCGCACTACCTTTTGGTCATACCCAATCTCCTCATCACATTTGTCTTAACGACCAACGCCACCTATCAGAACGCATTTACATGCATTAATCCAATATAGTAAGTTTAATTTTGCAATTAAAATTCATGTACAAATTATTATTTGTGAATGAGGAAAAAGAGATAGGAGGAGGAGCAGGAGAGGAACGCAGGTTCGATTCCCGCTCGCACTAAAGTTCTCTTTTTCCTCATTCACAAATAATTATTTGTTCTTCATATTTATTTTAAGATCTATCTTTGGAGAAAGGGATGAAATATCGTAATTGTGGATTTGTGCTGCATTTTAGTACAAACTTCAACCATCTACCAAATGGTAATAAAAAGCACGCAACATTTTTGTTGGATTGACTCTGTGTACGAAAATAACTTATGATCACAATACCACACAAAACGTAAGTTAAACTAGCCTATCACGTGTTGTCAATACCTCTAGGAAAACAATGGCTATATACAAATTATTTGTGATTAAGGAAAAAGAGATTTTTTGTATGAGCGGGAAATGAACCCGCGTCTTTTCCAATCCAGGGAAGTGCTCTAAGTCACTGAGCTATCGTACAGATCTTTCGATCATCCCAATCTCCTTATCACATTTGTCTTTACGACCAAGGCAAAAAAAAAAAAAATACTCTTTTTCATTATTCACAAATAATTTGTAGGTACTTTAAAAAATGGCGGAGCATGTCAAATGCTAAAAAATATAGATCAAAAATGGCTATATACATAACTGCTTAGCGTTTAGTCAATTTATTATTATTGGTAAACAATAGTAAAGTAGAGTAAACAAATAAAACTGTATTTTAATGTGTAATAAATAAGGTAAATTATACATAGCATCACGCCTGTATCCCCGAAGGCATAGACAGTGGTGTATTATACATCCACGGTTCGCCAGCTATGTTTTAAGTTTCATGTAATAGGGGGCGAGCCTTGCCGTATACCGGGCACATTTTCCAAACTCCGGGCTGCTACTGAGAATTATTCTTTTTACGGAAAAGTTCAAAAGCACCGCCCGGTCCGGGGATCGAACCCGAGACCTCATGTTCAGCAGTCATTCGCACTACCGCTGCACCACCGAGGCAGTTAAACTATTAATCGTAAATATTTACAGCATTTTTAAACACAAAGTAGTAGAATGCAAGTGTGAAATAAATCAACACAACTTACTTTTTTTTGCTTTGACAATAATGAAAATATTTTGAAAAATAAATGTTTATAGTTTACATACCCGCCGATAAAGTAGCATTAAAATATCAATGTAAAACCTCTAACGTACAGGAAGACCTCAAGCGGAGTGAAACCAATAAAAATAGGAGTTTACTTAGAAGAGGAAAAGTTTCTTATATTTTGTACATCAGTTACTGACAATGTCGTTTGGAAAATTTACGACGGATATTATAAACTTGTCGCTTCAAGGAAGTGTTATTAAGAGTTTATAACTAAATTAATATAGGTACCTTACATATTATGATAAAGGTCATAAAATAAAACTACGTTTACAGAATCTATCGCGTTTACTTGATTTTCTACTATCCCGACGTTTCGAATACTTTAAAGCATTGTTGGTAATGGATGGTCCGGTATGAATATAACAATAGTTTTTTTCGTAACTAGCTGCTACCCGTGATTTCGTCCGCATTCGTTAGTTGGAATTAAGTTAATTTATTTTTTAGGCGGAACCCTAATTAATTTTTTAAACAAATGATAAGTTACTCCTTACAACATCAACAGATTAATGTAAGCCAATACATCCGATTGATGGCGTAGACGCTACCCAAGACATTAAGAAGAAATTTGTTACCAAAATTCATAGTCCATAAGCAGATGTCACGATGGCTGAATTTGCAAAGCATCTAGAATAGTTTTCCAGGAGATATTCATCCGTGTGGTGACAGACTAAGAATACAAGTGTCGCCACCACATCCTTTCCCGCGGATGTCGTACAAGGCGAATAAGGGAAGTAAGCAATTTTATCACCCATTGCATTACTGGTGGTAGGGTTGGGTACCAAGTTAGAGTACTTACTCGGGCCCGAACGGGTCGGTGCCACCGTCTTCTGTGTGACCGGTCATGAAGCACGTCAGTGTGTTTTGGCTGTAGCAGAAGATAGCAGTTTATTCTTTAATTTCATATCTGAGAAATGAATGCTTAAGTAGCTCTGAAATTAATAAGAATTAGTAAATAAATCGTTCGGCCCATGTGATCACTGGTCTGGCAATAACTGCGGACAGTGGTGACACAACTTTTAATATGCAAGCTTTTTCCTTGTTCCTGTCAATAAGTTACAAGTACAGATATTACCTACTTACATTTATTATGAAACAAATTCTATATAAGTACACATAATCTCAATTTAATAAAAGACTCCGCATCGTTTACTGCTATGGAAAAATTTAAGCAATTTTGGTATACCGTTCTCTACCGAATTTCATTTAATTAAATTATTTGTACAAGCAACGCGCGCACTGATATTTTCGCAAACATGTGTATTTTATGTGTGTTCTTCAGGAATGTAGTTTAAAAAGGGCAGTTATAAGATCGTGTTACGTAGAGTAAATGCAATACAAGATAATGTTAGATTTGACGATTTAATCATTGTTATATAATAAATTTTAACAATAAAATTTATCCTTTGCTTTTTTTTTGTTTAGGCGGGTTAAAATGTTCCTAACTGCATATGCCGTCGTTCGGGGCAACGAACAGGGTAGTGTGGAGCCCTCACCACTAAAGAAACCCGCCGTGTGCCGTCTCTCCGCCTTTGGCGGGCCACCGGAACCATATTACATTCCTTCAGTGGTCCGCTGAATTAAATTTATCCTACATTTGAAATCAAATATAAATATATTGGTTTAGATGAATATATAACATCCCTGTGTGTCTGTACCTTGAAGATATGCGAGAATTGAAAAATTGGAAACAATCCCTTTGACGATAGGCTATACACATAACATAGCATAACGTACATATATAAAATACACTGCCAGACATCATATAGATAAATAAAATTGAAGTGTCTGTTTGTAATGTCTAAATAACATCATTTTACTAAATTTATATGAAAGTATATGCATTACCTATAACAAAATATAATTATTAAAGTTTTTGTCGGCGTACACAAAACATTTTTTACGACTTTTGTTACTTTGTTTTTTTGTTTTAAAAATTCAACAACTTGCACTAAGGAATAACCTTTGTATCGCGGGGGACTTTACACACATACAATTTCACGGACACAAAAGGGTTTTTTGGGTGTACCCAGACTCCGAACAAACATTTATGTATCACACAAACAGGGGTCCTGTGTGGGAATCGAACTCACAACACCGAGCGGGAAGCCGGTATCTAAACCAAAAAAAAAATACCGAACGGATTTAGATAAAACCTTTATTTGATAGTTCTTGATTAGAATTAAAATCTGGTGTGCGTTATATCCCTCTACTTTATCCGGAACCTGAGATGTAACCTATAAACTAGCCGTTTCCAGCAGCGGAGCCGCAGGCAAATGCTGGTCTTTTCAAACGCGAGGCGAGCTAGCAAAATGTTATTGAGTTTTTTCTTCAAGACGTTCTCAATATTAACTCAGAGCTAGGGAGTTGGCAGTATTTTATCCCTGTACCTCGAAAAGAACGTAAAGTAGTAGTCTTGCGCCTGATCCCTTTCTGGTCGTGTCGAAATACCGTCCCATCAGACTACAAGAGAGGGCACAGAGAGTGCAGTTTGCGTGCACACTGATGTACTTTAACATCTCCTACGTAGTTGGCTATAGTGTTGACATACGCCGCTGTGACCGAGATAAGTCTGAAGAATCTTGAGATAATCATTATCAATGTGAAGACGTAACTTTCGAGCAGATGAAACAGGACACAATGGTTATATGTCGCCATATTTATTAATGAACACTAACTAAATATTTTGATCAGTATTTTAGCACTTAACAGCTACTTTATAGAATAAATTATTTGTGAAAATGGAAAAAGAAAAAGATATGTTTTCTGCGAGATCTAGAGCACTTTCCCGGATTGAAAGGGGCACACGTTGGAATCCCCCTCGCCTGCGATGGCTTAGCAGTCTAGAGCACTTCCCCAGTTTGGAAGGGACACAGGTGCGAATTCAGCTCGCAGTAACGCTCTCTTTTGCCACTTTCACAAATAATTTGTTCACTTTAACTAACATTCTCGCAAAAGGTTTAAGCAGTATAAATAGCTAGAGAATTAATGTAGATTAAAAGTTTGAAAGGCGCACATTTGTGTAATAAATAGGTACCTACTCATCACGACACTTTGTTCTCTCAAAACTAACTTTGTATACGTGGAATTTGTTTGATTGGATATTATTGTGACAAAAAACTGACTAATTTGGATATTCACAAACTTTTTTTATACTAAGCGTGTGGCAAATGAGCATACGGATGTGTGTAGTTTGCCTATAGACGCTAGCAACACCAGAGGCAAAACTCGCGCGTCGCCTATTTCTTGAAATATATAAATCTTTGGATAGGGCAAGGTGGAAAATAAGAATAATAAAGAGACGATAAATAGGGGGTCTAGGCATCTCACTCACCATACCATATGAAGCAACAGTATGTGTACCTACGATTGTTTAACGCTGATCTTCTCTGAGAGGGAGGCGATGCCCCGATGCAGCCAACTTATTCATGCTGGGGTAAACAAGGCCAATATATGATTCTAATTATGACTGAACAGCTCTTTGTACATTGACGAATTAATAGTTAGGGAGCTGGGTGCCAAAATTTCTATATGATCTGTTCGTGTGGCAGACATGAGTAATATCGATGATTGTACCATAAGAAACATTAAGGACCGCGTCTACCACCTGTGGCCTGTTGGCCTGCGCTGTCAATTGACAGCACCTTAAAAATGTAAAAAATAACGGTATGCTAAATCCTTTGCTCGTGTCTGCCTCTTGGACTGATGGTCAGAAACATCTTCAAAACGAGGAACATCGAAGAGGCAGGCGTCCAGACCTCTGATTTTCCAAGGGCAGACCATTTTTATACAATTTTTTTTCGAAAATTTGTCTTTCTTTCTTTCTTAGAGAGAAGAGAGTTATAACGGTATAATTCCCCAGGTAGTTGGGATTTACATAAGAGTTATTCCACATCAAATCACGCGGTTATTAGCCTGACCCCCTCGGATTTTGATGTCCAATGAATCGTGGGTTTGATTTGGCTCAAAATATTATTTCAAATTTTTAGAAATGTTTATTTTATTTTTTATTGGGGGTAGCCCGAGCTAGAAAAACTTTAAATTGTGGAACATTTTTTAATATTTAATTGATTAAAATTTTATTTCATTTCGTAAAAGACAGAAAACAATACACTATTACGTTTACTGTTAGTAATAACAATAATAAACCATAATATCCGCTTTACCTTAATTCCTGAAAAAAACTTTAAAAAATCGTAGATAAAAAATCAGCCACCGTCCGTCTACCAAATTTTTTTCCTATTCTGGGAATCCTAATGAATTGAATAGACGCAACGAGAACGACAAACAAATGATTTAGTATAGCTTTTTTTTCTCCATTTTTGCACCTACGTCCCATCATAAAACAGAGCCCTGCACGTCTGCCTCTTCGATATTATTATCGTTTTAAGGATGATTTTGACCAAAGTCCAAGAGGCAGACGCGAATAAATGATTTAATATCTTTTTTTTTACATTTTTGAAGCGCTTTAACTCCAAAACGCAGGTACATAGGTACGACTTTCATTTACAGGACCAAATCGATTTGTATTGGCATAAACTTTCATTCCTATTAATATGAAAGACGAACAAATCATATACCAAAATGGCACCCAGCTCCCTAACCATAATATAACCAACCCATTTTCGTGAGTGTCGAAATAACAACTGCGAGCGGGAAATGAACCCGCGACATCTAGTATGATGGGTGACATTGAGCTTTCACAGCAGTTGGCTTGAAGCTTCCTTCATAACATAATTTCTTACCATCTTGAGTACCTATATACCACCTGTTGGATGTTTTAAAGAGAAATTATTTTAACATGCAAAATATCTATAGGTAGGTACTATTATAAAGCTGTAACAGAGCTATGCCTGTACAATTAAGATATTTGAGAAAAAATGTCTGTAATAGGCTTTATATGCGTGTCTAAACACAAAACTATTTTTTTTTAGAATTTTTGTCTGTTTATCTGTTTGTTCGTTCGTGCATCACGCAAAAACGACTGAACGGAATTTGATGCAACTTTTTTTATTTGGTAGGTCTTAGACTAGACTTCAAAACTGGTATGCATATTATCTCGCTACTATATCGTGAACCTGAGACACAACCTAAAAGCACGGAAAAGGCTAGTAATAGATAAAATGGTGTGTCATAATTTTGCAATAAAGTACAAAATGTTACTCAAGAAACTCAAAGGATATTGAATATCTTAAACTGGACCTGAGAAGACTATTACGAGTAAATTGGAACGGTCTTCAATGACGTGTTAAACACCACTTCTTCCACAATCCAATAAAGATTGTGAGCTTGTACAGTTGTTCAGTTGGAAATTGAATGCAAATACCTTGTACAGTCGCGTTTAGTAGTTCCCATTTTGTCACAAATTTAGCAATAAGATATTTTATATAAATCTAAATAGTTCTGTTTAAAGTGCTCTTAACATTTACAATGAATAAAATGTTGTACTTCCTATAGAAGAGCTATTTATGATATTTTTACCAAATGAATTTGAATACTATTGTTGTTATTATTTCTTTTTGAATATTTAATCCTTATGCTAGATGTAAGTTATGTAGATGCATATATCCGTGGAGTTAATTCTATTGCAAATATCATTTTTGGTCAATTGTCCCTGTCGTCACTAAGGCATGCATTGAAAATCAGAGTTGCAGTGCATCTTAATTTCTTCGCTGCGACATCGTTGCTGAATGGGGGCCTTATTGTCCCTTGAATTTCTATATTTTATATTTAATTGTGTTTTTCTAGGTTAAGAATGTTTGTGAATTTGGAAAAAGATAATTCTATTGCGAGCGGGATTCGAACCTGCGTCCCTTCTAATCCGGGGAAGTGTTCGAGACTGTTCTTCTCTTTTTCCACATACACAAATAATTTGTTCTTTAAAGTAACTGATCATGTCAAGCGCTAAAATACAGATTAAAATAATTAAGAATGTTTATTTGGTGTTAATAAAAATAATTTTGTTGTTATTGTTGAATAAAATTGGGTACACCTTTGCGTAAAGAAATTACTTAAACAATTTATTTATGTTTTACAAATAAAATGACAAGCCATTCAATCATTTAAATTCTATGATAATAACAAGCGATTGTACTCATATTGTAAGAAAGCAGCTCCTTGGAACGGTCAAACGATTCCATTAATATTCTTTCTAGTAGACTGAACGCTTTTTCCTGCTCACTTATAGGGTTTCGGATTTGAGTGATATATTAAATAAACTCTCGTTTGCACTCAAATATTTATTATATTATATTTAAGTTTTACTAATTTTGTCTTATTAGGTACATTACTTAAAGTTTTTTTTACATCATCCATCATTCAGCGTTTTGACGTCCACTCCCCATGAAAGCACCACGATGAGCGGTCCTGTGCTGACCACATCCAACGGCTTTGACCAGATCGTTGGTCCATCTCGGCTGTCCCATTTCAAAACCCAGCAAGTGACGCTTTACGAAAATCGTTTTATTGCAAAATCTTGCTAACCTAG
Organism: Leucoma salicis; assembly: GCA_948253155.1. Taxonomy (NCBI): domain Eukaryota; kingdom Metazoa; phylum Arthropoda; class Insecta; order Lepidoptera; family Erebidae; genus Leucoma; species Leucoma salicis. Next base: position 20,622,825 of record OX411811.1, read on the forward strand.
TAAGTCCTTACCAAATAAAAAACACTAGTGTTGAAAACTCACAAAAATCATCCATTCATCCATCCATCCATCAGCCTTTCACCGTCTACTGCTGGAGATAGGCCTCCCCAAGAGAACGCCACAGCGAGCGGTCCCGTCATGGGGGATAATACCGTAATCGCCACGCTTGGCAGGCGGGTCGGCGATCGCAGTGGATGTTGTTAATACTCGAGGGAGGAAATGATTGAAGGAATGAGGAACTCACAAATAACCAGAGCTATTTGAGCATTGTGTTGAGTGGGGCCGGCATCGAGAATAGAGACGGGGTGGAGCCCCGTCTCTTCCTATGGGAGTCGTAAAAAGCGACTAAGGGGTTACCGGGGGACCGGGCAGCAGCGTTCCCCTGTGTACTAAAAACATCCACTGCGATCGCCACCCCCCTGCCAAGCGTGGCGATTATGGTAAAACCCCCATTTTGGGGAGGCCTATGTCCAGCAGTGGACCATGAAATGCTGATGGACGGATTTGAGCATTGATACCTAGTAAGTGCACCTTTCACTGCCTCGTGACCACTAAAAAACCTAGTAAATTACTTTAACCATTTCAAAGCCTAGTAAGTCTCTCAGAATTCCTAGGTTTTTATATGATCGATGTACCTTACTAGGTTTTTGAAACTAAGTTCAGAAACGAAGTAGGGAGAGAATAGTCATAGTGAGAGGCTGACCAAAGCCACGCCGTCACGTACGTGGTCGCCACTCAAGAACCTTTTTTCCCAACGGATGTCGGTCGTCGAGCAATCTGGCTTGCCCATTACCACTTTAGCATGTCAACCCGGTGTGCTATGTCAGTCACTCCCGTTCTCCTACGGATCTCCGTATTACGGATTGGATCATGTAGAAAAATGTTGAGCATAGTCTGCTCTATGGCGCGCTGAGCGATTATGAGCCTTGATACAAGGCCAACATTCAGAGACCACGTCTCGGTTCCATATGTCATCACTAGTTAGCTAGTTAGTTAGTTAGCTAGCACACAATGGTTGTAGATCTTCGTTTTCAGACACTGCGGAATTTTCGATAAGAAAAACATAGCATCACGCCTGTATTCCCCGAAGGGGTAGGCGGAGGTGTATTACACGCCCACAGTTCACCAACTATGTTTAAGTCCCGCGTAATAGGGGACGAGCCTGTTGCCGTCTACCGGGCACATTTCTAAACTCCAGGCAGCTATTGAGACAAGAAGATCTTCCTTAGCTTCCCGAATGCATATATTATCATCTTATTTATCAATATAACGAAATGCTTTAGTAAAATAAAACATTGAGCCACCCCGTGGTCCTTTTTTATGAATGCCTATCGGCAAAATTGTCTCGGTGAAGCTTCGCTTATCCAACAAAATTGATTCCATCACGATTGCCGTACTACGTCCCAAGATAATCAATATTCTATGTCTACACAGTTGACCAAACAAATAAAGAAAATTTTCATATTTGTTGTTCTCCTATTTTAGAGGATGCAGCATAGTTGATTTTAGTTTATAATGCAACTAAAACCATAATCCTTTCCTTACTGATGCGGGGGAACCTAGAAAATGATACAGCCTACTATTTATTCCGAGAAAATGGACAGCTCTTGTAATCGTGGGAAAGGTTTGGGCCTCCAGTGCTCTCACTCACCTTATGAAACACCTAGGAGCTGATCTTCTTTGAGAGAGAGAGTCGTTCTTTACTAATCCAGCTGATTCATAAACAAGCTTTACCACTAGACAATAATTTATTACCCGAAATTCCAGTTAAACGAAATCATGGACAGGATCTAGTGTAAATATCAAGTTGAAAGAGTTACCGCTTTAGATCTATTTCTTTTAGCAATTGACATGCTCCGCTACTTATTAAAGTACAAATTATTTGTGAATAAAGAAAAAGAGATTTTTAGTAGGAGCGGGAATCGAACCACGCATCTTTTCCAATCCGGGGAAGTGCTCTAAACCACTAAGCTATCCTACTGACCTTTCGATCATCCCAAATTCTTAATCACATTTGTCTTACGAAAAAAATCTCTTTTTTTTTTATTCACAAATAATTTGTACTTTAAAGAGTTACAGCTCTTTGAGTCTTGTGGTTTACAACATTAGCTCTAGCAGACAGAAAGCGTATTTTAAAAGCTTTTTTTCTCATAAATTTTTTAATATGTAGAAAATTTTTAGCAGAATATAGTAGTTAATTTAAAAGATAGACTACTGCATTTCTTATACATCAAGGTTGCTTAAAAGGAATATTTAACCTTATTATTTTAAATCCGGTCACACTTTTATGAAGCTAGGGAAAATCCTTATTTTTGCAATGAAAGTAACTTGATACAAATTATGTACTTCGTTTGATTTTTGTTTCGTTATTAGCCACAATTTATTATACAATAAATAACACTATGTTGTTAAAGTATGCATCAATTAAAACATAAACCTTAAAACTGTTATTTTTTAATTTAAATTTAAATAGAGTTTTGTTTGAGTTTTAATTATCTTGTACGGGCATTATCGATATATTTTTATAGCCAATGCCGCCTCTTATGAGACTCGTAGAATGGAATGGTGTGGAAACCCTAAATAGCACATCTACGGCTATTGTCCTTCATAATGGCTCACCAAGAATCAAAAAATTGAGTCACTAGGCTAAATAGTGCAAAAGACAAAAGTATATCCTGGTCCCGTACGCAGATCTCGATGCTTATGCGGAGAAAAATGCTCAACTCGACGCATTTTGCACTTAATTTCCACGTTTTACATTTCAACTCACTTCTAAACTTCCCTAAACATGCTCCGAAAAACACTTTGTTTTCATGAACAAAAACTTTAAAACACAGTTTGCTATTAGGTATGTGCTAGAAAGGTAGGTAGGTAGCAAAGAATAAAATAAATAAAAAAGAAGGTAGTTACAAGAAAGAATGACAGTTATTGTTATGACATAACAGCTTAAATGTTGCCACTATTGTATCAAGTTTATATCTCACATTTTTTTGTACTGTAAACTCTATAGCAAACCCATCTATTAGCCAACCAACAAGAACAAAGTTGACCGGCCCTAGTATAGATGTTATGGGCTTGTTGTGTAGTGCGCAACCCACAGTGACATGTATTTTTGCGGCAAAATCTATTCGGTGCGTTGCCCCGACCCACAGTATAGTAGTTGGACTCAAATAGCAGCTGACGATTTGTGCTAGGCGAACGACAAAGGCAGTAATACGATGCGAAAAAATATCAAATAGAAGTAGTATGTAATTACGGCCTACGTTGTCGCCTAATATGAATGCGACGAAACGCTGCGAATTGCGGATTTGTTATTTGCGCGACAAGACGCGACGCAGTGTGAAGTGACACTTGAAGACGTGCATTTACATTGACATGCCCATGGTTAAAACAATAATAAATAAATAAATAAATATTCACGGACATTTCACACAACGTCCTCTGGTTCCAAACTGAGCTTAACGCTTGTGCTATGGGTACCAGATTACAGATATAATACATATATTACCTTTTTTTTGTAAATACAAACATATAATAGATAGAAAACACCCAGCCGCAGTACAAATATCTGTGTTCATCACACAAATAATTGTCCTGAGTGGGTATCGAACCCACGACCCCGTGAATGGAAGTTGGTTACACTACCGACTACGCCACGAGGATCGCCGCGTTTGTCACTCACGAATGACTACCTATATACAAAACGTCGCGTAATGTATTAGTCGCAGTAGGTCGCGTCGCATCGCGTTGCTACGTATCGCGTACCGTCGCCTAGGACAACGGGTTAGTCTTGCCATAATTATTTGAGAGCAATGTCAATATCGGTTTTCGTTGGTAATAACAATTATTTCAAAAGATTTGTGTTTAATGTATATTTGACAGCAATAATATTATTTCTCCATTAAAATTTAGGCTTAAAAACACCAATTCCTAGCCTTATATCGCGGGTGACTTTACAAACATATAATTTCACTGACACAGGGTACACCCAGACCCAGAACAACCATTTGTGGATCACACAAAGAGTTGTCATGTGTGGTATCTAAACCATTCCGTCATCTGTGCAGTCACAGTCCTACGATTAAGCACTTGTCTCCTCTCAACAACTGCATATAATTCATGCTGGACGAGCGACTAGTTAAGAAGATAATTATACAATGCCAAAGTGGAAGGATGCAGGTACAGGGGGAGACCGAGCCTCGCCTACCTAGACTAAAACGGTCATGTATTGAAGGAAGGTGGAGTCAGGAGTCTCCGAAACCGGCGAGCGTGTATGAAGAGAGTTATGAATGTTGAGGAAGCGACAGATGTATGCAAGAATAGAGCCTCTTGGCACTCTGTTCTCTCTGCCTACCCCGCAAGGGAAATGGCGTGATGATAAGTAAGTAAGTAAGTCTCCTCTCATAGTGAGAGGATTTTAGGCCGTCGGATTGTAGTCCATCACGCTGGCCCAGTGCGGGCTGGCAGACTTCACAAGCCGTCAAGAAAATCTCTCAGCCATGCAGACTTTTCCTTATAACGTTTTCAAACACCAATTAATGATAAATTTGTAAACAGATACACAGGTACATTGGCCGTGTGGGGCCGGCTTTAGAATTGTCCCACCCCTCTCTACCCACGGGAGTCGTAAGAGCCGACTGAAGAAATACCGGGGGAGTGGGCAGCAGCACTCCCTCAAGTATTAACAACATCCACTGCGATCGCCAACCCGCCTGCCAAGCGTGGCGATTACGGCATTATCCACCATGACGGGACTGCTCGTCGTGGCGTTCTCTTGGGGAGGCCTATGTCCAGCAGTGGACGTTAAAAGGCTGATGGATGGATGACACAGGTACAAAATTTGGATATGGCTGAGGCATGTGCGGCGTGAACTCTGAACCTGGGATTGGAGATCAGACAATCTTTGCAGAACTACTTTAACAACTAGGCTTCTGTTGATTTATTTATAACAAAAAAAAATAACGAGGTATGTATAAAACTAAATCAAAATAACACGGACTTACATAAACAGCAGCTCTCTATTGCATTATGTGCAAAAGGATTTTATTGTGCTCTATTAGATTAGTCGCTCGTGTGCATTCGTGGTTTATGTAAATAACATTAAACACAAAGTGAAAAATTATGTAAATAAGTCATAATTCTGTGATGAATCGCCATGATTGCTTGCAATAGCGGTTTTTGTTAGTAATATGAAACGAAGTAAACTTTTCTCGTTACTATAATTTATTTAGTAAGGAAGAAAGTTATTACTTAGGTTTATTGCGCCATATGGTATTATACCAATGAAAGCCTGCCTATTTGATTGTAACTGATGTTGCTGCTGCTGTGATGACATGTTATGATGGGTTATTGTAATTGTTTATTAGCCCATTCATCACTGTGTTGATTACATGATACGAAACAAAACATATTCAGACTTATATGCAGTTGTTAATATTCTTTCACAAACACAAATATATCAACAATAATTTTGCCCCTGGTTCTGCCGCAGCCAAAAGCTAGTTTTTAGGTTATATCTCAGATTCCCAGTAGATACAGTAGCGGGATAAAATGTAGGTATACCAGTTTTTAAGTCTAATCAATAGCTATAAAATAAAAAAAGGATCAAAATCCGTTCAGTAGTTTTTGCGTGATGAACAGACAAAAATCTAAAAAAACTGTTTTGTGTTCAGATTCAGACACGCCTCTAAGGCCTATTAAAGTAATTTTTCTCAAATATCTTAAAAGTACAGACTGTTACAGCTTTATAATAGTTTAGATAGACAGATATACAGTTGCTCCGTGATGATGGCACTTGCAACAGTGCCGAAAAATCGGAATCTCTCAAGTAAAATATATGGTAGAAATCCCATTAACAAATCTCATATTATAAGTGACCATAACAGTTTGAAAAACATATATCTATTTTAATATTCTCAACTTTTTACAAATAATTAACAACGTGCAGATAAAACACAAAGCAACTGGACTTAAAAACCTATAGCAGTATTTAATTTTTATCCTGATACTTACTGTACCGGTAATTTAACTTATAATAAAACTAGCTTTTTTCTGCCGTGAAATCGGGCAAAGGCTAGTGTGAACTATACCTACATAATTATGTTTTGTATGTACATCACACACGGGACACACTAATTAGTCTGTGATGTACATTCAGTCAAGAAAGTATTGGGAATGGATGATTTGTTTATGGTTCCAAATTCAAATTGTTGTTTTTTTTTGTTGTTGTTAGATTAGCACTGTTATCCATTTTGGCGCGGAGTTTGAGTTGCATCTGTTTATATTAAATACAGTGCTGTTTTTAGTTATATCATATCTAGTGTGTATTGCGAATTTCATAATGGACAAAAACATCGAACAAAGAGTTTGTCTTAATGGAATTTCGTGTTTGGAGTCACTGAAAATGTTACAGAAGGCTTACGGTGAATCGACTTTATCAAAAAAACGTGCTTATGAGTGGTACAAAGCGTTTAAAAGCGGTCAAGATGTGATGGAAGATTTGCCTCGCTCTGTTAGGCCATCAACGTCTGCAACTGAAGTTAACATTGCAAAAGTGAAGGAAATAGTAACAGAAAAACCTCATTCAACTTTGAAAGAGATAGTCGCCGAACGTTCTGTGTCTCACGAGTCGATCCGTACTATTTTAAATAATCACTTAGGTATGAAACATGTTTCCGGTCGGCTAGTCCCAAAAGACCTGAATTTTCTCCAAAAACTCAATCGCATGAGAATCGCTGAGGACATGCTAGAATGAGTCAATTCCGACCCAACATTCATGAAACGCATTGTTACTGGTGACGAGACGTGGGTTTACGAGTTTGACATGCAAACTAGTCAACAAGCTTCGGAGTGGCGACTTCCAACTGAACCGAAACCGAAAAAACTACGCCAAAGTCGATCAAAAGTCAAAGTCATGTTGACTGTTTTTGACTATCGCGGTGTTGTGCACTCGGAATTCCTGGCAGAAGGTCAAACGGTAAATAAAGAATATTATTTGTGCGTTATGCGGCGTTTAAGAGAGCAAATTCGACGAAAAAGGCCAGATTTGTGGAAAGAAAATTCTTAGATTTTGCACCACGATGATGCGCCTCCGCACAAGGCCATCATTGTGAATGAATTTTTGTCCAAACACTCAGCAAATACCATCGAGCAACCACCATATTCACTAGATATGGCTCCAGCCGACTTCTTTCTTTTTTCTAAACTCAAATTACCACTTCGTGGCACCCGTTTTCAATCGGTAGAAGACATAAAGGAGAATTCGCGGCGAGAACTGAACTCAATTCCGGAAACAGCGTTTAAAAAATGTTTTGATGATTGGATTATTCGTTGGCGTAAGTCTATCGTTTCTGAAGGAGCATACTTTGATGGGGTAAAAATAAATTTTGATGAATAACAAAAATTTTGTGTATTATTGATCTTCCCAGTACTTTCTTGACAGAGTAGTATATTTCGTGGCCACATCCGAAAGTGATAAATTCATCTAGCCACGAGATTATGTAAGAATAATGACACTCCTTTTGAAATCATGTGTTTCAATGTACATCTAAGGTTTTTTTTAATGGCGTATGGTGGCAGACTAGCCACAGCCCACCTGATGGTAAATGGTAACCGTCGCTCATGGACTCAACTATACCTAGAGTATTGTCAGCCGCTGCTCACCATTTCATTTCACAGCTACGAAATAAAAGAATTATCTCCTGCTACAACCAAAACACACTGATGTACTTCATGGCCGGTCACACGGGAAATGGTGGTACCAACCCACCCGGGCTCGATAGCATGTGAGTACTCTCACTTGGTACCCAGCCCTACCACCAGTAATGCAATGGGCGATAATCGCTTACTTGCTTTAGTCGCCTCGTACGACACCCGTGGGAAAGAAAAGGGTGGCGACATTTGTAATGTAGTCCGTCACCACACGGACAAAAACGGGAAAAAATAGCAATTACTACTTACTTTCACTAACGATTCCTAGGTTCAACCAAATGAATTGCTAAGTGCATGCCATTTGGTCACCGTGAACTACCGTTTTAAAGGCCGCTTTCAAATTGTCGCGTGACGCACGCACAAATACCAGCATCGCCGTCAATTTCAATTTATTGGTAGAACTCCCTAACTAATGTTTTTAAAAAGTTTTTAAATAATAAAAACACTTTTTACAGTCATTATGTCTTTACTTTATGAAATCATGCACGAACAAACAAAATGCGACAGCACATGCAAAACCCACATCGTTCGGTAGCTGCGCGTACATAGCAAATGTCATTATAATATATTATGTGTACCTTTTTTGTTTTGGGGCGCTCACCCATTAAATAAACCCGCCGCCGTATGCCGTCTCACCGCCTGTATTGGCAAAACACTAGAACTGTGTGATATTATTTCAGTGGTCCGCCGACGGCTTACCCTTTTGGATAAGCTCTACTGAGAGACGCCGCCGCACGCGGAGCGTCGCGCCTTCGTGGTATGTATAAATTTATACCTACTTATGATAAAACGTCAACGGGACCTATAATATGGTACACATATAATGAACTTAACTTAACTTAACTTAATGAACTTACACAAACCTTTTTTTTATCTTTTTTTTTTATTGCATGTAGTGGCAGACGAGCCACGGTCCGTCTGATGGTAAATGGTAACCGTCGCCCATCCATGGACTCGACTATACCGAGAGTATTGTCAAGCCGCTGCTCACCAATTCATTTCACAGATGAAATGAAATATAAACGGCTATCTCCTGCTACCAAAACGCAACGATGTGCTTCATGGCCGGTCACACGGGAGATGGTGGTACCAACCCGCTCGGGCCGGATACCAAGTGAGTACTCCCACTTGGTACCCAGCCCTACCACCAGTCATGCAATGGATGATAATTGCAGACTTTTTTTTTATTGCATTTAGTGGCAGACGAGCTACGGTCCATCTGATGATAAATGGTAACCGTCACCCATGGACTCGACTCTACCAAGAGTATGTCAAGCTGCTGCTCACCAATTCATTTCACAGGTATGAAATGAAATATAAACGGCTATCTCCTGCTACAGCCAAAACGCAACGATGTGCTTCATGGCCGGTCACACGGGAAATGGTGGTACCAACCCGCTCGGGCCCGATACCAAGTGAGTACTCCCACTTAGTACCCAGCCCTACCACCAGTAATGCAATGGAAAGAATGGGGTGGTGACACTTGTATTCTTAATCCGTCACCAAACTTTTCTGGAGGGAGGTGAAGAAATCTCGGAGTGGTTGGTCAGCTTTCAGAATGAATAAAATAAGGTCTAAAGGTGGAGACATTCTTACGCAAACACAAGATGTGTTAAGCCGATGAAGTGAATATTTTGGAGATATGTATGCGGATGTTCAGGGTGATGCTGGTGCCACATGTGATCTAACAGATCAGTATTCGGTACCGGCATCCTCTGATGACATTACTATGGATGAAGTTGAATGGACGATTAGAAGTTTGAAAAATGGTAAGGCAGCGGGTATTGATATGGTGTCTGCTGAGATGATCAAGCTTGGAGGCTCATGTGTCTAGGAATCCTTCCTGATGCTTCTCAATTTATGTTGGAGCTCAGAAATGGTTCCCAAGGACTGGAGAAGCGCAGTCATCGTGACCTTGTTTAAAAACAAGGGTTCACGTTATGACTGTGCAAACTACAGAGCCAATTAAGCTTGATCAGTTTGGCAGCCAAAATGTATGGTAAGATTGTTGAAAGGAGAATGAGGATGGTGTCTGATAATTTATTGTGTGAGGCACAAGGAGGTTTCAGGTGTGGACGAGGATGCATGGATCAAGTGTTTTCTCTGCGCAACATTGTGGAGAAGCATCTGGCTGTAGGCCAGAGGGTTTCCTGCAGTTTTGTGGATTTGGAGAAAGCATTTGTACGAAAGGAACTTTGGGACATTTGCCGGAGTATGGTATTAGCGGTAGACTGCTACAAGCGGTGCAGTTCAACTACATGGACTGCAGAGCTTGTATGCGGCTGGATGATGAAATGTCACCCTGGTTTGACGTCAATATCGGCGTTAAACAGGGCTGCGTTCTATCAGCCAGACTGTTTATCATATATCTGGATAAATGTCTACAAAGGTTGAATGAAATTAATGTGGGAGTTCAGATGGGCGACTCAGTGGTTAACTCGCTGCTATATGCAGACGATGCGGTCTTATTAGCGTAGTCTGAGACTGACCTGCAAACCCTAATCGACGTAATGGCAGAAGATTGTAAGAAAAGGGGCCTACGTGTGAAGGTGAGCAAAACCAAAGTATCTAATGGTTTTTGAATGAGAAGAAGCCAGAACAAATGTCAGAGTAGCAATAGGAAATGGTGTGCTAGAACAAGTGGATGAATTTGTATATCTTGGATGTGGATTCAGTTAGGATGGAAGGTACACCACGGATGTAGAAAGAAGAGTGAATGCGGGAAATAGAGTGAACGGAGCATTGGGACAACTTCTCGGCAGCCACCACCTCAGCCAGAAGGCACGTGTCGCAATACACAACGCAGTGCTTGTCCCAACGTTATTATATGGAAGCGAGAGTTGGGTATGTAAAAAGGAGCATCGGGAGGAGAGCAAAATCAGTGCGGTCGAAATGCGATCTCTGCGGAGAATCTGTGGAGTGAGGCTGTCTGACCGCATTCGTAACAATGACGTAGGAGAGCGAGTAGGTATGAAAGAGAGTATTGGTGTAAAGATGCGAAAGGGAATGCTCCGATGGTTCGGGCATGTGGAAAGAATGCCGGACGAGCGACTGGCTAAGAAGATATACAATGCGAAAATGGAAGGATGTAGGTACAGGGGGAGACCGAGACTTACCTACCTAGACCAAATTGGTCATGTATTAAAGGAAGGTGGAGTCAGGAGTCTCCGAAACCGGCGAGCGTGTATGAAGAGAGTTATGAATGTTGAGGAAGCGAGAGATGTATGCAAGAATAGAGCCTCTTGGCACTCTGTTCTCTCTGCCTACCCCGCAAGGGAAATGGCGTGATGATAAGTTAGTTAGTTAGTATCTAATCTACTTGAACATGATTTTTTTTGTGATACCAAAAATAACCCTAGAACCAATCCAGCGTCTCACCAATCAAAATTTTTAAAAAAGCAATAAGTTTCACCCGTTTAGGCGTTATAAATCATAGGTTTGATAACCATTTAAAGATCTTAGCAAACTTTCGCACTCGTCGAGAATTAAACAAAACTGCAGCTTGCAAAATAAAATACAGAAGAGCAAAGGGCTGGTGGAACAGCGTACAGTCACGTAACATATTGAGTACGCCGCCATTTCATGAATGTGAATATTAAAATTATCTAGACATTGCTCCATGCAGTAATTCTTATCTCCATACTGCGTGATTTGAGATATAAAATCGTGTTTACATTTATTTTTCTTGGTGATCTTTTATCTTTATAGCCAATATATAACTTATGGCCATCAACGGACGGGAGATAAATTTGTATGATATATTGGCCGTATGGCTTGCAAAGTTTAGTTTAAAGGAGATTGTGTCTTAGAGTATCACTACACGCAAATAAATTTGGTGCTAATCGCTGATGAAGAAACCCACCTCACCCACCCCTCTCTACTCACGGGAGTCGTAGGAGCCGACTGAGGGAATACCGGGGAAGTGGGCAGTAGCACTCCCTCGAGTATTAACAACATCCACTGCGATCGCCAGCCCGCCTGCCAAGCATGGAGATTATGGCATTATCCCCCATGACGAGACCGCTCGTTGTGGCGTTCTCTTGGGGAGGCCTGTGTCCAGCAGTGGACGTTGAAAGGCTGATGGATGGATTTACATTAAGGTTTAGACAACGTGTGTCACTAATTGATTTTTCGCGGCCTAATTGGAATTAGAAATATCTTGATAATATAATCTGGGAGTGAGGCTGACTGACCGATGGTCCGGACATGTAGAAATAATGCCGGATGAACATAGCATGGCATCACGCCTGTATTCCCCGAAGAGGTAGGCAGAAGTGTATTACACACCCACGATTCGCCAGCTATGTTTAAGTCCCACGTAATAGGGGGCGAGCCTATTGACGTCTACCGGGCACATTTCCAAACTCCGGGCCGCTACTGAGAATTTTTCTTTGTAGGTAAAAGCTCAATATTACCCGACCCGGGGATCGAACCCGAGACCTCATGATAATAATTAATTAATGCCGAACGAGTGACTGGTTAAGAAGATATACAATGCGAAAGTGGAAGGATATAGATTGTAGGTAAAGGGGGAGGCCGAAACTCACCTACCTAGACCAAATGGGTCATGTATTGAACGAAGGTGGAGTCAGGAGTCTCTAAAACCGATGAGCGTGTATGAAAAGAATTATGAATGTTGAGGAAGCGAGATATGTATGCAAGAATAGAGCCTCTTGACACTCTGCCTCTCTGCCTACTCTGCAAGGGAAATGGCGTGATTATAAGTAGTAGTAGTCATAATTTATTATAGAACATTCATTTGTCTACTTTAAAAAGTTTAAGTGAGAGTACACTTGCTATCGGGCCCGAATGGGTCGCTACCACCATCTTCTGTGTGACCGGTTATGAAGCAAGTCAGTGTGATTTGGCTGTAGCAGAAGATAGCCGTTTATACTTTCATTTCATATCTGAAAAATAAAATGTTGCGAGGTGGTTTGACAATACTCTCGGTATAGTAGAGTCTATAAGCGACGGTTACCACTTACCATTAGATGTGACCGAGGCTCATCTGCCATCATTAGCAATAAAAAAAATATGTAATAACGCAACAGCCGATTTTATTAAATGTTCTCACATCAAAAACTTGAATATCTTACCCAAAACGGTCGTAATAATTGTCGTTGTAAGGTAAGCAATGACTGGAAACATATAGAATAAAAACTAATTAGTGAAAGTAAATTATAAACAATTAAAGAAACAAATGTAATACAGGATACAAATGGCACTAAAACATCATATTATGGTGTATTACCTAGAATAAGAATAATAGAAATAAATACAAAATACAATTAAATGTAATGAAAAGATAAAACAATGTAAACCAATAGATAACAAAAAACTCAAGTGTAAAAACGTAAATATTGGAATAATAGTTATAAGAAAGGTAGTGTAAAAAATATGTACTAATAGATCTTTAAGCTAAACAATTACTATAAGAAAAAGCAATAGCACCTTCGTTATATCAATGGTCTCTGATTCAGTCGGAGGAGTTTGCGAGCCGGGACTAAGCACCAAGAAAAAAAAAAAAGCACTGACTGGATATGGAATCTATCAAAGTTCTTTTACATGTGTTTATCACTGAACCCCTCCTAAACGGCATTACCATTTCTGTTATTTTTTTGTGTGTGTAATTGAAGAGATGCCTAGGTGCACTAGTTAATTTCGCTATATTACCACTGTATATGGAATAATGCTAGTTAAATTTAGTTAACAAAACATTTTAACCCTAATTAAGCGATGGCTCAACTCATTAGAGCCCGAGTTTAACAAAGCAATTAGTGACCTCTTTAAAGTAGATATTTGGGGTCTAGGATCCCACTGAAGGAATGTAATACCTATGCTTCCAGTGGCCCGCCAATAAAGGCAGAGAGACGGCACACGGCGGGCTTATTTAGTGGGTAAGTGCCCCACACCATGCTGTTCGTTGCCCTGAACGACGGGGTGTGCGGTTAGGAACATTTTTTGCCGGCTTAACAAAAAAAAATTGTATATCTAATTAATTTTAGCTATTGAACACAAAGTGAAAAATGTGAAATCGAAAATAACAGTCACGAGCAGGATTTGAACCTGCATCTTCTGGATTCCGTCCAGATATTTTGCCAATTCAGCCATCGTGACAATTGCTCCTGACTGCTAATTTCGCTAACACATTCATACTTAACGTCTTTGGGTGACGCGGAGCAATTGTCACGATGGCTGAATTGGCAAAGCATCTGGACGGTATCCAGGAGATGCTAGTTCAAATCCTGCTCGTGACTGTTATTTTCGATTTCACATTTTTCACTTTGTGTTTAATGTATATTGCTAAGCATGTCAAATGCTAAAAATCTATATAAAAATATCTAAATAATTTTAGCTATTTAAGGAATAATAGTACATAAATACCTAAATTAAAGAACAAATTCTTTGTGAATGTGGAAAAAGAGAACTTTGCTGTGAGCGGGAGAGAGTGTGTGTGAGTGACCGACGGCCATTCCCAATCTCCAAGTCACATCTGTCTTTACGACCCACGCCACCTATCGGACGCATTTACTTGCATTAATCCAATATAGTAAGTTTAGTCTTGCGATCTAGAGCATTTCTCTTTCTCCACATTCACAAATAATCGGTTCTTTATAGTAAGCTGAGCATGTCAAATGCTAAAAAACAGATAAAAAAAGTACCTGAACGCTTACAGACATCATTATCTCCGTATTACCTTACGGATTCGATCATAGAGTTTATATACTGGAAATGGAAAAAGGTTTTGATTACTACAACATTTTATGCATTTATCAAAAACTAAATAAAAACGCGTTCTTTGGGCATGAACAAATACAATTACTTGTAAACTAATGTGAAATTACCACGGAGGGATCAGTAAATAACAACAACTAAAGCTTATCGTATTTGCCAAATACTGTTAAGTAAAGGGATATCCACTTTACCTAATCTCCAATGTAATCAGGCTTTAAATGTTTGAACAGATTGTTTCAAAGATCTATTAACCACTTAGTCTGTGCTGGACCCAATAAATTTTACACAAAAGTTTTAGTGGTCATTATAAGATTCTTCTTTTGCCTGGTATTTATGTCTTTTGTGCTTTTTAAAGTGAAAACTTCTATAGGAAGGTTTGCATAGGGAGTAAATTCATGTAAGTCGTCATTGCCATGGTCACGTGACGTGTTAACGATAATTCTATTCTCTGTTCCTATTACTTAGTATAACTTATTGCACTGGGCTAGCTGTGAATGAAGAAATGAGTAATTTTAAATAATTTATATTTCTTTTTTTATGAATGAATGAATAATTTTGATTTACAAGTTTTAATTTTTATAATCAAACAATTAATTTGGATATCCAAAAATAACAACTGTTTGTTTATAGTTTTAAGTTCACTTCTGTCGGCAGTCCTCATATCTGCTTTGAATTATTATTTTTTTACAGCCTATTACCATACCCCTGCTGCGCGTGGTTGTCTTCTCTAAGTGACAGAAATTTAGGCTATAGCCCACCGCGCTGGTCCAGTGCGGGTTGGCAGACTTCACAAGCCGTCTCAAGCTTGGTTCCTTGCGTTTTCCTTCAGAAATCATTTTTTAATTATCAACAAACAAAATACTGCTCGTGACTAACTACTCGTAAATCATTACTCTACGGTACACTAATTATATCTATGCAAAATAGCTATCCCATAGGAACCATACTATTTTCGGTAGCCTATATCTTTTCTAAGAACACAATTGATATAAATATAACCTAAAAATGTATATACAAAAAAAACCAGTAACGATTCTTGCTACAGTTTATAACAGTGCCATCTAGCGAAGAATAGAAAATGAATAAGTAGGGACGCACACACATACACTCTATGTAAGTGCACGTACACGGATGTGTGGGTGAGGTGTCATATATACAATTTCCCCCTGTTCGTCAGTTCGGTATAATATAGTAACCCGTGAACACGTAACTTGTATTTAGAGTAAGTTAATTATTGTGGCCCTGAAATAATAAGTGAAGTCTCCCAAATTGTGCGTTTTATTTACCAGGACTTAGTAGAGTGTTAATCAACCGGACTCTGTTAGGTCACACACATCCAAAAGTGGTGACCCCGACGTGATTGTTTGGGCCACAGTGATTCGTGTAGAAACTTTGAACTTATATCTAAAAAGTGACTTTACCGGGGAAAATGAACACCAGTGCGCCAAGCGTTCCACAAATACCACCTGCAGATATCATGGTCGTCACAATAGCATCGCGTATTCCCGAATTTTGGGTGGACCAGCCACGCGTTTGGTTCATCCGGGTAGAAGCCATACTGGCTCCCCAGAAGTTGAGTGACGATGCCAAGTTTGATTTGATCGTCGCAAAGTTACCTAAAGATGTCAACGTGCAGCTATCGGATTTTTGGGCTAAACCACCAGATTCAGGCAAATTCATAGCGCTAAAGACGAAGATGTTGTCGCTTTTTGAAGACTCCACAAATAGGCAAATCGAGAAACTCATCAGTGAGATGGAGCTGGGTGACCAGAAGCCCTCACAGCTCCTCCACCGAATGAGAGACTTAGCACGCGACAAGATTCCGGATGACACATTAAGGGTGCTGTGGCAAGGTCATCTTCCGACGACAGTACGGACCGTATTGGCCGTTTCAGACACAAAACTACTTGATAATTTGGCAGTGATCGCGGACAACGTAGCCGAGGCCACAAGGGTTTCCCAAATTTCCGAAGTGACCCAGAAGAGTCAGCTAGCAACCCAGGGATACTTCGGCTATAGAGCAGCTGACGGCGGAGATTGCCAAAATTAACGCCAAATTATCGAATCTAGAGCGCAACAGATCGAGATCGCGTTACAAATCGCGTAGCCCAAGGCGTTCTGCAAGATCTGCGTCAAGACATCGTACTCCAGGTTCCCCTAATTGGCTTTGTAGCTATAATTTCCGCTACCGCCATCGAGCCCACAAGTGCGTGCAGCCTTGTGCGTGGAAGCCCAGGGAGGGTGCCAAAAGGAAAATGCCAGATAGTCGCGGTCGGAAAACTAGTTGGAGAGGTACAGCCTTCGGCGGAGGCCTGTGCCGTGGTACCCTGCAGCCGCCTATTAGTCACTGACTACAATTCTGGAGCGCGTTTTCTCGTTGACACAGGAGCCAACGTGTCTATTATACCGGTAAATAAAAGGTTTTTAAAAAATGTGAAGTGCGCGGACTATAAGTTATATGCTGCCAAAGGTACAGAGATTGCTACTTATGGCGTAAAGTCGTTTGTTTTAGACTTAAAACTTCGTAGGCCGTACCGTTGGGAGTTAATAATAGCGGATATTAAACAACCCATTCTGGGTGCTGATTTTTTAGCGTACCATAAAATATTAGTAGATGTAAGCCGACGTAAGCTCATAGATCAAGTAACTGACTTAAATATTAATGCATCCATAGTTAAGGTAGAACATTCAACAATTAATTCTATTATTGAAATCCACCCGTATTACGATTTATTGTCTATGTATCCCGATATTACGAAACCAGCGTCATTCAGGGAAACGCCTACGCATAATGTATTGCATTACATCGAGATGACGGGACCTCCCGTCCACGCTCGCGCACGTCCGTTACCACCCGATAGGTATAATAAAGTTAAAGCAGAATTCCAAGTTATGTAAGAATTGGGTATCTGTAGGCCTTCTAAAAGTGCTTGGGCCAGTCCACTGCATATAGTCCCAAAGAAAAACGGTGAGTTAAGGCCATGTGGTGATTATCGTCGCTTAAACGCGATTACGAAACCTGACAGATACCCCATTCCAAGGCTACATGATTTTACTTACGTTTTGGCTAATAAAAGTGTATTTTCAAAATTAGATATAAATAGAGCCTATCATTGTATTTGCGTAGCTCCCGAGGACATAGAAAAAACCGCGATTATTACTCCTTTCGGACTTTTCGAATTTCCCCGAATGACGTTTGGTTTACGAAATGCGGCACAAACATTCCAGCGATTTATGAATAATACTGTTTTACAGGGCCTAGACTTTCTATTAAATTATTTAGATGACGTCATTATAGCCAGTCCGAATATAAACTTACATAAGAAACACTTAAGGTTGGTTTTCGAACGCTTTAATACTTACGGTATAACTATGAACTTAAACAAGTGTTGTTTCGGACAGTCGAGCATAGAGTTTCTAGGGCACGAGGTAAGTACAGACGGCATTAGGCCGCTTAATGAAAAGGTTCAGGCAATAGTGAATTTTCCCAAGCCCGAAACCGTAGCAGATTTAAGAAGATTTTTGGGCATGTTAAATTTTTATAGGCCCCATTTGCCAAATATAGCTTCGTATCAGTGTGAACTTAATAGGTATTTAGTGAACTCTAAAAAGAATGACAAAACTAAAATTTGTTGGACTGATGTTTCCGAAAATGCGTTTGTGCAATGTAAAACGGGACTTGAAAAAGCCGTTACGTTGTCACATCCATCACCAGATGTTTCTCTCGCGTTAATGACCGACGCTTCTAATACTGCTATGGGTGCCGTCTTACAGCAAAAAATAAACGGTGCTTGGAGCCCCCTTGGCTATTTTTCAAAAAAGTTTACCTCATCTGAGGAGGATAACGAAATTCCTCGAAGGACGCGTCATCTTCTTTTTATTAGCGAATTTACAGTCGATATTCAACACATTAGTGGTAAAGACAATATAGTTGCAGATATTTATATATATTTTTAGCATTTGACATGCTTAGCACTATACATTAAACACAAAGTGAAAAATGTGAAATCGAAAATAACAGTCAGGAGCAGGATTTGAACCTGCATCTTCTGGATACCGTCCAGATGCTTTACCAATTCAGCCATCCTGACAATTGCTCCTGACTGCTAATTTCGATAACACATCATACTTAACGTCTTTGGGTGACGCCTGCGCCATCTGTCGGACGTATTTTCATACATTATACCGACCAGGTAAACTTAATTTTACAATTAAGATTTTTACCTAATAATGACGCAAACCCTATAAATATTTATATATATTTTTAGCATTTGACATGCTTAGCACTATACATTAAACACAAAGTGAAAAATGTGAAATCGAAAATAACAGTCAGGAGCAGGATTTGAACCTGCATCTTCTGGATACCGTCCAGATGCTTTACCAATTCAGCCATCCTGACAATTGCTCCTGACTGCTAATTTCGATAACACATCATACTTAACGTCTTTGGGTGACGCCTGCGCCATCTGTCGGACGTATTTTCATACATTATACCGACCAGGTAAACTTAATTTTACAATTAAGATTTTTACCTAATAATGACGCAAACCCTATAAATATTTATATATATTTTTAGCATTTGACATGCTTAGCACTATACATTAAACACAAAGTGAAAAATGTGAAATCGAAAATAACAGTCAGGAGCAGGATTTGAACCTGCATCTTCTGGATACCGTCCAGATGCTTTACCAATTCAGCCATCCTGACAATTGCTCCTGACTGCTAATTTCGATAACACATCATACTTAACGTCTTTGGGTGACGCCTGCGCCATCTGTCGGACGTATTTTCATACATTATACCGACCAGGTAAACTTAATTTTACAATTAAGATTTTTACCTAATAATGACGCAAACCCTATAAATATTTATATATATTTTTAGCATTTGACATGCTTAGCACTATACATTAAACACAAAGTGAAAAATGTGAAATCGAAAATAACAGTCAGGAGCAGGATTTGAACCTGCATCTTCTGGATACCGTCCAGATGCTTTACCAATTCAGCCATCCTGACAATTGCTCCTGACTGCTAATTTCGATAACACATCATACGTCCGACAGATGGCGCAGGCGTCACCCAAAGACGTTAAGTATGATGTGTTATCGAAATTAGCAGTCAGGAGCAATTGTCAGGATGGCTGAATTGGTAAAGCATCTGGACGGTATCCAGAAGATGCAGGTTCAAATCCTGCTCCTGACTGTTATTTTCGATTTCACATTTTTCACTTTGTGTTTAATGTATAGTGCTAAGCATGTCAAATGCTAAAAATATATATAAATATTTATAGGGTTTGCGTCATTATTAGGTAAAAATCTTAATTGTAAAATTAAGTTTACCTGGTCGGTATAATGTATGAAAATACGTCCGACAGATGGCGCAGGCGTCACCCAAAGACGTTAAGTATGATGTGTTATCGAAATTAGCAGTCAGGAGCAATTGTCAGGATGGCTGAATTGGTAAAGCATCTGGACGGTATCCAGAAGATGCAGGTTCAAATCCTGCTCCTGACTGTTATTTTCGATTTCACATTTTTCACTTTGTGTTTAATGTATAGTGCTAAGCATGTCAAATGCTAAAAATATATATAAATATTTATAGGGTTTGCGTCATTATTAGGTAAAAATCTTAATTGTAAAATTAAGTTTACCTGGTCGGTATAATGTATGAAAATACGCCCGACAGATGGCGCAGGCGTCACCCAAAGACGTTAAGTATGATGTGTTATCGAAATTAGCAGTCAGGAGCAATTGTCAGGATGGCTGAATTGGTAAAGCATCTGGACGGTATCCAGAAGATGCAGGTTCAAATCCTGCTCCTGACTGTTATTTTCGATTTCACATTTTTCACTTTGTGTTTAATGTATAGTGCTAAGCATGTCAAATGCTAAAAATATATATAAATATTTATAGGGTTTGCGTCATTATTAGGTAAAAATCTTAATTGTAAAATTAAGTTTACCTGGTCGGTATAATGTATGAAAATACGTCCGACAGATGGCGCAGGCGTCACCCAAAGACGTTAAGTATGATGTGTTATCTAAATTAGCAGTCAGGAGCAATTGTCAGGATGGCTGAATTGGTAAAGCATCTGGACGGTATCCAGAAGATGCAGGTTCAAATCCTGCTCCTGACTGTTATTTTCGATTTCACATTTTTCACTTTGTGTTTAATGTATAGTGCTAAGCATGTCAAATGCTAAAAATATATATAAATATTTATAGGGTTTGCGTCATTATTAGGTAAAAATCTTAATTGTAAAATTAAGTTTACCTGGTCGGTATAATGTATGAAAATACGCCCGACAGATGGCGCAGGCGTCACCCAAAGACGTTAAGTATGATGTGTTATCGAAATTAGCAGTCAGAAGCAATTGTCAGGATGGCTGAATTGGTAAAGCATCTGGACGGTATCCAGAAGATGCAGGTTCAAATCCTGCTCCTGACTGTTATTTTCGATTTCACATTTTTCACTTTGTGTTTAATGTATAGTGCTAAGCATGTCAAATGCTAAAAATATATATAAATATTTATAGGGTTTGCGTCATTATTAGGTAAAAATCTTAATTGTAAAATTAAGTTTACCTGGTCGGTATAATGTATGAAAATACGTCCGACAGATGGCGCAGGCGTCACCCAAAGACGTTAAGTATGATGTGTTATCGAAATTAGCAGTCAGGAGCAATTGTCAGGATGGCTGAATTGGTAAAGCATCTGGACGGTATCCAGAAGATGCAGGTTCAAATCCTGCTCCTGACTGTTATTTTCGATTTCACATTTTTCACTTTGTGTTTAATGTAGTTGCAGATACTTTGTCGCGTGTAGAAACGATTTTGTGCCTGACTGTACTAGATTATAATGCACTCGCTGACGCGCAATTGAAAGACGAGCAGTTATCACATGTTTCGAAATGTTCGGGTAATGAAAATAATGTTACATATAAACGTATTATGTTTACAGAGTATAACAAACCAATTTATTGCGAGGTTTCGCCAGATTTTGTAAGGCCGTATTTAACAGAAAATTTTAGGAAGATCGCTTTCGATAGCGTACATAAGTTGAGCCATCCAGGTGTTCGCACTACGCGAAAGATGGTTGCAAAACATTTCTTTTGGCCTAATATGAATAAGGACGTGGGTCTCTGGGCCAAAGCCTGTTTGCAATGTCAGAGATCGAAAGTTAACCGGCACGTAATGTCAGGCGTAGGAGAATTCACTCAGGCTGGTCGCTTTGAACATATCCACGTAGATATTGTTGGACCGTTACCAACATCTCCGTGTGGATATAGGTATTTAGTTACTGTTATAGACAGGTGTACCCGCTGGCCAGAAGCTTTTCCGGTACAGGAGATAACTGCCGATATTGTTGCGAAAAAGATTTATGAAGGGTGGATAGTAAGGTATGGCTGTCCCATCAGGATAACGATCGATCAGGGTCGGCAATTCGAGTCGTATTTATTTAAAAGGTTAATGCAATTTTTAGGCATTTATAAATTTAGAACCACACCATACCATCCTCAGAGTAACGGTGCCGTGGAAAGGTGGCACCGATCTCTGAAAGCCGCCTTTATGGCACGTTTGCACGATAGCACTACATGGGTTGACGAGTTGGCTACCGTAATGTTGGGTCTCCGTGCAGCTATGCGCACGGATAGCGGAGTGAGTGCCGCGCAGCAGCTTTTGGTAAAACCATACGTTTACCGGGTGAATTTTACGAACGCTCAAGTGACAAAAATACTAGTGACCCGTATAGTTTAGTCGAAAAGATTCGCAGCACTATTAACAGTTATCGTCCCACGCGAAATAAACTTAGTAGTAGGAACATTTTTATTTATAAGGATTTACAAGACGTTAGTCACGTTTTTGTGCGAGATGATGCGGTTCATAGATCGCTCAAACCCCCATATGATGGACCGTATAAGGTTGTACGCGAGTGTACGTGTGCTCTCTAACTGTGGGGTGCGTACTGTCTCTGCCTATACCCCGCAGTCTCTATGTGTGATTATACTGTAAGATGCCTCACGTCACAACCTAGTTCCTAATAACCTACGTATGTGACGTGGAATGTAATGTGCGTGTTCTCCTGACTGTAGTGAGCGTGGGGATCCTAATTGCACTGTGAGCTACTGCACCTGGCCCTACGCGAATAAAGAAAACCAATAAGTCCCAAAAAACCAACTAATTTATTCAGTAACTTATTAATTAAATTCCCCAAATCTAACACACAAGTTTACGGGCTGGCCAGTGCGCAGTAACTGGCCGAGCGCCTAACATACTTCTCGCTTGCACGCTAAGCTGCTGACATGACTAACCTCATTCGTACTTACATGGTCCCTACACTACACCCCCCAAATTTTTACAAAAATTTCAAAAATACTTATTATTAAAAACCTTTAAAAATACTTCTTAATTTATTTACTTTAAAAATACTCATTACAAAAATTTCAAAAATAATTACTACTCCATGTAAGATTCACTTGCACAAAACTTATGGTCACCCTATCATTACATACGTATAAACAATATTTAATACAAACTACTGATTACACCGAAGCAATCACTATCAACAAAATTCTCGCGTATCCTATTACATCTAGCTCGTCGTAGTTAGCCGTGATGTTGTCGCGTGGGTGGCGACAGGCGTCATGGCTAGTTACTCACGATCATTACCAAAAGTAGTAAACCAATAATTAACAACAATATTCGATACATTTCATGTGACTTTCAATATTCGAAAAATCCTTAATAAATACCTCTTAATTTTTTTACTTTATGATTTTCCCATTGTTACAATAATCTTGACTGAATTTTATTACAAGTTATACTAAAAAAAAATTACCTATATTTTATACTCAATTGAGATGTAATGATAGAATGTGACCATACCTAAACTTCTTACTTTTACATCACAATAACAAAATGCGCTTTTGCAATTTCACAATCCAAAAGTAGGTTGTTCATTATTAATTACAAATATTTATTATCTGCAGTTTAGCAAAACAATTATGTTGCAATGCTTAGAGCTGAATTCTTATACTTTTGCAATCTAGCAAAATAATATTCTGTAAACATATATTGAATAGACTAAGGCACGGTTATACCATACATTAACTAATGTTAATCTGCTGTTTAACTTAACATGTTACAGTTATGCAAATTATTTTGAGCTGAACAAAACACGGTTGCACCATATCCTAACCGTCGTTAATCTATTGATTACCATAACATATAATTCTACAAATTAAATCTAACTGGTGGCTTAACAACCTGGCCACTCTTGGTTGTCTTAACACACGAATCCTTGGACTTACTTTCTAAAGACGTATTTTTACCAACGCTGGCGTCATGTCCACTGTTTTTATCATCGACACTATCGTCGTTAATAAGAAAAGCTGGTTTTAACCTGTCAATCGACACATTTACTGTTCTATTGGGCAATTGAATTGTATACACTTTATTTCTCCTATTTATAACACGATAAGGACCTTCATAGGGCGGTACTAGCGGTTTACGAACTGCGTCAATTCGAATAAATACCTGTTCGCACTTAGATAATTCACGGTGAACAAATAATGCGCGTGAGCTCCGTGGTACTGCCGATACTGGTTTCAACTTTTCTATATTGTATCTTAACTGCTCCAAAAACGCATTTCCTTCGCTCAATCGCTTATCTGAGACGTCATAAAAGTCTCCAGGTAAGCGAATTGCTTGATCGTATTATTCCGTGGGACTCACGCCATTATCGCTCCTACCTGCCGTACGTAGTCCTAACAAAACTGTTGGTAGTTCGTCACACCATGCGCCGTTTTTCTCTAGACGTGCCATTAATGCCTGTTTTAAGGATCTATGCCAGCGTTCCAGGATACCATTAGATTGTGGATGGTACGAACAACAGCGTATCCTTTTTATACCCATTAACTTTAATAGTTGCTCAAAAAGTTTACTTTCAAACTGTCTCCCTTGGTCGGTGGTTATTTTGAAAGAGTTCCCAAATCTACATATCCACGACTCATAGAATACCTTAGCAACTACCTCTGCTGTTATTTCCGTCACTGGTACAGCTTCTGGCCACCTGGTAAATCGATCTATAATCGTGACTAAGTACCTATGCCCATCTTTACAAGTCTGTAGCGGGCCTACAATATCTATATGCACATGGCTTAATCGTTCTGCATTCGGAAATTGTTGTAACTCTGATACTGTGTGTCTACCTACTTTCGCTTACTGGCACTTAATACATGTTTTCACCCATTGGCCAACGTCACGATTTAAACCTGGCCAAAAGAATCGCTTTGCCATTAATTTTCGCGTTGATCTAGTACCTGGGTGACTTACATCATGGACTGAATGAAAACCTATTTGCCTGAAACTTTTAGGTAAATACGGTCTACAAATATTTAACCTATTTTCACAATAAATTGGTTTATCATAATTCGGCATAAAAACTTTCTGTAAAGAAATATTATTATTGTTCCCGTTTAATAATTCTGCTAATTCGCTATCACATTCCTGAGCTGAAGCTAATTCCGCGTAATCAATTACTGTAGGGCTGTGTATGGTTTCAATTCTCGAAAGTGCATCTGCTACTGTATTGCTATCCGCCTTAACATATCGAATGTCCGTTGTGAATTCACTGATGAATAATAACTGTCTAGTGCGCCTTGGCGTTTCGCTACTTGTCTCAATTTTATTGAATGCAAAAGTCAAGGGTTTATGATCCGTAAAAACTATTAATTTTCTTCCCTCATACATGTACCTAAAATGTTTCATAGCCAAAAATATTGCCGTAAGCTCTCTGTCATATGTAGAATACTTTTGTTGAGCTTTGGTAAACTTCTTCGAAAAGTATCCTAAAGGTAACCACTTACCATCTACCAATTGGTGCAATGTCGCCCCGGCAAAGTTGTCAGAAGCATCTGAAAACAGCGATAGGGGTACGTTACTAACTGGGTGAGATAACTTCTTCTTTCAGTTTCATCTTACACTGTTCAAAAGCTTTAATCGACTCTGATGTCCATGCGATTTTGGTTTTATCTCTTTTCTTTGCACCTTTTAAAAATTCGTTTAATAGCGATTGATGTTCTGCTGCATGGGGTATACTAGCCCTGTAAAAATTTATCATCCCTAAAAATCTTCGGAGCTGTTCAATGGTTTCTGGCCGAGGGTACTCTGTTATAGCCTTGACCTTATGGTCAAGTGGTCGTATGCCGTCGGTCGAAACCTGATATCCTAGAAACTCTATATTTTCTTTACCAAATTCACACTTCGCTAAATTTATCGTTATACCAAACTTTGAAAATCGGTCAAATACTTTTCGTAAATGCATTCTGTGGCTTTCCATTGAGTCACTCGCAATGATGACGTCATCTATAAAATTAAATAAAAAATCTAGGCCTTCCAGAACCGTATTACTCATAAATCTCTGAAAGGTTTGACTAGCTGTTCTTAAACCAAAATTTAATCTTAAAAATTCAAAGAGTCCAAAAGGTGTTATTACCGCAGTTTTCTCAATGTCTTCAGGTGCAATTTTGACAAAATAATACGCTTTATTAATATCTAGCTTTGAAAAAATTTTCTTACCTGACAGTATGTATGTGAAGTCGTGTAGCCTCGGTACGGGGTAGCGATCCGGCTTGGTGATCGCGTTCAATCGCCTGTAGTCACCCACGGGTCGGATTTCCCCATTTTTTTTCACCACAACATGTAACGGGCTGGCCCACTCGCTTTTCGATGGTCTACAAATACCCATTTCCTGCATCAACTGAAATTCCTTTTTAACCTTATGATACCTATCTGGCGGTAATAGCCGCGCTCTCGCATGAACTGGAGGTCCCGTGGTTTCAATATGATGATATACATCATTCTTGAAATCACGGTCCATATTTTTAAATGACACCGGCTTAGTTATCTCTGGAAATTCTGCTAATAAATCTACAAAGGGGTGGTTCCTATCTATGGTTGTAATTGACACCTGATCACACGTGGCTATGCTGCCCAGCGTTAGTAAATTCGTCTCCTTATCGACTAATTTACGCGCACTTAGATCTACTACTAAGGTGTGATGCTCCAAAAAATCAGCACCTAATATCGGTTGATTAACGTCCGCGACCACAAAAGTCCACCTATATGGCCGCCGTAGGCCTAAATTTACATGTAATGTTTTTGAACCGTAAGTTTTAATTTCACTACTATTTGCCGCAAATAACTTATAGTCCGTATGTGCTGCTGATAACTTCTGCTTCTTCGTGGCAGGAATAACTGATATGTTCGCGCCTGTATCCACCAAAAATTTAAAACCATTTTCTCTATCATAAACGCTAAGACGGTGATTAATCCCCGGCACAAAACTCACCGCCGCCGTAATTTGTACCGCGTCTAGTTTTCCGTCTTCCATGCGCAGGGTTTCTCACACTTTGTCGCTCTAGACCGGTATCGAAAATGCCACCTGAATAGCCAGTCCGGGTCCGCCGATGTTCTTGATCTTGTTCTCGAGCGCCCTCTTGATGGTGTACGGCCACGGCCCCGGGAAGCGCTGCGACGCTGCTCACTAACCTCCTCGCGCAGTGCCGCTACTTCGAGGCTCAGCTTGTGCACCTGCACCAACATCTCGCTCATCGGCAGTTGGGTACCACTGGCCGCCGCCGTGCTGACCTCCGCTACTTCACCTCCCCGGATATTCTCGATGATTTTATCCGTTATATTGGCCAAATTCTCCAGCGTCTGGTCTTGGCTGACAAGCAGCACCGATCTAACTGATGCTGGCAAACGGGCGAGCCACAAGTTGTGCAGAGTCTGCTCGGATATCTGTGCGTTCCTCCCCAGGTAACGAATCCGCCGCAGAAGCTGAGATGGTTTTTCTGTTCCCAATTCCATCTCACTCACTAATTTCTGGAACTGCCTTTCCGCGCTTTCTTCATATACGTGCAGTAGTCGCTCCTTTATCGCTTTATATTTATCACACTCGGGAGGTGTGATTAAAATATCGCTCACTTGTTGCAGAGCGTCGCGACCTAACTTTGCCACCACCAGATTGAACTTGGTCTCGTCACTTTGCTTCTGAGGACCGAGTATGCTCTCTATCTGAGCGAACCATAATCGCGGCATTTCCGCCCAAAAGTCCGGTAGACGCGAATGTACACTAATTGCAGCCAGTTCTACACTAGGATTAGACATACCTGCAGCCGACGATGTCAAATCACTTATATTTACTTTTTGCGGCGTTTGGAACATCACTATAAATAAACACTTAGTGTCTTTATTCACCACTTAAATTACTCCTTAATCTAACCAGTGCAACTGTCCTAGAAATCCCCGCACTCAAAACAGACTCACTTAAAAACGCGGGTCACCACTGTACGGGAGTGTACGTGTGCTCTCTAACTGTGGGGTGCGTACTATCTCTGCCTATACCCCGCAGTCTCTATGTGTGATCATACTGTAAGATGCCTTACGTCACAACCTAGTTCCTAATAACCTACGTATGTGACGTGGAATGTAATGTGCGTGTTCTCCTGACTGTAGTGAGCGTGGGGATCCTAATTGCACTGTGAGCTACTGCACCTGGCCCTACGCGAATAAAGAAAACCAATAAGTCCCAAAAAACCAACTAATTTATTCAGTAACTTATTAATTAAATTCCCCAAATCTAACACACAAGTTTACGGGCTGGCCAGTGCGCAGTAACTGGCCGAGCGCCTAACATACTTCTCGCTTGCACGCTAAACTGCTGACATGACTAACCTCATTCGTACTTACATGGTCCCTACAAGGTTATAGAGCGAGGACCCAAAGTTTTTAAGGTTCAGTTACCGGATCGTGAAGCTCGCATTTCAATTGATAGGTTGAAACCAGCTTTCACGATTAAGGAAAATGATAATTTAATAAGCAATAACATTTTAAATAAAGACGATGATATTCGTATTGCACAATTCCCGGTACCACAGCAGAATGTGCAAACTAAGACGCAGGTGTCGAGAAGTGGCCCAGTAATACGACCACCCGTTAGGTTCACATAGTAATTCTATCTTTATAGCATAACGCAATCTAATAATGACGTATTATGATTATGTGTTATGATTATTGATGTTAGTATGAATATAAATTATAGGTGTATTATCATTATTACGATGTATCTTTTTACAAAGCTACTGTCAATGATTATTTAATTGTTATAGTATACACGTTAGAGTATAGGTTATATATACAATATAGGATACATACAAAGAGGAGTATATACAATATAGGACTTTATTTAAAATAGTTAATAGTACGTAGATATACAATTTATTAATACTATGCGTAGTTAGGAATAATTTAGTTACACAGTAAGATCATTTAGGGCCACGCGGGAATGTTATGTAGTCGCATAAGGGATCAAATACCAAAATATTTCACGGGTTTTCAATAGTCTAAGATAGTTATAGATAATTAAGTTTTATATTGTTTGTATAGTTATAACTCAAATCGCCCATCTACATTTTATTGTATTCTACATATTGGCGTATATATTATGTGTACTTTGTAAAAATTTTTAGCTACGTAGGTATTGATTTATTGCAAATATATTATTAGGAATAAGCAAGGGTGATGCAATCATATTTATAAGGTATATAAGTTTACTAGTCATGTAAAATATAAGTTACTCTGTCATCTAAGTTATTATTTTGCACGCTGCATTATGGGTAATACTTCTTCCCAAGATAATGTAGCAATAGCCGAGGCTCATGTTAATATAGGAGAGTTGAGTCAGAAACTCAACTCACTGGGCATAATTTTAATAGTTATGGCTGTTTTTGTGATCGTTGTAATCATATACTGCATCAGACTGCAGTGCCATCGTCGCGCCAAATGTTGGTTTCGCCGCGAGATGGTAGCATTGAACTTAGGCGTGGTGAACCCACCCGTGGTGCGAGTACAGGCTTTACCGCAGCAGTCTGCCACCGCAACGACTGGAGCACCCGTTGCAGGTTATATGTGAAAAGAGCGTAGTTGGCGATCAGTTATTTGTGTACCAATTCCCATGGACTGTTCAGTTACTTACCAGTGTTTTGTGAAATTTATTATAAGTGTTAAACACAAAGTGAAAAATGTGAAATCAAAAATAACAGTCAGGAGCAGGATTTGAACCTGCATCTTCTGGATACCGTCCAGATGCTTTACCAATTCAGCCATCCTGACAATTGCTCCTGACTGCTAATTTCGATAACACATTATACTTAACGTCTTTGGGTGACGCCTGCGCCATCTGTCGGAAAGTATTTTCATACATTATACCGACCAGGTAAACTTAATTTTACAATTAAGATTTTACCTAATAATGACGCAAACACTTTAAATATTTAGATATTTTTATATATATTTTTAGCATTTGACATGCTTAGCACTATACATTAAACACAAAGTGAAAAATGTGAAATCGAAAATAACAGTCAGGAGCAGGATTTGAACCTGCATCTTCTGGATACCGTCCAGATGCTTTACCAATTCAGCCATCCTGACAATTGCTCCTGACTGCTAATTTCGATAACACATTATACTTAACGTCTTTGGGTGACGCCTGCGCCATCTGTCGGAAAGTATTTTCATACATTATACCGACCAGGTAAACTTAATTTTACAATTAAGATTTTACCTAATAATGACGCAAACACTTTAAATATTTAGATATTTTTATATATATTTTTAGCATTTGACATGCTTAGCACTATACATTAAACACAAAGTGAAAAATGTGAAATCGAAAATAACAGTCAGGAGCAGGATTTGAACCTGCATCTTCTGGATACCGTCCAGATGCTTTACCAATTCAGCAATCCTGACAATTGCTCCTGACTGCTAATTTCGATAACACATTATACTTCACGTCTTTGGGTGACGCCTGCGCCATCTGTCGGAAAGTATTTTCATACATTATACCGACCAGGTAAACTTAATTTTACAATTAAGATTTTACCTAATAATGACGCAAACACTTTAAATATTTAGATATTTTTATATATATTTTTAGCATTTGACATGCTTAGCACTATACATTAAACACAAAGTGAAAAATGTGAAATCGAAAATAACAGTCAGGAGCAGGATTTGAACCTGCATCTTCTGGATACCGTCCCCGTCACCCAAAGACGTTAAGTATAATGTGTTATCGAAATTAGCAGTCAGGAGCAATTGTCAGGATTGCTGAATTGGTAAAGCATCTGGACGGTATCCAGAAGATGCAGGTTCAAATCCTGCTCCTGACTGTTATTTTCGATTTCACATTTTTCACTTTGTGTTTAATGTATAGTGCTAAGCATGTCAAATGCTAAATTATATATAAAAATATCTAAATTATTATAAGTGTAGAAAAAAATAGGCCAAGTATACGTATCGTAAACAAATATAATATGCTAACCTTTGACCTAATAATGTATTTAATGTAACTGTGTTTCATGTAACTTCTTAATTTGTTTTTATTATTGGAATTGTATTTTTTTTTTTTGAAAGGGGGGAATGGTGTTGGGACGCACACACATACACTCGTAAGTGCACGTACACGGATGTGTGGGTGAGGTGTCATATATACAATTTCCCCCTGTTCGTCAGTTCGGTATAATATAGTAACCCATGAACACGTAACTTGTATTTAGAGTAAGTTAATTATTGTGGCCCTGAAATAATAAGTGAAGTCTCCCAAATTGTGCATTTTATTTACCAGGACTTAGTAGAGTGTTAATCAACCGGACTCTGTTAGGTCACACACATCCAAAAAATACATTATAGATCTGTTTTATCGACGTTACTTATACATTTACATTGACAGCCGCAAGGAGCTCAACCACAATGATAACTACTATTTACTACGAGAGCGCACTTATAAAATATATATAAGTTTCAAATATTATATTTAATACAAACAAAATCATGGAGGAATTGACATCATTAATTAGAAATTTACAACAAAAACTCACTGAGCAAACAAATGAAATTAGAGACATGAAACAATCAATACCAAAAATTATAAATGACAACATTGACGAAAAATTTATAAACCTAGAAGCTAAATATAAAATAATAGAAAAAACCATAGAAGAACAAGGGCATCGCATACAGCATTTAGACCGCTTATCTAGAAGAAAAAAAATTGATATTCTTTGGAGTAGAAGAAATTGAAAAAAACTATGAAGAATTACAGGAATATTAATAAATTAGAATTAATATTATTATTAATATTAATATTAGAAATTATTAGAACTACAATGAAAATAAATTTGCTCGAAGACAATATTGGAGATATAAAACGTCTAGGAAAAAAACAAAATGGAAAAATTAGACCTATTATTGTAACATTCAATTCAATTATTAAAAAAAATCTTATACTAAAAAACAAGAAATCACACGAGCCCTCTTCATATTATGTTAAAGAAGATTTTCCTATGGACGTGTTAGAAGAACGAAAAAGACTAATTGGACAACTAACAGAGGAAAGAAACAAAGGGAGAAAAGCATTTTTGCGTTACAATAAATTAATAGTACTACAGGAAGAAAAACAAAACCATTACAAAGATAATAGAAATCAACACAAAAGAAACCTTTCAAAATCACCTGAAAATTTAGATATAAATGACTCTACTAACACAAGACCATTAAACGTAAAGAAGCTCCCGAAAAAGCAAAGCCAGACAATGAACAGTTTTTTAATTAAAAACCTGAGTCCAGCGCCCTCAGTTAACTTTTCTTCATATAATAATCCCTCTACTTCTACCGCTGTTGGTTGTATGCTGTCTAAAAATCAAATTTGACGTAAAAGCATTAAAAGATCTGTCCCATACTTGCAAGACAATGTAGAGACATACTACACAAAATTAAAACAAGCTATCAGCAATGCAATCCACTCTACCAAAAGACCAAAAACACTTTAACCGAAGTATAACTTCTGAAAATACAAAGATCTTATTAAATAGACGAAGGGAACTCCAAATTAAAAAACCGTTAACACAGTGAGAGAAACAAGAGCATAGCTATCTATATAAAGTTATACACAAAAAAATCAAGAAATAATATGAAAGAAATAGACTAACAATAATAGACACCTAAGCACAACAGGAAGTCTGAAAAATGGTTATACAGCTTTGAATTTTTCAAGAGATTGGATACCAAACTTAAAAGAGAAAATAATTGAAACAGCCACGGAAAAAAAGTTATACTCTAAACAAAAAAGTTCATCAAGTCAGAGGCATATTCGTTAATAGCCACCGATTGGAGTATGTTACAGACTACATATATTTGGGTAAATTGATATCCTTCACTAAACATAGACATCGAAATGAACTAAAAAGACGTATAAATATGACTTGGAATAAATTCTGGGTTCACAAAGACATATTAAAATCTGACTTACCCTTAAGCTTGAAAAAGAAAGTCTTAGATTCGTGCTTTCTACCATGCCTCTCATACGCTTGCCAAACTTGGATCTATAATAATTACACAAAAGCGAAAATAAATGTCTGCCAGAGAGCCATGGAAAGAGCCATATGTAACCTGAAACTCAAAGACAAGGAAAGACATACAGAAATAAGAAAAAAGACACAAGTTATTGATGCTCTATCACACTGCCAGAGACTGAAATGGAAGTGGGCCGGCCACATCGCATGTTTATATACCAAAATATGGACAAAGAAAGTTACTCAGTGGGCTGGTCCTGCCGGAAGAAGGAAAAGAGGCCGACCAATGGAGAGGTGGATAGATGAAATAAAAAAGACAACTGGGGATGACTGGATAAAAGCTGCCCAGAACAGGCTAAGGTGGAAAAAAATGGAGGAGGCCTATACTCGTAGAGAGGTCCTTAATGACATTTAATAATAATAATAAAATATAAATCAATTGAAAATATCTATTTTAAGAAATTATAATGTATTGTACTAAAATATAAATGTAATATTCAATTGTTATTAAGAAAATAAAAGACTATAATAATAATAATATCTTTTCTGGGCTTTAGACAAATTTTTATGATGATCGGATCAATAGTTACAGCTTAGAAACGTAACAAAAACTAACTTTCGCATTTATAATTATATGTGCAAGAATCCACACGTACACATAACGCAAAAACTACTGAATGGACTTTAAAACTGGTATGCACTTTATTTTTATCTCTCTACTATATCGGAAACCTGAGATATAGCCTAAAACAAGCTGTTTCTTGAGGCGGAGCTACGGGCAAAAGTTCACTATTCTCGTGGTGATCGCTTTAAGCGTATCAGTTATTTCGTAAAATGGTTAGCTAAATCGAAAATATAATCACCTTATACGTTGTATAAATAAACCAGATACCTTTTTTTTGTTTTTGTTTCCGGGAAAAATGACGTGTCCGGAACAGGGAAAGAAATTCTGTTTTTCCCGGGAATTTATTTAAATGCTCTCATCTTGATTACTGAAAAATCCAAAAAAACATAAACTGTGGAATTCTATCAATATTATAAGCTAGCTGTTACCTGCAATTTTGTACGCGAGGACGAAAATGAATGAATTGTGATATTTAAACCTAAAAATGAAACAGGCCAACTGCTTATGCTTTTTACCCATGGCGTCACCTTATCACTCGCTATTTACAATCAGAGTACTAAGTATTATATGTATATTACAAAGTTTCATGATATTAAAACAAAAACACAAACATAGCATCACGTCTGTATTCCCCGAACGACGACACGACTCGCCAGCTATGTTTAAGTCCCACGTAATAGGGGGTGAGCCTATTGACGTCTACTGGGCACATTTCCAAACTCCGGGCTGCTACTGAGAATTTTTCTTTTTAGGAAAAAGCTCAATAACATTGCCCGACCCGGGGATCAAACCCGAGACCTCATGATTAGCAGTCGCATACACTACCGCTACACCACCGACGCAAAAAAAAAACAAAATATATTATTTAAACTTTATTACCCTTATTAGAGAAAATGAAAGCTTTATTTATTTATTTTATTTCAAATACTTCGAGATGTAATCTTCTAAATGATTTAAACATGTAATTGTTTTTTTTTAATTAAATGCTTAAATATAGAAATTCACGTATGTAACTTATCAAGATGAATGGATATGTTTGTTACTCTTTCACACAAAACTTCCAAATCGGTTTCATGAAACACTCATTATTTGTTTGATCATCATATACCTACCAATTGGTCTCCGCAATCAAAAATTGCTTCAAAATATAAATTGCTTTCGTGTTTGCTGTGCCAAAGGTGTTTTGCTTGTGCATTTGTAATATTTACACGCATTCAGTGTACTCAGTGATAAAAACTAATAATTACCTAGAAACAGAGCCTAAATTAAACAAGCTTAAAAAACGTTCTCATCATTACCCGCATTTTCTTGAAGTGAAAATTGTATTATTTTATTTACTAAAAACTATTTATTTAACTATTACAAAATCATTAGAATTAACCAAAAATGGAAGACACCGCAAACAACATAACCGTACGTAATAAAATATTTAGATCTCATTCCGATTTGAATTTATCGCATATGCAGCATAGACACAACTTGTTAAATTCCAACATAATGGACAGTACCATGATGAGTACTCAGAGTGCTATAGACAACCTTGATGAATCATTTGCGGAAATCTTGAAGAATGAAATTAATATATTAAAACAAAAACTAAAGATCGCCGACTGTGAAATTGAGAACCTAAACTATGAAAATGGTAATTTAAAACAAACTGTAGAAGAACAACAGCGCCAAATAGACTTATTAAAAAAAAATTCCAGCTCCACTGCTCTCCAAATAAATCATGTTACACCCGTTCACAGACGAATATACAAAAATAACTTAAAAACAAATAAGCAATGTACTGCGCCCTCGCCTCGTATCACTAGTGCCTGTAGAAATATAAACGGCAATGTTACGCAGAACGAAATACAACTCACAAATAAACAAAATTACAAAAACTGTAATAGCATAGTGAACAGTAGCTACCAATTATTAAATCAAATAAGTGTTCCTAACAATGGTATACGTATGGTCAATCCAATGAAAACTGAAAGCACATTACATACCCAGCTAACTATAAAACATAAGCAATCTATATTTGGTAAAACTGATGTCTACGATAAGAATAAAGTTATAATATTAGGTGATGAACAAGCTCGTGGTCTGCAACGCCATCTCCAGGAACTGCTGGGGTCAGAGTATGCATTTTTTACATTCATCAAACCAGGTGCAAAACTAAATAATATATTAAGTTGTGTCAAAAATGATATAAAGTCCCTGACAAAAAGTGATTATGTACGCACACAATTTGTAATTAATCTATCTAGATCATTGCTGAAAGAAATTTTATGTATAAATTATAGGTTTAAGAGAGAGCAATACATGCAAATGCTAGAATATAAAAATAAAAAAGCATTTGTAGACAAGAGTATTCAGGTTTGTTTGGAGTCTGATCACAATATATTCAGCAATCACTCTCAATGGGCTTTAAATATTAACACTACTGGCAATAATAAAAATAAAAGTGCAAGTTTAAGGAATCTTTTTCGTTCATAAGTATATAGCATTACTTCATCAGAACATCAATGGACTTATAGGCAAATGTGACTTACTCACTGTATGTTTAGAAGAGTTAGTTAAACAGGGCACATATGTCGATATTCTGTGCATAACTGAGCACAACATGAGGGAGGGGGATGAATTTTATCTGAGTATTCCAAACTATACGTTAGTATCACAATGTATGAGACGCTCTAGACATGGCGGATCCTGTATATTGATTAAAAAGTCATTTAATTACCAACAGCTCCATGAAATAAATAAATTGTCCATCTTTAATATTATAGAATGTTCTGCTATTGAGCTACTTGACCATAAATAAATATTCACGGACATTTCCACAGAACGTCCTCTGGTCCCAAACTAAGCTTAACGCTTGTGCTATGGGTACCAGATTACGGATATAATACATATACTACTTTTTTTTTGTAAATACATACATATCATAGATAAAAAACACCCAGACGCAGTACAATTATCTGTGTTCATCACACAAATAATTGTCCTGAGTGGGAATCGAACCCACAACCTCTTGCACGGAAGTCGGTTACACTACCGACCACGCCACGAGGCACGATTATATAGTATGTATATATAGACCTCCTAACTACTGTGGTGACTATGTAAGTAGATTCCTGTCATGTTTAGATACTATTCTTAACAGGCTGTCCTCGAGTAATAAAAAAGTCATTATTTGTGGGGACTACAACATAGACACATTGAAATATACGCATCTCTCCTGACAATTCATAGAGTTATTAAATAATTATAATATGAAACTACATTTTTTGGAACCAACGCGTTTGGCTAGTAATACCTGCATAGACAACATAGCGTACAACATTAGAGGGTGCTAAGGTTATATTAAGAGCTAGCACTTTCAGATCATTGTACACAAATAATAACAGTGCCTGTGAAGAAATCATGTTCAATTAAAACTTGTATATTATATATAAGAGATTTTTCTTCTGGGGACAAAAGCATATTTTTTAAATATTTAAACCAGGTTAATTTTACAGAGGTCTATAAATGTACGGATCCTAATATTGGCTTTAACTCTTTTCACGATATGTTTAAATTGGTCTTTGATCTCTGCTTTCCAATAGTAAAAATGAAATTAGGTAGTGAGGGCAGACCAAAATGGATTACTCGAGGCATAATAATAAGTAGCAAAAGAAAACGCCAATTATTGTGGAAATACAGAAAAAAACCCCAATTTAGAGAACAAAAATAATTTTAAACTTTATGGCAAAAAATATAAAATTGTTATAGAATTAAGAAAAAAACTCTAAATGACAATTATATTTGAACTGCTAATAATAAATCTAAAGCTACATGGAACATCATAAACTCCACAAAATGTAATTACCCAAAAGATGATATTGAACATTTATATTACGACGACAAAGTAATAAATGATCCCTTCCAAATAGCACAAATATGTAATGACTTTTTTTTGAATATTATACGTAAGGATGACATAAGTAATACAAATAAAAAATGTGAATATAAATATAAACTGAAATTTAATAATAATTCAATATTTATGCTGCCGACAATACCTAATGACATATATATTATCATCATGTCACTGAAAAACACTAACAGTTCAGGCTATGATGGTATCCCTACACATGTACTTAAATATGTTGCATCTATTGTTTCACAACCAATCAGCCATATAATGAATGTATGTATTGAACAAGGTATTTTCCCTGACACATTAAATATATCAGTAATTAAACCTGTTTTTAAAAAAGGAGATAAAAGGGACATAAATAATTATAGACCCATCGCATTACTGTCGGTATTTGCCAAAGTATTTGAAAACGTCATTATATAAATACTTATATTCATTCTTAGAGACATATAATTTATTCACTCCTAGTCAATATGGTTTTAGGAAAAATAAATCCATAAACCTGTCAGTATACTAACTTTCTATATAAAGTCATGACTAGAATTGTCAAAGGATTACCGGCAATAGCATTATTTATGGACATGTCAAAAGCATTTGACAGAGTTAAACACAATATTCTTCTGAATAAGATGTACGCTTATGGAGTAAGAGGCAATGTATTTAATCTTATAAAATTGTATCTCGAAGATAGGAAACAGCTTACTGAAATAAAACGAGTCAATATTAATAGTAAAATTGAGCAAAAATACGTATCAGAAATCAAAAGTGTGACTTGCGGTGTACCGCAGGGTAGTATTTTGGGTCCCTAATTTTTTCTAGTTTATATAAATGTTATACCCATGGTTACTATTAATAACATCACCTTGTTTACCGACGACTGTACTGTTTTATTTACTGGGAATAATATAAAAGATGTGGAGACCGACATAAATAATACGTAGGAACAGATTATAGAATGGCTTGACTGTAACAATTTAATGTTAAATGTAAATAAAACAAAGATTTTAAGCTTTAAACAGAGACCAAAATATATAAATATTAAACACAAAAAAAATATCTAAATATATAAATATATTGAATATAAAATGCAAACTAAATAATATTGAAGAAAATTCATCAACAAAATTCTTAGGTCTCCACGTTGATACCACTGAAGGAATGTAATATAGTTTCGGTGGCCCGCCAGTAAAGGCGGAGAGATGGCACACGGCGGGTTCATGTAGAATATGTATGTAAAAAAACTAGGACAGTTTTCTTATGCACTTTATAGGTTCAAAAAAATAGCAAATCGGTCAGCTCTACTTACAGCCTACCATGGCTATGTTTGCCCAACGATAAGATATGGAGTTATATTTTGGGGCAACAGTACAGACAAAGAGCGTGCGTTTAAAGCACAGAAAAGATGCATTAGATTGATGTGTGGGTTGCATCAAACAGACTCGTGTAGGGAACGATTTAGGTCATTAAAATTATTAACACTTCCCAGTCTATATATTTATGAATGTGCTGTATTTATCAAATGTAATATTGAGTTGTATGAATTTCGTGATCGAGCACGGCATCAAGACAAATTGCGTACAGTTGCTAGTAAAACTTTTCTGTTACATGATAGCATCTTCTGTATTGCAACACATATTTAATAAGATACCAAAGTCTATAAGAACTACTTCAACAATAAACTCTTTCAAAAGGAAACTCAGTGGCATGCTATTAAACGAAATGTTATTATTCTTTAAATGATTTTTTTATTGGACAGTTCTCTCTAATTCATCCCTCTTGACATTTGGAATCGTTTTAATTAATTTATTACAATCTTTGACCTAATTTAAATATTGACCTATGTATTATTATTAATTTATTATTTGTAACAAATTAACAATATTATTGTATGCCTTCGAGGCGGGACATAGCTGATCACATTAGTTTACTAATTTACCAACTTATGTACCTATGATCCACAAATAAAGAATTTGAATTTGAATTTGAACATTACACTAATTAAATACAGTTTACTAGCCTTTGCCCGCGGCTCCGCCGCAGCCAAGAGCTAGTTTTTAGGTTATATCTCAGGTTCCCAGGCGGGATAAAATGTACACCAGTTTTAATTCTAATCAAGAGCTATCAATAAAAAGTTGTATCAAGTTCAGTAAATTTTGCGTGATGCGCGAACAAACAAACAGATAAAAAACCTAAAAACAAAATGTTTTTTGTTTAGACTCGCCTATATAGCCTAATCAAGTATTTTTTTCTCAAATATCTTAAATGTACAGACACAGCCCTGTTACAGCTTTATAATAGTATACATACATCATCCATCAGCCTTTTAAAAGTCCAGTGCTGGACATAGACCTCCCCAAGAATGGGGGATAGTGCCGTAATCGCCACGCTTGGCAGGCGGATTGGCGATCGCAGTGGATGTTGTTAATACTCGAAGGAGTGCTGCTGCCCACTCCGGCTCTTACGGCTCCCATGGGTAGAGAGGGGTAGGACAATTCTAAAGCCGGCCCCACACGGCTCCATACATCATAGTAATACATAATCATATGGGCTATAATTTATAAAAACATTTAGAATTTTTTTTGAACTTCACGTGAAAGAATTTGCGGGCGGGGCCCCTAGTAAACTTAGCTGTTTTGTTTTGATTGGTTAGTAAGATGATTTTAACTGTTTTGAGACAATTAACCAGCATATTTAATTAAATCACGTGTTTTAATTGGCTTATAGCAGGTAATAATAGCAATAATATAAGACTGATGGGTCCTAATCAAGATAATACTTTAATAAGGTATAATTACCGGGTATGGGTACGGGTAGTCTACCCGTGACCACGATCGGTGTAACTCGGTCGAAACGTCGGGTTTTATACTAAGATAATTATACCTTATTAAAATCTTCTCGTGATTAGGACTCGTTAGTCTTATATTATTGTATGATGTGAACAAATCGCGAAAGTTTAAAATCTATTAAAAATAGCAAAACAGGCAATGATTCAAAATTTCCCGGTTTCCCGGGAATTCCCGGAAATCAATATTTTTTTTCCGTTTCCCGGGAACAGAAAAAGGTCAGTAAAAACGAAACTGTAAATATAAAAGATAGCAATGGATATTTTTTTAAAAGAGCTCTAATAATAAACAATATTTTTATTAAATCTGACAGATTTTAAGCATAGCCTGAATAAGTAGTTGTAAGGGTCCTAAAAATACCAAATGTTTTGCCTTGTTAGTCTCAATACCCCAAAGAAAACTAAATGCAAATCGATTTAACAATAACTTAGATGCATGTGCATTTTACACAGAGTAAAATAGATGAAAAATAAAAAAATAAAACATTTTTAATTAAACCAGGTAACTGGATTGACACGACTAAAAAGTCTTTAGTGCGGTCAAATACATCATAAAATAAAGTACTTTTAGACTGAGTTTTTAAAGGATTGACTACACTGAAACGCCTCATATCGGTATATGATGATCATTAAATAAATTTTTAATTATCCGCATCGCATGCGTTCAGTTGATATGATAGGCAATAAATGTTCACTATGCTAAAGTCCTAAGTCCCTGTTCCCATTATTAAGACATAAAAACGAATAATCTCGCAGATTAGATGAGAACTATCCCAAATGCGACAAGACGAACTCACCGGATATGATAATATGTGGTAGATATATCGTTTGTATGCCTGTAATGGAACAAGAGCTTTATATGATAGGCTCAAGTCGGCAGGGCTCTGATAAGTGTGATCGCGCCTTAAAACGCCGCCGGATCGAGCAAATGGGAAACGTTGAGAATACCGTGGACGAAATTGAGACTCGGGGAACTAAAAAGTGATGACGACGCTACCAGTAAATTACAACGCAAAGAGGTTAAATATCACTTGTATAAAAATGTATGGGGATTTTTGTGT
Organism: Leucoma salicis; assembly: GCA_948253155.1. Classification (NCBI taxonomy): domain Eukaryota; kingdom Metazoa; phylum Arthropoda; class Insecta; order Lepidoptera; family Erebidae; genus Leucoma; species Leucoma salicis. The sequence continues at coordinate 20,664,132 of OX411811.1, forward strand.
TTTCTGCTAGGTTTTTAATTTGGAACAGTAGCTATAAAACTATTTCTGTTACAGTTTTTTTTTTACTGTTTAACCAGTATTATCTACAACTAACCTCTGCCCGTGGCTCCGCCGCAGCCAAAAGCTAGTTTTTGGGTTATATCTCAGGTTCCCAATATAGTAGCGGGATAATGTATACCAGTTTTTAAGTATAATCAAGATCTATCAATTAAAAAAAAGTTGCATCAAAATCCGTTCAGTAGTTTTTGCGTAATCCGCGAACAGACAAAAATTCTTAAAATAAATGTTTTGTGTTTAGACATGCCTATACAGAATGGTGTTTCACAACGTTACAGCCTGTATAGCCTATTACAGTCATTTTTACTCAAATATCTTAAATGTAGGTACAGACACAGCTCTGTTACAGCTTTATAATAGTATAGACAACAGTAAAAAGTACCTGAGATATAAAAACAAAACACATAGGTACATAGGTATCCGAAAAAAGAATGCGTAACGACCTTCAAGCGTTGAAGGTTATGGAATTTAAATTTAGAACATTTTTTTTCGAGCCTTTCAATGTTGGACCTCAGTCCCCTCGGGCCTTAAACTTATGGATCAAAATTAGTTACAAGTATCAACAGTTTAGTTGAAGTTGGAGTTTTCTTTCCAGACGCAGAAAAGAGGACTAGGTACCTAGTAGCCTAATAAGGGGTAGTCTAGTTTGTCCAAGAATAAAAGCGCCCGCTCCATCAGTCATCATGAAACAAGTGTGGGTATTCCTACTGTTGTGTTTCTTATGGTGAGTAAGAAGGCCGGAGGCCCAGATCCCCTTCTTATCCTTCTTCTCCACTTCCTATCCCTTTCCTTGGAGTGGCGACGTGTGGACTATTAAAAAAAATCCCGTGGAGCCCCTACGCGCGGAAAAAGTGAAACTTCGTAATGTGGAAATGAAAATAGGAAGGCGCGCATGCGTTCGAGTGCCACGCAATCACTTTCGCTCCGTCTCTTTCTATTCCCCCTCCCCAGGGGCGTTGAACGTTTAACGCAATAGTGCTTTCATACCCTCTCCATGGTAGCGTTAAGCGTTTAACGCAACCTTGTTGGAAGTCGCATTAGAAGTTTCACTTCAAAAACGATGATATGAAACTAACCAAAGTCACTGATGCTTCACCAGTAAAAAGAACTACTTTAGTAAGGTCTATCTATATAAACTTCTTTGTATACTGGACTCATACACTAAGGAAATTGAGCAATATTCGTTAAGTACTTAGGTACTGTCTATAGAACGTAGAATGCTATTCAATTATGGCTAGCACAGAAACTCGTTAGTAAGTGACCGAGGTTGATTGCGTGTGTATTTCTAGTTCTAACTACGGAGCTTCGAACAATGTTTTAAAATTTTAAGAATTATTATATTAAACTAACTTTTGCCTGCATTTTTGTCCTCGTTGAATCAGATAGTTGTTATCCCAGAGGAAAAAATAGGTTTTGAATGAAAACCTACTTAAACTCATACTAAGATACGTTCTTAGTATGAGTAAATACAGACTACATTTAATTTCAAGGCAATCAGATGCATACCTACATCACATTTTGGAGACCTGGTGATGAGTGAGTGATTAGTATTTTTGTAATATACATGAAGATGAAAATGATATGATGTGTATACCCTACAAAAAAAAATATCTGTCCTATAAAAAAATAGTGCGAAGTTTTTAGACTTTTTCAATTTATTTATAATATAAGTTAGAGTTTATTTCGAATATTTTTTATACTTTTGCATTTTATATTCATAATAACACATTTAACGGGTCTATACGCGCATTAAACTTATCAAAATACTATTATTTTGACTAACTTCGACGTTTCGGCTGAGTTGCACAGACTGGTGAGAGCAGGTGTTCGTCGGTTATATTATAAGGGAGGAAAGTGAGGGTATCTTTAACTACCCTCACTTTCTGACCTCAAAGTATTAAGACCCTACACACAACACTAACACACACAACCTGGTGTCCGAACACCAGGCGATTACAAAATTGACTGTAGCTGCGGGAGTTCTTATATCGGCCAAACGAAGAAACCCATCACCGAGAGAGTGAAAGAGCATATCGCAGCCGTAAAGAATAGCCAGCCCGGCAAGTCAGCAATTGCGGAGCATTTACTGGAATCCGGTACAAATTACTGGCTCGTAGTGGCAAAGTGTCCGTGGCGCGATTTGTATCTCAGAATAACGGTAGACACTGTTAGTGTTGTGTGCAGGGCCCTTAATACTTTGCGGTCAGAAAGTAAGGGTAGTTGAAGATACTCTCACACAATATGTATAACCAACGAATAGGTACCTGCTCTCACCAGTCTACTCGTGACCACGGCTGGTGCAACTCAGCAAAAACGTCGAGGTTAGTCAAAATATAGTATTGTGATAAGTTTAATGCGCGTATAGACCCGTTAAAAGTGTTATAATTTATTTCGAACTTTATGCACATTTATTGCGGTCGTATCCATTTACCTACATTAGCAAATCAAACTAAATATCTGCATCAAAAGAAATAATTGTGTCGCACAAATATTTGTTAGAGCAATTTTAATCAACTACAAAACATTCTAGTTTCATTGATAAAATAAAAAAAGGTTCGCCTCGTGAGATACATAATCAAATGAATATATGTATGTCACTTATATGTGTGAAAAATAAACGTAAATAAATATACGCGCAGGTCTACCTCATGGGTTATTTATCGGCCCAGCAGAGCGAGTTTGATACGACAAACTAGGCATCATTGTGCCTCGACTGTATCGTAAAAGTAACAACCGACAGATCGAGAACATACAGGGTAAATCCAATAAAGTAAATGTACCGGTATTTTTTCCTTTTTTTTTTGCATGAATACAAGTTAGAGCAACTTAGCCACCACAGAGTAAAAAAATCATTCGATCGAAATATATACCTATAAACTCATACTCACTGAAAGTTGCTTAGATAAATTACTCAACTATATCGAGAGTATTGTCAAGCCACTGCTCACCATTTCATTTAAAGAAAAACAAAAGACAGCATCACGCCTGTATTCCCCTAAGGGGTAGGCAGAGGTGTATTACACACCCACGACTCGCCAGCTATGTTTAAGTCCCACGTAAAAGGGGGCGAGCCTAATGACCTCTACCGGGACATTTCCAAACTCCGGGCTATTACTGAGAATTTTTCTTTTTAGGAAAAAGCTCAATAACATTTCAATTTCATTTCATTTCACTGATATGAAATTAAAGAATTAATGGTTATCTCCTGCTACAACCATAACACACCGATATGCTTCAAGGCTGGTCACACAGGAGATGGTGGTACCAACCCGCTCGGTTCCGATAGCAAGTAAGTACTAAGTACTACTTGGTACCCAGCCCTACCATCAGTAATGCAATGGGTGATAATTGCTTGCTTCCCTTATGGCCGATTTCTGAGGTACATTTAACTGTAGTTTATCTGTCCGATAGCGCTATCGGTTCGATAAGTCATGAAAATGCGTTTCTGAGTAGCGCGTCCTGAGATAAACTTAGCTTAAACTAGCGTTAACTTGACTGACAAACATGTGGCGTTTATTGGTTCTATAACTATTTGTAGTCTCACTTTTGAACAAAATACCATAGTTTTAGGATATTGCGTATTATTTTTCGAATAATTTGCTAGACAAAAGTAAAACACCAAGTACGACGTGACCAGACGTAGGTATAAGATAAAGTCTGTATCAATGTATTCAAATAGAATTGTGTATACAAGCAGCTCATGCGAGTCTCATTTGGAAGTAGGTATAGCAGTTTATTTCTAATAATATGTGCCCAGAAACTAAAAATGTTGAAGAAGTATTTTCGAAATTTATAGAGATGAAGAATGAAAATTAGAATATCGCTTTGACCCTTATCTAAAATAAATATTTTTGTATTGTGATATCTTCATTTAATATGAAGTTATTAGAGTTTTAAGAAACAACGATTTTTATAAGTAGGTACCTATTACGTGTTTGGTGATTTGTGTTTTCTGCTAATATAATCAACGCAGACGAAGTCTCTATCAGCTAGTCATAATATAATAAATAAATATTCACGGACATTTTACACAACGTCCTCTGGTCCCAAAGTAAGCTTAACGCTTGAGCTATGGGTACCATATTACGAATATAATAATTTATATATTACTTTTTTTTTGTAAATACATACGTATAATAGATAGAAAACACCCTGACGCAGTACAAACATCTGTGTTCATCACAAAAATAATTGTCCTGAGTGGGAATCGAACCCACGACCTCGTGCACAGAAGTCGGTTACACTACCGACTACGCCACGAGGCCCGTCAATATAAATTTCTGACATAAGTTTGACATTTACTATATGACGGTATCGTACATACAGCCACATACTTTTTTTTTTTTTTTGTTAAGAAAAATGTTCCTAACCGCACACCCCGTCGTTCGGGGCAACGAACAGGGTAGTGTGGGGCCCTCACCCACTAAAGAAACCCGCCGTGTGCCATCTCTCCGCCTTTATTGGCGGGCCACTGGAACTATATTACATTCCTTCAGTGGTCCGCCGGCGGCATACAGCCACATACCTAAAAACAACGAATTAACATTATCTTTAATTATAAATATATTAAGATTAATATTTAAACTTAGAAAATAATTACGCTTCAAATAAAATCATTATTGTCAATTAATACTAATGATATATTTAATTTTACGTAGGACTTTTTACGAACACCATCTATTGGCAAATAGCGAAACTGCTTATGTATTTCATAGATATAGAAACGTCTTCCCAATCCAGTCCCACATCAAATATCTGGGCCTGGTATTGGATGGACGGTGGCACTTTGACAAGCACTTCCGCCGTCTTGCGCCAAGGCTCGTCAACACGGCGTCCGCCCTCGGGCGACTTATGCCGAATTTGGGCGGACCGAGTCTTGCGTGTCGACGACTCTACGCGGGGGTAGTACGGTCGATGGCGCTGTACGGCGCGCCCGTGTGGGCGGAGTCCCTGGCCGCTCGCAATAGGGCCCTTCTGTGGCGTCCACAGAGGGTCGTAGCGGTCAAGGCAATACGCGGGTACCGCACGGTCTCGACCGATGCAGCCTGCGCGTTGGCCGGAACCCCCCCGTGGGATCTGGAGGCGGAGGTGCTCGCCGACGTCTATCGGCGGGCGTCGATGGCGCGGGCGGGAGGCAGCCGCCCCTCGCCGAGTGCAATGTCATCGTGGCGGGAAGATGCCCGCCGCGCCACCGTCCTAAAGTGGAAGTCTCGGCTGGAGACGCCCCGGGCCAGTCTCTGGACCGTGGGGGCGCTCCGGCCGATCTTGGAAGAATGGGCGGGGCGGCAGCACGGGGTCCTCACCTTCCGGTTGGTGCAGGTTTTGTCGGGGCATGGTTGCTTCGGCAAATACCTGCACACGATCGCAAGGAGGGAGACGACCCCAGGCTGTCACCACTGCGACTGCGACGAGGACTCGGCGCAGCACACGCTCGAGTCGTGCCCGGCCTGGGATGTGCAGCGCCGGGAACTCGTTGCAGTCATAGGCGTGGACCTGTCGCTGCCGGCCGTTGCGCGAGCGATGGTTGGCGGTGACAGGGCCTGGACCGCGGTCGACGCCTTCTGCGAGGCTGTCATCTCGCGGAAGGAGGTGGCGGAGAGGGCCCGGGAGTAATCCTCCTTCGCGGACCCGATTCGTCGCCGGCGCGAGGGGCGGCGTGCGCGCGCTTACTTGCGCCTGATGCCGCCCTAGCCGAGGCTGCGGACGGTGGGGTCGGGGAGTACCCTGCCGTCCGCGGAAGCCAACCGCGAAGGTGCGACGCCCAAGTGCGCGAGGCGTCGCTCAAGAGAGGGTGCCCGAAGGGGCTGCCGCCAGCGGATCGCGGTCGTAACGACGCGGTACCCGTGACCCGCCGTAGCAAGGGCGGGTGGAGGCGCACGGTGGGTTTTTAGTGGGTGAGAGCCCCATTCACCCCGTTGTCTCTCCGGGCAGCGGGGTGTGCGGTAGGACATTTTTGCCCACCTAAAATAAAAAAAAAAAAAAAAAAAGGTAGGAACCAAAACACGATAAGATCTATGTAATAAGTTTTATTTCTGAAGGAAAGCATTGTTACTTTTTATTTGTTATCCATGTGACGGAACAAAAAATTAGACGTTGCGGGACGTCTACCAGATGTGAAAACATCGAAATTATTTTGTAGAAATAATGAGTACCTAGAAATAACCGTACCGTCCGTGTGGTGACGGACTAAGAATACAAGTGTCACCACCCCATTCTTTCCCACGGGGTAAGTAAGCAATTATCATCCATTGCACGACTGGTGGTAGAGCTGGGTACCAAGTGGGAGTACTCACTTGGTATCTGGCCCGAGCGGGTTGGTACCACCATCTCCCGTGTGACCGGCCATGAAGCGCATCGTTGCGTTTTGGCTGTAGCCGTTTATATTTCATTTCATATCTGTGAAATGAATTGATGAGCAGTGGCTTAACAATACTCTCGGTATAATCGAGTCCATGGGCGACGGTTACCATTTACCGTCAGATGGACCATGGCTCGTCTGCCACTACATGCAATAAAAAAAAATAAAAAAAATAATATCATAGCTTTTTCAATGTGCTTGTATAAAATTATGACATGTATAAAATAATAACGGAAATGAACTTAAATCATCACCATCAGGCCCTGGATATCATCTACAACTGAAGTGCTTGTCAAAACGAATCAAACGATTCCAAAGTTGATGGGATTGCGGCGCTTTATGGCATAGTGCCCATGGCCATCCGGCTCCATTATCAGACCCTGAATATCATCTAGGACTATGGTACTATTCAAGATAACTCAATCTAGCCCTAAATCTATGGGTTGCGACCATTGATTTATATTGCGACGTTTAATTACCGAGTACCCATGGCCACTTTCCAGCTCTATCATCAGACCCTGAATACCATTTAGAGACAAAGTACTCGTCAAGACAAACCATACGAGCCCAAACTCAATGGGGTTAAAGTACAAATTATTTGCGAATAAGGAAAAAGAGATTTTTTGTACTAGCGGGAATCGTACCCGCGTCTTTTCCAATCCTGTTTTGTTGGATAACAAAACAGGATTGGAAAAGACGCGGGTTCGATTTGCAATTAAAATTCATACTATTTGATGGCGCGATTTAAAAAATTTTTTAAATCGCGCCATCAAATAGTATGAATTTTAATTGCAAAATTAAACTTACTATATCGGTTTAATGCATGTAAATGCTTCCGATAGATGGCGTTGGTCGTAAAAACAAATGTGATAAGGAGATTGGGATGGTCGAAAGACCTGTACTATAGCTCAGTGGCTTAGAGCACTTCCCCGGATTGGAAAAGACGCGGGTTCGATTCCCGCTAGTACAAAAAATCTCTTTTTCCTTATTCGCAAATAATTTGTACTTTAAAAAGTGGTGGAACATGACAAATGCTAAAAAATATAGATCAAAAATGTTCAATGGGGTTATGTCGTTTTATAACGAAGTTCCTATGGTCACCTTCTAGCTTCATCATCAGACTCTTAATACCGATTTAAGACAAAGTACTCGCCAAGACGAATCAAACGATTCCAAACTTGATGGGGTTTCGTCGTTTCATTACAGAGTTACTGTGGTCACCTTCCAGCTCCATCATCAGACCTTGGATACCATCTAGAAAGAAAGTACTCGTCAAGATGAATCACACGGGCCCTAACCCGATGGGGTTATGTCTTTTTTTAACGGAGTCCTATGGCCACCTTCCAGCTCCATCATCAGACCCTTGATATCATCTAGGACTGCAGTACTAGTCAAGACAATTCAAACAAGCCCTTTTTCTGTTTTTTGTTAAGGCGGGAAAAATGTAGCTAACTGCACACCCCGTTGTTCGTCGTTCCAGGATAGTGTGGGGCCCTCACCCACTAAAGAAACCCGCCGTGTGCCGTCTCTCCGCCTTTATTGGCGGGCCACTAGAACTATGTTACATTCCTTCGGCCTAACTCGATGGAGTTGCGCTACTTAATTAAAGGGTTCTCATGGCCACCTTCCAGTGCTATCATCAGACCCTGGATACCTCCTAAAGACAAAGTACTCATCTAGACGAATCAAACGAGTCCAAAGTCGAAGGGGTTGCGTCGTTTCATTATAGAGTTGCTATGTCCACCTTCCAGCTCCATCATCAGACCCGGGAATTGAAACCTGAGCCTTTTTAACCGCAGTTGCATACACTACCACAAGACCACCAAGGCCGTTAGGAATAGGTACATATTATTTATTACATATTATGTAACCAACTCCATTTGAGGGATGTCGTGTAGGCTGACTTGAAGTGAGCTGGGAAAAAGAAAATTATACATATCTAAAAAAATAATAAATTTTATGTGAATCTCTTTATGAACAACTAGCAGTACCCGCGGGCTCCGTTCCGCGTTAGAAATATTTTCGCGCCGGCTCGTTTGTCCCGCGTAATACTTCAGGTTAAAAATTCGGGATAAATAAAAAATATGATGATGAAGATTTTTTCTTATTTTGGTTTTTTGTATTTTTTTTATTGTTTTTTGTATGTTTTGTGTTTTTTATGTTACTGTTTTTTGTTGTTATTTTTATTACTTGATGTTAATATACACTATTTACATTATTTACATGTGTACTTATTTTAATTGTTCAAAACTTGTCGATATACTATATTAGTAGTAATGTTGTCATTTGGTACTAAAATATATTGTCGTTCAGGAGTTCCAACCCGAGATAAGCCAACATAATATAACTGAAAGCTAAAAGTATATGGCAGAAAAACAGTGCTTTCTCAGGTCAATTCCCACCAGAGAAAATGTTTGACCCTGGGACTTATTAATAGTGAGGGCAAAAGAGACCTTGAGGGGTAACCTTTTAAACGGTATAGGTAAATCAGTCGGAATCATGGGTATCCGCGGAATATAAGCAAGTTGTCCCACTGCTGGCCCTGTGAGAATGGTCGCCACGATTATATTCTCCCGCAAATGAGCAGCCTTGTGCCATTACACATGTTGGGGGGTCTCAAGTTCCTTAAAAGCATGATAGGAATGCCAACTTTTAGCATAAGGTAACGTGGGGAGGTAAGCCAGAAGGACTCAAAAAATTTAAACATTCTTGAGGATAGTGCACTGTATCCTCAATAATACACACCGTGTCAATGGACTGATTGACTTGACTGGGAATTTTTCCTAAAATTATTTTTATTTATCTCATTCACTGAATCGTTTCTGGGTGAGACTATTGCCCTAGAACAAAGCCAATGATAATCTCTTTCCATTAAACTTCCAAGACCGGGATATATTGCGTCTATCAGATCTTCTAACCTGTGTAATATGTGACCTAACCGATTGTCAAGTTTAATGTCATCCGTAGTGTTGGTGTTAGGACAGTAAATTTTTCCTTCTCTAAGATTCAGTAGTTGAAGCGGAAAGTCGTTATCGTAGTTGTCCCTTAAGTGGGCTCTCATTTTTGTTCGTAAATTGAGAGTTTCAACGGAACTCCATAAGCATGATGATTTTAAGCATGCCCTGATGACATCGGTGCGTGTTCCTTTTGTTATTACTGGCAGCGTTTGCCGAAAATTGCCCGCAAAAACACAAGTAACACCACCCATATCAGCGTCTGAGTTTCTGATGTCTTTTAGCGTACGGTTCACGGCTTCAATATGAGCTCTATGACTCATGGTACATTCGTCCCATATAATTAAGGTTGAATCTTGTAAACGGCCGGGGCGGCGCGCACCGCACATTTTTATTTTGCTAATATCTTTGAAGATATTTGTTTAAACTGTATAGAGTAAAGGGCACAGATATTCTACATTGAATTTCCGTTCTAAAAACATATTTATAAAGATATATGTATATTAATACCATATGGGCTAAATAAGCTTCACAAAAATTATTTTTAATTCACAATTTTAACAGTAAAAGCAGTTATTGTGAGTTATCCGTAGGAGATAGGCATACGGTAGCGCTGACTTTTTTACAGATTATGATACGTTCTTTAATATTTTAGTACATTGTTTTGTTCTATCCTCAATAGTTTCCGCAGCGCTTGCGATGAAAGCAATTTTTTTTACAACTTGAATTACATTATTCAAGTTTAAGTAAAGATGCGTAATTAATTTTGGAAATTATTATAGCCTATGACACTTCACAATAACGTAGCTTTCTATTGGTGAAATAATTTTGAAAATCGGTTCAGTAGATCCAGAGATCACCCCTTACAACGTCATAAACTCACAAACGTTATCTCTTTATAATAATAGTATAGATAAACGTATAACGTAGTGGAGCTAATAGAACCACTTAGACCAACGCTGACGCTATCGGAATTTCTAAAAAACGTAATTTCGTCGTTTATCCAAAAAAGTTTTCAATTTCCGTGGTAAAAAATAATCTTAAAATGTATAAAGGCAATCATTTCTATTCACACAATTCTGTACGTGATAGTACTACCGATGCTTTATTTAAAAATTTCTTTCTCAAGGCATTGATGTATAAAAAAGAGAAGATCCACAATTAGGCACTAAAAGTGTCCACTATAAATGAATGCAGATTACGCTTTCCAGCATTCATGTCGTTTAGTGTAGTTTCAACGCGCGAGCAGCTCGCAACGTATCAACATGCCAATTGCCAATACTAAACCCCCACAACGTATCAACATGCCAATTGACAATACTAAAATCTCTTTTGAAAAACTCAATGACTGTCTCTTTTTCTCTCATTATTTCTGAATAGTGTCATTACAATCACGCACGCATTTAAAACTTACTATTTTATAAAATTAATGCGAGATGAATGCTATACATTTAAGTAAGTATACACCTTTTGCCACGATTTCTATACACAATTGTGTTATCTTTAATTTATAGATCAATATACTATGTTATTAAAATATCCCTTGATCAGCCTTATTTTTTTTATATTACTTTGGTGGCAAACAGCCATACTGAACACCAGATGGTAAACGGTTACCGTAGCCTATTAACCTAGGAGCACCAGAAGCATCACTCGCACGTTGCCATCTCCAAGGAAAGGGATAGATGGAGGTGGAGACCTATGTAGCCTCACGAGCATAAACAGGGCGTTTACCAGCTTATATAACAAAATGAAGATGTAGGGTAATTGAATCGCCCTTTGATGTATTCAGCGACATCCGACATCAGCTAAGTTCTTCAACGTATTTCCGTTCAGTCCTAAACACATTCAATTATAAACTTTTCACTTCATAGAATTTAATTTCATTCGAACTACTAACAGCAGAATGCTTGTTTGACCCTTATTTTGGATGAATCCTATCTATTCGTAGTTCTTTCAAGTAAATGAAAACCTACCTACCTACAAGAACATTTTGATCTATATTTTTAGCACTTGACATGCTCAGCTACTTTTAAAGTACAAATTATTATAATATATTGGATTAATGCATGTAAATGGCTTCCGATAGATGGGCGTTGGTCGTTAAGACAAATGTGATGAGAAAATTGGGTATGACCGCAAAGTAGTACGATAGATTAGTGGATTAGAGCACTTCCCCGGATAAGAAGGGACGCAGGTTCGATTCCCGCTCGTACTAAAGTTCTCATTTTCCTCATTCACAAATAATAATTTGTACCTACAAGAATTTTACACCTACACAATGTACAATTTATCAATGATCGGTGAAGGAAAACCTCATGAGGAAACCTGCATGCCTGAGAGATTTTCTCGACGGCTTGGAACCTTCCATTTTTCCGGGACGTAAAGTAGCCTATGTATGCATTGTGGACTATAATTATGTACCAAGCCGATTAGTAGACGAAATTTTACGATGAGCGGTTCAGTAGTTACGGCGTCAAACAGTAACAAACAAATAAAACTTTCAAATATGGATTTAAGTAAAGATTAACGGCCCTAGGATGTTGCCAGAATAATACCTTTAATATTGGAATAATGTCTCATTAAATCAGGTTGAAAAAATACCTTGTAAGTGCCAGCATAAGCGCATGCAAGATATACATAATATCCTTAACTGTTTTCTAGTCTCATTTGTGCAGTGACCGAAGTTTGATTAGGTGGGTTATCATCGTCATAAATGGTCCCTTAAAGTTTTGACACCAGCGTTAAAGGTATTCGTAGGTATTGTGTAGTTCAAGGTTAATTTTTCCTGTAACGGGTATCAATAAAATTTATCGTGTAGGCTTTAAAGCGAGCCCATGAGCGTCCTTTAAAAAGAAAAAGCAACAATTTGGATCACAAAAAATATCTGACGTAGATAACCAATATACGATCTGCGTTGGCACTCTACGGATTAGCATATGAAAGAGAACAGTTTTGAATAATCTAATCTGAATAAAAAAACTGCGATATAAATGCTCAATGGATTACCTACTACTCAATTATCCTAAACTTAAGTGAAGCTTTGAAAATAAAAACAAAAAATTTGGAAAATTCAAGTGCTCGCCTCATAATTTCATTTTTCACAATAAAATTGAAGGTTACTGTTGAATTGGGTGGTCATTTAAGTTGAATAAGTAAATAATAATGTATTGGTCTTACTAAGTAGTTGTCAATAAATCACATAGATAGCGCTAATTTCAAAAAGTACTAATGTGGTTCTCATGTCTTATATAGATGGCGCTAATTTTAAGAAGTACTACTATTATTGGTTCTATAGAAGTAGTTCTCACTAAATAAAGTAGATAGCGCTGGTTTTAGTGTATGATCGAATCGACCATACATCATCCATCCATCCATCAGCCTTTTAACATCCACTGCTGGACAAAGGCCTCCCCAAGAGAACGCCACAACGAGCGGTCCCGTCATGGGGGATAATGCCGTAATCGCCACGCTTGGCAGGCGGGTTTGCGATCGCAGTGGATGTTGTTAATACTCGAGGGAGTGCTGCTGCCCACACCACGACCATACATATTCAAAGTATTTTTGTTTATTTTATAACAATAATTAAACCACATCGAATCAGACCGTGAAAAGTGGTAGGGTTCTATTCCTAATTATACTGAAGCGTAAGAGAAAAATAAGACTCGATTAGTAAAGTATTTGGGTCGTTATCGTGTTAACAAACATACAGGATCCACACATACAGACACACGGACGTCCAAGACAGAACTTTTTAAACAGTTTTTTTAACTAGTTTAAATAACAAAAACGCCACATATTTTTTAGCATTTGACATGCTCTGCTACTTTTAAAAGTACAAATTATTTGTAAATAAGGAAAAAGAGATTTTTTGTACGATCGGGAACGAGTGTTAAAAATTGTGTTTTTTCTTAATATGTGTGTTTACATTCAGTCAAGAAAGTATTGGGAATGGACACGGAGTACGGAAAAATAGCGGAGATGCCGCAAGCCGACTAGGTCATGTCGCCTTCAAGTAGGTCAGTGACGTCAAAGTGGGCGGGGCCTCAAACCGCAGTTTCGAGTGAACAGTCATTGCGTTCGGTTCAGACGCATTGTACGTTTAAATAAGTATTAAATTCTTTTAACCATGAAGTGCGCTCTTGATGGGTATAGAAATGGCTCAGGATCAAACTTAAAACAAAATGGCATAACATTTTATGCGTCAGTAGTTTAAATTTGTAAATATATGCATTTTAAAACACTTTTTCTTGTTTCAGTGACAGTAGTACCCACCTCAACGCTTCGCTTACGAGGCGTGCAATAAGTATATACTAGTTTTGTCAATACAAAACCAGAATTAAGTTATTTTGGAATAAAAGACATCATAGTTATGCCTTATACAGACTCCAGGGTATTTAGACTGTAACACACTAAATCGTATCGACATCGCATCGTGTCATTGTGATTTGTTGAGGGATCACTGTGATTGGCGGAGTGATTATTGCGACATCACGTAGCGGTGTCTCTACCAATCACAATTACACGATACGATGACAATACGATTTTGTGTATCACATTGTAAGGCAGTATTCGCCTTGTAATGGATGACAACATTGTTGCAGCGTGTGCATTATGAAGACACATAACCCTATTTTTATGTATCGGTGGTTAAAAGTTAAATAGATGGTAAACTGTTTAAATATAACAGGGTTGCTGTCTGTTTTTTTTATAAAGCTGTAACAGAGCTGTGTCTGTGCATTTAAGACATTTGAGAAAAGTGATTGCAATAGGCTATATAGGCGTGTCTAAACACAAAAAATATTCTTTAGAATTTTTGTCTGTTTATCTGTTTGTTCGTTTGCACATCACGCAAAAGCTACTATACGGATTTTGATGCAACTTTTTTTATTTGGGAGCTCTGGATTAGACTGAAAAACTGGTATATATGTACTTACATTTTATTTCGCTACTATATCGGTATCCCGAGATATCAGCTAAGGCTAGTAATTTATATAAATATATTATGTCAGTTTCTCTGGGACTACTAACAACCGGCCTTTCGGCTTGTGGCTCCTGTCTTTGGCGTAACAAACCCACCCAGCTTTTCAGCACCACTATATGTAGCCTCTCGGCCATGCCCTTTTTTTTGTTAAGGCGGGAAAATTTTTCCTAACCGCACACCCCGTCGTTCGAGGCAACGAACAGGGTAGTGTGGGGCCTTCACCCACTAAAGAAACCCGCCGTGTGCTGTCTCTCCGCCTTTATTGGCGGACCACTGGAACTATGTTACATTCCTTTGGTGGTCTCTCGGCCATGCCCTGGCTTGCGGCACTCCATAAAGGCCTTTCGTACCATCAATCTATAAGCATAGCTAGTTGCAATCCCACTAGTTCCCTAGCCTAACCTAGTGGCCATTAGACCCTTTAGTCCGTGAGCTGATGGCTCACCACCCACCACTAGTCCTATCCGGAAATTTAACCACCGTCAAATGCCGTCGGGTACATCACGAGGAGGGAAACCGGTACTTCACTCTACCCGTAACAAAACCTTATTCTACTCAAACTCAACCAACCGCTAAAGGCCTAAACCCACCACTTCATCCCCTCCTTATTATACTTTCTCCCCGCCTCCTACATATTGCCTTGAAGTTGACGATGCCCGAGTAATGCCTCTGGTGTTTCTAGTGACTCATAGGCTAGTAGTATAAAAAAATCTAGTTGTAACACCAAAGACTGCAGAGACAGACGAGCGATTTGGTACCACCATTTACCGTGTGACCGGCCATGAAGCGCATCGGCGTGATTTGGTTGTAACAGGAGATAGCCTTTAACTCTTTTATTTCATATCCGTGAAATGAAATGGCAAGCAACGGCTTGATAATACTCTCGTTATAATTGAGTCTATGAGCGTCGTCGGTTACCATTTACCGTCAGGTGGGCTATGTCTGCCACAATTAACAATAAAAAAAAGCTACAACAATAAAGCTCCTGATTCTGGCAGTCTATTTATTTGCAACTCTATAACCCTGCCATCTTCTATATAATATATGATACCTAACAGTGCCAACGAAATGAATAATAGTTTAACTAGCGAGGTAAATAAATTGCTTCCTCTTCACCACTGAGGATCTAATACGATGTGTGAAATTTATGGTTTTCTTAGATAGGATTTTTCCTTAGATAGTTTTGGTCAAATTAAATCTAATCAAGAATTAGGTATCAAACAGAAAAGTTTTGGACCGACCGTTTAATTTCTTTCTTTTCTTTTTTTATTTTGTTCCTTTTTTATAAACTTTGTAATAGTATTTAAGAGTGTAAATATACAAACATAATAAGTAATATGAAAATTCAAAAAAAGTATAGAAGATAAGTATTATAAACTATTATTCTACAAAACTTGTATGGCATACCTTGGGCACAAACCTCTAGAATTTAAAGTACACATAACACAAAACAAAACATACAATCACGCCCGTGTTCCCCAAAGGGGTAGGCAGAGGTGTATTGCACAGTTCGCCAGCTATGTTTATGTCCCACGTAATAGGAAGCGAGCTTATTACCGTCTACTAAGCACAATTCCAAACTCCAGGCTGCTACCGAGAATTTTTCTTTTTACGAAAAAGCTCTATAACACTTCGCGACCCGGAGATCGAACCCAAGACCTCATGATCAGCAGTCGCTCACACTACCGCTGCACCACCGAGACATGGGCCTATTTTACCAAACTCGCCAAATACTTTCTAATAGATGATTTTTCCTAATTTTCTTTCTTGCATGCTGTTCTTTGACTATTTTCATTTCTTTAACTTCGACACTCATTTAGAGAATTGAGTGACTAAGAATGCACAGCTTTTGGTCCATCATTTTGCAAATACAATTTCAATAGTTAACCTAATGATTATACAGCTGTAACAGAACAACTACTGCTAGAAGGATGTTAAATAAAATTAATTAAAACTCAGCAGATGTCAGATGATTACTCAGAATCATCCGTTATTAAACCTTGACATCAAACTCCAAAATGGTTAACCGTAAATTCTAAGAACCTATAAAGTTCACCCGCTAAATATTGTAGCCTTGACTACGTTTTATATACCTTATTGTCTAAGACGTAGAGTTTATAATATATAAAGGTTAACATCAAAATCAAGAAATGTGGTGATGTACTTGTAAGTGAATTTTATGCGGTCTTTATAGAAGATTTATTTTTTAGGTTAAGTATATCTCAGCTTTCTGATAGTAGCAGAATACCAGTTTTTAAGTCTTATCAGGAAATATCAAACAAAAAAAGTTGCTTTAACATCCGTTCAGTAGTTTTTACGCGATGTGCGAACAAACAAACAGAAAAAAAAAATAAAAAAAAAACAAAATCGTTTTTAGATACACCTCAAAGGCCGAATACAGTAATTTTTCTTCTAACATCTTACATGAACAGACATAGTTCTGTTACAGCTGTATAATCATTAGGTTAACTATTGAAATTGTATTTGCAAAATGATGGACCAAAAGCTGTGCATTCTTAGTCACTCAATTCTCTAAATGAGTGTCGAAGTTAAAGAAATGAAAATAGTCAAAGAACAGCATGCAAGAAAGAAAATTAGGAAAAATCATCTATTAGAAAGTATTTGGCGAGTTTGGTAAAATAGGCCCATGTCTCGGTGGTGCAGCGGTAGTGTGAGCGACTGCTGATCATGAGGTCTTGGGTTCGATCTCCGGGTCGCGAAGTGTTATAGAGCTTTTTCGTAAAAAGAAAAATTCTCGGTAGCAGCCTGGAGTTTGGAATTGTGCTTAGTAGACGGTAATAAGCTCGCTTCCTATTACGTGGGACATAAACATAGCTGGCGAACTGTGCAATACACCTCTGCCTACCCCTTTGGGGAACACGGGCGTGATGGTATGTTTTGTTTTGTGTTATGTGTACTTTAAATTCTAGAGGTTTGTGCCCAAGGTATGCCATACAAGTTTTGTAGAATAATAGTTTATAATACTTATCTTCTATAACTTTTTTTGAATTTTCATATTACTTATTATGTTTGTATATTTACACTCTTAAATACTATTACAAAGTTTATAAAAAAGGAACAAAATAAAAAAAGAAAACAAAGAAATTAAACGGTTGGTCCAAAACTTTTCTGTTTGATACCTAATTCTTGATTAGATTTAATTTGACCAAAACTATCTAAGGAAAAATCCTATCTAAGAAAACCATAAATTTCACACATCGTATTAGATCCTCAGTGGTGAAGAGAAAGCAATTTATTTACCTCGCTAGTTAAACTATTATTCATTTCGTTGGCACTGTTAGGTATCATATATTATATAGAAGATGGCAGGGTTATAGAGTTGCAAATAAATAGACTGCCAGAATCAGGAGCTTTATTGTTGTAGCTTTTTTTTATTGTTAATTGTGGCAGACATAGCCCACCTGACGGTAAATGGTAACCGACGCTCATAGACTCAATTTTATCTTTCTCTTCAATACCGGCGCAATTACGATGTGCCCACGGTTGACATATTTGACACAATACCCAGCCTTCGTTTGGACTCTGAATAAAGGTGTGAACAATAAAAAACACCGAAAATCTTCTTTTTCTTTGCTTGAAAAGCAATGTTAACTAAATATAAATTCTCATTACAATCGTTTTATTATTATAATAGATATTATTTTTATAAACGTAGGTATCTTATCTACAAAAATGCGTGTTTTCAGGAAAATATTACCTATGTAGATATAAATATACTAGCTGATACCCGCGACTTCGTCAGCGTTAATAATTGATTTTCTAAATTTGACACCTAATTTACCCGCGATTTTAAAAAATCCTATGTCAAATATAAAATGAAATTTAACATTCTTAATTCAAAAAAGTCTAAACATGTGTGTTTCTATATCTAAATTAGAAACCTACCAAACCACCCTCTCATTCCATTCCTATTATTTAACTGACCACTTCCTCATCTCCTCTGATGATATATCATACCTCTTCATGCTTTTCTTGGGGTGGATTACCCGCGAAGGTTGCATTTGGTATATAGGCTATCACGCCAACCACTCATGGGGTGGCAAACTTACCGTCTTACTCACCATCAAGCCGTACAGCCTAGTATAATAAATAAATATTCACGGACATTTTCACATAACGTCCTCTGGTCCCAAACTAAGCTTAACGCTTGTGAAATGGGTACCAAATATAATACATACATATTACTTTTTTTGTAAATACATACATATAATAGATAGAAAACACCCAGACGCAGTACAAATATCTATGTTCATTACACAAATAATTATCCTGAGTGGGAATCGAACCCATGACCTCGAGCACGGAAGTCGGTTACACTACTGACTACTCCACGAGTCCCGTCAGTTATGTGTTATAAACATTTATGTACAAACAAAGACATAGCATCAAGCTTGTATTCCCTGAAGAGGTAAGCAGAGGTGTATTACACATCCACAATTCACCAGCTATGTTTAAGTCCCACGTACGGGAGCGAGCCTATTGCTGTACCGGGCACATTTCCAAACTCCGGGCGATTTTTATTTTTACGAAAAAGCTTAATAACACTGCCCACCCGGGAATCGAACCCGAAACCTCATGATCAGCAGTCACTTACACTATACATCAACTGCCTCTGCACCAAAGAGGCAGTTGATGTATAAAACAGAGAAGATCCACAATTAGGCACTAAAAGTGTCCACTATAAATTAGTGCAGATTACGCTTTCCTGCACTCATTTCGTTTCGTATTGTTTTCCGCAACGTATCAAATATTGATACGTTGCGGTTTAAAAGATATAACTTTAAAAGATTCGTAAGTTGTACACATATTTAAAGTAACACGGTCTTTTTTCGCGTATAAATTAGGTGAAGTTGAAAGTTGTCCCGTGACTACGGCTGCTGCAACGCAGTTGAAACGTCGGGCTAAAGATAGTTAATAATTTCACCTAATTTATACGCGAAAAAAGACTGTTTATGTTACTTTATATAACGTATCAATATGCCTAATAATACCAAAATCTCTTTTGAAAAGGTCATTGACTGTCTCTTTTTCTTTCGTTCTTTCTGAATAGTGTCATTAAGCTCAAGCACGCAGTTAAAAGTTGTTATTATTTTATAAAATCATACATACATATTGTATTTTTCCCGTAGGGGTAGGCAGAGACCACTTCTCTCCACTTGCTACGATCCTGACACGCATCTTTCGCTTCATCTTCTTTCATCAGCGCTTTCATGCATGCTCGTTGGTTTCGAGTACTCTTAACCTGGCCTTCCTTAAGAATGTCTCCGATTGCTATTCACATTTTTCACTTTGTGTTTAATGTATGTTGCTAAGCATGTCAAATGCTAAAAATATATATAAAAATATCTAAATATTTATCTCTCTTCTCTCTTCTTAGCGAGCGTCTACGTCATGAAAGGAACATCTATGCAAAATTACAAGTCAATCGGACGTACGATTTCGGAGATATCGTGATGAGTCAGTGAGTGGTAAATCGCTTATATATGTGATGAGTCAGTGAGTGGTAAATCGCTTATATATATATATATATAGATTATCTATACTAGTGGATCCAACAGACGTTGTCTTGGCCAAACATTGGCGTTTCGTTTGGATTCGTTAGATAGGTTCCCATTTCTTTTTACATTAGAAAAAATTTAAGAAAAATCCTGAAATCATATCGTGGCGCCATCTACCGGGTCCAAATGTGAATCTAAACCATCCCGGTACTTACTCAAACGTTCACAAATAAATTGAAGAAAAATTCCTGATATACTATTGTGGCGCCACCTACCGGGTCCAAATGTGAATCTAAACTATCCAGGGCGCCACCCAAACGAATCCAAAAAAAACATTCAAATCGGTCCAGCCGTTTAGGAGGAGTTCAGTGACATACACACGTACAGTAGAATTATATATATATAAAGATAGTAATTTGCGTAACCTTGTGTTTATGTCCCCCTACACACAAATCACTTCTTTTACCATAAACTTTCTTCTCGCGGGTCTGCTGGAAGAAATATCTTAAGTAATATGCAGAACTTTTGTAATAAATATTTAGTTTATATGTGTTGTTATATGTGTGCACATAAATAAATGTAACATTTAATCCAAATCTTTGCAGTTTCTGATATGCACGAAATATATTTATATATCTACTAGCCTTTGCCAGCGGCTCCGCCGCAGCCAAAAACTAGTTTTTCGGTTATATCTCAGGTTCCCGATATAGTAGCCGGATAAAATATCTACCAGTTTTTAAGTGAAATCAAGGCCTTCAAATAAAAAAGTTGATTCAAAATCCATCTAGTACTTAGTTCTTTTAAATAAATTCTAAAAAAAGATCTAGTTTAAATAATTTTATAGTTTTTCGGTTATATCTCTCAGGTTCCCGATATATTAGCGGTTGGTGTATACCAGTTTGTAAGTCTAATAAAGGCCTTTCAAATAAAAAAAGTTGCATCAAAATCCGTTCAGTAGTTTTTGTGTGATGCGCGAACAAACAAACAGACAGACAAAAATTCTAAAAAAAATTGTTTTGTGCTTAGACATGCCTATATAGCCTATTATAGTCATTTTTTCTCAAATATCTTAAATGTACAGGCACAGCTCTGTTACAGCTTTATAATAGTATTAGCCTTTGCTTGCGGCTCCGCCGCAACCAAAAGCTAGATTTTAAGTTGTATCTCCGGTTCCCGATATAGTAGGGGGATAAAATGTATACCAGTTGTTAAGTCTAATCGAGATCTATCAAATAGAAAAAGCTGCATCAAAATCCGTGTGGAGTAGTTTTTGCGTGATGCATGAACAAACAAACAGATAAACAGACAAACAGACAAAAATTCTCAAAAAATTGTTTTGTGTTTAGACACGCCTATATAGCCTATTGTACTCGGGTGTACGGGTGCTCTCTATCTGTGGGGTGCGTATTATCTCTGCCTTTACCCCGCAGTCTCTATGTGTGATTATACTGTAAGATTCCTTACGTCACAACCTAGTTCCTAATAACCTACGTATGTGACGTGGAATGTAATGTGCGTGTTCTCCTGACTGAGTGAGTGAGCGTGGGGATCCTAATTGCACTGTGAGCTACTGCACCTGGCCCTACACGAATAAAGATCACTATCAACAAAATTCTCGCGTATCCTATTACATCTAGCTCGTCGTAGGTAGCCGCGATGTTGTCGCGTCGGTGGCGACAGGCGTCATGGCTAGCTACTCAAACTACCTGCTTGGCATTTAGATATTTTTATATATATTTTTAGCATTTGACATGCTTAGCAACATACATTAAACACAAAGTGAAAAATGTAAAATCGCGCTTGGCACCTTAAACTTGCTGACATGACTAACCTCATTCGTAATTACATGGTCCCTACACTATTAATGTCATTTTTTCTGAAATATCTTAAATGTACAGACACAGCTCTGTTACAGCTTTATAATAAATATTATTGTAGATAGATACTAGAACTATACTACTGGTACACTTTTGATTTTATTTAAAACTAAGTGTTAAATGCCTAAATAAATTTCTAAAGGTGACTTCCCACATTACCGTCCACAATCGGAATCAGTTAATTACTACCTAAGCAACTCACAATACAAACATGTCGCACATCGGCAACGACAGTGTCACAACACATAAAAATAAGAAATTGAGATAAGTATCCTCTAAGAATCGCAAATGCAACCTTTATCTACTAAAAAAACGTCATAATTATAGTGTGATTCATCACCGAGATATGGCATTTAATACCCTTTTTCACTAAGCCACTTTCCTACCTTTTGCAGCGTAAATTGTGTCATATCAAAGTTAATACACAGCGGGCGTGCATAAAGTGCATGTAGTACTGTGATGACCTGTGTAATGACCCTATTACCGTAAGTAATTCTCATATAATTGCCTTGATTTCTGCAAAAAGACAGTCGCATCATGAAGTGACCATATTTTTGAGTTATTCTAACTACGTATTTTAAAATTAGGGAATAGAACTGTCATATCATGTTAAATTACACTTTTCTTGATTTAGCGATAGTTATACACGAAGTTATATAATAAGTAGAAGTGTTATAACATGTGATATAATTGTACTGTCGCAAAGTGAAAAATGTGAAATCGAAAATAACAGTCAGGAGCAGGATTTGAACCTGCATCTCCTGGATACCGTCCAGATGCTTTACCAATTCAGCCATCCTGACAATTGCTCCTGACTGCTAATTTCGATAACACATTCATACTTAACGTCTTTGGGTGACGCCTGCACCATCTGTCGGAAGTATTTTCATACATTATACCGACCAGGTAAACTTAATTTTACAATTAAGATTTTACCTAATAATGACGCAAACCCTATAAATATTTAGATATTTTTATATATATTTTTAGCATTTGACATGCTTAGCACTATGTATTAAACACAAAGTGAAAAATGTGAAATCGAAACGTGGTGCAGGCGTCACCCAAAGACGTTAAGTATGAATGTGTTATCGAAATTAGCAGTCAGGAGCAATTGTCAGGATGGCTGAATTGGTAAAGCATCTGGACGGTATCCAGGAGATGCAGGTTCAAATCCTGCTCCTGACTGTTATTTTCGATTTCACATTTTTCACTTTGTGTTTAATACATAGTGCTAAGCATGTCAAATGCTAAAAATATCTAAATATTGTACTGTCGGTTAAGACATGTATTTTATTGAGTATTATTTAGTAATGTGTCTTTAAATAGCGTTTATAATTTATCTTAGAACGCGTTACAACTGTTGCAACAATGCTTAGGTACTTTTTACTTTATTTGGACAAAATGAAGCGGAACTCAAGAAACGAGTTCATGATTGATATAGTTTTACGCGATAACACTCCATAAGCATGCGTTGGTATGGATGAATCTGAACATTTAAAAGAAAAGATTGGAGTATTTTTTTTTCAAATACCCACGTACTTCCAAATTTTACATTAGATACGTGTATTAATGTGCTATTCATATTAATTTTTAGCATCTGCATTTACAAGTTTTTGACGATGTAGTTTACAAAATAATACCTAATTTAAATACCACTGTAGCAATACACGAAGTAAGTGTATTGCCTATGTCCAGCTGTGGATGTTAAAATCCATCAGGGATGGGTGTAAGTGTAAATTATTTATTTTATTTTTGAACGAAGGTGATGCTGTCCAAACAGATACAGAAAAGGTTAAAATCTGGGCATATTTACGTGCCAAGCCAGTACCCTGAAGTGATCAGGTCAGCGAAGGAAAAAGGGAGAAAACCTTGACTGAAATGAGTTCTTGCGATTTTGTGTTGTTCAATACTTTAGCACAGGATACGCCTGGGCATCCAAACAAATTCTATTACAATATTAGCCGTGACAATATGATAACGAAAGATGCATCTAGAACATTATTTTATAAAACTTCGTTTAATCAAATAGAAAATTTAAAGTTCAATTTTATCATTTTGTTAAATAACACAATGTAATTTTTTTCTGATACTTACTGTTTTTAGAATGTTTTAGTTATTAGATCAAGTATTACGCAAGTACAAAAATCTATTTTTGTTATTTTTCACTTCTAGGCTTAAGTTCACACAAATTATGCTAAACAATTTCATTTTGTTTGCGTAAAATATTGTTTAATAATATGTTTTCGAATGGTCAGGTAAACTTTTGTCTGAAAATTTGCTATATAGCTTTATATATGTATAGTTTTGATACCTTATCTGTTTCTAATATAACTGTGTAAAATCATAAATGTAAAATAGTCTTTGATTTATTTTAAAAACTATACAGTGTTAACAAATAAAAGTGTTTTATTTTATGAAATCTTTGAATAATTTGTCTAAAAAAGTGACACATTAGAGGAATTTAAAAGTAATAAATAAATATAAAATAGAAAAAATATCTTTAGGTAGATATTTATTTTCATAAAAACATAATAGAGCATTAAACAGTCTTCTTAAATATATCTTAATTTCAATACTACAAGTTAATACGCATTCCCAGAAAAAAATAAATGGAGTTTTTAGTTATAAAAAAAATACAATCGTGATTTCCCAAAAAATGCATTTTTTGTGTTGTGACACTGTCCTTGCCGATGTGCGATGTCAACAAAGCTTATAATTAAACATCTGCTCATGAGTGCGTTGTCAGAAGGCACTTTGCGTCACACAATGTGACTGTTTCCGTGATGCCGGTATCATTAGTGTATTTGTTGTCATAACTGGGGCACGGCTTTGTCATATTCAACATTTACAATAATGGTACATTCACTTACAAATTTAGGCAATTTTATTGCATAGAAACGTCTCTTACGACCTTGGTCTCATAAGATTACGACTAGTAAAGGGTAGATATAGCCCCTTCAAGTTCATAAGGATTGCTGAAATTATGGGCCAATCCTGGGTAAATCGCGAATAAACTACTTGCAGGCAGTATTGGCTACTTGGAGGCAAACCTAGATATTTTCCCGCCTTAACAAAAAAAAAAGTCAAATCTAGATTAGTCGAAATTAACAGCAGGCCATCGAAGAACAAGCCTATACCTTTCACGTGGGCACCTAAGTTGGTCATAACTACAGTGGAGCAATGTTCTTTTTTAAAAATTATGCTGTATGATAACGACGAAAGAAACAAGGTTCACAGAAGAGATGGAGAACGCTATGCACATTGCTGCATTGAAGAAAAAAGTTAGCTATGGTGACGGTTATATACCTACGCTTTATTTTACCAAATTTTCTACTGGTAGCGCCCAGTACGAATGGGCCGGCTCGATCGGGGATACCGACCCTACTCACAGAAGATCAGCATGAAACAACTAGGTACTCTTACTGTTGTGATTCATATGGTGAGTGAGAGCGCCGGAGGTCCAAACCCCCTCCCTATCCTCTCCTTATTATAAATTCCTATTCTCTCCTTAGTATTCTTCATATCCTGTCTCTATTATCGTCTATTATGTTATTTTCGATTTCATATTTTTCACTTTGTGTTTAATGTATAGTGCTAAACATGTCAAATGCTAAAAATATATATAAAAATATCTAAATATTTAAAGGGTTTGCGTCATTATTAGGTAAAATCTTAATTGTAAAATTAAGTTTACCTGGTCGGTATAATGTATGAAAATACTTCTGACAGATGGCGCAGGCGTCACCCAAAGACGTTAAGTATGATGTGTTATCGAAATTAGCAGTCAGGAGCAATTGTCAGGATTGCTGAATTGGTAAAGCATCTGGACGGTATCCAGAAGATGCAGGTTCAAATCCTGCTCCTGACTGTTATTTTCGATTTCATATTTTTCACTTTGTGTTTAATGTATAGTGCTAAACATGTCAAATGCTAAAAATATATATAAAAATATCTAAATATTATACTCATTTTCATATTCTAATTTAAAGTCTCATACATTGTAAGCATAAAAAAATTGAAGTAGATATTTTAATTGTGTTTCTAAACGAATAGGTACTACTGGGTTAAAATAAATAAACCAAATATTTTGTAAAATCATATAGGTACTGTGGGTAGATGAAACCGTTGACATAACATATCAGCCTTGGACGTCTATCATCCACCCGTGATCATGAACGCTGTAAAGTATTCGAAACGTCGGGATAGTAGAAAAATCAAGTAAACGCGATAGATTCCGTAAACGTACCTGGTTTTATTTCAAAATGTTTAACATTCGCGTAAATATCAGAAAGTATTATACTGTTACAGTATGTTTTTCTCAAATATCTTAAATGTACAGACAGCTATATTACAACTTTACTCCGTGGACATAATAAAATTATAACTATAGGTATTTCGCGCGGCCTCGCGTGGCCTTGGCTCGCTATTGGCCGGCACGCGTAAGACTCCCGGGAGTCTTACGCTCGTTTTGAACTTATTGAAATAATAATATTTAATAATCCCACCCCATTCTTTCCCACGGGTGTCGTATGAGGCGACTAAGGGAAGTAAGTAATTATCATCCATTGCACGACTGGTGGTAGGGCTGGGTACCAAGTGGGAGCAAAAAAAAAAAAAAGGGCTGGGTACCAAGTGGGAGTACTTACTTGGTATCTGGCCCGGGCGGGTTGGTACCGCCATCTCCCGTGTGACCGGCCATGAAGCACATCGTTGCGTTTTGGCTGCAGCAGGAGATAGCCGTTTATATTTCATTTCATATCAGTCTGTGAAATGAATTGGTGAGCAGCGGCTTTACAATACTCTCGGTATAGTCGAGTCCATGGGCGTGACGGTTACCATTTACCATCAGATGGACCGTGGCTCGTCTGCCACTACATGCAATAAAAATAAAAAAATAAAAAATCGAATAGAATCTACTAGAAAAATAAATTTTTAACTTTTATGAACGACAGCTTTGCTGCTGTCGGTGGATTCAGGAGTCTCTGAAACCGGCGAGCAGAAACCGGAGAGTGTATGAAGAGAATTATGAATGTTGAGGAAGCGAGAGATGTATGCAAGAACAGAGCCTTATGTCACTCTGTTCTCTCTGCCTACCCCGCAAGGGAGATAGCGTGATGTAGTAAAATCACCCCCTAACATAGGCAACCCTAGCGCATGTTGAATGACGCGGTTGCCCGAGGATCATGCAGCGGGTAAAACAATCTCATCTGTATTTCTGTTTATATAAGGTACATTTCTTCTCGTTACGAACAATTAGTATTATTCTTGAGATTTTGTAGGCTATTATAGAGAGATTTTGGACAAGTTTTAATGGAAGTGACGTTTCTGTCCGTAGGACTAGTATCTATTCTGTGCCTCTAGTTTATCGGTCTCGCTCCGCACGTTTTTATTTTCATAGGAATACCTATGCCTCTTTTCCTTTGGACATAGAGGTTAATTTGGTTTGGTGTTTTGTTCAAATATGATAGCATGAAAAAAAAAAAGATTATTTAGACACACGGAGTACAGAAAAATAGCGGAGTTTCAAGGCAAAATCTCTTTAGAACGAAGCGTCGCTAAATGCGGGTGTTCGGGGGACGAGGTAAAACTATAGCTCCACCCCTAGATCAAAATCCATCTAGTGGTGAAATGTATTTTACAGCGTAATAGAGAACATTTTTCAATAATTTAGTTTGTCTATTCACCACTATGGCGTTACAAGCACAACAGTTTTTTCCAGAACATTCCATAT
The DNA here is from genome assembly GCA_948253155.1 of Leucoma salicis. Lineage (NCBI taxonomy): Eukaryota > Metazoa > Arthropoda > Insecta > Lepidoptera > Erebidae > Leucoma > Leucoma salicis. The sequence continues at coordinate 20,691,615 of OX411811.1, forward strand.
GCGTTAGTAAGGCTGGTCCACATTGTTTATACTAACTTATTCATCACGACGCCATCTTCCTTGCGGAGTAGGCAGAGAGAATAGAGTGCCAAAAGGCTCTATTCTTGTGTAAGTACATCTCTCGCTTTCTCAACATTCACAATTCTCTTCATACACACTCAACGGTTTCGGAGACTTCTGACTCCATCCTGTTTTCAATAGATGACCGATTTTGTCTAGGTAGGTGAGTTTCAGTCTCCCCCTGTACCTACATCCTTCCACTTTCGCATTGTATATCTTCTTAACAGTCACTCGTCCGGCATTCTTTCCACATGTCCGAACCATCGGAGCATTCCCTTTCGCATCTTTACACTAATACTCTCTTTCATACCTACTCGCTTTCTTACTTCGTCGTTACGAATGCGGTCAGTCAGCTTCACTCCACAGATTCTCCGCAGAGATCGCATTTCGACCGCATTGATTTTATTATCATGCTCCTTTTTGCATACCCAACTCTCGCTTCCATACAATAACGTTGGGACAAGCACTGCGTTGTGTATTGCGACACGTGCCTTCTGGCTGAGGTGATGACTGCCAAGAAGTTGTCCCAATGCTCCGTTCACTCTATTATACTCCATTCTATCTCACATTGTTTATAATGTATATTGATAATCAGTATTGGGCATAGACGTAATGACGTAGGATCGTAGGATTTTTTCGCTACGCTCAAAATACCAATGAAGCATTGGAGTGAAAGATCTTAATCAAGTATAAACCGCTGAGAGAGTAACTGAGATTGCGAAACAAAATGCCGTATGCCAATGTATATCAGGATCAGGTGAATTCTTATGCACCTGTAATATAGGCGATAACTTTCCTATTAGATCTATAAGCGGCGTTATACTTTCGCTTATCTTCTTTTGCGTTCAGGTCCTGACACCTCCTGGCCTTATTCCAGGCCAAATAGGCGAACTGCTTCTGACGTGCAGCCTCCCTGCAGGTACTGTTAAACCAGGGACGGATGCGACCGCTGACGGGTAGCTTGGTGCTTGGGATAAATGAACCAACCCTTTTAGCACAACTTCCGTCACGCAGTCCTAACGTATACATGCGGTTATAATTTCTGTATAAACAGGGAATTTAAAATAATAACAAATAAATCAATAACACGATGAAAAATAAAAACAATTTAATAAATAACATGACGCTAATACTTATATTCGATAATGGGTTCGCTGGTGTGACGCAAACTTTATGTTGTCAATTATTTCCGAACACTCACCGACAGATGACATGTAATTTCCTTTATAAAAGCTAAATATACTTATTTATGACATGCACTATTCGACGACTGATGTCTCTTTGTAATGAAACAAAGAAAATGTGTTTTAAAATATAAATATATATAAATTTAAACGACTTACACATGAAATGATATGCCATATTGTTTTAATTTTGCTCCTGAGCAATTTTTACACCCATCAACAACGCACTTCATTGTTAAAAGAATTTAATACCTTTATAAACGTGAGAAAAGAGCGAACCGATTGCAATGACGGTTCATTTGATACTACGGTTTTAGGCCCCGCCCACTGTGACGTCGTAGACCTATTTGAAGGCGACATGACCTAGTTGCCTTGCGGCATCTCCGCTATTTTTCTGTACTCCGTGTTTAGACAAAAGTAATATTTTTGTCCATGGAAGTAACATGTATACAACAGGTCCATGTTTTTGTCTAAGGATTATTACGTCCATGATAGTTTCTGACAATGTCAGAAACTGACAAATGACAGTTAAGGTTTTTGTTGTTGTCATATGAACTTGTGACTATTTTCTTGTCTGGACTAATAATATATGCAAAATTTACATAAACTACCCAATTTAAGTGTGTTATTTAAATAAAAAAAGGATGTCAGCACAAAATTCGCCCGTGAAAGCGTCAAGATCGCCTAGTGTTATTGAAACAGTGGGAGACTTTGATAATCAGGTAAACCTAGGTCACTATACTACGCCTACATCCTTCCTTGGGGTGTAAAATAATAACTGCATTGTATTTTTTCCAGGATACGTTATTAAAACATGTTGATATCTCAATAGTAGAGTCTGAGAAACGTGCTAATGGAACATTACACGTTCGAGACCATTACACGGTATATCTAATTGATCTCAAGTAAGTCTTCACTATATAGTTTTCTTTAGCCTATTAGCCATTCATTATGTGTCGATTACTATCAATTTTGTTTATTTTCAACTCATTATACTGTACATTATACTTAGGAAATTGACGTTTGTATCAACCAGATACTAAATTTAATTATTACGTTTTATAAAGGGTATTTATAAAAATAGAATACTTTTATTATTTAAATCAAACAGTCGCGTTAATATAGTAAATAATTCCGATTAACAGATACACAGCACACCCTACTTACTACAACCTTTTTCTAGACCACATAAAGAGTTGTCCTTTATGGGAATCAAATCCAAAACACTTGGCATAGGAGGTGGCTATCTAAACTACTGTGCCATCTGTGCACTCATAAAAACATCATGCCTGTATTCCCCGAAGGGGTAAGCTGAGGTGTATTACACACACTCTCTCTCTCTCTCTCAAATTACAAAATTTTATTTGCAACTTTAGTATTCTCTTTCCATATGGAAATACTATATGAAACTGACCTGATGAGTAGACAAAGTTTCATTTCTTGTTGTCTTCTTCACAGGGTAGTAATAAGTACCACTAAAGCAATGTAACATGGTTCCAGTGGTCCGCCAACACAGGCATAGAGACGGCACATGGTGGGTTTATTTAGTGGGCGAGGGCCCCACACTACCCTGTTTGTTGCGACAACAGGTTTTCCCACCTTAACAAAAGAAAGGGTGATAATAATTATGTGACACATATAACACATCTCCACAGATGGTGTAGTGATTTAGATACTAAACTCCAGTGCAGTGTTGTGGCTTTGGGATGCAGGACAATTCTTTTACTCTATTTCTGGGTGTACTCTGTGTCAGTCAAAATTGTATGTTTGTAAATTCCCCTGTGATACAATGGATTGTGAGTGCAGAATGTTTCCTTATTAAGGGAAAGAAAACTATATAGATTATAGTAGTAAAATTAATTTTCAGAGTAACTGATGCAGATTATAAACTAGTGCAATCAAAGATAAGCACAATATGGAGAAGGTACACAGAGTTTGAACAAATACATGATTACCTACAAGTGACATACCCACATGTTATTATACCACCACTACCTGAAAAGAGGGTCAGTATTAATGTTATTTCATAAATGTTAAGCTTTTCACTGTTTGTGGTACTGTCTTTATCATATAACTAGTTTTGCCCGTGGCTTCAAAACCTGGTTTTTATGTGATATCTCAGGTTGCCGATATAGTAGCGGGATAAAATGTATACCAGTTTTTAAATCTACTCAAGAGCTATAAAATAAAATAAATGCATCAAAATTCGTTCAGTAGTTTTTGCGTGATGCGCAAACAAACAAACATATAAACAATAGACAAAAAAAAACTAAAAAATATTGTTTTGTGTTCAGACATCTATATAGTCTAAAACAGAAATTTTTTCTCAAATATCTTAAATGTACAGACACAGCTCTGTTACTATAGCAACTATAGCTTTAGTTAGGATTTCATATTAATAACGTCATATATTCATAATACTTAAAACTTAGTAATATTTTGATCTGTATTTTTAGCAATTGACATGCTCAGCTAGAGACGCTGGTTTGATTCCCGCTCGCACTAAAGTTCTCTTTTTCCTCATTCACCAATAATTTGTACTTGTTAGTATTAAATCCAGATACTGCCTTTAATGTTGTAATTTATTACTAAGATGATTGTGTGATGTAGAAAGTAATGTTCAAGTGTTAAACTACCAACAACAACAACTACTACTACAAGCAACTACCAAAAAATCACCCAGGCCCTCAGACCAATATAAAAATATTTTATTTATTTATTTTAATATGGAAAACCAACAGCTCTATATACATTAATAAGGTACAACATTAGTTATCAGACAGCCAATTATAGGTTCTCACGGTTAGTAGTAGTCTAATGTAACAAATGTGAATATTGTAAACCACACAACATTACTTAAAAAAATAAAATAACTTGCGCACAACATTAGGTACTTAAAAATTAACTTATAATTAATTACACACGAAAAACTGTTTGCTCAATTGCTGTCTAGCCGATGCGACACTTGTACAGAATATATCGATGTCCAAAGATTTGTCCTTGCAGAGACGATTAAAGGTTGCTACCTTCGCTCTCCATATAAACGAATTTTGCCTATAATTGGAGTAGACTTCACAAGCCATCACGAAAAAGGTAAGCAGGTTAGGTTCGAAGCACGAAGGAGGTCAGTTGTCCACAAATATGTGTGACTTTTTGGACATCCATTTAACTGCCAGCGAAAGGTACTCAACCTTGCCGATCGTACGAACTGCAAATGCAAAACTAGGCTACAACCTCCTCATTATGATATAATTGGAATAAAAGCAATAATTAATCACAAAATATTGCTAATTTTTCAGGTGCTATATGCTTGGAGAAAATCGGACACAACAGATCCGGAATTTATAGAACGTCGACGAGCAGGGCTCGAGAACTTTTTACTCCGCGTTGCATCCCATCCACGGCTATGCTTCGATGATCAATTCGTCAATTTCCTACAGCAAGAGCATGGGTGGCGGGAGACAATCACAGATAGCGGTTAATTATATAAATATATATATATATAAATACCTGTAGTTCAAAAGAGAAAGGAAAATTTGGCATTATTTTTCTTTATGTTGACCAAATAAAGGTCAAACTGTACTTTTGCAATAAAGGTTTTTTGTAAATACATACATACATTATATAGAGAACATCCAGACGTAGTACAAATATATGACTGTGTCCATCCCACAAATAATTGTCCTGAGTGGGTATCAAACCCACAACCTCGTGCACGGCAGTCGGTTACACTACTATGCCACGAGGCCCGTTCCATAGTTTTACAACCAGACACACTAGGGTAACAGCACCAGAAAATATTTGGCTACTGTAGTGCGTGTTGGCTTTAGTAATTATATCACTTTTTATTCCCAGATTGAGGGGATGGTGGCCACTGTTCACTGCTCAATTTATTGCTAACTTGACTGACAAATTGGCGTATTTGCGAAATCAAAAATTAGGATGGCGCAAAGTGAAAAATATATTGATGATATCCTTTTTCATTTCAGGTTACATATTACAAGCGGAAAATAAATTAAAATCACTGTCCGTTTCAATAAGACTAAAAAAGCCTGATCCAGAGATAGAAAGTGTAAAAAATTATGGAAAACAACTAGAGACTAATTTAGGAAATTTTCTTTATACTAGGCAAGTATAAAATTCAATTTTGGGGTATCGCTTTAGAGTCTAAAGTCGCTTTAAAGTTTATACAATCATTTTCATTTTGAGATTTTTGCAACTAGAAATTATAATAGGAGAATAAAAATTCTATAATGCTTATCTTAGTCTCTTTATATAGAAATAACAGTTTTTCATTGATAACACTAGGCAGAGATACATTTTCGGTTTTTCTTGACAGACCAGTCACTAATTAAACCAACACTCAAATAATTAATCTATTTTTTTTAAATTTTCAGGTCAAAAATAATAGAAAAGAATTATGCATTGTGTAAACTACATGCAAACTATGGTAAATTATTTAGTGAGTGGAGCGTCATAGAAAAGGATATGGGTGATGGTTTACAGAAGGCTGGCCATTATTTTGGTATGTATTTTTTTTATTGGTTATGGTGGACAGACGAGGCACAGCCCTATACGTTACTACTAAACTCAGCAACATTAATATACCGCCAAGCTGATGCTCACCATTTCATTTTGCGGATCGGAAATGAATTATTGGACGACGACATTCGTCCTTCGAGCCGGATCATGTAATAAGTATGCAATATGGTCCCTCCTCCCGATCCTCGTTCAGCCGGCGCTTGTGAAAGGTGCGCCGACACCTACTACAACCAGAACACTGAAGTGCCTCACGGTCGTTCACATGGAAGACGGAGGTACCCGCTCGAGCCCGATATCTGTTGCAGAATACATATATGCTTTATATTTTGTTCCTTGTTATCCACAGATTCAATAGCAGACAGTATAGACTCTGTGGCGGAGGACGAGGAACAGCTAGCAGACCAGTTAAAGGAGTATTTATTCTATGCGGGAGCTCTACAACAATTGTGTTCTAACCATGAAACTTTACAGAGAGCATTAGAGAATGCTCAAGACACCCTTAACACTAGGTAAGTGTTTTATCCATTTATGAGTATGTAAAATAGCTGTCCGGGGAGACCTTGCGATACAGCGCCTCGCACACGCACAGTGTGAATAATTTGTTAAAATCTATGAGCCCTGTATAAACACAGATATGAAATGAAAGAATAAACGGTTATCTCCTGCTACAGCCAAAACGCAACGATGTGCTTCATGGCCGGTCACACGGAAGAGGCTTGGGCCCGATATCAAGTGAGTACTCCCACTTGGCACCCAGCCCTACCACCAGTCATGCAATGGATGATAATTGCTTACTTCCTTCAGTCGCCTTATACGACACCCGTGGGAAATAATGGGGTGGTGACACTTGTATTATTAGTCCGTCACGACTTCCAAGATACTGGTCATCATGTCATGTATTAGCAATTAATGTATGGACAGCTATATCCCACTAAATACAACACACCAAGGTCCACCGTTGGTCATACAGATGGTAGTACTGACACACTCGGACCAGATGTGAGTACTCCAGTACCCAACCCCGATAATGACATACTTTCCTTAGTCATATCGTACGACGCTTGCCCATTCCTTCCAATGGGTGTCGTACGAAGCAACTAAGGGAAGTAAGCAATCATCACCCATTGCATGACTGGTGGTGGGGCTGGGTACCAAGTGAGAGTACTCACTTGCTATGGGGCCCGAGCGGGTTGGTACCAGCATCTTCCATGTGACCGGCCATGAAGCCTCCTCCATGATAGCCGTTAATTCTTATATTTCATATCTGTGAAATAAAATGGTGAGCAGCGGCTTGAAAATACTCGTTATAGTTGAGTCCATGAGCAACGGTTATCATTTACCATCAAGTGTGCCGTGGCTCTAGTACCACAATTGGCAATACATTTAAATATATAACCTGTTCTCAGGATATCGGAGCGTGGTCGTGCGGCGGCTGGCAAATCGGGGCTCATGTCGCGGCTGTTCGGCACTACGGAGCCCGACATCGTACGTGACCAAACTACCCGCGTGCTCGACGCCAAGATACTCACTGACAACAATAACATCATGAAAGCCAAGACTGATCTCGAGTACGTACAAACACAATTTCTTTAAAATTATTTATTTATTAACTGGTACCAACGACTTCGACCGTGTGGAATCTGTTATTTTCAGTGCTTGCGCGGAACCTTAATTAATTTTTAATAAAAACAGTAGCCTAAGCTACTCCTTATAGCATCAGGTATCTGCCAGGAGAAGTCGCGTCCAAGTTGATCCAGCCGTTTCGGTGATTAGACGGAAGGTAATGGTTATAAAATGTTAGGAATGTTCTGCAACATGTTTGGAAGTGGTGGATGCTTTGAAAACCTGTAACAGTAGTTAACATGTTCGTTTTTGTGTTAAATAAATGTTATGTAATGTTATCTAACAGTGGTTTTACTGCTGTTTAAGAGCCATTATGCACTGTCGACTAGTCGCCGGCAACTCGATCGCTGGCGACTGTGACTTACTATAGTTTAAATCATAGATATAGTATAGATCACCTGACAGCTCGATGACGAGTATCCAATTTTAATTTGTCAATGTGTGCGTTGGATAGTGATGTAAGTTTTTTCAGTTTCTTTAACGAACTCGCTCATTCAAATAATCATCATCAACTAATGAAACAAAACAGACATAATAAATTAAAACAAACATAATTAATTCGTTTTTATTTATTTCACCAGCAATGTCAGTCAACGATATTTATGCATTTTATAAGGGAATTATACACTCAGCTTTTAGCAACATAAACCTACTTAAAAATTTTAAATTATCTATCTAACTAAATCGACTTGACTGACAATATCTGCTGTAGAACCTTTATTGCATTTTTTCCATTAATGTGTTCGGAGAAAATGTTCCAAACATTTAAGATAAATATCGACAATGTACCTTGTCGATAAAGTCAAGTCCTATTGTATATGTAACTAAAACTTTTCTACTAAAATCTTGCTTATATGTAACTCCTGGTCCTAGTTGCTTATGTTTTGGTCGCCGAGAGACCGAGTCGCCGGCGACTAGTCGACAGTGCGTGATGGCTCTAAGGCACCATAACTTACTTAAACTTTGTCCAGCCTGAAAAAACTGTTACCTTTTAGTCAGCATCTTGATACCTGGTAACGATCTCTTCCAAGACGGTTCGTTTTCAGCGTTCTTTTCTACCACGTACTTGTAAGATCTGGAATGAACTTCCTGCTGCGGTGTTTCCCCAGCGTTACGACTTGTCCTTCTTTAAACGAGGTTCGAGAAGAGTACTTTACTCACGGTAGGCGGCGACTTGGCTGTGCCCCTGGTGTTGCCATAGTTCATGGGCGACGGTTACTACTTACCATCATGTAGGCCGTTTGCTCGTCTGCCACCGTTGGCAATAAAAAATAACCTTCTTAGCCTTTGACCTAGAAAAGAACTTATTTGAATATTGATGTTACAGAGACTTCACCAAGAAGGCAATGGTGGAGATAGAAAATTTTCAGAAACAAAAAGACAAGGATCTCCACGAGTCTCTCGTTAGTTATATAACATTACAAGTGAGAGCTGCAAAAAAGGTAATTAGATTTTAGCATTTTTTTATACTACATAGGTGGCAAACAAGCCTATGGCCCACCTGACGGTAAGCGATTACCGCGCGTTACACCGCTAGCAACACCAAAGGCATCACTCGCGCGTCGCCATCTCCAAGGAAATGGATGGGAAGGATAATAAGGAGAGGGTAGATAGGATACTAAGGACAGGATAGGAAGGATAATAAGGAGCTCTCACTCACCTTACGAAACAGAACGGTAGAAGTACCTACGTTTGTTACGATACTTATGGGGCACATCCATAGTTAACAAACTGTTTTTTCTTTCGTAGAATTTACAAGCATGGACACAAATCAAAGAATGTCTCCAGAACATGCCTTGAGCTTCAACCAACAGTTTTGTACCAAATGTACCTAATATGCTGTATGTAATTGCATTAAGTTTTAGAAATTTATATAGCACATTGTAAGTAGAATTCTTTTTATATTCAGAAAGAGCGTATTGGCGTTGTATTTATCATGAGTTGTAAATTTCATATTAAAAAAAAATAGTAAAAGAAATCAAAAATTCAGTTATCTAGTTCCCTTTAATGGTCAATCAATTTGATAGAATCGATTAATAACGATGTTTTAGTTCTTATTATATAATTTGTATATCTGTGCCGCCATGAGCTCTTTCAAAAAGAGATATTTGTACCTATGTATCATTCATTTTAACATTATTAAAAAGAACACTATTTTTAATAATACCTTGTTTACTTTAATAAAAATACTTCAGTGGTGTGTAAAATATTCCAATATTTTAAATGTAATGTATAGTATATATTTAGATTCCATATTGTTACCCATTCCAAGGAGATATTGTCTATAACTCTTCTAAATTATTTAAGTTTTTAAAGCACTAACCCATAGATTTACAATAGATTTATGATAGGAAAAAAATTACAGGTCAGTATTTGAATCTATAATCACAAACTCATATTTTCATTAAAACAACGTTTTTAATTTCATTGAATTAAAATAAGCATTGATTTTTAATAATCCTTACTGAATAATATATATGAAAGGGGGTTCGTTTGTTTGTTACCTCTTGACGCCGTAACTACTTCACTGATCTTCACGAAATTTGACATACATATAGTACAGAGAATAACACTACTGTAAATTGGAGGGTTTCTGTAGTATGACTATTCTTGTATAGAGATTATTTTTGATTTTAAGTTCTTGTAGTTGAAAACTAAATATAAATACCTTGAAATATTCAACAACGAATATTTGCAAAGGTTCTTCTCTATTCAACTTGTAAAACAGACTAAATTATATTTCTATAAATCACTGTATACACTATGTTGGCAATAGCTACAGTTAGTCTCTGTAATCTTGATTCTTTCATTCTGTTTTATGATCTGTCGATTTTGTTGATACCATAATTTATATAATAACCTTTTAATATCAATACATTTTAAAAATATATGCATCTAAATATAATTGATACCCTACTCTGATCTAAAACGTAACTTTTTAATGTATGTACAGTGTAAATATTTATTTCCTATTAGTACCTTTTTCATCTGCCACCAAAGGTTCATTAATAATATTAAAAACCTAGTCTTAGAACGTGTACCTACATATTCTATTGTCAAAAAATAAATTATTTTATATGAAAATTAATAAAAAGATATTATTTAATTTTAGTTTCCCTAATAGTAATAAGGGTGCTTGTACTTGCCAAAGGAAGTTTCAAGTCAATGTAATAATCAAAGCAAAATATTCTAAATATGTTTTTCGTTTTGTATCCCAATAGTGTTGCAATGTTACAAAACATTTTTTTTTCTAAATTATTATTTTAATAAAATGTAGTATCATGTGAAATACAGTTGTTTTGAGCATGTTTAATACTTATAAGTTATTGAAAGAGAAAAAGAATTAGCAACTCAAGTATAAAATAATACTCTGAAATATAAATACTTATAAGTTATACATCCATGTTCTTCTGTGATGTAGTGCCTATTACAAGTATCTCATCATAGATATAAAATTCTCAATGGCGTAAAAATTTTTACCCAACAAAAGATGTGTGTGTGTGTATTTTTTATGGCCAAAATTTACAGTGTAGCCACTAGAAAAAATACTTTGACATTTTTTTTTTATATTGATTAACTTATTTAGTGCCAAGTTTAATTTTAAATAAAGTTCGAACAAATTATTTTTTTTAATTATGTTTTTGTAGTTCTGTACCCAGATATATTAGTAAGCATGCCGCTGAAATGATAATGTGATATAACTCGTTTTTGTATCACAATGTAGCCCTGGCAAATAAAATAAGTATGCATTTGAAAGACGCTGGAGAATACTTGCTGGTAGGCCTTGGAATAACACCACCCCATCTGAACCCACGGGAGTCGTAAGAAGACACGACTGAGGGAACACCGGAGGAGTAGGCAGCAGCGTTCCCTCGAGTATTTTAATAACATCCGCTGCGATCGCCAACGCGCCTGCCAAGTGGGGTGATTATGAGGTTTTCCCCCAATTTAAAAACAGCCCCCAGTCACAGCAGCTCCGCTGTTCCAGGGTTTTCAATGAACACATTTGCTTACTGCCCCCAATCACAACAGTTTCACTATTACTATGCAAGTCCGGTAACGACAGAGCAATATAAGAGGTGATCCATTTCGAGGTTCCCTACTTTTTTAAAGAAAAAAACAGAAAATTCAAATTGAATGGAGAATGTTTATTATCATTTGAAAGAACATTCTTTGGCATTTATTTTTTGAAGATTATATATGTCTATCAAATGTTGACCGATGCTACGTCGCAGATGGTCCACCGCGCCCTCACCCGCCCTTACTGCGGCGGATTACGGGTTCCGCGTCGTATCGACCGCGATCCGCAGGCGGCTGCCCCTTAGGGCACCCTCTCTTATGTTACGCCCCGCGCACGTGTGCGTGACACCTTCACGGTAGGCTTCCGCGGACGGCAGGGCAATTCCCCACCCCACCGTCCGCAGCCACGGCTAGGGCGGCATCAGGCGCAGGTAAGCGCGCGCACGCCGCCCCGCGCGCTGGTGGCAAATCGGGCCGCGAAGGAGGATTCCTCCCCGGCCCTCTCCGCCGCCTCCTTCCGCGAGAGGTGTCATACACCCCAACGCAAGTTTCTAGGCTAATAACTTCTTAAAATTTTAATTTAGGGCTCTGGTCTTCTAGCTGGTTCCTAAGCACGTTTGACGTTTACAATTTAGTCGCGAACGGTGTTAGATCGTGAATGGTTGGACTTAGAGAGCATGTTTGGGGTGCACGACACACCAAGTGACTGTTTGTGTAGACTAAATTTCCCGGTAGGTGAATAATTATTAACTTTGTTATTTATGGTCTAAAATAAAGACTGGATGGACAACTTATTTGTGAAAGTGGAAAAAGAGAGCTTTACTGCGAGCAGGATCCAAACCTACATTCCATCCAATCCGGGGAAGTGCTCTGAACCGCTAAGCTATCGCAGTCACCTAATAGTGACACCCAATCTCCATATCACATTTGATTTAGATGTCTTTAAAATTGAATGCTCTAAGTGTCTAAACACGTGTGTAATGATCATTTGATCGTAGTCTGCCAAAATTGTAGCATTTTACGTTAACTAGAATGAATCTAAACAAGTATTTATAAAAATTATTCGTTATTTATTTCATTTAATTTGTGAAAGTAATTTTTCATTACTTATACTCTGAAAGTAGGCCTGAAGTTGTTGAGGAGCGGGTTGAAAGTAATACTTTTCAGCCCTAGGGAGAATTACTTTCAACTGACAGCTGAGTAATTATAAAAAAAAACAGTTCTATTTTCTGTACAGTCAGTCAATTACAGCGTGATGTAAATTTGAAATAACATAAAGTTAAGTATTTATTAAAGAATTTGTTTTTTTATATGACTTTATTTTAATATAGTTGCAACTATATCTTTAAAATAACGAAGATTTATATTTTTTTGAATGATTAAAATGAAAAATAATGGCTGAATAGCTGACAGGCCACAGAAAAAAAACAAAATCGGCGGGAAAACGGCGATTCCAAATTCAATTTTTTAGTCTCCCATTTTTTCTTTAGCTAATTCATGATTTTTATTTTTAGTTTCCTCGTATTCGTAATGAAAAGCACAGTGTTTACCTCGGGATAAAGACTTATTTAGTCTCTCGAACTATTGGAGCCCTCGCTATGCTCGGGCGCCAAACCCCGTCTTCGGACTAAATAAGTTGCTTTCATCCCTAGGGTAACAATGTACTCGACGGCACGGAGTCCTTACCTTCCGACTGGTGCAGGTGCTGTCGGGGCACGGTTGCTTCGGCAGATATCTGCACATAGTTGCAAGGAGGGAAGCGACTCCGGGCTGTCACCACTGCGGCTGTGACGAGGACACGGCGCGGCACACGCTCGAGTCGTGCCCGGCTTGGGCCGAGCAGCGCCGTGAACTCGTCGCGGTAATAGGGGGGGACCTCTCGCTGCCGAGCGTCGTCAGAGCGATGCTTGGCAGCGACAGGAATTGGGCCGCGGTCGCTGCCTTCTGCGAGGAGGTTATCTCGCGGAAGGAAGCGGCGGAGAGGGCTAGGGAGGAGGATTCTTCCGCTGACCCAAACCGCCGCCAGCGACCGGGGCGGCGCAGGCGCAGGTACTTGCGCCTCATGCCGCCCTAGCCGAGGCCGCGGGTGGATGGACCGGGGAACGTCCGCCACCCGCAAGGCCTCCCGCGAAGGTGCGACGCTCCGCGTGCGGATGCGGCAGTAGTGGGTACTCGGAAGGGTAAGCCGCCGGCGGACCACCGAAGGAATGTGACATAGTTCCAGTGGCCCGCCAAGAAAGGCGGAGAGACGGCACACGGCGGGTTTCTTTAGTGGGTGAAGGCCCCACACTACCCTGTTCGTTGCCCCGAACGACGGGGTGTGCGGTTAGGAACATTTTTTCCCGCCTTAACAAAAAAAAAAAAAATGTACTATTACATAAAATATCAAATACAAAGCGCTGATGAAAGTAGATGAAGCGAAGCGAAAGATGTGTTGTTTCAGGATCGTAGCAAGTGGAGAGAAGTGTTCTCTGTCTCCCCTACCCCTACGGGAAAAAGACCTGACAATATGTATGTATGTAACACACGTTTAAAAACGGGCTCACTCATGGCAGCTCCACCATTCCGGGTTTCCAACTAGTATACCAGGGTCTGTCGTAAATAATGGATAACCCGTTAATCGGAGATAGCCCTGACGTCAGGCTATAAGAAAATAGACTTTTTATTTTAGAATTGCCATTGGTGTGAAAAGGGCAGACTAAGGGGCAATTTTTTTCTGGGCCCATTAGAAAACGTTGCGTTTATTGAGGGCATTATACTCTAAAATAATAGCTCGTTTTTCAATGTGATTACAATTCAAAAAATTCAAAAGTTGAAGTATAAATGAAACCGGAATATGAAATCTATAAAAAAATGTAATAGTATTGATTTTAAATAAACTAAATACTAATCTTCCATATAAAAGGTTACACGCATAAATAATTAGTGTAAAGGAAAATCGGGTTAGTTCAAATTGAAAAAAAAAACATATTCAAATACGCATGTAGTTAAACTGTATTTAACTGTATCTAAAATATTTGAATTACATTTTTGAGAATGTTTTATGTAATAAATGTAATGATCACAGTAGAATGAAACGCAAATCCTATTGACACTGACAGCAATGACTGTTTCTTTCAAAAAATCTTTGAAATCAGCTCGTTTTCCAGTAATGCATTGTGTGAATTGTGTTTTACTTACTGAATCAACTGAAAATGTGTGCCAACTTGTTTGCGAGTGGATTTGTAGCGAGGTGAGTTTTAAAGCTTGAAACCAATATTGCAACCCTATTATATACTACATATTTTTTAAATGTACCTGCTTTAATTTCAGCTAAATCCACAAGAGGCAGTTTGTAAAAAATGCTTAGTAATATTACACAGTACACAAACTTCTCAGACAACAAGAAGATTCGGGTACATGAAATGCAGATATTCCATCTGCATTTCATGTGGTTCTCCGTTTTTAAGAGCACAAAAAAAAACAATGTTTCTGATGATTCTGCAGAAAGAAACCTCGTTTTATAGTGGATACACCACATCAGGTAAAAAAGTACTAATATTAGTATGTTTATATTTCCTTTTTTTTATATAGACAACGACCTGCATTAACGAATAATCCTTTTATTGCGGGGACTTTACAAACATACAATTTCTCGGGCACAAAATATACCCAGACTCGGAACAAACATTTGTGGTTCACACGAAGATTTGTCCTATGTGGGAATCGAACCCACAACACTCGGGTGGGAAGCCGGTATCTAAACCACTACACCATCTGTGCAGTCATATACAATGCAATGGCGATAATAAATCATATTTTTTTATTTATTGTTATAAACTTTAAAATTAGTTTAAGTAGCCTGCATGAATTATTATTATGACAAACAACTATAATATTTTTTATATTTAAATAGGTGGAACGCTTAGAACAAGTTTGTATGGTTTGCTGGTTGAAAGCTCGTCGCACTGCGCAGCAGACACAGACTGCAAGATGATACTCTTAATAGACCTGAAGTGCCAGTTCAACTACTAGAGATTGCAGACAGCAGTAACATCCCACAACCATCGCCTGTGCCTGCACCCGTTCAGCCCCCTATTTCTAGAACAGTGCCATACATTACTTTGTTTTACAAGCGTGCTGCTTCTACTTCGTCACTGTATTTTTAGATTATGTGAAAATACATCTGGATTTTTGGTACCTACACTGTTAAAAGAAAGATTACCGATTGATTATTCATTTTATGTCCCCCGATGTGGACGTGTTTGTGAATACCATTTAAATGAACCACACAAACTGCTAATTTTAGGACTGCACTTGCTGGATGTAATTGTTTGGTAGGAAGATACATTGCTGGTTGCTGTGCACACGTTATGTCCATTGTGTGGTTTTTATCTTGGGCTCACTACCAGGATAATATCGAACCATCTGCATCTTTCTTAGATGAGGTATTAATATTGAGAGACGATTTCGCAAATGAAGATTATTAATATGTATAATAAAAGCTTTTGTTGTTGTAACTGGACTACTTGTTTTTGTTTATCCTTCCATGATTCCAATAATAATTAATATAATAAATATTAATTATCATATAATAATAATTTTATATTATTGAGAGGGGTAGACTTCGTCGAACGTTCTCTGACCAAATCAGAGAAGTTCTCGAGAAAGGTCAGGTCAGAAGTACCCTTAACCGACGTGCATGTGTGACGAATATAATGGCAGTGAATGAGGAAAAAAAGATGAGCAAGGATCGTGGCAAGTAGAAATCCGTTTTCTCTGCCTACCCTTCTGGGGAAAAGGTGTGAATCTATGTATGTAAATATCAGGATACCTAACATAGATTCTCTAGTAGACCAGGAAATCTCTATTTAGAATAATACGAATTCTTAAAAAAAAAAATTGTCACTTGAACAGTAAAGCACATTAGTGTTATGTGACATTTTTTTTAAGTGGAAAATAATCGTATTCGGTTCGATTCCTAATTAAATCAAAATCGAATGTACTTTTTAAATACGTATAAAAAAAAATACATTTGGTTTAAATATCATTGTGGATGCAGATATAACAAAACAAAGAGTCTATGTTTATCGTTTCTCTTAGGTTTAATTTCTCAATATTCCGGTTAGAGTTTAAGAAGATAATATTACTACTGTTATCTAGGGAGTCTATGGAAGGATTTGATATATAATACATTAATAAACGTTACAAATTGTGGTGGGCCCATTCCTCATACAAAAATAAATTGACTCCTTTGTAGACAATTTTGTATTATATTTTTTTTAATTTTCCTTCTTTGCTCATTCATTTGGTCACCATTTCAACAAAATACCTTTTTTTAATATACTTTTTTTGTATCTTACTCCTGGATACTTTTATTAATAATAAAAATATTAGATTACTATATTAGACATTATTTATGTAAAATACTGTCAAATTTTACATTTTAAGCACTGTAAGTATTTTTTTTTCTTTATGTCAAAATTTTAACATTAACTGTGACAAAAACATATATGCTATAGCTGCGCATTATCCTAAAAACATGCCTAGTTTATGTAGATTCTAAAAAGGTATTGTACATGCGTACTTTATAAGCAATATTACACAAGCGAAATAACTTAGCAAGGTCAACATTTTGGTTTTAAGAAATGTGTCAAATCACGATGATTTAGGCTCCAAATATGATTTTATTCAATAAGAATTCGCTATTTTATCACAAAATTTTCAATTTAACGTTGAACTATGCCACGAGACTGTTTTATTTTCATAGTTAGAAAATTACATGCGACTAGCAAGTACTAGAAAATTATTTCAAAATTTTCAATCAAAACACTATTCCAAATTCAAAAGGATACAATATCTTTATATATATATATATTTCTTGTGTGCGTGTGTATGTCACTAAACTCCTCCTAGACGGCTGGACCGATTTTGATGAAATTTTTTGTGTGAGGTCAAGGGGATTCGAGGATGGTTTAGATTCACATTTGGACCCGGTAGATGGCGCCACAATAGGATTTCAGGTTTTTTTTTTTTCATTAATTTTTTCTAATGTAAAAGGCCAATATTTGGACAGGACAACGTCTGTTGGGTCCACTAGTAGCCCTCAAGGGATACAACATAAAAATCAAAAAACACGACTACAAAGGGCCCTTCCTGCATGTCAAAAGGACCATTTATGTTTCTTGTTACTTGGAAGAAGTGCACTGTTTCTTTCACGCTCCCCTAATGTAAGAAAGACGGTGGCACCTCTCGTATTTTTTTCTTTACAATGCATGTCTCTAGACTTTTACGATTTTGAATGTCACATGCGGTCTTGCTTACTCTGTGCTTTCTTTGGTTACTATTTTTTGATATCGGACTTTGCTTTGCCTTGTGATTTGGACTAGTTAACATGATACTCCTGACGACTGCAACACAGTTTATAACTAGTGTAGGAGCCAGAGTTCCAAATATTTTGTGTAGGTACATGTGTTTTGAAGTTAATAAAGAATAATAATAATTATTATTATTATTAAAATACATTCTTTATCGTGTTTTTGTCATCGAGTGGAACAGTTAGTGTGTAGGGGAATGTGAAATGGACAGTGCGCTTCTTCTAAGTAACAACGGACATCAATGGTCCTTTTCACTCGCAGAGAGGGACCTTTGCCATCGTGTTTGTTAATTTTTATGTTGTATCCCTTGAGGGCTCTTTGTTGTCGTGTTTGTCCATTTTTATATTACTATGTTGTATCCTTATGAATTTGGAATACCTATTCTTATGATTGAAAGTTTTGAAATAATTTTCTAGTACTTGCTAGTCGCATGCAATTTTTAACTATGAAAATAAAACAGTCCTGTGGTGGCACAGTTAAACGTTAAATTGATGACAATTTAGTGATAAAATAGCGGATTCTTATTGAATAAAATCATATTAAGAGCCTAAATCATCGTGATTTGACACATTTCTTGAAACCAAAATATTGACCTTGCTAAGTTGTTTCGCTTGTGTAACTAATATTGCTTATAAAGTACGCATGTATAATACCTTTTTAGAATCTACATAAACTAGGCATGTTTTTAAGATAACGGGCAGCTATAGCATAGTAGATTTTTTTGTCACAGTTAATGTTAAAATTAGGACATAAAGAAAAAAAATTACTTACAAAGTGCTTAAAATGTAAAATTTGACAGTATTTTGCATTAATAATGTCTAATATAGTAATCTAATATAATAAAAAAAGTATTCTGGAGTCAGATACAAAAAAAAAGTACATCAAAATAAGTTATTTGTTGAAATAGTGACCGAATGAATGTGCAAAGAAGGAAAATTAAAAAAAGTACGAAATTGTCTACCGTTTTCACACCGATGGCAATCCTAAAATAAAAAGTCGATTTTCTTGTAGCCTGACATCAGGGATATCTCCGATTACCGGGTTATCCATTATTTACGACAGACCCTGTATATTTAAAAACAACACCAGTCACGGCAGCTCCTTTATTTAGAATTTCCGGTGGTGTTGTGGAGCAGAGACGTGGTCCTTGAATGTTGGCCTCGTATCAAGACTCAAAGTCACTCGGCGTGCAATGGAGGGAGCCATGCTCGGTATTTCTCTACGTGTTTGAATCCGCAATACGGAGATCTGCTGCATAATATATGATCAAACGAACTTCCAAGTGAAGTTCGATCTATATTATATGAGTCACTTCATTTGAAGATATAGTATTATTATTGTTTTCAACAAGGTAGTTTCTTTAACCTACAAGGCAACATTGCACGTTTTAAGAGTAAGGTAATTGATTTTTAGAATGTCAATCGATATCTGTCAAATGAGTTTTACCCCAACTCTAGATCTGCTGTCTTAACATCTTCATTATTTTTAGAGATTTTGTAAAACAATGCTTCATTTTATGGGTCCAGAATGCGTAGTGACCGTGTTCTGCGGGTGGGTTGGGTAACTTACTATATCTTCAAATGAAGTGACTCATATAATATAGATCGAACTTCACTTGGAAGTTCGTTTGATCATATATTATATTACGTCACTTCATTTTTCAGATATAGTATATAAGGTAGATATTTAGAGAAAGAAGCTTTGTTTTGCACTATAGTTTTTGGGTCAACAGAAATTGTGATCTTAAAACAATAAAAGCAATTAGAAAATCAGAAGTTTTTTATTTTAATGATTCGTACAACTTTCCTTTTATTACCTATATGATCAGTCTTAGAAATCGAATCTTGGTATTGATATACCTATAACATAGAACATAAATGTACCAGTTTGCAGTAATATGTAGTAAATTAGTAGGTATTAAATACAATAATTATTATTTTAATTATTCTGACAGAGAATCACAGATCTGGCAAAGTCACCCTCATTTGTATTAACAATAGGTCTGTTATAAAAACGAGCGAAACTGCTGGATGTGGCCGTCCAGCCCGCTGTTTTTCTAATTACATCAACGCTAAGTCCTGCGAAGCTCGCGGTAGATGACGCGGCATGACGCGTACTATGAGCACTAAAGATGCCAGTGTCTACACCGCTTTCCGACAACAATGCTTTAATCCAACGGCTGATGGATTGAGCTGTGGCAATCTTATGTGGCCGTTTTATGGTTAATAGAACGTTACCTGCATTCGCGGCCCTCAAAGTTTTTGTTACAAAAATATAATCCTCGAGGACTGAAGCAGGGCAAATTCTCGGGTTTTCCCGAAAATATGGTAAGAATAGCATCGGTTGGGCACGAGCGGGTGCTGAAGTTTTGATTGGATCTAGTATAGATATCTTAATACCGTCATCAGTAATGGTTATGTATAACTAATTTCTCTGTAATCATTTCTATACTTAACAGTTAGGGTACCAGTCAGAAACGTAATTCAGAACTACTTATTTGTGGATCCCATGTCGATGTGTATTTAGGATAGTTAGGTTTAATTTTAAATGCTCCCTTGAGGAGGCGTTTAATGCGATCGTCAGACCCGATTCTGCCGCCTAATAGTAGCGATAGTGCTAATTTATGACTATTCAAAGAACCATACGAACATCCTTTATCGAATTGTTCTGTCAAGAAGGACATAACTATTGGTATTGAATGCCTATATACGTCAACGTTATTTGACTCACAAAACTGCCACCAGAGGTTCCACGTTACGTTGTATTGCTTTATGGTGTTGTCGGACAATGACGCCCTCATGAGGTCGAGTGAGGCTGGCGGGACGCCGCATTTTGTGAAAGCTGTCCGCAGAGCTTCGCAGCACCCAGGGTAAGGTTGGCGTATAGTGGATGATGTTCCCTGTAATGAGATCTCAGTAGAGACTTACTGGGATTGAGATAAAGTATTTTGCTAGCTAGCAAGTTTTTCAAAAGCGGAAACCATGGCTGTGATGGCCAATATGGAAAGACTATGCCAGTGGCTTCTTCGTCGATAATTTTTCTTATACACCTAAGAATTATAGAGAATGGGGGAAATGCGTAAAAGTATTTATGCTTCCAATTTATAGTGAAAGCATCCACAGCCAACGCGTCTGGATCCTGCTTCCAAGAAATGAATGTATTACATTTGGCATTTTTGCGAGAGGCAAACAGGTCGATTTCAGGACATCCGAAAGATGTTATTATATCACGAAAGGCTTTCGTGGACAATTCCCATTCTGTGTCCGGGTTAATCTTTCTAGATTCTGCATCTGCATGATTATTTTTGGTGTTAATATAAGAAGCAAATAACCATATGTCTCGGCTCTCGCACCATTGCCATATCTCTCTAGCTAAACAATGGCAATTCACTCATCTAAATGTAGATGAGTGAATTGAATACCACCCATTCTATTCACTTAGCTTATAGCCGTGGTGTTATCGATTCGTAATAATATTGCACAATTATATTCGTTGTTTACAAAACTTTTTAAACCTAAGAAGACCGCTAATAATTCTAAATAGTTTATGTGATGTTCTTTATCTTCTTCTCTCCACCAACCATTAGCCTTCTTATTTCCGCAGACAGCTCCTCATCCTGTCAGGCAAGCGTCTGTGAATAGTTCAAATTTGTATTCTATTTTCTTCAAACTATGGTATGTTTTGAAGATATTGACCTTCCACCAGTTAAGGTCTTCTAAAGTGATATTAGAAATTTTTATTTCAGCATCAAAATAATTATGTTTTTGTAATGCAAGGAATTTTTGTTGTTCTAGAATTTTTGTGTACAAGAAACCGTACTTCGTTGCGGGGCAGGCCGCAATGAGTACTCCGATGAATTTTGCAAAGTCCCGTATTACACGTTGGTAGATAAACTTGAGATTTTTTTAACTAATTGGGCAATATTGTTGCGTTTTTCTAAAGGCAGGGAAAGAGTAAATTCCTTAGTGTTGTACACGAAACCTAGATATTTTATTGATTGTTCTGGATATAGTGAACTTTTCTCAAGGTTCACTACAAAGCCTAAGCACTGCAGTAATTTTAATGTTGATTTATTTCGGCACTCCTCAAAATTATTGCCTATGCACAGTATATCATCAAGACATATTACTGACTGATACCCTTGGCTCCTATGGTAAGCTATAACTTCCTTCATAATCTTTGTAAATACTCTTGGGGCCACTGACAAACCATAAGGCAGGGCTGTAAACTCGTAAGTGATCGGCTCACGTGAGTCCAGAGTTTGAAATCTGAATCTCAGATATTTTCTATCTCTACGAGCTATTGGCACCAAGAGGTAGGCTTCTTTTAAATCAATGGTGGCTAAGAATCCCTTCTCTGGTATCAATTTTGATGCAGTTCTATAATCTTCCATTTTAAAATTTGTATTCAAGATAAATTTATTTAGTGGTTTTAAATTTAGGATAAATCTTTTACCTCCATTGGGTTTAGAAGCCAAAAATATGTTAGAAATGAACTGATCGTTACAAGGGGTACAAATAGTTATGGCTCCTAGTTCTTTCAATTTACTAATAGCATCACACATAACTCTGTGATCATTGTGGTTAAGCTTAGAATGAGGAATTATGTCTTGTGTTACGGTGGCCTTGAAAGGGATTGTATAGCCTTGCATAATCCATGTCAAAACCACCGGGTTATTCGTTATATTTGACCAACAATTGTGAAAATAGGTAAGTCGAGCGGCGTGTACCTGCACTATTGTTGAACGCTGGCACGGGCTTTGGGTTGGTTTGAACTCCTTGCTACTAATCGATCGAGTCGTGGTCGTGGGGTAGTGTCGGCGGGTTGTTGTCGGCGCTGCTCTTACTCGACCTCCCCGCCCCCCCCTGTTGAACGTGTAGCGCGGAGGTCCCGTCCCGTTTCCCTGTACCACGGGACGGCTGCTCGTTGTTTGAGGAGCGCTCCTCTGAACGAATTTGTTCCTTATTTGGTGACCCTGTACCTTGTTGAAAACAATAATAATACTATATCTGAAAAATGAAGTGACGAAATATAACAGGAGTGATCGACATAGCCCATTCAGTTAGTACGCTGAATTGACAATGGGCAAGCAACCATCGTTCGGCAAAACTACAACCGCTGGGTAAGCAAGATTCTGCAGGAGCACCCGGTATCTAAATGTGTATATCAATTGGGTAAAATGACATTATGTACAGCTGTGGTGACGCGTCAGTTCTCACGTGTGGAGTTTTTGTTGAACGTTAATATCGATTCACGAATTACATGTGTTCTCAACATTTGCTCGATTTGTATTGTTTTAAATATTTTCCTTTATTTTCTTTTTACCATATCTGCCCATTATGAATGGCAAGAAGTCATAGAAGGTGTGCACTTGCCGGTTCAAGAATCGGCAAGATTAAGCAATTTTCAATAGGTACCCTTAATTCCATCGATTTTGGATATTTGTCTGTAAGGATCTAGTTACTCACTTTCCTACATAGAATTAGAAGGGTTTTTCTCATAGAGTAACATAATATTACAGAGCTTTTCTTTTTCCATAAAAACAACGTAAGTTACACAGGCTTTTAATATACTGCGCCGTCTTAGGCTAGAGTTCTAAACATCCAACATAATAATCTATTACTATTAAAAAATTGTAACAGAGCTGTGTCTGTACATTTAAGATATTCGAGAAAAAATGAGTGTAATAGACTATATAGGTGTGTCTAAACACAAAACGATTTTTTTTAGATTTTTTGTTTTTCTGTTTATTTGTTCGCGCATCACGCAAAAACTACTGAACGGATTTTGATGCAACTTTTTTGTTTGAAAGGCCTTGATTGGACTTAAAAACTGGTATACATTTTATCCCGCTACTATATTGGGAACCTGAGATATAACCGAAAAACTAGAAAATTATTTAAACTAGATTACTTTTTATAATTTATTTAAAAGAACTACTCGATGGATTTTGCTGCAACTTTTTTTATTTGAAAGGCCTTGATCTTACTTAAAAACTGGTAGACATTTTATCCCACTACTATATCAGGAACCTGAGATATAACCGAAAAACTAACTTTTGGCTGCGGCGAAGCCGCTGGCAAAGGCTTATTTTTTTATATTTACAAAACTAAGGAGGTAGGTATAGGTTCACTGGCCACTGAAGCAATGTAACACAGTTCCAGTGGCCCGCCAATAAAGGCGGAGAGACGGCACACGGCGGGTTTATTTAGTGGGTGATATCCCCACACTTCCCTGCTCGTTGCCCCGAAAGACGGGGTGTGCTGTTAGGTATATCTTTTACCGCCAAAACAAAAAAGAAGGCATAAGTTACCTTCTTCTATCGGCACTGCAACTCTGCATGTACCTATTTGCCTCCTGAATGATCTGCATCGATTTCACACCGTCTCTGACCTCCCTTCGCTAAAACCTTTTCATGTTTAGTCACCTCAGATTTTCTCAACACAATCTATTCATAGCTTCTTGTATCGTTCTCTGGGCCTGTTGTGGTATCTATTTAGGCATGGTAGGTAGGTAGCTATCCGTATTCTACAATAGTTCAAAAAATACTCGTCTTCCTAGCTTTACCTACTGTCTATATTTTACTTAATTTAATCTATTACATGCTACCTTATCTATATTATCATTATGTACAATTTCTTCATTAAAATTAAATGTTTATTTTCTGATGGCAAGGTGAGTAAGTGTCACCAGACGATATTAAATTGAGTAAATAAACTTGCTATTGTTGTAACAAGTCACCATAAATAACCTTCTTAAATATTGTAATCACCAATATTTTATTTCAAGAACTTATATGTACCTATGCGTAGTTGTACATCTATTAAATAATAACATAAAAATAGATACACACTTCAGGCAGAGAGACAACAACCACGACCTAAAAAGGTATAATTTTTAGGTATGTAGTAACATAGATCAAACTACTTATAACATTACTAAAAAACAATCCATGTAGTTGCGCGGAAGATTTTACAAAACAAACAACGGACACGAAGTAGGTACCAGGTATACCTCTATCTCTATCGCTCATTAGAAATAAATGTGAACCGCACAAATAATTTTCCTGCGTGGGAATCGAAACCACAGCTTTAAGCAAGCTATCCGAAGCACTAGGACTTCTGTACCTTCATCTTACTTACGTCTACCGTCTACGTCTTACGTATATTTAAATCCATAGTTACCTTTTCGGAAGGTACACAAACTGTGGCCTAAGTCGTAGGTCACGTAAAGTAGACGTAGTTTTTTGGTGCAATCAGGGCTTTATTAGTTCAATATTTGATATGATTTATTTGTTCTGCCGTGTGGGGCCGGCTTTAGAATTGTCCCACCCCTCTCCACCCATGAGAGTCGTAAGAACCGACTGAGGGAATACCGAGGGAGTGGGCAGTAGCAATCCCTCGAGTATTAACAACATCCACTGCGATCGCCAACCCGCCTGCCAAGCGTGGCGATTAAGGCATTATCCCCCATATGAGCGAAACACATGTTGTGGCGTTGGGGAGGCCTATGTCCAGCAGTGGACTTCGAAAGGCTGATGGATGGATGGATTTGTTAGATTTGATGTCATTTGTAGGTCATTTTATTTGATTTAAATGTTATATACTTAAAATTAGATTTACTTATTTATATAGATTTATGGATATGACTTTTTAATTTTATATACTTAGATATTATTTATTCAGAGAGATGTACCTGTACCATGTAATTATGTTATATAGGTACCTAATGTCTTGTAATAATATGATCTATATGATCGAATTAAAAAAATTAAGTATTCGTAGGTACCTACTACCTAGTCCCAACAGTTGACCACGTCTGTCTGTATCAATTATTTAGAGCCACGTAGATACAAAATCGATTGTAAAATGGGTCACTGTCATAAAGACATGAACATTTCTTACCGGCTATTACACTTGTGCTCATCAAACAAGTATACAATATAGGTACAATGAAAATAAACAACGGTTTAAGTTAACTAAGGCAAAGCTTGAAATTTTGAAAAAGATTAGTTTTAAAATAGAGCAACGACTTTATCCACACTAGCCAGCTTTTATCAGCTTCAAAATGAAGCACCAGCAAGTAAATGTAGACTTCTGGGCAATGGCGAAGTCCATGTTGATGTATGGAGTATTGACAGCAATGGGATGGCTGATGTTCCGTTTATTCAATGCTGTATTTACACTGCCGCAGCGATTGAGGGACCAGCAAGATAATATACAGGCTACTTTACAGGAATTCCAGGTTAGAAATGTAAATTATTATTTACCAAGTTATTGTGCTTGCATATCTAGCACCCCACAATTATATAAAACTGTAACAGAGCTGTGTCTGTACATTTAAGATATTTGAGAAAAAAATACTGTAATAGACTATAAATAGGCGTGTCTAAACACGAAACGATTTTTTTTAGAATTTTTGTCTGTCTGATTATCTGTTTCTGTTTGTTTGCTCGCGCATCAAGCAAAAGCTACTGAAGCTAAGTATTGCATTCAAAATAATGAAATGTTTTTTTTCTGTTAGCATACCTATTTATTGCTAATAAAAGCCAAGTATTATCTACAAAGTAATATTTTAGAGCAGCGGTCGGCAACACGCGGCCCGCGAGCTACCTTCTTGCGGCCTGGGATTGTATTTTTTAGTATTTTAATTTATATAAATACCTAAATAAACAATAATAATAAGTACCTAACTATAAAGTAAATAATTATGGTACTTAATTGTAACGGTAAACCGCTTAATATGTCAAGAAACCCTTGCTATAGAAAAAGAGTATAACGTAAAACGCCATTACCTATGATACTGAGCATAAAGTTAAATTTGCAATTTTTTTTTTATTTGTTTACGTTTTGTTATTTTTCGTCATTTCTCTTAATAAAATTAAAATAAAATGTCTTTAAATTTTAAATAATATGACAAATGCGGCCCACTTTCTTTTATGTAACCCCCTGTGGCTCCTGGCAGCCAAAAGATTGCTGACCCATGTTTTAGAGAATAAATATAGTTTCATGAATTCCTGGTACAAATAAACAAATACTTATTTCGAAATAAAACTACGTTTACGGAATCTATCGCGTTTACTTGATTTTTATACTATCCCGACGTTTCGAATACTTTACAGCATTCATGATCACGGGTGGACTTAGATGGTAGATGTCCAAGGCAGGTAGAATACCTATTTTGACAAATTTATGCCAAAACCAAATTTTTATTTGAACGCCTCACATTTCAAGATTTAATTACCTATCTTAATGGGTACATGTCAAGTCATATGGGATTCATTATGGGTGTCCCACTAGTGCCCACTACCCTCATTTACCCTACTCATTATTTAGTTGTTGAAAGCGTTCTACAGGGACCAGTGACGTAGCATGAGTAACTGCCGCCACAGGCAAATTTACCTCCCCTGAATTCAAAAACAAAGCTTAAAAGACTATTCTGCATGAATTAATTAGTGTTTGTACAGGCCTCACACAACAAATCTGCAAAGGGGTGGGACCGATTTTGACATTTTGACCGCAACACAATTCCGTTTCGGTCGAGAGCACTGCATCATCGATGCAAACATGTGTGACTCGAGCGGAGGAAGCCATTTCCTAATGTGAAGATGGTGTGGTGTTTCTCCACTTCGCCAACGTTTTTCAATACCTAGCCCTAGAATTGCGTAAATTAGACACTTCTTCGTCCTCGGATGCCGAACTACTTCCGCAGTATTGTCGGAGCTTATTTATCAGAGAGGACCATGATTTACTTGAGTCATAATTGTATCGGCAGAACATGTCGTGTGGTGTTCCACAGGGTTCAGGCCTTTATTTTTGTTTTTGTTTAGGCGGGAAAAAATGTTCCTAACTGCACACCCCGTTGTTCGGGGCAACGAACAGGGTAGTGTGGGGCCCTCACCCACTAAAGAAACCCGCCGTGTGCCGTCTCTCCGCCTTTATTGGCGGGTCACTGAAACTATGTTACATTGCTTCGGTGGTACAGGGTTCAGGCCTAGGACCACTTTTGTGAAACATCGGTTACGACTAGGTGCCCTGATGGTCCGCAATCATTGAACACCGCGGCAATCTCTAAGAGTGATGACTGTCAGGATCATCAGTGGATTCCTTACAATCTCCTACGAGGCAATTTCCAACACCTTTCTCGCCGGAACTCGGCCATTGGATCTGGAGGTAAAATCCTTCATCCGTATAACGTTGACGTAAGGAGGTGTGGGAGCAAGGGATAGTACCGGGACCCCAAGAAACAATGAAGCAGCGGTCTAAGTTCCACCAGATCCACAGGGCGGTAAGGAACATTTTTTTTCTGCCTTAACAAAAAAAAATAGGGTCACTTTTACGGCGGTAAGTCGCGTCATACATGAAGCTGGAGAGATGACATGGCGCCCTCTCTTATGGCTGACACAGGTGATTTCGGGGCATGGTCGCTTCAGGAAGCACTTATATGGCATAGATCAGGAAGAGCCAACCCGGTACCTCCTCTGTGCAGATTCTCATAAAGACAAAGCATTGTACACACTGGCGGGTGGCCATGTTAATTGGGGTTAATTGAAGAGTCCTCATCAGAATCTCTCTACCTGACCGATACTGGACACATTCCACCAAAACATATTGCGTTAAAGAACAAATTATTATGAAAGTAGAAAAAAAGAGCTTTACTGCTAGCGGGATTCGAACCTGCATCCCTTCCAATCCGGGGAAGTGCTCTAGAGCGCTAAGCCTTCGCAATAGCCGACGGCGACACCGAATCTCTGCTTCTCAATTGCCTTTTAAATGTTTTTCGACTTTCACAATAATTTGTTCATTAAAGTAGCTAGCGTGTCAAGTGCTAAAATACAGATCAAAATGTTTAAAAAATCGCACCATCAAATAGTATGAATTTTAATTGCAAAATTAAACTTACTATATTGGATTAATGCATATAAATGCGTTCCGATAGGCGGCGTTGGTCGTTAAGACAAATGTGGCAAATATATTTTTTTATTTAGAAACTTTAGGATATTAATCGCATGTCTACACCGGTCCATAATCAAAACCTTGTGCAAATTTGATTTCTTTAGTGGGTCATTATGTATGGTGTGCCATACAAAACCAGACTTAAAATTGAAATTGAAATATATTTCCAGCGACGCTATCCAGATCTGAATGTAACTGAGGAAGAATTAAGAGAAGCTGAAAAAGAAATAGATAAATGGAAGAAGGAATATGAACAGGAAAAAAAGGTGGGGAAAGCCAAGGAAGACTCTGAACCAGCTGCTGTTGACGAGGATAAAAAGTCTATTTAGCAAGTGATTTATCACATATCGCATTACTGCGCACTAATTTGGTACCTATAGTCGGAATTTTAATTCGATTCCAGATTTGACAATTTCAGTGTTGCAACGTTATGACAAGTACTAAATAGTGACGTTGCGAAATTATTCGATACGGAAATGGAATATTTCCGGATCTATTCCTCTCGTTTATAGTAGTATATCTAAACAACTACTACTTTAATAGAAACTAAGTATATCAGGAAATTAAATACTTCTGAACGGATAATTTAGTTATGACGATTAATTTTATCAAGGATCTGAGAGTTTTCTTTAATAATTGTGTGTGAAATAAATAAAAAAATGTGATCATGAAGGAACATGAGAAATAAAACAAACAGATGTATTATGGTAATATTTTATTTTATAAATCGTTGCCGTCATCGCTATCGCTATCGCTGTCACTTTCTGTAACATTTATTATAAATGTGTCTGTGATATTGTCAATGAACATATCTAGCCTACTCATTTTTTCCTCTTCTTTGACAACATGGGACGATTCTTTGACGCATTTAGACCATTCGGTAGCCCTAATATTTTGAATGCCTTCGTCAAATAAATTTCTCACGTCTGTCAATTTGAAGGTTTTATTATTTTGAGCTACATGCCCCTTTACCTGCGCCCATATCAATTCGATAGGGTTCAGCTCGCAATGGTAAGGGGGCAGTCTTAAAACCGTGATCCCATGTTGTGCTGCCATTTCGTCTACAGCGTACTTATTAAAAGACTCGTTATGTGGAATCAGTTCTAAAAGCGTAGCTTTAACCCATATCTGGTTCGTAATGAATATTTTTATTTAAATGCCAGTCTTGAATTGCAGCTTTTTTCCAGCTCATTTTTGGTGCCGTGTCCAATTTTCGGGAGTGGTAAGGTGCATTATCCATCACTACATTTGAGTTTGGTCTTAATTTTGGTAAGACTCCAGCGAACCACTCCTCAAAACAACTGCATTCATCTCATCATGGTAATCTTCACAATTTTTCTTTGCTTCAAAAATCATGAGCCCCTCTTCCAGGAAGCCTTCTTCACTAGCCTATATGGCTAATTATGAGACGTTTGCGTTTTCCAGATGGATTTTTTAATCCAGTGGTCAGTCCCTCCAAAAACGCTTGCCGAGATGATGTGACTTTCTTGTCCACCTAAGATTTTTTTACAGTATGACCTAAAAATAAATATAGTACATGAACATTCAATATTACTATTAAATTTAATGTAAAATGTATATAAATTCAAAATGTTAGCCTTACCTGCGTTAACCCAAGTTTCATCTTGATAATATATATGTCTCCCTTCTCGTCGAAACTGACATATAGATCGCAAGTAACGCTGGCGCCATGTTATTATATCATTTCGATCAATAAAGTGTGCTCTTGCGTGACCGTGCAACAAATTTAAAATTAAGATGCTTCAAAATTTTTCTGAGGGTGTCTTTGGAAACCTTGGGCATTTCTGGATCATCGTTCATCAATTGTTAAATCTAAAATAGTAAATTTTATAATAGTTTGGAATCATTAGTTATATATAAAAGATGTAGGTATAAAATAATACTGTCTGATAGATTGACTAACCCTTGCAATTGTTGAAGGTTCATTTCGGTAAAAGAACTGATGAACACGTATTGCGGAGAATGTAAATTCATCAATTTTATCTTTGCAACTTCGCTTTGGTCCAGTTTTTTTAGGAGGAGTTGGCGGCGCACTTTATTTACTTCCTTCAAAACGTTATAAACAGAGCGTGAGGTTATTCCCAATATGTCAGCATCTTTGCTCATACATTCATTTTCTTCCACAACTTCAAAGGCCTCCAATTGCGCAAAAATTTAATTTTTCACGTACTTGTAGGCGTTGCCGATCATTACTTTTTCAGTAAGAGTGAAAGCTTGTCGTGGACGTTTTTTTCTTGGGGACAAGAAAACATCCACGTCTTTTTGTGATTTACTTGGCTGAGGATCCATTTTGATGGAAAACCAAAACAAATAGATTCACTCAAAGTTCACAAAAAACTATAAACGTAACGACAAACACAACGTAACAAAACTTTAACAAAAACCCAACAAAATATCGATTCGCAATGAAACAAGATATTCGTGCAGTTAGACTGGGAGAATGAAGCCGAATGACAAGATAAACAATATGGCGATAGCTGCACGAGCGCGCACGGGTTGAATGGTTACTAATAAATAAAAATCAATAATTTAGTCTTTAATTGGCACACCAATATATATATATAAACATAAATCACGATTGTTTATCGATTTTTGTATTCATCACTAATCACTACACTATTAATATGTGGTATCAATATTTTACAAAATGACAGTAGCTAATGTCAAATGTGGAATCGAATTATAATGCAGACTATAATCATTATATCTCACAAATATTTTTAATACTTTGCTTCTCCTTTGTTATCTAATAAACACTTCAATTTAAGAAATAGCTGTATCTACTTCAATTTTATACGCTCGCTGTGCATATAAAACTAGCATAAATGCCATAGAACTTTGTTCAGGCCATTTTAGTTTATGTATTTTATCACAGAATACTAAGTTGTTTCAAACGATTGATTATCGTAACATACGTACGTCAAAAAATAACGATTACCAACGATATTTAACGTACGTTAAATACAAAGCGTTGTTAGGGATATTTAGATATTTTTATATATATTTTTAGCATTTTACATGCTTAGCACTATACATTAAACACAAAGTGAAATATGTGAAATCGAAAATAACAGTCACGAGCAGGATTTGAACCTGCATCTCCTGGATACCGTCCAGATGCTAGGCCAATTCAACCATCGTGACAATTGCTCCTGACTGCTAATTTCGATAACACATTCATACTTAACGTCTTTGGGTGACGTGTGCGCCATCTGTCGGAAGTATTTTCATACATTATACCGACCAGGTAAACTTAATTTTACATTTTACCTAATAATGACGCAAACCCTATAAATATTTAGATATTTTTATACATATTTTTAGCATTTTACATGCTTAGCACTATACTTTAAACACATTAATTTTACATTTGTAAAATTAAGTTTACCTGGTCGGTATAATGTATGAAAATACTTCCGACAGATGGCGCAGACGTCACCCAAAGACGTTAAGTTTGAATGTGTTATCGAAATTAGCAGTCAGGAGCAATTGTCACGATGGCTGAATTGGCAAAGCATCTGTACGGTATCCAGGAGATGCAGGTTCAAATCCTGCTCGTGACTGTTATTTTCAATTTCACATTTTTCACTTTGTGTTTGTCGTTGTTAGGGATGCCGGCACAAACCAACGCGTTTGCGTAATAAAAATAGATGGGAGAATTTTCTAGTATGGCAACATTTGCCCGTATACGCCAGTTTATCTGGTTTTTATATTTAGTCTGAGGTTTTTATCATAGACAGAGGATATTATAGTCTATGGTTTTTGTCATGGAAGTAATGTGTAATGTATATAACTATATACTATATATACATATTACTTATTTATTTCATTACTTACGACTCGAATAACAAAACTTCGAATTATTCCTCTAATATTAGTTGTGAATTGTGACGATATTATTAGGTAATATAAAGAAAAATAAGCTATTCACACAGAATTCAATGTCGGTGGAGACCAATCGAGGACTTTGCTTCTGTTAAAGTTTGATTTGAAATCTAGCTATATAATAGAAGTCAGTTGCAACAGCCAATTTTTCTTCGTCGTTAGATGGAATGTTTATGTAATGAGAATGTAATTTAGCGATAGCTCCCCCAGTCACTTAATGATTAATATGGCATACTGTTAATTTCTGCAAACCTGATAAATCCCCAACACATCTCATAAGCGACCGTAACATTGTAAAATAACAAGTACCTGATCTATAGGTAGGCTAGGTTTTACGGCCAAGTTTCTGAAATATTGTAAACAAATCAATTTTAAATCCAAGTATTGTTATGAGAAACTCTATTTTCTGTAACAAACTTTATATCGTCTTCGATAAGACGTGTTAACAATAGAGCGACTTCCTTTATTAGGTAGGTACCTTGCAATGAATTCCTGGTCATCCCAAAAGTTTAGGTTGTTAACACGTGTTTTAAATACTTTTTTCTTCCTTTCTACATTGTTTGTATTATCGCCAGATGAACAACTATCGTCGAATAAAGACGAATACAAAAGAGAGTCCATAATGTTGTAGGTACTGTTTGTTAGACGCATCCCTTAGACGAAGGATATTATAGACAAGCTATCAGCGTATGCAGTGTCGAGATAGCAATAGATAACCGGAATAATTTTAAATGATAACTATGATTATAACTTTGTTGACT
The DNA here is from genome assembly GCA_948253155.1 of Leucoma salicis. Lineage (NCBI taxonomy): Eukaryota > Metazoa > Arthropoda > Insecta > Lepidoptera > Erebidae > Leucoma > Leucoma salicis. The sequence goes on from OX411811.1 coordinate 20,725,022, forward strand.
AAAAATGTATTACCTGTTTTAGCCGGATAAAAGAATGACAGGACAAAAGAAATTGCAGTTATGCTTATATTTTGCTTAAAATGTATTAAAACATGTAATATTAGCGTATATAACATAATTAATAAAGGTTTTTTTTACGTCAATACAAAAACAAGCTTACATACTGATGATGGGGGCGGTTGGCCACCTTATTGTTTGGACCCAGTTCATTGGGTCCAAATACAACTGACGCATACGCGAAAAAGATAAATATACTTATACCTGTGTCTCTCTCACTCTTGGTAAAACCTAGTATGCGCATCCTTTTCTTCATCCTTAATGTCAAAATAGTAGCGAGTCTATATTATTCTTCGTCTAAGACGCATTCATATAGTACCTAAACGTAGTGGTTATATTCTCTTTGACAGTACCTATATACTGACAGTATAATCTATATCTATGGTTAGACCTCAGACTAAGAACTAGACAGAGCGAAGAAAATTCTTTGACATGTATGAGCGAGAACACAAGATACAATTTATTGGTGCAAAAAACAGACAAAGTCATAGATTTTTGTCTTTGTCGCCGTGGCCAGTTTTTGGTATTGTCACTATCTCAAAATGCTTTGTCTGTCACGATTCAACTGACATAATCGAACATTTCTATAAAAATTCGGGTTTTACATTATATGTACGTATTAAATCAGTGTTTTGAGAAAAAGAATACGTGATAATAGTGCTTGTAAAATAGTTTACTATGCTACAAAAGCTAAAGCGAGCGAAAAAATACAGGTATAACATTTCATTCATATGTAGTCGAAAATGAAATAATTTAATGATTGAATGCTATAAAGTGATATAAAATGGACTTTTTTTTACTCGTAATTAATAATTGCTACTAAGATACACTCGCAAAACACATTTTCTAGCTAAATTTCTAATTACTGAGAATTGTTTCGGTGTTGCCTTAACGCGAATTTAATTTGCCCAGTTTTCACTTTACTAATAAATGTATATGTAATTTATGAGATGATGATAAAAAATTACCATTTTAGGTTTTCCTCTAATCCAGATGCGAGATCGAAATAAGTGGATGCTACGGGATAACGAGGCAACCCACGAAATACCCAAAATATGTTTCACGATATTTTGTTGATGTTCCATTATCTATACTTATAATAAAACTGTAGAGAGGTCATTTCTGTACATTGAATATATATTCAAAATTAATATTGGACGATGAATGGTGATCGATACTGATGCTAAAAATGTAATCAGTAAATTTTTTGTCTGTCTGTCTGTCTGTTTGTATATGCACGCATGGGTCAAAAACTACTGTAGGGATTTTAACCAAACTTGGTACGATTTTAGTCTATACTTCTGGGCAGGTTATAGGTTATAACATAACGCTAAGACACATAGGAGCTGAGCAGTGACGATAAATTTGAAGCAAGTCGGATGAAAATGCGCTTTCGAGCTCTTATCCTCGCATACGTTGATCATACACCAAAAGTATGTATTACAAAGATAATGGTCTTCAAAAGATCTACAAAAAAGTCCTCAATAGTATATATCTATCTTTTATAAATTAGCCACAATAACGTGTTTAATCGTTAGGTATTTCTTCAAAGTGTATTATTAAATACATAAATATATTGTATTTCACATAGATACATCTTTATCAAACTCCCATATTCAAAAAGTACACTTTAATATCTATTTTATAAAAAAAATATAGAAATCGGTTTATAAACACACAAGATATAGATGACATAAAACTTCCAAATCTCACCGTGACAGTATGGATACGGCTACACGGTTGATTTTTGTTTAACGCGCAAAACGGCCATCCGCTGCATCTATAAAAAGGCGAGGGCGATCACGCGCCAACTTCAAATCATAAACGTGGGAAATCCCACTTTGCCAACAACAGCCCGAGCCGAGGTCCTTACCCCACAGGGGGTGCCCTCGGGAAGCGTTGCCTAAATGTTGGTTTGAGAGCCCTCTGCGCCCACCAATTGTCCGGGTAAGGTTGTCATAGCCATCTGAGGCTAACAACAAACGTCACACAAACAAAAAAAAACGCGCCGATTTCACTCACATTGTCACTCTTAATGCGAACGGACGTGGTTCTTATTGACTATTCTCGGAATAAGCGCGTTTTAGATTTTAAAAATACATAGATAGGTACGAAGTTTTTAGATATAAGTTTAAAGTAGGTATTAGATAATAATATAATTAGTTTGTTTAGTGTTTTTGTTTGTTTCTCCTTCTTTTCTTTATATAATATAATTGTCAAGTTAAACGTTGTAGTTAAGTATAAATTTCAATTAAGTAAGTATACATTTTTTCTTTTGGTGTTTTTATCTTATTAGGTTGTTTTTATTCCGTAGATATATATTTTTTCTTTTTGTGTATTTATCTTATTAGGTTCTTTTTATTCCACCTACGATGCCACCTAAAAAATGGTCTTCCTTATCTCGAAATTCGAGAAATGCCAAAGAATGAGGGATGCGCGTTCTCAGGAATCGTCAGAGGAAAGAACGCATCGTTTAACCTCTATGAAAGTTAATAATGCAACTGCACGAGCACATGAAAGCAGTTCTGAGAGAAAGATGCGATTAACTTCTGATAGGGAAAGAAGAGCTAGACAGTCAATGAGTTTTATTAACTCATATAATTATGATATAGGTATATATATATATATATATATATATATATATGCCTAAAGCTGTTATGATCATTAATTTATTATTGTATACAAATTTCGAGTCCGTCTGACTAGAGACTACACTGGTGAGTTGGATCCGCCGATTATTAATCCTCTATATTACTTACGCCTTCAGCGACAAAGGCTGGCCAAAAATATAATATGGCATCTCGGTATACATTCCAACATGAAAGACAGAGAATAGATTTGCCTAGAGATAAGAACTCAACAAATCATCATCGGCAGTCCTCGATACTACGACAAAGCTATGAAGGTCCTAATGAGACTTATTTTTTTATACTACGCGGGTACCAAACAAACATCTACCTATGATTTTATGCACTCGAGATTATAGCAGCTCACTTCAGTCGGCTACTTAGTAGGACAAAGTAGTACCTAGTTGTTTGTTTGTTGTTGTATGTAAAGTAGAGCATCAGAAGATAGTTCATCAGGATAATATGAATCAAATGTGATTTCAGTATTTTTAAGGAGACGGTTTGACGTCATCAAGGATACCAACGCTTAACTAAGAGTCTACTCATTTAACTATGACTTGTACTGGGCACAATGCTTAGTAATACCACCATACATTTCCTTTATCACAAAATTCTGTAATGCGTAGAGCTCAAGGCTGCGTCTAAGAATAGCGATGCAGTGATGTTACCTTTCAAGAATAAAATGCACTGCTGTTTCATAGTTTAAATAAAAAGATAGAATCAGTAACCACCAACATGCATGTGTCCTGCATTATACGTATAGGCTCTTTAACAAGTAACTTAATTCTGTTAATAGATGGCGTTATATTAAAGGATATAAAAGTTCGCGAAACCGGCCTTTGAGGCGTGGTGCGGGCTTTCACCCCTGCTTAAATTTTATTGATCGCCAAAGCATCAATGCAATAGTAAATAGACGGCCGTATTCGGTTTGTTTTGTTTTTCATAGTTTCTCGATACTATAAAGAATATGTTCTCATTGTACAGATAAGTTATCAATACGTTGTAGTAAAACAGTCAAGTTAATCAGTCAGTATTTGCGTTCGTTCCAAGTAAGGCGCGTCATTTGCTCACTATACTAGTATTACATGTGATTGTGATGTTGTGACTGGTCTACTACTGGTGTCAATATGACGAGGTCCAGTTACCGTCCACTCGTGCCAAGGTCTTCCAATAACTCCTTGGAAACTCGGGACATTGGGTGAGTTTCGATATTTTTTTAATTCTCATTACAAAGATACATGAAAACGTTTATTAGAAAATATATAAGGAACAAAGCATTTTTATAAACAAATACATATAATTAACAAATAACAAATAACAAAGAAATTTATGTAATTTATTTAATAATGCTGAACAAGTTACGTAGGATTGTGCGTCTATCTTTTGAGAGTTAAAATTAATTAAGTAGGTAGGTCTAAAGTGCGTTTTTTCATACGAACAGCAACATAAATATGAGATAGTACAATTATATAAGTACTCATTTTCTAAGAATATAACTAATCTTTCTATTTCAATAGATATGTATAAAAAAGAACGCATGTGCAGGGTGGGCATCCAATCAGAGACCATAATATTATCAAAACCTGTACCTAGCTGGTGTACTTATAAATTTGTCACGAGTCACAAACAAAGGATTTTAGTTTAGATTCAAGTTTAAGCTCCTAAACATTTTTATCAAATTTATATCGTTATGCAGTTGTATCGAGTGAGTTTAAACTGTCCATACCGCTCTAAGATCTCACTTAGGAACATAAGGATCATCTTAACAACAACAAAAAGAAGAAAAGGGTCTATAAGTAATGTGCATACCAAGTACGGAAAGTTAGATTTCGAATCGCACTAAACTGAGTTCTCGCCTCTATAATTGACATAAATTTTACGTTGACAAGTTAACTACTCAACGGAAAAAGAGCATAATTATATAATATACCTATTATACTGACCTATTTCACCTACGAATAATTATTTTACCCATGTCTGTGAGCAGCGATTCCCATAAATCATCATGTAAGTAGGTAGGTCCTACTAGGAGACGTGGAAATTACAAAAAAAATATCCTTTAAAATTAATCAATGGGGATCTTAAAATATTTTCATTTAGTTGGTGGTATAGTACAAATGATTTTGTATCAATTGGCCAGCTCATCTGGAAAGTGCCTCCTCACAGAAAATCAACTTAGTTATATCAGTGTTTGGCGAGTGAGAGTAAAGAGCTAGACTTGTCCATAAATAGATAAAACAAAGCTCATGATATTGCGTGCAAATAAATTGGAGCGCATTTGCTCATTGGATTTGGATACCTATAGTAGACACAACTTTATAGGTATACCTGGATTCCAACATTAGCAACAATAGTTCCTGTACTACAGACGTGCAATAGGCCAAGGAATGTCATGTCTCAACTTGACAAGATCTGGAGGAATCAAAAAATCACACTGAAGACGATGATGAAACTAGTCCACATATACACATAGAGGAGAAATCACGAAAATCCTTTCAACTACATGGCTCCTGAGGCTGAGCACTCACAGCAACAAATAGAAAGTATTGTATGCGTTGATATTCCCGTTTGATTACCATATGGTTTCTTTTACAAAGTAAAAGATATTCGGTTCTTAGTAAGAAACTTGAGCTTATCATCAAGCCATTTCCCTTGTCAGGTAGGCAGAGAGAACAGAGTGCCAAGAGGCTCTATTCTTGCATACATCTCTCGCTTCCTCAACATTCATAACTCTCTTCATACACGCTCACCGGTTTCGGAGACTCCTGACTCCACCTTCCTTCAATACATGACCGATTTGGTCTAGGTAGGTGAGTCTCGGTCTCCCCCTGTACCTACATCCTTCCACTTTCGCATTGTATATCTTCTTAACCAGCTTCTCGTCCGGCATTCTTTTCACATGTCCGAACCATCGGAGCATTCCCTTTCGCATCTTTACACCAATACTCTCTTTCATACCTACTCGCTCTCTTACGTCGTTGTTACGAATGCGGTCAGTCAGCCTCACTCCACAGATTCTCCGCAGAGATTGCATTTCGACCACATTGATTTTACTCTCATGCTCCTTTTTGCACAATCAACTCTCGCTTCCATATAATAACGTTGAGACAAGCACTGCGTTGTGTATTGCGACACGTGCCCTCTGGCTGTGGTGATGACTGCCGAGAAGTTGTCCCAGTGCTCCGTTCACTCTATTTCCAGCATTCCCTCTTCTCTCTACATCAGTGGTGTACCTTCCATCCCGACTGAATCCACATCCAAGATATACAAATTCATCCACTTGTTCTAGCTTTAACTTGAGCTAGTCGCTTATAAAAAAAAACACCACTTCAATCAGGGAAGAAATAGCGGACAGTAAAATCCTTGCTTACCTTCATATTGTAATATTTATGTTTTAACTTCACAGTGTAGAAAAAATATGGTGACCTTTAAATTTTCTACTATAATGGATTGAAGAAGTATATCATTTACTTGCAGCCATTAAGGGCATAGTCATGTCACATATGCTTATTTTTAATATCTGCGTTTCTAATAGACATTGCTGCATTACTTATAGGCTAAACATGCAACGCACTAAAAGAATAGTGTAGTACCTAAATCGTTTTGCCTTTTGTGTATCAACATATTTACATGATACAAAAATAGGTAAATGGATATTATCTTAAATTTATTTATAACTTTCCATTGCTGATAAGATCGTCCTATCAAGCACTCTCGGTTATAGATGCGATAAGGTAAAGTTCAATTTTATTTGTCAGTAGATTACACTTGCGTAACGTCCGTATCAACCTCCCTAAGCACAGGCAAAGGTTATCGTCCCTTTATTTTTGATATCTAATTCAACAAAACTAGGAAATAAAATGTTTAGAAGTTTTACCTAGTTTTGAAAGTATTGTTCGCATTCATTGTGAAATTTTGCCGGATTAATGGATGCAAAGTAGACCCACGGGTTTATATCCGACGGGGTTACCTTTATAATTAACATATGGAGAAGGTATTATTTTCTATCAGTCATAATATATAATGACACCTCCACATAGACCAAAATAATAGTATGGCGGCTATGTCTATATGGAGTTGTGTTGTGTCCCTAAAAATATGTCTGTGTTTTCAACAAATTTAAGTCCACTGATTCCTTAGAGTCGCCTAATGAAGTATAATTGAGTTCTGTGAACAAACAATATAACTGTGAAATAAAGATTTCTCGAAACACACAACACTCTGTACTAAACGTCCGTCCGTGTCAGAGGGCCTACGTGTATGGAGCGTGCCCCAACAAAAACGAGATCGGTGCAATCTGTCATACTTCTCTTTGCACAAACGCTAGGAGACTTTTTCTGGTTATACGTATTATGCTTTGGGAGACGTGGATATTACGTCTGACGTCAACTCTCAAATCCAATCGAAAATACTAATAAAAACTCTCTTTCATAAACAAAGATACAGAGACAAACTTCAGATTAATAATAACAAAGACATAACGAAATAACCAGACGTGCAATGAGTGAGCCTATAGACATTTTTTTTAATTTATATTATATGTCAAAGAGAATGCCTTTACTTTGATGTTAAACATCTAAAAAAGTTTATAGGTAGGTATAGATATTCCTTTTCAAAGAGCCCATATTTTCGACTTCATTTTTACAGCCTTATTGATACCAAAATAAACAACAGATTACGTAGGATTATTTCCATTTTTGCAAAAGAGGTTCAAAGGCGACTACATATCTTAGCAAAACCCTTTAGCCTTTAGCTGTTGAGTAAATTCTAATGTAAGATTTCAGATAAAGTCGCAAAATGTAGCACCCAGCCTTTTTCATGTGAGAATGCCCGATTTACTTCTATATCTATGTAGATATAGAAGTAAATCGAGCAGAACTGATGAAATAAAATCGTGGATAATCGAGGTCACATCTCCCGATTTCATGACAGTTTCTTAGTTTCCGCTCATTCGTATTGTAATATGGCAAGCGTTGTTTTTTTAGTTAGGAGGATATTTTATTGAACTTGTCCGACGTTGCATCACATGACAACATTGTCATAATATAATAAAAATCTATGGTACTTTATGAACATGATCTAGTTTATATTGAAAGCGGAGGGCAATTAGCACACAACGAAATAAATAAACATGCACATATTGATTAAGCATTAGAGTAGGTATGTGATATTTTTCCTTAATTTAATTTTAAATATAATACCTAGTAAGTTAAATATAATAAAATCTAAACTTGGTTTGAACATAAAATCTAAATGTTGATGGTGAAAATTTAAGCCTTAGGAATTGTGATAATTATCCCGAACAAAATTACCTTCCAAGTTTATTTTTCGGGTCCACTTACTTATCATCACGCCATCTCCCTTGCGGGGAAGGCAGAGAGAGCAGAGTGCCAAAAGGCTCTATTCTTGCATACATCTCTCGCTTCCTCAACATTCATAGTTCTCTTCATCTTCACATCACCTTCCTTCAAGACATGACCGATTTGGTCTAGGTAGGTGAGTCTCGGTCTCCCCCTGTACCTACATCCTTCCACTTTAGCATTGTATATATCTTCTTAACCAGTCGCCAGTCTGGCATTCTTTCCACATGTCCGAACTATCGGAGCAATCCCTTTTGCACCTTTACACCGATACTCTCTTCTCTTTTTAGGTCCACTAACATACACTCTGCCGGTCCATACATTGCCAGTGGCGGAGAGACGGCACACGGTGGGTTTTGTTAGTGGGTGAGGGCTCCACACTACCCTGTTCATTGCACCGATCGATGGAATTCGTTGATCTCAATTGGCAAATTTTACCAACAGGTTATGTTAACACACTAGTATTTAAAAAAAGACTCACTGAGCTAAGATAGCGGGGACTTTATGAATACTATACAGACCAGACCTAGACTTAAAATAATAAACAAAAAACATAGTATCACGCCTGTATTCCCCGAAGGGGTAGGCAGAGGTGTATTACACACCCACGATTCGCCAGCTATGTTTAAGTCCCAAAAAAAAAAATTTATGGATCACACAAATAATTTTTGTGTGTGGGAAATGAACTCACACTACTCAGCACGGTGTCTGATATCTACTCGTAAACCACTCTATCATCAGTGCAAAAATTTTTGACTGTAAACTATACACAAGTGCGCCGCGAACTCATGAACGTAAAATATTTCATTATTTTTGAGAAAACAAGTATCTAGTGGTAGAGCCGTGCTCGTTCCACCATGCCCGGCCGGCTCTATCAGGGTACTACCACTCAAAGGAAATCTGCGTAAAACAACGGAAGTTACTCCCTCTGTTGTGTTTCGTGAGTAAGAGCGGTGGAGGCCCATACCCTCTCCCTTTCCTTTCTTTTTTATCCATTCATATACACCTCCTATCCCTTTCCTTGAAGTTGACGACGCGCGAGTAATGCCTCTGATTTGCTTACCATCAAGTGGCCTTCTTGCTCATCTGCCACTTCCATATGCAAATCTGTCACCCACGGAGTATAGAAAAACATTATTTACTGGATGCGACGTTAGAGACACTATATATATTGTGATGTCTAATCAATGATTTGTAAATGTTTGGACAAAGAATAAATAGAAAATGCATAAATACTCTCTTTGCCCTAGTAGAAACGAGGCTCTTGTCGAGGAATTTCTTTATTATTTGGATAACTTTGCAGTTTAGCGTTACCGGTGGACATGTTTCTCTCCTAAGTGTAAATGTTACATGTACCGATTTGCTCTCATTTGCTTTTATTCTCCAACGCTTCAGCCACATCTCGACTTCTGTCAGGTGGTCTTGTAACTGTGATAATGCTGTTTCTGGGTTGCTATGATCCGACAGTAGCGCCATATCATCAACGTAAGTCGCAGTCGTGGTGTAGTCAGTTGTTGGGATATCTGCTGTAAAAATGAGGTATGGTATGGGGCCCAAGATACTGCCCTGAGGGACACCTGATTTTATTTCGTGTACCTCTGAGAGATCATCGCTGTACTTCAGTTGGTAGCATCTTTTATCTAAGTAGGATTTAAGTATTCGGAATAGACAATGCGGGAAATGCTTCTTTAGCTTGAACAGGAGTCCGTCATGCCATACCTTATCAAACGCTTGGCTGATATCTAAAATGACTGCAGAGCAATATAATTTGTTTTCAAGGCATCTGCTAATGGTGTCAACTATACGGTGTACCTGTTCGATTGTCCCGTGTTTTTCCCGGAATCCAAATTGGTGGTTCGGTAATACTAGATGTTCTTTCGTCCTGTTAAGCAATATCCTCTCAAACAGTTTGCCAATAACTGGTAGCAGGCTGATAGGTCTGTATGAAGTAGCTTCGTGTGCGGGTTTACCGGGTTTCGGTACCATGACTACATGTGCAATTTTCCATTGCCCAGGGTAATGTTCAAGTCTTAAACTGGCATTAAAGATGTTAACTAATTTCATTAAAACTTTGTGAGGCAGGTTTTTAAGTAATGTGGCATCAATAAGATCATAGCCAGGAGCTTTATCTTCCTTGAGGTTCCTTATTTCTTTCACAATTTCTTTTGGGCTGGTACTTTTTAGTGGAAGACATATTTGATTCGCTGATTCAAGGTATTCCTTGATTTCCCTAGTATGTTCGGGATTGTTTTCAGGGAGTGGTTGGAAAACTGTTTTCAGATGTTCCGCAAAGATTGTTGCCTTTTCTTTATCTGATCTCGCCCATCCTCCTTTTTCATCATTTATAGGTGATATGTGGATTTTCGGGCGCTTTAGATTCTTGGTAGCCTTCCACAGCGAGTAGTTTGTGTCTCTCGTTGGATCTAGATTTGAGTGATAGTGTTGGATATTATCATTTCTAGAGTGGTGATAAGGGCTTCTAGTTTATTTGAGAAACTATTGAATGCGGTTTTATCACTTGGATATCCTGTAGCATGCCAAATTTTTCTCAAACGACGGCGCTCTTGTATTTTCTCTTTAATATCCTTTGGATAAGAGTTATGTTTCAGAGGTTGTCCTTTACCTGTTCTTTTCGGAGTTGCAGAGTTGGCAGCATTGTGGATAGTCATATTAAGTTGTTCCAGTTGTCTTTCAAGTTCTTCTATTGTATTAATGTTGGTCTTTAGTTCTGTCTCTGTCGTGATTATATATTTATAGATTGTCCAGTCTGTAGTATTGAGGTTGTATATTCTTAGGGGCGGTGCTACCAGGTTAATTGTTGTAGTAACATTCAGTATAACTGGTGTGTGGTCAGATGTGAGATCTATTCGTGGTTCTATGTTAAAGTAGTTACTATCTATGTTTTTAACAATAAAAAAGTCCAATAAGTCTGGGATTCTTTGTCTGTCGGTAGGCCAATAAGTAGGTTCTCTGCCGGAATGACATTCTAACTTCATCTCCTCTGTGGCTTTACAAAGTTGTCTTCCCCTAGTATTGGTCAACCTAGATCCCCACTTTAAATGTTTAGAATTCCAGTCGCCAGCACATATGAATCTGTTACCCAGTGTAGAAAAATATTTTTCGAAGTCGTTGGCAGATATAGTATGTTTTGGAGGACAATACACAGCGGAGAATACAGTTTCTAGTTTGCTGTCTACAACTTTAATAGATGTTGCTTGTATTTTTTCTGTTCGGTATTCTTCTATAGGGTAGTCTTTAATGTAACTTTTAATAATTACTGCTGTTCCTCTATGGCTGTTCCCGGTTGGGTGATTGGTTGTGTGCACTGTATAATTATTTAAGTTTATGTGTGTCTTCGGTGTAAATCTTGCTTCAGAGATTAGTGCTATATCAATCATCTCTGTTCTGAGGAAAGTTTCTAATTCTTGACGTCGTTCCGTCAAGCCGTTGGCGTTCCAAGTAACTACTTGGAGGTATCGGGTCATTTTTTTACCAGGCTGCTCCATCATTTTGTCCATAATTTTTTCCATCATTGTCAACATTGAATGTTGTAGTTTTTCAAACATAATGTCCATTAGGTCAGTAAGGTCAGCCAAGTCGTTCTTTGTACCTTATTGAGTATATTGTTCTTTGGTTTTCGTTGCTTCTGAATAGGTTTTAATTAAGTTTTGATTATTTGTGCGGTTAGACTTAGAGCCCGGGTGGGGATCCGGGTTATTGATCTCTATATTGTTAGGCATTGGTTTTTCTTTTGACTTGTCTAATTTAAGAATTCTTTCTCTATACTGTTTGTACACTTTGCATCCTTTGTAGCTAGCAGGGTGTTTTTCGTTATAGTTCGCGCAAGTAGCCTCAGTGTCTGGTTTTTTAGTACATGTTGTTGTAGGGTGAGCGCTACCGCATTTACCGACACAGCAATAGGGCCTAAAACATTGATTCTTGGAGTGCCCAAATCTCTGACATCTCTTGCATTGAATGATTTCCTTTTTCTTATATGGGGCTTCAAAAGTAATCTTCATGTTATTCAAGTATTTCACATCGAAAATGGCTTTGTTATTTGGCTTTGGTTTTAAATCGACATAAAATACAGGTAACGGTTCCTTTGTAGCTCGATGTCTAATATTGACTATTTGTCTCACTTCATGTCCAAGTACATACAATTCTTTTGAAATTTCTGTAGTATTTTCTGATGAATGGAGTCCGCATAGTACTACTTTGTATGCTCTCTCGCTTTTAAGCTGGTAAGTATAGTGTGAGATATTATTGGCAATGAAGTTCTCTCGAATCGTTTTGTAAGTCTGAATGTCTTTATCTGGGTTAATTTTTATAACGTGTCCAGATCTAAGTGTGGTCATGAGGTAAAGATCGCTTTTTACAAATTTGTTTAGTACATCCTTAAGAGAATTTACATTAATTACTCCAGTAACAAAGATGGGTTCTGGCTTTGGTACATACACATTATCTGTATTGTTGGTTTTATCCGTAGGCTCCATATCAAGTAGTTCAAAACTATTGCGTGTAGGGATCACAAAGTCTGGAGAATTTTTCTGTTTTTTATGCCCGTCGTTGTGAATTGGACTTGTTTCTTTCCTTTTTTTTCTCCTGGTGGGTATTTCATCCCTTTGCCATTCTTCGTGGTCTGAGGTTATATTGTCACTGGCAGATTGGGTCTCGGTCTGTGAATCCAGATTGTCTTTCTCCTTGTTTTGTTGGTTGGAGTTATAGTCATTAAGCTTTGTTGGCAGAGATGATGTCGAGTTGCTTCTGTTCCGAGTAAACATGCTTTCATGCAAAGTTTATTGGATCATGCTGTTAGGGTTGGTCGGTTTTTTAGGGTTTGGTAGGGTTTGTTGATTGTTTGTGTTTAATTGGTTCATTTTATTCCCACGAGTAAGGCCGATATAACAGGTCACTAGGAAGGTGACGCCTATTCTCTCTAGAAAGCTAATACAACGACGTTTGCCAGGTCCGTCGATGTGAATAGTTTGCGACTGGTCTCCCACCGGCCATGCAGTCCCTTGGCACGAATCTCACCGTAGACTTAGGGTGATTTTTTATAGAAGTTGTCTTCTTCATAGTTCGGGCAATTAAGCCAAGACTACCGATCCTGCAGGCAGCGTTCACAGGGTTGCGGTTTTGTGGGAGTCATTTCCTACTCCCACTGTTAGACTAAGCTGGTTAGGCTGATTTGATCGGGTTAATTAACCACCGCCCGATACCCGGCGTTGTTATTCATTTGGCACCACCCAGGGGGCACGTGTAGGGTGGTGGTTAGGTAGTTCCTACGGACGCGAATAACTTTACTCCCCTATCAGTTCAATGTTCATAGCGAGTAATGTGTTAGATAATCCGCTGATACAGACAAATGCATTCAATTATGGATTATAGTGCAGCGTCCATTCAAAGATATGTAAAATACTTGTATTATGTAAGTTTATAGTAGTTTAGAATATTATTTGAAGTGTCAATTACGGAAAAATCATGGCATTCGTATAGACGCTTCGGAAAAAAAACTAGGGCTTTAGTCTCTAGCCACAAACACCTCTTTGAAAAAGTTTCTATCAAGTAATTAACCACAATATAATATGACTCCACAACAAAAGTGCCTATGGAAGTAAATCTGCTGTGATGTTGCCGGTTTTTAAGATAGATCAATCTCCTCAAGAGCTTGCGAGTTATTCACTCTTGACATATTTATGTCTCGATTTCCATCTAACTCCGCTCCGTCAAGATCTTGCAAGTTAATCACTCTTGACGTTTATCTCGATTCTAACTCCGCTTGAGGATCTCTTTCGCTTCAGGGACAGTCAATTTGGATTAAGCTTTTAAACCAGTAATATTACGTTACTCGTTAAAGATCAAACACATGGATTACTTTATCACTTGAAGTAAAAATACACGAAAGGACGTCTGAAAGTGGCCCTTATATCGAAATTATCATGTGATGAAGATATGATTATCGCTAATTATTAATTGCGCACGATAAGTGTACGCTAGTAACACGTGGAAAATATTGCATTATTACAATTTTATTATGAGTGCATACAAAACCACATTTACCTCTTAATTTTCATACATTAACATGTCCTGTATAACAATAATATATGCGATTTAAAAATATGTTCTAATACGACTACTACTGATTAACTGTCGTTAACATATTGTCGGCAACGTGACGCGATCAATTACTACCCGTTTGAGATTATAAGACTTCTAAAATGATTAGCTTATCGGTAAACAATACGAAATATTGTTGGGGACAAATAAATAATAATAATAAATATTCACGGACATTTTCACACAACGTCCTCTGGTCCCAAACTAAACTTAATACTTGTGCTATGGGTACCAGATTACGGATATAATACATATATTACTTTTTTTATTTGTAAATACATATAATAGATAGAAAACACCCAGACGCAGTACAAATGTCTGTGTTCATCACACAAATACTTCTCCTGACTGGGAATCGAACCCACGATCTCGTGCACGGAAATCGGTTACACTACCGACTACGCCACGAGGCACGAGGGAAATATATTATGTCTTTCTCTCGTGCCTCGTGTACTTTATATGTATAGTATACAATGATATTCGCACCTCTCATTATACAATAATAATTATAATAAGTATATAATACCTACGTATAACTTCGACCTACCCTAAATTAGCTATCTTGTTTATTTAGATAAAGTATAAATAGTAACTGACTAATACACTTATACTAAATAAGTATTCGTGTGGTGACGCACTACGAATACAAGTGGCACCACCCCATTCTTTACCGCGGGTGTCGTACAAGGTGACTAAGGGACTTAAGCAATTATCACCCATTGCATTACTGGTGGTAGGGCTAGGTACCAAGTGAGAGTACTCACTTGCTATCGGCCCCGAACGGGTCGGTACCACCGTCTCCTGTATGACCGGTCATGAAGCACGTCAGTCTGTTTTGGCTGTGCAGAAGATAGCCGTTTATTCTTTAATTTCATATCTGAGAAATGAAATGGTGCGTGCAATGATGATGGCAGACGAGCCACGATCTACGTGATGGTAAATTGTAACCGTCGCTCATGGACTAAACTATACCGGGAGTACCTATTGTCAAGCCGCTGCACACCATTTCATTTCACAGATATGAAATGAAAGAATAAACGGCTATTTCCGGTTACAACCAGAACACACCGACGTGCTTCATGGCTGGTCACACAGGAAATGGTGGTACCAACCCGCTCGGGCCTGATAGCAAGTGAGTACTCTCACTTGGTACCCAACCCTACCACCAGTAATGCAGTGGGTGATAATTGCTTAGGTACTTCCTTTAGTCGCCTTATACGATAACCGTGGGAAATACCGGGGTGTTGACACTTGTATTCTTAGTCCGTCACCACACGGTCCAAACAAGAGACTTAAACATAGCTGGCGCACCGTGGTTATGTAATACACCTCTGCCTACCCCTTCGGGGAATACATGTGTCATGCTATGTTTTAGTTCGATAAAGTCATGTCTTCAAGAATTCATTATGATTGTATGAATCAATAGCATAATTATATAATTATGATTCAATCCATCTAGAAGACAGCTAGGTGTCTATACAATAGCTTACTTATGATAAATATTATTAATTCATACATCATACCTACCACTACAAATACCAAAATCATAAAACATCATCAACATCCAAATCAAATTACATTTGGACAACTTATCCCAACATTCGATCAGTTTGTGGGCTTCAGTGGGTTTTCCATTTTCCGCTGAATTACCTAAAACATGCACTGTCACGCACGAATAAGCTGAACTCGATATCCGCACTAATCTACTCCTGCTTCCAAACTTATAAATATACTAGCTGAGCCGGCAAACGTTGTTTTGCCATATAAATTATTTCTAGAGAATTTCTAGCGTAGAAAAAAATAACTGACTTAGGTTTATGCCGAATCATAAAAAATATGTATGAATTTATAAACAAAAAAGTGATATATATGTAAAATATCCGTAATCTGGTACCCATAGCACAAGCGTTGAGCTTAGTTTGGGACCAGAGGACGTTGTGTGAAATGTCCGTGAATATTTATTTATTATTTATTTAATATATTATTGGATTATTATAAAGTAAGAAATTTTACACGTGAATTTGTCCGCGTGGACTTCATAATATAAATACGTCAGTCTACGTCACACTAATTATGATGTCTATGCAACAATTGATATTCCACAAGAACTATCCATTACTTCAGATAAAATATAGCCTATGTCATTTTCTGGGTTTTGGACTATGTTTGCTGAACATGACGAACGGTTACACCCAACACTCCATAATTTGTTTAGTGTTGCATCCAAAGAGTTAGATTAAATAAAAAAGAAGTTTCTGTTTCTTTGCTCTAAGCCATGGTTGCATCGGTTAAAGCGTCAACCAGACTTATAGCGATAAGTCTTCATGACTTATCATTATCAGTCAAAAAACAATGCATTCTTTTAATTTATAACACTCGTGAATGTTTACTCTGTGATACGACTGAAGCCTTGTGTACAACTGAGTAATATTTGCAGAAATATTAATAATTATCATAAGAAACAATACTTTTAAATTTATGACAGTTAATGAAATAAGTACCATCTTGTTTTTGTAAAAATATCTTGCTGGCCGCTCGGCTCGGATGCACCCAGAGCAGGAGAGGTTGGCTTGGCACCCAAAGTTTTGATGCCCTTAGACTCCTTAGACTCCAAACAAAAAAAAACAGACAAACATACAAATAACTATAAGCCAATAAGTTTTTTGTGTTCTTATACATTCTGTTATTGTCTGTTTCAAGTGCGTAGAGTGTAAAGATCTAACATTATTCGATACAATAACTATTTTGTCTTTTGTGAATTTTTCATGTATAGACGCATTAACACATATTTGAAACTGTGGTTATTTTTATCTTACAGCCAACAGCCTCAAGAAATTGTTTCTTTTTAAAATGTAAATTAACTAGCTACCTGTATCTGAATTATAAATGGATTTGAATTTGTCTTATACAACTGCCTACGCCATCACGCATCTACGCAGTCAGTAATTTTAGGGAACGTAATTTTGTGTTACATTGTTTATTATGTTTACTTTAGCGAACTATCTATTAGAGTTAGATGAACAGAGGTTGTTGTAATAAATCTCACCTAGAACTACAAAGAATCTTAATAGATGTTGCAAAGATACAACATCATTATCTATTTTTAGCTCCTTGTAAAGGATATTCACTATTATTCAATTGAGTATTATAATCAAGTACCTACTTTAAAGCTATTAACAATCAACACATATTACGCAGTAGAATGACTTTTTTTTTACTGGAAAAAACTACAAATATTACACTGATTTAGCAACACGCGTTTAGAATAAATTTCAAGATGGTAGATAGGTAGATATATCAGTAGGTAACAACATGTTAGGTTATTAAAACATGTCGCGTAATTGTAATACCTATAAAAAAATATTTTACAATTGTATGTGGGGCACTACATTAAACGTAGTGGTTATATTCTCTTTGCTACATCCATCCATCCATCAGCCTTTCAACGTCCACTACTGGACATAGGCCTCCCCAAGAGAACACCACAACGAGCGGTCCTGTCCTGGGGGTTTGGGGGAGCTAGGAACAGGGTATAAAGTTCCTCATCCGCCACTGAAAAGGGAGTATCCTCCGACCAGACGGGTGTTGTGTCTGGTGGGCTACTGTGCGACGGTTGTTGTCGGGTTCCTCTATATATATTCAATCGCTCGGATAACTTTAATATCGGGATGTAGGATACGTCAGTTCTTAGTTTGTATGTGGCGAGGTAGATGTCGTTACAGGGGGATAATACGGTAATCGCCACTCTTGGCAGGCAGGTTGGCGATCGCAGTGGATATTGTTAATACTCGAAGGAATTCTGCTGCCCACACCCCCGGTATTCCCTCAGTCGGCTCTTACGACTCCCGTAGGTAGAGAGGGGTGGGACAACTCTAAAGCCGGTCCCACACGGCACACTACATAGTACAGCAAAGTCACTGACAGTGAAAACATAAAAATCCTGTAAAAAAAATTGCTTTTCATAACTGCCTGTACATAATAATATTAAGTAGTTGCTTCACCGTCACATTAATCAATATTTTCAAAAAAGGATAAACAATTAAATTTGTTTGAAACATAAGAGGTACCTATAAATATGTTCTTACTAATTTCTGCCCGCGTAGACTTCAGAAATAGGTACTATAATGACTAGGGCACATTATAAATGTATTTAGATATTTTTATATATATATTTAGCATTTGACATGCTTAGCAACATACATTAAACACAAAGTGAAAAATGTGAAATCGAAAATAACAGTCACGAGCCGGATTCGAACCTGCATCTCCTGGATACCGCCCAGATGCTTTGCCAATTCAGCCATCGTGACCCTTGCTCCTGACTGCTAATTTCGACAACACATTCATACTTAACGTCTTTGGGTGACGCCTGCACCATCTGTCGGAAGTATTTTCATATATTATACCGACCAGGTAAACTTAATTTTACAATTATAAATGTGTTTCAAAAAAATAGTTATACACGAAGTTTCTATTTTTCCGGGATATAGCCTTTTCTGTGCTCCAAAGTATATGTATGTAAAATTTTATGATGATCGGTTCAGTAATTACGGCGTGAAAGGTGAAAAAACAAAAGCAATCACATTTATAATATTAGTAAGAATGGTATAAATTGTTGTGGAATCTCAGTGAACACAACACACAAAGTTGTTAACAGTTAAAAAATATTTGATACTAAAAGTAAACACCATTCATACTAGTTGAATTATAAACTTAAAGCTCTCACAAATGTCACACACTTGTAGGTACCTACTTGCATTAAAAGTAGCGATGATTATAAGAGTTTGTTGGTAAACTAGCTACAAAATAATTTTGCATTTGAATATATGAGCTAAATAAAGCAAGCGCGATAAACTCTGGGAGGCGCGCGTAATCGTTCAGTGTAAATAGAGTTTTATCTATTAGGAAATAATAAAGTGTACTAAAATATTGCTGTTTCTGCGCCAAATTTATAGTATTTGCTATCAATACTCTAGATTTATTACACTTTCTGACGCGTGCGTGAATATTAGATTCAATGCAATGCCTTAATTCAATTCAAGAAAGTAAACTATGACGTTGTGTAAACTATGGTACCAGTTTCAGGTAATGCAAGTAGTTACAATAAATCTAGTCCTTACCTAACAAATAACTGTTTTCCCGCCAAAATCACAGTTTAGTAAGACAACACAATTTGGCATTATTTTTGATTTACGCACACAGGCGATGTATTAAAAAAAAATATATTGTTTTGAATTTATTAGGGTCAGGCACCCACCACTGAAGGAATGTAATATAGTTCCGGTGGCCCGCCAATAAAGGCGGAGAGACGGTACACGGCGAGTTTCTTTAGTGGGTGAGGGCCCCACACTACCCTGTTCGTTGCCCCGAACGACGGGGTGTGTCCTTAACATAAAAAAGGGTCAGGCGCCTATTTTTGTTGTTTTCAGTTAATAACTGCAAGCGAAGTGGTTTTCAACCCCATCCCATAGCGGCTATGTAGGTGGTGTCACTTGTATTCCTAGACTGCTACGATAGTTCAGGTGGCAGAGCGACTGAATGGGTGTTCCAGAAGACGTACAGAAGAATACCAGATTCAATTTGATACTTTCACACTCAATCGCTATCAAGAAAGCTCAAAGCACAGTAACAAATTCAAAGTGATAAATATTGTCAATTCCTCTTGATATTATGATATAACATCAAAATATTGTGCTGACATCCTATTACGCCTATTAGTTTTCGGTATATACGAGTATAAACAGATGGTTTTTTTTACATTATCGTCGCTCTCAAGCCATCCGAACACATTTGAAATACTTAGGTCAAGCGACCTTTTAAACGTGATAACTAAATAAGATAATTAAATAACTTGTATTTTGAAACGATTCCATGCCACTAAAGTTATAACTCAATAAACTTAAAATAACTCGTCTATTCGTGACGGAAGAAGAGGAATATTTCAAAACAAGACCAATCAACCCATTTATACAGGGGGTTAAATAAATAAGTTATCTTAAAACAGTAAAAGTCAGACTAATTAGTAAAGGTTATTATACAATTTCGGATTATCTGGAAGATAAAACAAAATGGCTTTGAACTGCTCCTCATTTTAAAATAAGCACATACCCCTTTTTATTTTATTATATTGTTTTTTTCCACAATATTTTGTGTTCTGGTGAGCACCTACTTTAGTTAAGTATTAATTTAAACATTGTAAGTTTAAGATTTAAAAAAGTGGCTCATGAGTTTCTTGCTGGGTTCCTCTCATGAAAAGCCTTACTACGGAATCCGGCCGCTTGTGGCGATTGCAATCGCGACGGGATGCACTTGCCTCAAGCGCTCATGTTAATTATTAGTAAGTAGCTTTGACGATTTTAAGTGCTATTATAATAAGCCTATGAAATAAAGTTGTTTTTGAATTTGAATTTAGATATATAGGTATTTAATATCTAAACTGTAAAAGCACCTTATACTAGGCTCATTAGAATTAAGAAGAAAGTAAGATCATACATGAAGAGAATTATTAATGTTGAGGAAGCGAGAGATGTATGCAAGAATAGAGCCTTTTGGCACTCTGTTCTCTCTGCCTACTCTGTAAGGGAGATAGCGTGATGATAAGTAAGTAAGCTCATACAGATGCAGTGGTACGTGCTGCGTGTCGGAGAGGCGGCACACGGCTGATTTATTTAGTGGATGAGAGCGCCACACTATTCTGGTCGTTATCCAGAACGGCGGAGTGTGCGGGTACAATTTTGCCACACATTTGTGATTCTTTTTGATGTGAAACATCTAATGCGGAGGGAGGGTAAAATCCGCTGTTAGCGTGGCGACGCTTTTATTTTACTCGTCCCGTTCAAATCTTGCAACTTAAATTTGACACACTTCCCTGTTTCCGATTGAGCTGAAATTTTACACGCATGTGTATATCGTGTGACAATGCAATATTATGTAGCTGATCTGATGATGGAGCTGGAAGGTGGATATAGCAACTCTATAATGAAAAGACGCAACCCCCTCGACTTTGGACTCGTTTGATTCGTCTAGATGAGTACTTTGTCTTTAGGCGGTATCCCCTCTCAGTCTGATGATGACGCTGGAAGGTAGCTCAGGCTGAGGACTCTTTAATTAAATAGCGTAACTCCATCGAGTTTGGGCTCGTTTGAATTGTCTTGACTAGTACTCCAGTCCTAAATGATATCAAGGGTCTGATGATGGAGCTGGAAGGTGGCCATAGGACTCCGTTAAAAAAAGACGTAATCCCATCGAGTTTGGGCTCGTATAATTCATCTTGATGAGTACCTACTTTCTTTCTAGGTGGTATCCAAGGTCTGATGAAGGAGCTGGAAGGTGACCACAGTAACTCTGTAATGAAACGACAAAACCCCATCGAGTTTGGGCTCGTATGATTTGTCTTGACGAGTACTATGTCTCTAGATGGTATTCAGGGTTTGATAATAGAGCTGGAAGGTGACCATGGGTACTCGGTAATTAAACGTCGCACCCCATCCCATTTAGGGCTAGTTTGAGTTATCTTGAATAGTACTATGGTCCTAAATGATATTCAGGGTCTGATAATGGAGCTGGATGGCCATGGGCACTATGCTACATAATAAAGCGCCGCAATCCTATCAACTTTGGAATCGTTTGATTCGTTTTGACAAGTACTTCGGCCCTAGATAATATCCAGGGCCTGATGATGATGATGATTTATGTCCATTTGCGTTATTTTACACATGTCATAATTTTATACAAATACATTGAAAAAGTTATGATCATTTTATTTCTACTCATTATTTCTACAAAATAATTTTGATGTTTTCACATCTGGTCGTCTACCAGTCCCGTGACGTCTAATTTTATTTGGTGTTTTGTAGGTAGTTACTTGATACAAATGCGGAATAAATTAATTTCTACTTAAATTAATAAACTATTATATTAATTAATAAATTATTATATTGAACTAGCGGACCCGACATAGATTGTTCTGTCCAAACATTGACGTTTGTTTTGGAGTCATTTATTTTAGCTACTAAGGATTATTTTCATAAAAAAAGTAGAATTGTTGGCGTGGGAAATGTTGTTAGGTAATAAAAAAAATAGTATGTATGTTTTTATATTAGAATAAATAGAAGAAAAAATCCTGAAATCCTATTGTGGCGCCACCTACTGGGTCCAATTAATCTAAACCATCCCAGTACTTACTCAAACATACACAAAAAAATACATCAAAATCGGTCCAGCCGTTTAGGAAGAGAAATATATATAATAGAAGATAAGCTTTCAATCATTGAGATAGTTATTGTTCACCTTGAATATTGCATGCGTATATCTGATCTAGATAAATCAATACAGAATATATTAGTATCAGCGATGATAACGATACAAGAGATTCACAAATTCGTTGAAGGCCAACAGTATTTCCAAGCACAGCGCAGTTGATTTTGTTATCAAATTGTCCTTTTCAAATTGTATTTCCTTAGTATGTTTAGAGATGAGTATAATTACTCAATACGTTCAGTCATACTGTAAGTCAGAGGTTGTGGAGGAAAACATTTATCGCGATCATCACGAGTATAGATTATATTTTGACAACGTGTAGTCTTAATTTTTGTTTTAAGAAGGTTTTTTGTTTTACTGTGTGCATAGGTTTCCGTCAGATCTAAGACTATCACCCCATTTTTACCACGGGTGACGTACGAGGCGACTAAGAGAAGTAAACAATCATCACCCATTGCATCACTGGTGGTAGGGCTGGGTACCAAGTGGGTGTACTCACTTGCTATCGGGCCCGAGCGAGTTGGTACTACCATCTCCCATGTGACCGGCCATGAAGCACATCGGTGTGTTTTGGTTGTAGCAGGAGATGGCCGTTTATTCTTTCATTGTATATCTGTAAAAATGAAATGGTAAGCAGTGGCTTGACAATACTCTCGGTACAGTCAGAGTCTATGAGCGACGTAACTTACCATTTACAATAAAGTGGTCCGTGGCTTGTCTTCTACCATTCGCAATAAAAAAAAGTACTAAAAAGAAGACAACGTACAGCCCAACCCCCTTTTTTTTTGTTTAGGCGGGAAAAAACAGCCCAAGTCCCTGGGGCTAGGACCATGAAAAATCACTTATGTATTTAATTGATACTGTAGGTGAGCACCAAGAAAAGATTTTACGTAAATCATATTTAAAATGGATTTTCTTTGACGAAAGTCAATGATCGTCTAACGTTTGGTTCGGTGGTCTTACAAAGAATAAATGGGACATACTCGTAAAACACTACGAACATCACGCGGGTAATGCGCTAGTAGAATATAAAACTCTTTCTCACTAGAAAATAGTTTGCAGACTTCGCAAGCCATCAAGATATCATGCATATTTTGTACAATATTTTCCTTCATTGATCAGTGAACCAAATATAAAAGTTATTTCAAAGTCGTGAAAAGATTGGCGTACAATTCTTTACATTTGTCTTGACAGTCATCGATCTTACCACTAGGTTAACACTCCATTCCAAAGTACAAATTATTTGTAAATCTGTAAAAAGAGAACTTTAGTACGAGTGCTAAGTCGGGTCGTAAAGCGGCTTAGAGCACTTCCCCCGGATCGGAAAGGACGCAGGTTCGATCCCGCTCGCACTAAAGTACAGAACTTTTTTCCACATTCACAAATAATTTATACTTTTAAAAATTTTAATTAGCTGAGCATGTCAAGTGCTGAAATACGGATGAAAATTCCATTCCAAGTTAATATTTGTTGTTCTATGAATTAAATTTAATTATGAGACATAAAAAAAATGCTATCGTTGTGATTTGAATCCACGAATTTTCTCCGTTCCCGCTCTCTTACGCTACTACTCTTTCATTTAAGTCAACATAAGTACGTACCAGTTTGCAATTTCTTACCATATATTCAATACTCGTATATCTGCTGTAAGTCTGAAATACAGTTGAGACACAGACGTCTTATAATTCAAAACAAATCAATCTCAATGTTCAATATATTGAACATTTTGTGTCAGCACAAATTATTATTATATAATATACTACATACCTATACCAAAACCGAAAACTATCAAATTATTGACCAAGATCTAATTTAAAAATTGATCCAATTAAAAATATAATAGATAGGTAACCCTATTAGCTTCTAAAATAGATATTATCTTGAAATATGAGGTCACATCCTTATTTTTATGATAAAATTAGGCGTACTAACATATAGGTCGGTCAAGTGCTGATATCTCTAGAGAGAGCGACCAAAAAAATAAAACAAGTGTCGTGGGCATCGCTCTTACACAGTGTGAACGACTTATTTATTATCTCTTATCGTATCATAAGCTTGAACCCTAAGCACATAATGGGGCAGTTCAGTGCTGTGGACATTGTAGATACGAGTTATCACGCAACAGTATCGTTTATAGGTCAATAAAGTAGATATAGATGTTATAAAATAAGAAACTGACACTGTTTTAAATTTTCCTGGAAATTTGTGGTCAATATAAATTTGATTACATGATCAGATGGAATTCAATTTTTCTGAGCCATCTTTCATTGGAATGTTACGTTGAATACAGACATTGGGCTAACAGGACTTGGATCCATGTTTGAGCATCTGGATCCTTCATCAATAAGGTGTGTCAACCCCAAAATCAAGATAATGTTATTAAGTTGCATTTATAACAGGTGACCTCTCAGAGATCAGGCATGGATTGGCCTCTGTTATTTAGATATTTTTATATATATTTTTAGCATTTGACATGCTTAGCACTATACATTAAACACAAAGTGAAAAATGTGAAATTTGAAACTGCATCTCCTGGATACCGTCCAGATGCTTCCTGATTCCTGCTCGTGACTGTTATTTTCGATATCACATTTTTCACTTTGTGTTTAATGTATAGTGCTAAGCATGTCAAATGCTAAAAATATATAAAACAATATCCAAATATTTATAGGGTTTGCGTCATTATTAAGTAAAATCTTAATTATTTAGATATTTTTATATATATTTTTAGCATTTGACATGCTTAGCACTATACATTAAACACAAAGTGAAAAATGTGAAATCGAAAATAACAGTCAGGAGCAGGATTTGAACCTGCATCTCCTGGATACCGTCCAGATGCTTTACCAATTCAGCCATCCTGACAATTGCTCCTGACTGCTAATTTCGATAACACATCATACTTAACGTCTTTGGGTGACGCCTGCGCCATCTGTCGGACGTATTTTCATACATTATACCGACCAGGTAAACTTAATTTTACAATTAAGATTTTACCTAATAATGACGCAAACCCTTTAAATATTTAGATATTTTTATATATATTTTTAGCATTTGACATGCTTAGCACTATACATTAAACACAAAGTGAAAAATGTGAAATCGAAAATAACAGTCAGGAGCAGGATTTGAACCTGCATCTCCTGGATACCGTCCAGATGCTTTACCAATTCAGCCATCCTGACAATTGCTCCTGACTGCTAATTTCGATAACACATCATACTTAACGTCTTTGGGTGACGCCTGCGCCATCTGTCGGACGTATTTTCATACATTATACCGACCAGGTAAACTTAATTTTACAATTAAGATTTTACCTAATAATGACGCAAACCCTTTAAATATTTAGATATTTTTATATATATTTTTAGCATTTGACATGCTTAGCACTATACATTAAACACAAAGTGAAAAATGTGAAATCGAAAATAACAGTCAGGAGCAGGATTTGAACCTGCATCTCCTGGATACCGTCCAGATGCTTTACCAATTCAGCCATCCTGACAATTGTGTTTAATGTATAGTGCTAAGCATGTCAAATGCTAAAAATATATATAAAAATATCTAAATATTTAAAGGGTTTGCGTCATTATTAGGTAAAATCTTAATTGTAAAATTAAGTTTACCTGGTCGGTATAATGTATGAAAATACGTCCGACAGATGGCGCAGGCGTCACCCAAAGACGTTAAGTATGATGTGTTATCGAAATTAGCAGTCAGGAGCAATTGTCAGGATGGCTGAATTGGTAAAGCATCTGGACGGTATCCAGGAGATGCAGGTTCAAATCCTGCTCCTGACTGTTATTTTCGATTTCACATTTTTCACTTTGTGTTTAAAATCTTA
The DNA here is from genome assembly GCA_948253155.1 of Leucoma salicis. Taxonomy (NCBI): domain Eukaryota; kingdom Metazoa; phylum Arthropoda; class Insecta; order Lepidoptera; family Erebidae; genus Leucoma; species Leucoma salicis. The sequence goes on from OX411811.1 coordinate 20,751,286, forward strand.
ATTGTAAAATTAAGTTTACCTGGTCGGTATAATGTATGAAAATACTTCCGACAGATGGCGCAGGCATCACCCAAAGATGTTAAGTATGAATGTGTTATCGAAATTAGCATTCAGGAGCAATTGTCACGATTGTTGAATTGGCAAAGCATCTGGACGGTATCCAGGAGATGCAGGTTCAAATCCTGCTCGTGACTGTTATTTTCGATTTCACATTTTTCACTTTGTGTTTAATTGGCCTCTGTTATTTTTGGTGTATATTTTGGTGCACATGAGTGAATGAAAGTGAATCGAATAGTGTCGTTCTTTGCAAAAGAAAAACCAAACAACAGGGTCATAATGTTATTGTTCTTATTTCCACTATTTTTACTACCTAAAAAACTACAAGGCTTTCGAAAATTGTTAACTCTATACCACACCCGAGACATATAAAGCGTAACAATTATAATATATGTGTATAATGAAAATAAAGCTTTGGAAAACTTCCAAGAGTACACACGTCGAGTTAAACTGTTTATACCACAGTATAAATAATACTTGGTACCAAAACTGCGGTTCACCGCGTTTGTTCAATGAATCTGCGTTGTCCTTGTACCGAAGGACGTACAATTCACTATCTAACTCAAATAATTTATTATTACTCATATATTTTATTTTCCAGATAATTAATCTTAATCTCAGATTTCACTTACTGCATCGAAAGGCGGCTTTTACTGACTAGATCTAACAACAGGATATGCTTTTTCTTACCTAATTCTCTATGAACACGTGCATACACATTCATGAATAAGTACCCGCTTATGTTTTGGATAAGAAGCCTGATTATGTTTAATTAAGATAAAACAATCGAATCTGTGGAAACTAGTGTTAGCGATAGCTTTTCATTTCAAAACTGCTTATAAAACTGAACTTATGTCAATGTCATGATAGCCTTCTGCCTTCTCTTAATCATTATAAACAACAAAAATTATGATGTCAGTGATACTTTGGAACTTTGAACTTAATATCCTTACTTCCTTACTAATATTATAAATGTGAAAGTGTGTTTCCACGCTGTAACTACTAAACCGATAATCATGAAATTTTGCATGCAAATAGTATTGAGCCAAGAAAAGGACTATTTTTTATCCCATAAAAATAGACGGTACTTGTGAGACGGGATAGCTATTTTTGCATAGAGATAATGAATGTGCCGTCCAGTGACGTACTTATCACGCGAACATAGTCGCGGGCAGAATCTAGGTCTATAATAAAATTGGATAGAATATGATAACACACATCACAAGCTACACCTTTTTATCAATGTGTTTTAAGTCATAATAATGTGCAATCCTATCATAGTTGTAGTGAATGAAAGCCTAGCAACAAAAGCACCTAAGATTGAAGATGATTCCCGCTGGGGAAATACTACGGTGGCAAACTTAAAAAAAAACATAGTTTACATAACATTTTCACTTTGTGTTTAAAAAACATAGCATCACGCCTGTATTCCCCGAAAGGGTAGGCAGAGGTGTATTACACACCCACGACTCGCCAGCTATGTTTGATTCCCACGTAATAGGGGGCGAGCCTATTGACGTCTACCGGGCACATTTCCAAACTCCGGGCTGCTACTGAGAATTTTTCCTTTTAGGAAAAAGCTCAATAGCTTTGCTCGACCCGGGGATCGAACTCGAGACCTCATGATTAGCAGTCGCATATGCTACCGCTACACCACCGAGGCAGTACTACGGTGGCTTAGTTAGAAAATTTAAATGGCTTCTAAACGGTAACTGGAACTGGACTATATTTAAATATAGTCCACAGCATATTTAAATATTGTCCACAACGACATATAAAGCTTGACGTCGTAAGTCTACGGTTGAAATCGGAGACCACCCATACGTTTGAGTACAGGTAGACTGCTCTATCTATGCATCTGAGTAAATGTGATATGTGTGTCTTTCCGTGTGGTGACGGACTAAGAATACAAGTGTCACCACCCCATGCTTTCCCACGGGTGTCGTATGTGGCGACTAAGGTAGGTAAGCAATTATCAGCATGACTGGTGGTAGGACTGGATACCAAATGGGAATATTCACTTGGTATAGGGTCCGAGCGGGTTGGTACTACCATCTCCCGTGTGACCGACCATGAAGCACATCGTTGCGTTTTGGCTGTAGCAGGAGATAGCCGTTTATTCTTTAATTTCATATCGGTTAAATGAATGGCGACTTGACAATACTCTCGGTATAATAGTCGAGTCCATGAGCGACGGTTACCATTTACCATCAGATGGGCCGTGGCTCGTCTGCCACAATATGCAATAAAAAGAAAAAAAATTGTATTACCTACTACTTGCATACACGACAAATGGCCTTTCACAGAATACCACAAATACCAAATAGATAGTTCCAAAAATATCCGAATAGTGTTTGTCAGTAATTACACAGTGAAAGCACTTCACTCAGCCATTACTACTTAATGAAATTGCGACAATATTACGTGACGATATACACACTCATCACTGGCATAAATGTACGTATCAACGGTACGATAGTGATGGGCATTGAGTGTAGTATTTTAACACAAGTCAGCTGTATTATCTCTCATGTACCTACTCTTTCATATAAAAAAAAACTCTCTAAATGCTTCTTATTTTTAGCAGGATTGCCATGAAATTGGGCGGAGTCCCTGGATGCACTGAATAGGGCTCTTCTGTGGAGGCCACAGAGAGTCGTCGCGTCCAGGGTCATACGCGGATACCGCACGGTGTCGACGAAGGCGGCCTGCGCGTTGGCCGGAACCCCTCCGTGGGACTTGAAGGCGGAGGTGCTCGCCGAGGTGTATCGGCCGGCGTCGCAAGAGCGGGAGGGGGGCGGACGTCCCCTACCCAGTGTGATGGCCAGATGGCAGGGCGACGACCGCCGAGCTGCCATGGCCAGCTGGAGGGCGCGGCTGGAGGCGCCCCGGGCCGGTCTTCGGACCGTAGGGGCGCTCCAGCCGGTGCTGGAAGAGTGGGCGGGGCGACGGCACGGAGTCCTTACCTTCCGACTGGTGCAGGTGCTGTCGGGGCACGGTTGCTTCGGCAGATATCTGCACATTGTCGCAAGGAGGGAAGCGACTCCGGGCTGTCACCACTGCGGCTGTGGCGAGGACACGGCCCAGCACACGTCAGCGTCGTCAGAGCGATGCTTGGCAGCGACAGGAATTGGGCCGCGGTCACTGCCTTCTGCGAGATGATCATCTCGCGGAAGGAAGCGGCGGAGAGGGCCAGGGAGGCTGATCCTTCCGCAGACCCGAACCGCCGCCAGCGACTGGGGCGGTGAAGGCGTGAATATATGGGCCTAATGCCGCCCTAGCTGAGGCTGCGGGTGCATGGACCGGAGAACGTCCGGCACCCGCAAGGCCTCCCGCGAAGGTGCGACGCTCCGTGTGCGGATGCGTCGCTCAGTTGAGGGTACCCGAAAGGGTAAGCCGCCGGTGGACCACTGAAGGAATGTAATATGGTGCTGGTGGCCCGCCAATAAAGGCGGAGAGACGGCACACGGCGGGCTTCTTTAGTGGGTGAGGGCCCCACACTACCCTGTTCGTTGCCCCGAACGACGGGATGTGCGGATAGGAACATATTTTCCCGCCTTAACAAAAAACAAAATGGGTTGCCATGAGATGGAAAAACTGTGAAGCGTGTGACTTGTTTAAATTAAAAAGGACCGATTTATCTACTTTTGAACTTAAGATATAAAAGCAAGACATTAAGTCATATTTATGAGCACAGCGGTGAGTCAAGTTCTGGCTCGCTCGAAAAGGGCAAGTAAAAGAAAACTAGCTAACACAAGTCGCCGAAGTAAACAACTCGAGATACGAGTACATCACTACGATGCGGTGTAAACACGGCCGAGCCGTTAATTCCAGCGGATGGCATAGTGCCAACAGTTCGTTATGCGTATTGTCAGTAGCATTGTAAAATTCGTTGGTAAAGTTTTTACGAATGTTTCCAGTGCTCGTTTCAACGTAATTCTATAATATTAAACGGACGTTCCAACGTCTGAAATAATTAAAAAACCTACAAGTACGTTTAAAAAATAATATCCGCGAGATTGCTTGCATTTTCTGTGAATTATGTAATGATTTCACGAAGAATCTCAACTCGATTTTGTGTACGAGTACTTTCCCGCTCTAAGACAATGGGCCATATTGATAGTGTTCTCGATAGCTCAATCTTGAGAGAAGTCGTCTAATGTAGTACTCAATCTATCTTGGTATTTCTCGCTTATCCATTTAATTAGGCGTGATTCATACGGATATTTCAACATGTAGGAATAGCTAGTTACTCCCAACTTCATTCTCCTCCTGAATTTTCACGGTCAGCAGCAGCTTGGCTGTACCTTTGATATTGCTGAGTAAACTTACCATCAAGTTGGCTGGTCAAGTGCCTTACCAATGGCAACCGAGCCTGCGGTTTCTACCGAGAAATAAAAATAGAGACACATGTATCAAGTCTCTTATCTTTTTTGACAACACCTTGCACTAATGAATAATCCTTGGACGCAGGGGACTTTACAAACATACAATTTCACGTAAACAAAGTACACCCAGACTCAAAACAACGATTTGTGGATCACACAAAGAGTTGAACCCACATTACTGGGGTGGGAGGCCGGTATGACCACTCCGCGATCTATGCAGTCAAAATTATAAACATCTCTATTATAAAACGGTATTAGTAGGTACTAGAGTAAGTACATTTTTAAATTATTCCATCAACTCCTTAGAAATAAGGAAATAGCACATTGTCAGTTTACAAAGACCGTACAGAAATATTATGATGCGAACGACTACAATTTCCTGTTTTACCTTGTGAAGCGAGATCTTGAAAGAATTATCTTCTAAATGACCAGTTTACGTATCTTATTATAAGGCGCTGGTTGTACCGGATACCACAAATTGTATAGATAGTCTAGCAGTTTGAGCCATAGATATAGTATATACTTCCTTGAGCTGTCTCCCTGCATTTGTCATGCACCGAAACGTAGGCCAAGTTTAAAGCATCTACAACCACAAATCATTTGCAGGCCTCTTCAGTACGTATAAAGGACCATATTGGTATTAACATACTGTATGTTCGGTAAAATAGTAATGTTTACAAGTTAAGGAAGATTAAATAAAAAAAGACATCTAAAAATGTGAAGTTGAGATCACCGTCGGCTACCTGCGATAGCTTAGCTGTCCAGAGCACTTCCCTGGATTGGATGGGCCGCAGGTTAGAATTCTGATTGCAGTAAAGCTCTATCTTTCTACTTTCACAATTAATTTGTTCATTTAATTCTTCTCAATAAATAAATTATTATTCACAGCCAATCTCTGATATCGTTTTGATCTATATTTTAGCACTTGACATGCTCATCTACTCTTAAAGTACAAATTATATATTAATTATATATTAGTACGAGCGGGATTCCCGCTCGTACTAAAATACTCTTTTTCCTTATTCACTAATTATAATTTGTACTCTGATATCGTTTTCTATTTCGCTGGTGAACATCATTACAAGTACCTATTCACGCAAATTTCGATCTACTTCAGATTTAGGTGCATTTCAACTACAGTTTTCTTTATGCGGCACGACAGAGAAGAATTTACATATAGTCTCAAAAATTGGGAAAAGTAAGAAGTGTGGGTGTGTACCGTGACAGGTCTGTCTGTACCTGGGACTGGGATTCGAGCTTGGTAGGTAGGCACCACTGTCTTTGCACTCCTTGGTTTACTAACTGCCTCCGTGGTGTAGCGGTAGTGTATGCGACTGCTAATCATGAGGTCTCGGGTTCGATCCTCGGGTTGGGCAAAGTTATTGAGCTTTTTCCTAAAAAGAAAAATTCTCAGTAGCAGCCCGGAGTTTGGAAATGTGCCCAGTAGACGTGAATAGGCTCGCCCCCTATTACGTGGGACTTAAACATAGCTGGCGAGTCGTGGGTGTGTAACACACCTCTGCCTACCCCTTCGGAGAATACAGGCGTGATGCTATGTGTGTGGTTTATCGCTAAGCTTAATTAACACACATTGCACACACCACATTGTGCGTTGGCACATCAATAATTTTGCAGTACCTACATCACTATACTCGGTACGATATCCATCCTACCAAATAACACTCAGGTACAAATAATAGGCAATCTCATGAATCTTAACTACGCCTCGCTCTTAGCCTACGCATAAAAGACGGTACCCAGCTATATGATTCACTGTTACATAAACCTATTACGTATCTCCGCAGGGGACCTCAATCCCGGTGAACTCAATAACAGGAGATAGGGTTGTTCCAAGGTCGTTTTAGTTGCGACCTATTGACACAAGCAGCTGTAATCGCCGCACTTTATTAGGAAAACAGAATGTAGAACAATTGGAATCGTCAAAATGGCGCCAATTCGCCGACGTTTTGCCGCAGATGTAATATTATAATAATCACACGTATATTTTCCAATATGGTCCACGTGGACGCAAAAAAATTAAAAACACAGTAGTCATCACCTCGATCAAGTAGTTTTACCTTTCAATAAAATATATGTACTTAGGTATCATAATTAAATTGGGGTGCAGGCCCAGATTAAGTATCTGGGCCTGGTGCTGGACGGGCGGTGGCGCTTTCGCGAGCACTTCCGTCAACTGTCCCCGAGGCTCGTCGGTGCGGCGTCCGCCCTTGCACGGCTCATGCCGAATATGGGCGGACCCAACAATGCGTGCCGACGGCTTTACGCGGGGGTGGTCCGGTCGATGGCGCTGTACGGCGCACCCGTGTGGGCGGAGTCCCTGGACGCACTGAACAGGGCTCTTCTGTGGAGGCCACAGAGAATCGTCGCGTCCAGGGTCATACAAGGATACCGCACGGTGTCGACGGAGGCAGCCTGCGCGTTGGCCGGAATCCCTCCGTGGGACTTGGAGGCGGAGGTGCTCACCGAGGTGTATCGGCGGGCGTCGCGAGAGCGGGAGGGGCCGGACGCCCCCTACTCAGGGAGGTGGCCAGGTGGCAGGGCGACGCCCGCCGAGGTGCCATGGTCAGACGGAGGGCACGGTTGGAGGCGCCCCGGGCCAGTCTATGGACTGTAGGGTCACTCCAGCCGGTGCTGGAGGAGTGGGCGGGGTGACGGCATGGAGTCCTTACCTTCCGACTGGTGCAGGTGCTGTCGGGGCACGGTTGCTTCGGCAGATATCTGCACATAGTCGCAAGGAGGGAAGCTACTCCGGGCTGTCACCACTGCGGCTGTGAAGAGGACACGGCGCGCCACACGCTCGAGTCGTGCCCGGCTTGGGCCGAACAGCGCCGTGAACTCGTCGCGGAAATAGAGGGGACCTCTCGCTACCGAGTGTCGTCAGAGCGATGCTTGGCAGCGACAGGAATTGGGCCGCGGTCGCTGCCTTCTTCGAGGAGGTTATCTCGCGGAAGGAAGCGGCGGAGAGGGCTAGGGAGGAGGATTCTTCCGCTGACCCAAGCCGCTGCCAGCGACCGGGGCGGCGCAGGCGCAGGTACTTGCGCCTCATGAAGCCAGCTAAGGCTGCGGGTGGATGGACCGGGGAACGTCCGCCACCCGCAAAGCGCTCCTCTGCGGAAGCGTCGCTCAGTAGAGGGTATCCGAAAGGGTAAGCCGCCGGCGGACCACCGGAGGAATGTAACCCAGTTCCAGTGGCCCGCCAATAAAGGCGGAGAGACGCCACACGGCGGGTTTCTTTAGTGGGTGCAGGCCCCACACTACCCTGTTCGTTACCCCAAACGACGGGGTGTGCGGTTAGGAACATTTTTTCCCGCCTTAACAAAAAAAAAGGTATCATAATTATGTGTACCTACATATCGATTAAGTACTATATAAATCATAGCATATTATGGCCATTTATACACTCGGGATGTAACATAAATTTTCTGTAATGCTGACTGTTTTTTATGAGGGCCCCACACTACGCTGCTCGTTGCACTGAGGTGTGCGATTAGGTGAACTTTTTCCCGCCTTAAAAAAAAATAAAAGGAAGGTACCGAGTAACAGTTATAACTTACTTTATATAGCAGAACGGCTTATTAGTGTGAATATCACCATCATCTTGACATGAGATCACTAAGCCCTAAAAACGTCAAATAATACTCGTCCTTTAATTATATAAAATATCATCTCAGCAAAACGTAAATAAAGTCCGTCACACACGTAGCTATATTATATATTTATATACCATGCTACCTTTCTTTCTTTTTTCCATACTACCTACCTATAATATAAATTTCGGTATAAGTTAGTGACGTTATAGAAATATAAATGATAGTGCATGTGCAGTCACTTAAAAATTTGTATAGAAAATATAATTATCGTTATATACTATGCTATGATTAATATTAATATATACTAGCCTTTGCCCGCGGCTTCACCGCAGCCAAAAGTTAGTTTATCGGTTATATCTTAGGTCTCCGATATAGTAGCGGGATAAAATAGATATATACCAGTTATTAAGTCTAATCAAGAGCGCCCAAATAAAAAAAAATTCATCAAAATCCATTCAACTTTTGTGTGATGCGCGAACAAACAGATAAACAGACACAGACAAAAATTCAAAAAAAAATTGATATGTGTTTTGACACGCCTATATAGCCTATTACAGTATTTTTTTCTCAAATATCTTAAATGTACAGACACAGCTCTGTTACAGCTTTCTAGTAGTATAGATAAATTATAGTTATGTGTGTGACGGGATTCACCATTCCCCAATGTCTCTATTCAAAGCAGTCATATTCCTTTTACAGTTAAATATAACTTTGTAATCAAACACGTATGTTCCTGCACGAATGAATTGATTTACAACTAATTTCTCACGTAACAACATGTTTTCAATGGCTTTTGAGTCTCAAAATGAACTTGGAGCTGTAAGCAAATGAACTAGGTTGCGTCAACAGCAACCTGAATGAAACTAGGTCGGGTTGGGCCTTACTTGCTAATGAGTGACTTACACTCGGCCGATATGCAGCCAGTTTTGAGTTGAAAATTGCTCTATTTTTGGAACAGTTAATATGGAAATAAAGTTTACGGTAATAAGATCGGATTTCAGAACATATTAAACATTTATATGATACAAGATTGCCGTGTGCGGCTGGCATTAGAATTGTCCCACCCCCCTCTACCCACGGGAGTCGAAGAGCCGACTGAGGAAATACCGGGGGAGTGGGAAGCAGCACTCCCTCGATTATTAACAACATCCACTGCGATCGCCAATCCGCCTGCAAAGCGTGGCGATTACGGCATTATCCCCCATGACGGGACCGCTCGTTGTAGCATGCTCTTGGGGAGGCCTATGTCCAGCAGTGGGCGTTGAAAGGCTGATGGATGGATGGATGGATGATACAAGGTTCTATCCCAGACTTCATCTGCGTGGGTTTCAGTATTGGATCATAATATCTAATATTTATGTAAAGAAGCAATTCTTTTAGATTACCTATATACATTTATTTTGCCTATCTCCGAAACGTCTCATAAATTTTATATTTAGATAGATTTATCTACTTATTATATATATGTATAATATTATATATATGTATCCTGAATAAAAACCATTTGTTTACGTAAAAAACAAATTAAATTTTAGAAAGCATCTCGTGAAAGTTTATGTTGTTATTAGAAGGTAGCGCTCTAATAGATGCCATTATAAAAATATGTGTTTTTCTTTTTAACTTTGTCTAAATTAATATTTTCTTCGAAAAAAAACAAAAAATAAGGCCGCGAGCTCGATCGCTGTACTAAAATAAAATGTATACGTCACTTTTCTACGGCTCATTAAATATCTCAATGCAAAAATAGCATCCCACAGGAGCTGTCCCTTTTTCCAGGATCAAAAGTAACCTATGTCCTTATCTGGGATCTGAAATACATGTAGGGTTAATTTCATAATAATCAGCTGGCGTAAAAGCTTGACAAACAATGTTCCTTACTAAATTCTTCCCGCGATTTATAAACGCGAGAATCTTCTATACCTATATAAATACGTAAAGCAAAAAACTTTGTACCCCTTTTGCACGCTTCATTAGCGAAGCGTTGAGGTGGGTACTATTCTCGTTGTACGTATTTTGATCTGATATTTTTTAGCATTTGACATGCTCAGCTACTTTAAAAGTACAAATTATTTGTAAATGAGGAAAAAGAACCTTTTTTTATCGTCCCGCTCGTACTAAAAAAATCTCTTTTTCCTCATTCACAAATAATTTGTACTTTGTACCCTTTTTTAGCACATTGCGCGCACCGGAAAGAAGTGTGAGATTTGGCACAATAAAAGTTTAAATGAAGAAGGAGTGCAGAAACATAATATTTTTATATTATATGCTTTAAAAATATTATTTTTGTATAACATGCATTAGAAATAAATTAATTCTATATTAATTCCTAGACCAAATTGGTCATGTGTTGAAGGAAGGTGGAGTCAGGAGTCTCCAAAACCGGCGAGCGTGTATGAAGAGAGTTATGAATGTTGAGGAAGCGAGAGATGTATGCAAGAATAGAGCCTCTTGGCACTCTGTTCTCTCTGCCTACCCTGCAAGGGAAATGGCGTGATGATAAGTAAGTAAGTAATTCTATAAAATACAGTTTATAGGATTGATTGTATGTACGGTGTATAGTCGAATGTTGACCACTCGACAACCACTGGTATAAATAAAATACATCAC